>OZ010795.1:270164964-271414964 GCA_963932465.1 Maratus speciosus
TGCCCGTATAAAAATTCAAATCTCGTAATTTTTTAAGAAATGTTTTTATTGACACACATAGCTGTTAAAATACTTCTTTACATCATTTAAAACATTTTTGCAATTGAAAGTATATGTCTATGCCTAACAGCTTTAGTAATTAGCCATTGGACACCGTTGAGAGTGGACACCCTGTATATTAAGTTAGTGGGATAAGTATAAAGTTATTTATATTGATATAATTATATTAAAGTTTGCTGCTTAGTGTTATTATACTAAAGTAAAAATGGATATGTAGATGTAACTTGTTTCAGCTGATCAAAACTTGTTAACTCGCTGTTGCAATTATTTTTCAGTCCAAATACAATAAGCTCTAATTTTTTTTCTCCAGAATAAAGTGGCAACACGAATACAAAGACTAAAATCAAATGATCTAGATTATTTATTAAGAAATATATTTGCTAACAAATGATACCTCTCAGAGTTACAACAAAAGGGATAATAAAGAAACTAAAATTTCGGGGCGTGCCCGGAATACATGATTTCTTGGGACGCATCAAACTAATTTGGATGGATGCCCGTGTAACTTAACACTGTTTTCCACATGATATAGTAAAGTTAGTGAAACAAGCGTTCAGTTACATCATAAGAAAGCGAAAGGCGTTGTCCATGCACTCATGACCTTGTTATTCAGCTGTTGAACCCGATCAGAACCAGAACCGGTCCCCAATCGGCGTGGGCGACCAGATATCAGCACCGCCTCCAACTGCGGGACATTGGAACTACGTGTTTCCATTAGAACAGTAAATTAATGAAGTTAAGAAAGAGAAAACAGCTATCGAAAAGCCAGTGAGTTTAAATTCAGAGCGTGTGCCTTTGAGGACCACACGTGGGTAGAGTACCTGACAGACGACTCGCATGCAAATTAGGTACTAAGCGATTACAAAACTGGTTGAGAGAATAAAAAAAAAGTATACCCAATGGCTGGTTTGAATTTTTTGTTTTCAGATTTCTTAATTCTTTGGACTTTGCGAAATTAAATGCAATTAAATTATTGCTTTGTTTTTAAAGGATGAACTCATTAATATTCTGATCTATACAAAACGCAAAATTCTAGAATTATACAAATTTTAATACTTTTGGGGGCCTTATTATTTTTTTATTTTTTAATTTTGGGGAAAAATAATCCTACACTGTAAAAAAAAAAAAAAAAACCGGACTAAAAAACGGAAATTGTACTGGCAATCGAGAGGCCAGTACAATTTTCGTATTTTAACGGAATTTCCCCCGTAAATTACAGAAAAATTTCCGTTTTTCTGGTATTTACGGCGGAAAATTTCCTTTAAAATACGGAAGTACTGGCGTCTCGATTGCCTGTATAATTTCCGTATTTTAGTCAGTTTTTTTTTTACAGTGTATGTTTAAAAAAATAAAAAGAGGTATACAAATGACAAACTTAAGTCATTTGAGTTATAATTTTCCGTCTGGGCGAAAAATGTCCATGACAGGATTCGAACCAGGGATATCTTGGCTGAAGTTGCCAATGTTCTGTCAACTGAGCTATCACGGACGAATCTGGAGGACCTAATTCACTCACATAATTTTATTGATTTAATCAATAAAGTCTTGCAGATTCATCCAGCATAGCTCAGTTGGCAGAGCATAGGCAGCTTCAGCCAAGAAATTCCTGGTTAGAATCCTAGCATGGACATTTTTCGCCCAGTTGGAAAATTACAACTCATATGATTTATTTACCAAGTAAAATGTGTTAAAATTAATTTAGGAGAAAATTAAGGTTTACAAAATTTAACTAATATGCCCTTTACTGAAATCTAACGAATATACCGTATATCCAGAGTATAACGTGCTCTGTCGCAAAACGGGCACATACGATTTGGGACTATATTTTTCTATTTTTAGGTACATTAGTCCTTTTAGGCTCACCACTTTCTTTAATTTCTTTAGAAGCTTTTAGTTAATGAGAAACTGAGGGAATAAGGTTAAGGGGACGGTGGAGCTTAAAATCCTTAAAAATATTTTTTTTTATTTTTGTAAATTTCAACTTAAATACTATTCAAGGGTACATTATATACATTATGGCATGCATTTATCACAAAAAAATTAAAAAAAAAATTTATTTTTGAGAAAAAAAATGGAATTTTACGCGTCGTCTTAGGAATCTCCGAAATGCCCCATGCGTCTTCAATATCATTGAAAATCCCCAATATTTTTTATAAAGGTTTGGTTTATATATATAAATAAAATCAAGCATCGAATTTTATATATTTAAATTTAAAGGTAAAAAAAAAAAAATTCAAAATTTCAAAAATTTTTCGAAAAAATTTCAAAATTTTTCAAATTTTTTTTTTTTTTTTTAACCTTTAAATTCAAATATATAAAATTCGATGCTCTATTTTATTTCTATATATAAATCAAACTTTTATAAAAAATATTGGGGATTTTCATTGATATGGAACGCGCAGGGGGCATTTCGAAGATTTCTAACACGACGCGTAAAATTCCATTTTTTTCTCAAAAATAAATTTTTTTTAAATTTTTTTTCGGATAAATGCATGTTATAATGTATATAATGTACCCTTGAATAATATTTAAGTTAAAATTTACAAAAATAAAAAAAAATATTTTTAAGGATTTTAAACTCCACCGTCCCCTTAAACGCCATTCTACTTTCAGAAGACATGCAGCATAAAAATACAATACATTTTTTAAATGTATAATTATTAATTATACATGTAATTATAAATGTGGTCCAAGTTGACTCTTTGTGCCTCTGACCATTTTTTTTTTCAAATAAAATAAAATGTAATTAGTTCATCCACGACACAATGAAATGATTAAATGATTTTCTAATTATACGAATTTCATCTAATTCAAATTGTTTTAGGTATACATACCTCCTTTTATATTTTATAAAGATTTTTGTAAATGATCATTTGTTATGCTAGAACTTTCTTAATGAGTATTTGGAACACTTCCGCGGTTTCAAACTAAAAATTTCTGTTACAGTTAAGACTGCAGCTTTTATTGAGCACGTGAAAAGCGTCTTCAAAGTTTAGTCATATATACATTGCTCGCATTATAATTTATACTCGCGTCTTGAGTCAGTCATGGCTGATAATTATAAACAGCCAAATTCGTAGCAATAAATAAAGAATGTCTCATTTGAACCGATACATCTCAAATCAATGAGTAATGTTGAAAATTTCCGAAGGAAGATACGAGAATTTTGGAACACAGACATTTTCGATCCGGCCGAATTTTCGGCAGCATTTTCGCGAAAAAGAATTTTTAGCGAAACTCAGATTTTGAGCCGAAAACGAATACGAATTTTCGGTTGATTTCTAACAACTAGTATGACCTTAATTAAAGATGAGCAAATGCGGAACTAGGACATACAATACTGCGAAGTTTATCTTTTTATATGAAAATTTCCACAAAACGTGCATCTGTAAATTTTAGTGAATTTTCTTATTTTAAAAGTGCGCTTTATACGCCAGGATATACGGTAGTGAATTTTCTTGTTTCAAAAGTGCGCTTTATTAGTCAGGATATACGGTAGTGAATTTTCTTGTTTTAAAAGTGCGCTTTATACGTCAGGATATACGGTGGTGGATTTTCTTGTTTCAAAAGTGCGTTTTATACGCCAGTATATATGATAGTTATTTTACGTACTATTAATATGACAATAGTCTACGGAAGAGTTTTTAAAGACGTCCTGAAAATTTCGTATTCCAAAGGTGCAACTTAACAGTATTTTTACTTCTTTCTTTTAAATCACAAATTATTGATTAAGCTAAATACTGCTATAAAAAGTGATAAAATATCTTTATTTCCATTGACGAACGTTTCATCGCACAAACGGCGACATTTTCAAAATCATTCATGATAGAAATATTTTCGCAAAATTTAAAAGCAATAACTTGGTAAACAATATCATGAGACATCATGCATAATGAAAATCAGTGCAAACATAAAATTAAATTAAATTGGATATTTGTGAGCGTGGATTAATTTTTACTATTGTTACTAAAATTGCATAGCATCTCTTTCCAAATTTTAGGTAAATCAAGGGACACCGAATCATTGCAAATATTCTCGTTTCGTAAAAATATCTCTATTGATTCCCGGATAATGGATGGTAAATAAAATCTTGATGGGTAAATTAATCTGCTATTTTTTGAAATCGATCTCTTTAAAGATCGATTTTACAGATTACAGATCAATAGAGATATTGGTAAGGTATTACCACTGCCAATATGACGTTAGCGTTAATCACGGATATGATTTTGCTTATATAGATGTTAGCATATGTAAAAACTACGACGGGATGTTATGAGTGCTTCTTATCGAAAACAAAATCAAATTGATAATAAAAAATTAAAGTACAACGATTTCTTATTATTTAGTTGAAAAAAAAACTCCATCGTTACATATTAGTGCCTAAAATGCAAGAAAAATATTTAAAAAAGCATATTTTTTAAATTAAACCTAATTTTACACACTTATTTAATTTGTAAAAATATTTTTAAACAAAAACAAAATCACCCCAAAACATTTCTATGATGAAATTTTATGTAAAAACATATACAACTTATTACTGATACAGTTAACAACTCTAAAAATCGCCCTAACAATCTTATGCTAGACCAGTGTTTCCCAACCTTTTATTGGCCATGCCCCACTGAAGCATCTGTAAAATCACGGTGCCCCCCCTCCTAACTCTGTAACATATATATCTTATTATTTAAAAGGTGAACCTATTCACATGGAGTAAGCTTAAAAGAGTCTTACGAACAACTTTTCATTTCACTTTTTTTAACTTATATGAAAGACATTAATTTTATGTCTTATGTCTGTTTTTAACATAATTCTATAAATGTAATGAGTCTATACATTTTTTTCTCTATGCTAAAAAGCACAGTTTCTATTTTCCTTTTCAAATTACCTCAGTGTTAAACAAATTCTTATATCTTCAGCATTTTCACCTTTACAAAACGCTTGAAGAGACTCTCACATTTAGCATTAAAACTGAGAAAATTGATGCATTTTATAATTCCTTTTATTAAATTATTAAGAGTTGATGTAAAAGCTTTGGACAATAAATTTTCTTTTTATGGAAAATACAATGCACAAGAAGCATTTCAAGATTCTTATCTTTGTAAATTTTTAGTCGCTATTGTTCCCCATTAAAATATTCTCTTCCCTTTCCCAATTATTGTTAATTTTATGCCATGTATAATCTAATTTTAAAATTTAAAATGTATATGTCATACATTTATTTATTGTGTAGGAGAGACTGGACTAATGTCATGGCTATTTATTACTTATACTTTTCCCTTTCTAATACTGTTTAAAATTTATAATTTTATAAATTAGTTGTGTCTCGATAAGATTATTTGAATTTTTTTTTTTGTTAAATATGTTGAGGTCGGTTAGATTTACATATAGCTTTAAATAATTTCTGCTTTAAAAGTTTCTTCATTGGTTACACAGAAGAGAGGAATAGAAATACAAGGTTCATTCAATAAATAATTGAAAAAGTTTCCAAAATGTAAAATACATATAATAACCAGAAAAATTCTAGACACTTTTTAATTATAAAATGAAAATAAAGGGGTGGGATGGCGTGGCATGTGCATCTCTTTATTCTGGTTTCATTTCTATTTTTAAACTTTGATTGGGAACTTGTTTTTTAATTCAGCAAGAAATTTGCTTTTTGAATTTTGCATGTGTTATTTTTGTTTTTAGTCTGAAACATCTGTTCTCCAAATACACTGGCAGTAAATGAGAAAATTACAAATTTGAAATTGCTCCCCGGTGGGGCGTATGCCCCACGTTGGGAACCACTGTACTAGACTCTGTGACAATTTTTTTTGTACCAGGAGATGAAATAAGAATGTATACAAAGGGATACAAAATGGCATTTAAAACTACAAGAACAAAAAAAAGAAGCTCCATATGATATGTGCGGTAAAAAGTAATACGTAGCTTTAACGCCATGCATTGAAGAGTTAAAACGTGTTAAACAATCTATGTTTCAGATCTGTATAAGATATTAAAAAAATCTTCCGACAAAAAACAATAAGACCAATGAAATATAGATATTAAATTTGATCAAAACATACAAAATATCTCAGAAAAAATAAAATAAAAAAGACATTGTCAAGGGCCAGAGGTCAATGCTTGTGTACCCACTTCCTTTATGCCGATTCAAAAAATTAATCATAGTTTTTAACAAAAAAACCTCTCAAAATGTAGAGATATGATTTTGGTCAAAATTTCAATCACATATTTGAAGCACAAAATAAATACTATCCTTCAGTTATCTTTCTAAGAAATTTCAGCTTCACAACAGAAAATTACATGCATTACAAGAATTTCGTAACCAATAGCTTTAATTTATCATGATTGAAATTATGATTAAGAGTATTTTAATCAAATTTTAAAAAGTAAAATTATTTGTAATGGTTTATTATCCTCTGAGGCTACCGCAATGGGTGGAAATAGGGTGTGCCTAAGAGTTCCCCACACTTAGTCTTCTGCCAGATATATATTTTTTACAATAATTGAGTGAAGACAGAAGATTGTAAATGATTAACTATGAGTAAAGGAACCATATTTTGCGTTTACTATATATTTAGTCGTTATTTTTAAGTAATGCAGGTGAGATATCGACCTTGTTCTTAAGCTGTAAAAAAGCAGGTTTATTTACTGAAAATTGCTTAAAAATAATACCTTATAACCAATATTTTGGGATAGTTCAAAAGCCAGTAATTTTGAAATGATTAATGGTTAGTAGACACTGCAATCGAAACTGTATCTTTATAGTAAAGATAATCATAACTGAAGATTTTCATCCTAAGGTGGAGATGATGTATTTTCTAGTTAAGGTGGTTCTCAAAAAAGTATTTTCCTCCGCTCAATAGAGTAAAACTTTATGACACATTTTAATACATAAAACCCTGATACTTGCATGATTGTTGAAGAGATGTGTAATTTAACAGTTTTTTGAATTTTTCCGATAAATGCATTACATGTGCAGTTATAAGTGATTATTGTGTCAGGATACCGGCTTTTTGTTTTCCTGCTCCGTCCGGATATTCTGTCCAAAACATCCATTTTGGCAACATTTTTACTTTCTTCTATCTTTACAAGAAGAAAGTATTGAATTCGTGAAAGTTTTTGACTTTCGGTTTTCGAAGTATTTACACATTTTAGAGATCAGAGATTCCGAAAAACATGTTTTTACAAAATGTCTGTGTGTGAGTCTGTGACTCACTCTGTCTGTATGTATATGACACAAATTTTGTGGGCGCTCTACCTCAAGATCTAATGCCCGAAATTTAATAAAAATTTATATTCGATTAGTCCCTGATATAAATTGGTGCTGATTAGTTTTTGGTGCAAATCGCTCAACAGGTGGCGCTGCTCTGCACCATTTTTCACAATTTCCACAATAGCAATAATCTCCAAAACTAATGCACGGATTCCCATCAAACTTCAGATTCAGTTAGTCCTTAACATGAATTGACATTTTATACATTTTGGTGTAAATCGCACAACAGGTGGCGCTGCTATGCTGCATTTTTTCGATTTCCGCAATAGCTCTATCTCAAGAACTAATGCTTGGATTTTCAACAAACTTCAGATTCAGGTATACTTTGATGTGAATTAGTGCTGTTTATGTTTTGGTGCAAATCATTCAACAGGTGATGCTGCTATGCTGAATTTTTCAGAATTTTCAATATAGTTCTATCTGAATAACTAATGCACGAATTTTCACCAAACTACAGATTCATGTATACCTTGATATCATTTAGTGCTGTTTATGTTTTGTTGTAAATCGCTCAACAGGTGGCGCAGTTATGCTACATTTTTCAGAATTTCCGCTATAGCTCTATCTCAAGAACTAATGCACGAATTTTCATCAAACTTCAAATTCAGACACACTTTGATATGAATTGGTGCTAAATTGATGTAATTTCTTGTACTAACTAAATGATTTTATTTACGTGATTTATGTAGAAGAAAGTTTTTTGATGCCCACAACATAGTTGTTTGAAAAGTTCCCATCCTTACCAAAACAGAAAAACAGTTCGATTATACAATTTCTTCATAAGAGCACCGGTTAATTTGATGCGTTCTGAGCAAAAAATAATTAAAAAATGTGACAGAAAGTAACCAGTTTGGGTTTGAGAACAGACTTAATTGTTGAATTAATGAACTGGTATTCATAGCGCAGGTAAGAACACAAGAACATGGTGCAAAACAGATGGTTATGGTGACCGATTAATACGGTGACCCATATGTACAGTATTTTTATTTGTTCGAATTTTTAATAAATTTCTTAAAAATAGAATTGAAAAAGATATTAAATTTATAATATATATATGTATATATACAAAATTTGAAGTCTTTTTCGCAAAGGTTAACATTATTCTATAAAATTTTTCTTTTTAATAATATTCCATATATTATACCGGCTTATTAAATAAAAAAAATAATCTATCAATCTACATATGTAAAGGTATAAGATCTTAATCACCTAATAATATTTATTCCAAATTGCTTAAACCTTGGCTATTGCTTGGCGCTAACTACTTATATTCCTTAAATAAAACCATTTTATTATTTAAATCCCTATTAAAATTTACTATTATTTCTCGTGTATATCAAATCCCTCTAAACTCTTTATTTAATTGCTAAAATGGCGTAAATCCGAAATTATCCCGTTCTAAAAAACCTATTTATTTAAAATCATTCTTTTATTAAAATATTAAAATGTCTATTATAATATTTCAGTTCTTTAATATTCTAGTTTTATTCCGCATCAATAAGTTTATTTTTTCTTTTCTGTTAAAATTATCGTCTGGCAATCTACTAAAATCAATTTTCAGCCAGCATTCTCGAGCTCAGAGCTTATTTTTTATTTACACATTGTGCACCTGATTTCGATGCTGTAGAGTGTTCTAGAAAGAAGTTTTCGCACTACGGAAATTGAATCACCTCAAGATTATTCCAACGGAAATGTTAATGTCCCTCTTAAAGCGATTATGATTGGAGAAGGGAAGTCAGGTGACTTGATTTGTCACTTTGCGCTAGATTAACTTACGCACGAGCAGCCAGATCAGAGAGACGACGGACGGAGGAGAGAGAGATAGTTTTTCGGGGTTTAAAGAGTTCGATTCGAAGCTTTTTCCGAAACTTCCGGAACCCACTACGACTGTCATGTTCCAACCCAGTGATATTTATACAGTAACTAATAAAATATGTGGTACCTGAATAACATCTTTTTCTTCGGTAATATCCTGTTAATAAGGCTAAGATCTCATGTAAAGAAGATTTGAAACTCCGACTGCCATACAGAGATGATTAAATAATAATTTTAATAATGAGTTGCTTGAGCATTTCTCCTACTTATTTGTTCCTGATTACTAGTAAAGCTTAGAAATACTGAATTCAACTGCTTACTTATGGAATTCTCATAGTTTCTTAGTCATATAACCATCCGGCCTATGCCTGTGCGTCAATATATGAAAATCCAAACAGATTTTGCCAACTGCCTTTTTAAGCTCCGATGTGCAACTTTATCACACACACACACACACATAAACAAACAGAAAAAATGATATCTTCCTTTTTATATATTCCGCAAAGGATGTAAATAATATTTTAAATACTATTTCAAAGTGATTAAGAGAAAAATTTTTTTCTCAAAACGCCGAAATTAGTCATTGGTCCTCTCCCTAACTTTTTTTCCTACCAAGGAACAGAACTATGTTAAAGCTTAAAGATAACTCAAAAAAATATTTTTTTTTGCATTTAACTTAAAATTTCCCGTTTATGTTGCAGTTTTTGGTTTTTATTCACAAATCGCTTCAAAATAATTATAGGTATTACAGAAAAATAAGGAAACATCTCCCTGTTACAAATTCCACAAAAGAAACATTTAACTATCTTTTTCTAAAGACGTGGAAAACGGACATTGGCCTTTTTTCGACCAAGTTACAGAACTATTTTTAATGTTCAAAGAAAACCATATTAAAAACCTTTTTATTTTTAACTTGAAATTTCCTGCTTATATTTCATTTATATTTTTAGATTTGTATCGTATTTTTCTGATGCACGAGTATATTCTATTTACTACTTTTTACTCATGTCAAGTTAATCGTAATTTCTAAAAACTACTTAAATGATTTTAAGATGCTAACTGTCAAACATACCTTAGAATATTTTTCATGAGATGTGCTTAAGTATGTCATGAATTTAAATTCGTTAATAGTATGAGAAATAAACATGTCTCTGCTTATATATAAAGAAAGAAAAACCATATCGGACTTTGGCTTTTCTCTCCACTAAGAAACATAACTACATTTAATATTTAAAAAAATGTCTTCAATTAAATCATGTTTTAATGATGTATATTTCGATTTATTACTTTTTACTCAAGTCACGTTATTTATAATATTATCCACAAAAAGATTTAAAAGATTTTAAGATGTTAAATTTCAAATGTATTTAAAAAATATTTTATGATATATGCTTAAGCGCGTCATGAATTCAAATTCTTTAATAGTTCAAGAAATAAACATGATTCTGCTTATCTGAAAAAAAAGCCGATCTTTTTATATTTTTTTAACTGCAAAAAATGCATTCTTAACATTCATCCAGCGATTCTTAAAAATGCAAATGATGTTTCAGACCTTCATAACCTACTTGTGTATTTGCGATACAATTCTTTGAGGAATGGTAAAATCTACATATTAAAATTCACAGTGGATGCTTCGTGATCTAGCGAGATCATAAATTACTTTAACAGTTGCGAAAGTATTTACAGAAAAACTAGAACAAAGGCCGTTTGAAAAGTATATGTTTACTTCAACGATTCAACTTTTTTTCCCCTCTTAACCTGTCCTATAAATATTGTTGAGATAAGTCTGTATGACATATTATAATTAATTGTAAAAATTAGCTAATTTGACTACGGAAATTGATTTATCAAATTGAAGTTTTCGATCTTTTTCAATAGAGTGTTGTTTTTGTATATTGTTGAAGCACGGAAAAGAGCTTTCTTTCTGGTATTTTTCCGGTACTGAAATAATGCTCTATTAACTAAAATTTAAAAGTTTGAAAATTATAGGGTAACTTCGGGAGAATCGTCGCATACGGGATAGATGCCGCACCCCTTGTATTTCTTGTAATTATCGATAGATGGTCGTCAAACGCACAATATAGGTGCGCAATGAGATTATTTTAACTAGTCTATAGCGTGAATCTCATTTCGATGTTTACTTTTAGAAGTACAATCCTTAATTTGACGTAAGTGCATGATTTCACTGTCCAAACTTTTAAACACGTTATGTTGAATTACTTTTCATACACTAATTACTAAATACATGCATGATTTCGAAGTCAAAACTAAGTGTAGGGTTTGTATAAAGTACTGTGTGTATGGTTACGCCATTCTCCTTAGCGATGGCAGGTAACTGTGATGGCCGACATCTTCACCATGAAAAATGGGATACATGCCACACTGCTATTCCGGTATACATGCCGCAGTTTCTTTTGTACGGGAAGATTAAGTGTTATTAACTTTTCCTTTTCTTTTTGCACAGACTAACCATGTTAGGCATGTTATCAAGTTTACTAAAACCAATGGAGAAAAGGGGGAAAATAAAAAGTAAAAAGGACAAGAAAGATGCAGGGGAAAGTAAAAAGTAAGAAGGGCAAGAAAGATGCAGGGGAAAATAAAAATTAAGAAGAGCAAGAAAGATGCAGAAGAAAATAAAAAGTAAGAAGGACAAGAAAGATGCAAGTCAAGATGATAATAATGAAAAATTGGATTACGAGTAACGCAGGCGTTCTTTGCAAGGAATGTTTAGAAAACTACTCCAAAAAAGAGGAAGTGTGATTGGCTTTGTTGCATCTTGTGTTTAAACGTAGTTATATAAAATCTGTACTATTTCGACACTTCTTCTGTAGATTGTAGTCGAAAAAACAGCCCTCTTAACACATTCGGTACCATAGGTGCATATAAGCACCTTCATAAAGGGATTACAAAATTTGTTTCTGGCACCAGTAAAAAAGAAAAGTAATATTTGCTTTGTTTAATTAGAGCATTTTCATGATTATTTAAGTAAAGGTAACTTCTTTTAAAAAAGTGACATTCTCCGTATAAAACCGAATAAAATTTGTGTTAAAGCCACCGGTCCCGAAAGGATTAACAAATAAATTGTGTCAACACAATTTTATTTTTTTATTTTTCCTTTCTAATACATTGATGTTATGTTGTTGCTGAAATAGCAATTAAAATTTAATGTAAAAAAAATAAGTCGATAAGTTTAATAGTGAAAGTAGGCAACAATCATTAATTTGAATCTACTAATACGTTTCATTGTACTCATTTAGTTTCAATTTGTTATTACATCATTAATTATAGTCCAGATATGAATATTTTTTTTAAATATTTTTATTTATAATTTCATTCTGTTCTTATTACAAGCGCGGCATAACTATCGCACAAGTGCGGCGTCTCAGCCTGAATGTACGGGTGACGCGCCGCAGTGTAATGTTTTAGAAAAAATTGTTAAAAAATATTAATAATTTGTTTTGAGATTTTTTGTCGCAGTACACGCGTTGTATATTTAACATTAAATAGCACAGTATGATTTTTTTTATTTTATGTCCACCATGGGACTTTACAGACAAATTAAAAAAAACAAAAACGTGCGGCATAAATCCCGGAATTACCCTATATTTAATGCAACGATCCAACTCCTTTTTTTTTTTTTTAAACCTGTTCAATGAATATTGTTGAGGTAGGTCTGTATGAAATATTAAAATTGTAAAAATTAGCTAATTTGACTATGGAAATTGATTTATTAAATAGAGGTTTCGATCTTTTTCAATAGGGTGTTGTTTTTGTATGTTATTTAAGCACGGAAAAGCGCTTTCTTTCTGCTGTTTTTCCGGTATTGGAACAATGTTCTTTTAACTAAAATTTAAAGCAATGCCTTTAACTTACCGAGAAATGAAATTTAATATTATGGTTTGATAAATTATTGAATTACAAAAAGGCGATATTTAGAAGGTATGGTATTTTTCCGGTATTTCTTTTTAAACAAAATATAAATCAATACATATAAATTATTTATAAATGGAGCGTATAATTTTTATTTGGGAAATTGTTGGCAGAACCATAGAAAGATTTTTTTATGCATGGTACTTTTTTATTCTTTCGAAAAATTTCCTTTTAAACAATATTTAAAAATATGCATATAACTTCTAGACAAATTAAACTTATAATTTTCAACTGGTACACATTTTAACCACGGTAACGTGATTTTTTTCTGTGAATCGCACTTTCTGATTCCTCGAACATAAAAAAATAACTATAAATCAATGCATATATCACTTGTCAATAAATGAAAATATATAAGAGCTTATATTACATAAAATCTTTTAAATGAATTTAATTTGAGTACATACATTTGTATGAAACTTTTCAATTTTTCTATATACAGGAATTTAGTAATCCAATCGTAGTCATTTTTTTTTTATAGAAGCGTTCCAGTCTTCATTTCAACATTTATGCATACGCCTTTTATGCCAATGTGAGTTTTGAAAATGCAAAAATTTTAGTTTGAAAGAATACATATCAGTTATAAATAATTATATAATTTTAAATGCAATGAATTCTGTACATACCTGCTTGGTGCCACAGCCTTTCAGTGGTATACGAAGTTCATAGTATTTTCTTCCATCTCCGTAGAATTTACAAGGACCGCTCCTGTCGTAATCTGTGTATGTCACTCCCCGAAAGGGTTCCGAAAAATTGACTTTGATGACCATTTCACCCGATGCGCAGGACAAGTAAGCTTCAAAAGAAAATAAAAATAATGTAGTTATTTAAATACAAAAAATGTTGATTAAATTTTTAGCATTTCAAGTTAATCAAAATAGACATAGGAGAAGGACGGGTAAAAAGGCCAGTGAGGGAAAAGTGTGGCCATTTGAGTTTTTTCTGCTGTATAGTGCCCCTCCGCGATTCAGGAACTGGGCCAAACAGTCGTCACCGATACTGGTAATATTGCCTGTGACTTTGAAGCGGAAGGCTACATTTTTCTAATTCTGAACTCATTTTATTGTTTTTTCTCATTTTTGATTTTTAGGCAAGTGATACAATTTCTTGATTCTAGCTAAATAATATGTAGTGTTATAACTATTGGCTCTTATGCTGTTTGATCACTGTGAAATAACTTTTCAAATGATGTGTTTTTGAAAACGCTAAGATGTGTAGATTAGATGCTAGGCCACAGTTTTTGTAATGGCGTCATTCCAGGCAAAGTGGCCACATAGAGATAGGACAAAATGGCCAAATGGTTACTTTTCCCGGAAACGATTTTTTATTCGCTGTTCGTAGCAAAATACAGTAGAAGCCCAAAATAACGCGGTCCGATATACCGCGAATTCGGATTTAATGCGGGGAACAGTATGTCCCCCGAAAAAAAATTATAAATTTTAGGATAAATTTTGCATTTAAAATTTTAGTGAAACATAATATAAGGCCATAACAGATCAGGATATCATTGATGCTGAAAAGCATAAAAATTGCAGTGAGCAAGGTAATGATGATGAAATGGAAAATGATGTGGTAATGAAAGACGACATTACACATGTTAGTGAAGTCATTTCACTCTTAACGAAGGTAATTTTGTGGATGGAGAGGCTCGACGATTCAGATAGTGCTCATCTACTCCATCTTGCTAGTGTGAAACAATATACCGAAAAGAAACGAAATGTCTCAGTGCATCAAATAAAATTTACGGACTTTTTAAAGACAGTGTAAGATTAAATTTATGTACAATGAATGATAAAGTTAATTACATTTCACAAAGCGGGTAAGTGTTTTCATCATTTTGTACGATTTCTTTGATACCATTCCGATATACCGCGGTAATCTATATAACGCAGGTGTGAAACATGTCTCCCAACAACCGCGTTATATCGGGCTTCTACTGTACTACTCAAAAGTACTTTCTTTGAACGGAAGAAGACAGGTTGGGGCTATAAATTCTGCAGAGAAAGGCTTAGGCAAGTCCCACACTAAGACGACACATAAGACATGTCGCTTCAATTCACTGGAAAAACTGGTTTAAAACAGGTTTGAAACAACTTCGTTCTTTGTTTCGACCGGTTTTTGCGCTACATGTTGCGGCTTCATGTCGCTTGTCGTCTCAGTGTGGGATGCGCCTAAGGCGACACATAAGACATGTCGCTTGAATTCGCTGGAAAAACTGGTTTTAAACAGGTTTAAAACAACTTCGTTTTTTGTTTCGACCGGTTTTTGCGCTACATGTTGTGACTTTATGTCGCTTGTCGTCTCAGTGTGGGATGCGCCTTATTCTCGACATTTGCAGTTTGCATGTCTACTGGGGGAACTTGTATTCCTCCATATGTCATATTGATACTCAATACTGTTTACTTTATCTTGTAACGATTTAATACTTAAAATATTACAAAACATACTTATTCTCAATGAATTTAGCCTGCGTTGATTAAATTTAGATCCTGAATCAATGTGATTTGTTCATTTACCTATGCTGGCCACTTTACCCAGCCTGCGGGTAAGGTAGCCATTTCATAATTTTTCTTTTAAAGTAACGTGTACATTTTAAAATAATTTAAAAAAAGTAAAATGGCACTTAAAACTAAATATATCATAGATACTATTAGTATTTGTTTCTAGAACTTAACTGATTAAAGAGACATCATAAAAATTCATGAAACCTTAGAGTAGTCACTTTACCCTTCCTTCCCTTACTTAAAAACCAATATTATTAAAATATTGTTCAACCGAGTTTGAGATGATTTCTTGAATAATTTGTTCGGTGCCGTACTAGGTAAGTACTAGGTTGAAAATGTGAAAATCAAGTACTATGTTGAAAATGTGAGCAACAAATGGTAGTAGTCTATCATGATTCTGAATGAAATACATGAGGGCCCGTTTAATTTTACCTACAAATATCCGTAGCTAATGTTTTACGGACTTGATCTGCATCGATTCTGAACTCTTCAATTCTGTACGACCTGGCATAAATATTTCAGTATTTATGTGATGGAAATCTATACCGAATATTACCTGTCAGTATGTGCCCAAAACTGATAAAAAGTTAGCAGGAATATGAGATTAGGAAGGATATAATAGAAAGATTTTTGTTGCTGCACAGTTTTGACTTAAATGGTCACGTCGAAATGGAGTAGTTTAGGGGAGTGTCGATGGGGTAAGGATCCCTTCCAAAGTAATTAAATAAATAAAAATAACAATAATAATAATAATAATAATAATAATAAAGGCGAAGAAAGCAACTTTAATGGAAAATTTTAAAATTTGCTTTTGGATTTTCTGTACATAATCTTTTTCAAGTCCAACTACTTAAAAAAAAAATAGTAGATTTTTGTTAATCTATTCTATGTAAATTCCATTTCATGCAATAACTTAACAATTTATATATAAATACGTTTCATGTACGTGAAAAGAAAAAGAAAGAAAAACAGGCTATAATTTTTGCTTTAATTAATGTGAAATAAAAGAAAAGTACCGTTGTAATTCGTATAAAGTTATTTATAATTATATACGATTTATTTTGTCATAAGTGGTTGTCTAAATATTAAAAATTGCACCAACATTCTTTTTGATAATGGTAACGTACACTTTCGATACTTTAATTGAGTCCCTTGGATCAAAGTAGCCTGGCGAAGGTATATAGCTTATGCACTTTTTTTTAAACATTCACAAAAGTATGAAAAATGTGTTAGTGTTTATACATAAATTGAAAAAAGTAAAATAGAGATCTTGCAGGAAAAAGGACTGGAGACGTTCAAGTAGTAACCAGAAAAATTATATGAAAATTCTAAATATAATATAAACTAGCTTAATATAAAATAATTATTTTGATTAATTTTTCACGGTACATTCTCTCTCTTTTTATATATATATGTATATACTATTTTGTTTTGTTTTGTGGATGCAACCGATAACGGGAAGCGGTCCCTTTAGACCAGTAAAAATTAGAATTTTCTATATCTCGAAAACTAGTGACAGGAAAGTACTGCAAAATACATAGTCCTGTTTTCAAAGAATCTGATTCCTTTTATGTAAAAATGGTCATAATTCATAAATTTTTTAATGTGAATTTATTAACAATTTTCATAATTAAAAATGTTTTTGAGTAAAAATAAAAACAAATAAATCCAAGATTGTGTTCGGATCTATTCAATGTATATCATTGCATCTTTCAATGTATCTCTGTTATTGAGTTTTTTTATAGTGTAAGTATAGAATTGGTATATTACAATACTCTACTTACCTCTCGTTCTATTAGTGAGAATTTCACTGCTAAATTCATCTGCCACGGCCTGCCGTACCACATTTTCCACATGGCTATCATCTCTCTTGCCCTCCTGACACACAGCGGATCCCAACAGCTGCGAACAGAAAAAGAAATCAGAATGCAGTTTATAAAACATAGTGAACAGTAAATTTTATAGTTACTTTTATTGGACATTTATGGAAAGGATATATGTGAAAACAAGTAAAAATTCAATTTAAAAAATCAAAAAACCCGACTGAGTAAAAAGCGAACTAATTAATTATTTCTCATCAATGTGTAACTATTTTTTATATTACTTACTTATTTTTTTTTTAATTTACTCGTGTTGATGACTTTTAAGTTGTGTTTAATTTTTAGTTCTTATCTATAAACACTGTTTTGCTAAGGCCTATAGATGTCTATAGAGTTTAGAGTTGTAGTAAAACTAGAGATCCTACCTACACAACTTCCAGGTTGTGTAGTATTTAAACGGAGCTTCTGACTGTAAAATAGTCAATGAACCATCGTCCTCATTTTGAAAGACCTATCCAATGACATGCCACTCAATGGGGTCGTAAACTTTTTTTTTCGTCTCTACCGCCATTTTATATTTTACGGCCGCCATTTGGAATTCATGAAAACAAAGACTAGTCTATAACCATCGGACGGTTGAGACGAATCAATAGAGACCTCATTCGTTAAAATCCATCCAGCCGTTGGGATGTTTCGAGGATATAAAGAAATCCACATACCCAGATACGCGTGAAACACATAACCCTTCTTGGCAGTCGGGTAACAAGAACAAGTGCACTCACGATCGTGTTTTTAGCTCATTCGGGATCAGCGTTCCGAATACATCTTTTTACTTTTTAGTATCACTGTTTCCTCTACCTTATTTAATCGCAGAAATTCCGTAATTAAATAAGGCAAAGATTATTATTAGGAAATAGCGATACTCAAAAATAAGGACTGTACTCACCATGTGAAAAGCATATAAACGATCCTTGTCCAGAAAGGGTTAATGACCTCTGTAATAGAGCAATGCGTTGCAGTTAATACCGGGTTCACATATCTTAATTTTGAGATTATATTTATTAGCATATTTATCTCAATTTTCGTATCATGTCTTTTCAGTTAGTCAAACTACTTAAAAAGGATAAAAGATTTAAAACGTTTGTAACTTTCTGTGCCATATGTATTCTGAACGTAGCATGTCAAATCGATGTTAAATTATTGAAAGACTACATCATACAAAATTTAGTATACCCTACTGATTGTGATGTGAGGCTTTTAAACAGTTAAGCAAATATATACAGAGTGTTCGGGATAAATATAACAGTTTGTAAATATTATAAAATTATGGGTTGGCGTGACAAAATGTGATACGAGATAAACAAAGATTTTTTCACACGGGGCAAGCATAAATTGTGACGTTCTACTTTCCAAAATAAATTTATAAAAATAAGCTTTTGATTTTGATTTTATATATTAAATAATTGCCATTGCAACCGTTATCTTAAGATTAATAATAATAATCTTAATATCTAGGTTGATTTCCTCTGAAATCTAACTATGACAACCATTTCGTTTATATATGTATCTATATCTATCTATCTATCTATCTATATATATATATGGTTGGGTGGGTAGATGTTAGAGTACGGAGGAGGGTGGTGCCGTCTGGATAATACGCAATGGTTAATTTATATATATATATATATATATATATATATATAATGGACATTTGATTTATAACTACGTTGCTAATATATACTTTCTAATGGATGTTGATTCGATACTTTTATATGTATATGGTGTAGTTATATTTATATATTTATCAATTCATTTTAAATTTATTCATATTCATTAATATTTAATAATGTTGACGATTAACTTGTATTTAAATTTTAGCCTAGTCAGGACAATATCATATTAATTTCTAATACAAAGTATACTATCTTAAATGAGAATAATATGCATGTTTTAATAAATTTATTATTTATTCTTCCCTCTCCCCTTAAATTACGTGTACTTAATTTTTAAGAAAGTTTGTAGACACATTAAAAGTAACTTTTAATTTCAAAATTTAACTATTATTAATATTAATTCCTTAGCATCTTAATTTTAATTTTTATATTTAATTATAAATTAATTTAAGTGATGATGCAATGTTGTCACAGGAATTTAAATTGTGATATGTTATAGCGAGGTACACATATTTATGTGAAACATTATTAATTATTATTTTCATCATTTTGCATATCATTTTGATTTAAATATATCAATTACTAATTTTTTTATAATACAATTGTATATATTTATTAATATATTTTTAATTATTATTTAATTATCAGATATCCATTTCTAAACAATATTTGCTTTAAAACTTAATCCATTAATAGTTATTAATAGTTTTTATTATATAATAGTTTTTTTACTAATAAGTCAATAGATGGCAGCACCACACTGATTCATTTGAATACATGGAGCAGTTCATTCTCAATTCTAAATTAGCTATAGAGGGCGCTGGTTATATATAATGGGAGTTTGCTTGGCTATGCTGTATATTATTGATCCTTAGTCCACCATCATATAAAAAACTTTTTTGGCAACATGTGCTGGGGATCTCCAATGAGTGTATTTGTTATGCTTACTGCTAAGACAGTATGGATTTTAATTTGGTAATTTTTTTCCTCTATCCTTTTTAATCTTGTTTTATTTTGAACTTAATTGGTGTTCAATGGTTTATTTCTCTGTTTTATGTGTGTGGTAGTCCCAAATTCATATTCTTTAGCTAATTTATGGCTAATATGAAGATGAAACCACACATTTTATTTGTGGAACTTGAGGCATTTGGGACCCGATGATTCGGTCTAAGTTCTACAAATTTCCATTATTCCATTTCAGTTATTCAATTCCTGCTGTTATTTACTCTGTTTTTGAAATCTATGTTATATGTGTTGGGGGGAACTGTATTTTTGTCAATTTGTTAATGTCATTTTATTCATTCTGTTTTTGTTGGTGGTCGGTAATGTTTATTTAATGGTTATTTATAATTTTGATTGGTTGAGAATACAGGATAAATATAGCTGCTTATGCGCATTATATCATGTGTTTATTTAATTATATTTTAAACAATAATATTATTATTTTCTGTATCCGTGCAGCATATCACATTCATATTCAAAATGCACCTATCGAAACATCTAGTTTCAAGTTCTTTTATTTTCTTAGGATTATATATTGTATCTTTTTGTATTTTGTTGATAGACTGAGTAGCATATGGTTAGCGTAGGGTGGTTGTAGTATTATAATATTTTTTTCGTAATGATTAATATATTACATTTTAACATGCCATCTTCATTTAGAATTTTGGTTAACATCGTTATATGAGCTTGTAAGATAAATTTTGATCCAAAGGTAATATATATATATATGTTACCGTGAAAGACCGAAATCTGGAGAATGTCGACTTTCACCGGTGAATGTCAGCATTCACATAGTCGCTTGGTGTATGCCCGAAATATTTGCTAAATATCATTATTTCTGATTTATACCGGCAAATGTCGACATTCACCATGCACTAACTGTGAATGTTGAATATGTCGAAAATTTGGATTTGCTTCTCCGTATTTCAGCCGCGATCGTTAATTTTAAAACATAAGAACGTTTTAATCACCTGTAATCCAAAGGTGTCCTGCACTTCGTTTTAGCAGAAATCACTTCAGAAAGTATATTTTAGACTACTGTTCTTGAAAAAAAAATACAAACAATTGTTTCTCGTTTACTCTCAATTAACGTATTTAATTTTTAGAAAAAAAAGATCACGACTCATTGCAGTATCCATTCAATATAAATTAGGATATTGAATAAAAAAAAAATTAAAGAAACGTTGCATAAAATTGACAAAGCTGACTGACTCGCAATAGAGCACAGAATTTGGTGACAGACTGTAGCCTGTCTGTTGAACACCGCTTCACTTTTCGACTCCTACCAGAACATATCTGTGTTTGTCGACATTCATCGGTGATGGTCCGAATGTGCAAGAATATAATAAAATATTCGGTCTTTCACCGACATATTTGGTATGCGTTGACATTCACCGGTGAAAGTCGATATTCTCCAATTTAGGTCTTTCACGGTAACATGTATATATATATATATATATATTTATTTAATGCAGATCTTGCCTTCACGATAACGTCCGCAATGCATAATACTGAACCCGTTCCAACCAAATTGGGACATTGAATTGGTCTTGCTAGTATCTTGATAAAATTCCGTTCGCTAATCAAGTATGAATTGGTTATAGATCGAATACAGGGGCTTACAAGCAAAAGGAAACATGCAAAACTTGTCATCTCGATAACGTACGAAATACTGAACCAATTCGAATTTATTGGGACCGTATATTGATCTTGCACGTATATTGGATGAGTTCGTTACCCAAGTATGTAGATCTTATAGTTCGTTTGCAGGAACAGAAAAATGTAAAACATGCAAAACGCCATCACGATAACGACCGAAATACTGAACCAGTTAAAACCTAATTAGAACAGTGCCTTGATCTCATAAGTATTTTGGATGAATACGTTAATCAAGTATTTTTCTGGCGCCCCTAAGTGGTCACTTAATGGAGAAAATGGCCCTGTTCAAAGCAAACAATATACAATTAACGAATACATTTTTACTTTGAGTTTTCCGATTGCATGACTTTTTTGCTTAAATTTCGTTATTTGGTTTTGTGCCGACCGACGAACCAAAGCTTTTTTTTGCACCCCCCTTCTACTCTGGTGCCCGGGCATATGCCCCGCTCGCTTTCCCATAGTTTCGACCCTGCTTATTCTACAAATTTTTACATTCTTTGGTTTGAGATATAACCATGATGTCAACGATAACGGACATGGAAGAGTTGAAGCCCTTAGGTTATTGGAAAAGAGCAAACGGTATCATAATGATTCATGTCGGTAAATCTATTCCGCTACTCAGCAATCCTTAAAGACGGCAAAAGAAATACAAAAAGTGTAATGATGAGGTGCAACGGAGACTATGAAATGGAAACAACACAAAATGTAATGGTATTTTGACATGTTTATTTTGAGGGAGATGTCCAGATCAGCACGGCGGCAGCTCTACTTGTCATCTGGTGCGAAACAACTTGTTAGTTTTTCTATAGATCATCGGCGCATTAGTAATATTGTGTGACGGCATCGATTGAGCTTGTCAGCGCCTACTCTAACTGATGTTGCCTGGTGCTGGGGCACCGCCCATACCATCCTTGTAGCAGCACTAGTCGTGATCCCAACTTTTGCCACTCCAACTCTGCTAATTGCAATCCTATTAGTTATTATGTGTGTGGCGTGATTGAGCAAGTTACTAAATGTACTGCCAGTATCATAAAAAGCCAACTGGTCGACAGAATCACGGCAGATTTTGCCAGATACATGTGTCAGATACACGTTCCAGATTCCAGAGCAGCTTCGAGACTATTATGGCTGCTGATAGTAGCTTCTTTGATCAAACTCAATTCGAATTGTCCTAATCCTTGTGTCACGTATTCATTTTTTCATTGAAACTTTTTTTGACTCCGATATTTCATGTTTTCGTCTTTTACCAACAACTGTCAAATTTATACCGAATATCCTCTATTGTACTGGGTTTCTTTTTATCAATTTCTTTTCATGCAACAAATTTAAACTGAGCAGCAACAACAACAAAACTTCAATCTTCATTTTTAACTTACAACTACTCTTAAGGTTTTAGAATAAAATGATACAACCCTCATGTAAATACGATATAGCACTTTTTAGGGTTCCGTTCTTAAAAAGTAAAAACAGAACCATTATAAGATCAATCGTGTGTCTGCCTGTCCGTCTGTCACAATCGTTTTCTCGACATGTATGGAACGTGGAAAGATCAAACTTGCTAGAGTTATAAAGGCTATTGACCCTCATATTTATGGATTATTAGCTATTCACAAATATTTTTAGGGAAAATTTAGGGGGCCAATTAATTTACTTGAAAAAATTGGGTATCGTGTGGGGTATTGTTCAAAGATCTCGTAACACCGAACTCAAAAATATATTTATTTAAATTTTTGGCATTATATTTTCAGGAATATTGTCGAAAATGTACGGCAAAAATATTTTCCCTTTACCCTATTTCCGAATTTACTGAAACTAAAATAATGAAAAAATTAAGGGTAGTAGGAGTTTATTTAAATATTATCTCGCAGGAAAACTATAGCGATTATACTAGGTCACTTAGTTTTTGGGAAAATCGTATTTTTACGTTACACACAAACTTTACTTTGCGGGCGCTCAGCAGGGGAGTTGAGGGGCGCTCGAAGCATCTATTAACACGAAATCATCCAAGGATTGTTGTTAATTATTTTCGAGAAAAATTTCAGCTAATTAGCCGAGATATTAATTACAAATCTATCTAGAAAACAGCGGCAAGAACCAAGGTGGCGTTGCACCTTTGCGACCTCTTTTCGAAGCGCGCTGGGCACAACACCAAGTTTAAACTTTGTATTAGGTCTTTGTTGTACGAAATCCTTTGTGCGTGAGTAAAACTCGTACTTGGCCGATTATTATGTTTTATATCCTGTGGTTTCTGTGCCTTCTTCCATGATTTAAATGAATTAATCTCAGAAAGTATTTTTAAAAAAATTGTTAATTTTTTTTATATATCTATGATTATACAAAAGATAAATTTACGATAATTAGTACAATGTTTTCAGTTATAT
Source organism: Maratus speciosus (assembly GCA_963932465.1). Lineage (NCBI taxonomy): Eukaryota > Metazoa > Arthropoda > Arachnida > Araneae > Salticidae > Maratus > Maratus speciosus. The sequence goes on from OZ010795.1 coordinate 270,189,085, forward strand.
TCTATGAGTTGCTTTTGGAAGTTTTAGTTTTGTGAAAAAATTCTGAAAATATGAATCTCGCAGTAAATGTAATAAAAAAAACGCCTTATTTTCTTTTCTGTACTCAGAAATTAGAAAAGTATGCAAAAATATATTTTCTTTCAGAAGGTATTTCAAATTTTAAACAAAGATAAAATTTAAAATTTTCAATAAAAAAAATATATTTTTTAAATTTACACTTGAAAAGAAATATTAAATAAATCTACATTTCTAGGGGGAAAAAATAAGCAAAACATATTTATAACTGAAAAAAGTAAAAGTTTGTGCCCGAACCAGTTTAAAGTATAAATGCAGAAGAAAATCTGCCTATAGTTTGTAATTGAAAATTTTATCTATTTTCTTACACATAAAAAGCACTCAGCATCTCACTCGGTATATCAAAAGTTTTTTTGATAGTTCAACTTATAAAGTCTTTTGTTCTGCTAGAATAGTAAATAAATTATGAATAAAACCTGTATTTTATTTTGTAGTATTTATTGCAAATGGAATTGCTATTTTATCTATTTTAAAAGATATTGAGTTGAGGAAAAATGAGGATTAAAGAAAGATCTACAGAAGTTGCTATCTTTACGAGTTTCGTAAATCACTTTCAGTGCCGTAAGAAACTGCGGTTAATGCGGTTTTTCACTTACTTTTCGTAGTTGGTTAAAATTGAGACGTTTTAGTGGTAGGATGACTAGGTGAAGAAAAAGTGATTAAATATCAAACGCTTCCGCGAAGACTTTGTAAAAAGAGATTGCTTAAAAAAGAAGGTAAGAGAGGAAACTAACATGATTTATTTAAATGCATTTTTCCAATTTGCTAAATCCCTTAAAGCTGATGAAACACTTTCCAATTACGAAACATTTTCCAACACTAACAGAAAATTATGAAGAAATGGGCGCAAAAGGACAAAAAAGGAACATTTTACAATTCACAACTTCCAAACGATACATCTGAAATACATGATCGATAGATCATATTCGAGGTCTTATCGAGCATTTTATCATATATAAATTTTACATTGATCAATTAATATTATCTGTGTGTTTATTATTTTAATAGGTGTTTCCATTAACAGAAATGTTAAAATAAAATGATTTTTCTACTATTGTCTGAGATCGGCTACAGCCAGACTAAATTTTTGATGTTATAGGTAAATTAGGACAATGTCAATATTTACGACAGTTCAATGGCCAGTTTCAAACCCTCCCACGAGCTAAGGGCAGCCCTTTGATGTAGGAAACTACAGGGGGTATAGTGCGTAAGTAGGGTATGCGGAGGTATAAGCCGTAAACCTTCTGGATTATATTAAGGAGCTCCGTATACCCTCTGTTTTTAAAATAAAACTATAGCATATACTCTAACCATGGACGTTCATGACTCTAACGTATACCCTCTGCCTAGAGTGTATCCTCTGTTTTTTTTTTTACGACTGCAACACTGGGCGCGGCTTAGACGAATGGAAGAGCAAGAAATCCCAGGGTCTATAATATGGATCTTAGTTTGATCCAGTCAAAATTCACGGGGGACAGTGTCTAAAAAAGTTATTATTGAGCCGAACGCAAGGATTTTTCGGAGTATTCAAAACATTGAAATGATATTAAGATAATGGAAAATTCACAACATTTTAAGAGATTTATTTTACCAGATTTGTTAGCGTTCAAATAGTATTATGACATCTCGTAGTTTGTCACTTTGCGAAATATCTTAAAGCATAAGCCTTTTCTCTCTGAATCTGGGAGGGTATTTAAGAGTGATCTCAATGCTTCTTCATACTCTATAATAAAAAGAGTCCTGTTATGGCTAATAATTAAAGAGCCACATCATAATCCCAATTAATGGAATATATTAAATTTAAATAAAATTGGGCCACAGGTCTCGTCAAGGATATTTTTGTTTTTGTTGTGTAACTTCGTTTCTTTTCATTTATGCATCATGTGTACATTAAATCTTTGGTGTAGGATTTTTCATTATTCGCCCTCCATCGGAACCTTATGAAAAACAGTGCCAACTGCAATTCCGATAATGATGTCTCGACCCTCTTTGTGTAATCAGGGTAATTTCTTATTTCTTACGTTTGTCCATGTAAAAATATATCTTATTTGTGAAGAAGGGCAAGACACCTTGTCTAGGTATTTAAAAATGCACACCACTTCAATAAGTTTGAAGTTTCATTGCATCATTAAAACGGAAGTGAGTTGTGCCATATATCATTATGAAATGAATTATTTTTTGCGTCCCTGTAAACGAACTATAAAAGTTTCTTATTCTATATTCCTGATAAATCATTTTGTAGTCCACCTCAGACATGCATATCACTATCATTATGTTTGAAATGCCGTAACAGGAACTGAATCCAAATGATTTTTCTTCATATACCATAACGCAATGGAATTCTTTGTTTGTCTCTGTAAACGAACTATAATGTTACAATCTTTATTTTTAATATGAAGCATTCTATAGCCTCATTCTAAACCTAGAAGCATTCTAAACCTCAGTAAAATATAAAAAATACGCAGCAATACGAATATATTTACGAGAGTTGGAACACGGCAGAAGACAAATTGAATTCATAATCTTTTGTCTAGTACGTTGGAAAAAGTTAAAAAGAAAGAACATAAAGCTTTAGTAAAAAGTATTGAGCATTTCCATCTGTATTATAAAGTAGAACACGTCCGTGAGTTGACGTCACATCGACGGTGACAACGATCGGAGAAGTCAAATTTGCTTTTAGCAGATTTATTAAATTCTAAACACCGTAAAATTTAATTTTTTTACACTGTCGAATGGGGAAAAAAATGCACTTTCAAATGCAATTTGTTTAAAAACTGTATTTTAACTTATAGATTTTTTTTTATATAGTTTTAAAATAATTTTAAACTAGTTGGATGTGCCAATCCCAAAACTTTCTTCTATCTTATACATAATATTTCAAAAACTAGTTACACATGTAAATACTTCAATATTTTTAGTTCAATACTATACCAACTTTGATTTTCATCTTAAATTTCTGCTTCAGTCAATTAAACGGACTAAAAACGAATTAATCAATATCATGATATTTTCTAAAATTAATAGTTTTTCCTTATTCTGTTGTTATCAGATGTTTGCGAATAGCCAGCTTAGCAAATAGCGAGTTCCTGCCTCTACACGAGCCGCCGATGGACAACAGAACTACAAAAAATCAAGAAAAGCATACAAAAATCGCTATTACAGAGCCCCTTTACCGCGCAATATTTCCAGATTCAAGGAGGACCTGTTGGCCAAAGCCAAAAACATGCACGAAAAAAATTGGTTCAATTGTATGCGTAATTTTATACACTTTTCGATGGTATAATAAAGAAAATGGCACAAACATCGCTATTACAACGGCCCCCTTCCGGCAGATTTTTTTTCAAATTCAGGGAGGACTTGTTTGCCATAGCCAGAAGCGTACACAAAACATGTGGTTCAATTCTATGCATAACCTCATACAATTTTCGATGGTACAATAATGAAAATGGTATAGACATCGCAGTTATAGCACCCCCTTCCGGGGGATTTTTCCAAATTCAGGGAGGACCTTTGTGCCATGACCAAAAACAAACACAAAATATTTGGCTCGATTCTATGTATAACTTCATACACTTTTCCATGGTACAATATTCAAAATCGCACAAAAATCGAGGTTACAGCGTCCCCTACCGGCGAATTTTTTCCAAATTCTGGGAGGACCTGCTTGCCATAGCCAAAAACTTAAAATAAAAATTTGGTTCAATTCTAGGCATAACTTCATACACTTTTGGACAGTACAATATTTAAAATCGCACAAAAATCGCTATAACAGCGCCCCCTAACGGCGATTTTTTCCAAATTCAGGGAGGATCTGTTTGCCATAGCCAAACACTTAAAATAAAAATTTGGTACAATTCTATGCATAACTTCATACACTTTTTGATAGTACAATGGCGACAGACAGACGGACACACGGACAGACAGGCATTTTCTATAAACATGTTTTTTGGGATCTCTGACTCCTAAAACGTGTAAATCCGTCGAAAACCGGAAGTCGAAAAAAATTTCGATTACAATACTTTCTTCTATTAAAGATAGTAGAAAGTAAAAATGATTATTATTATTTTTATTTTATTTTATTTTTTTTTTAAGTCTTTGACGCATACTGGCTGATTACAGAAGATATTATTTTTATTTTTTCTATTTATATTTTTTTAACTTCCATTCTTAGAATCTCCAAAGATGTTTACATTGTTTCATAATATTGAAAGATATTTAAACTCAATAGAGGGGAAAAAATATTACTGTTATTTCGCTTACAGAAAAGAAGCAAAAACCTCTCAGGATTTTTTAGTTTTGTTTCATTTGGTAAAGGAAGCTGAAATAAAAAGGCAAGCTAAATGTACAAGTAAATATGGCAATTGTTAGGAAAGAATTTGTTCTAACCCATTTCATCGTAAATGTTCCAAAAAACGTTGATTGTCACGACTATAACATATTAGAAGGTTGAATAAGTTCTCGCTGTTTCCTACAGATGGCGTTACGAAAATTGCGTGCTTGTAGTTTAAGATGGTAACGCATCTATAAAGAAGTACTAGAGGCAAGTTTGAAATTCAGTGTATGTCATTTCGCCGAAATGTAAACATTTTTTTCATAGTGTTAAACACGTCGAATTTCATGCCAAAAACAAAATTTTGAGACTTACAGTGACCATGCTCTGTTAAAAATAACATGCAGAAATTGGTTTTGACGCTTCAAAAAAAAAAAAAAAAAAAAAAAAAAAAGATGTTGAAGATAAAGGCGCACCGAAAAAGGTTTGAAGGTGAAAAGTTGGAGGCATTACTTCATGAAGACTTATATCAGACGATATCTGAACTTGCAGAATCATTAGGAGTTGATCACACAACAATTTCGAAATGTTTGAAAGATTTAGGAATAATTTTAAAGCAAGAACATTGGGTGCCGTACGCTCGGTCACATGTTGAAAAAATGAAAAACCGATGAAAACCTACTTGGAAACGCTTAAATGAGAAGTTCTACCCAACTCGCCTTATTCACCAGACATTGCCCCTTTTGATTATCATTTGTTCATCAATGGCACATGGACTCCCTGTGCAATACTCCCATTCATAGGAAGATGCCAAAAAATGGGCATTAATCTTCACGAAGAAACAGCAAGAACTTTACAACCTCCCAATAACACAATACGACCCACAACTGAGGGCGCTGTAAATGTAAATGCGGGGTATGTCTCAAGAACTCGGGAACTTGCAGGTCGGCCAATGTCCTTACACCTCCGTAACTAAATAAGCCAGTTTCTTCTGAACGCCATTTCGCACAGTTATGTAGTCATACAGTGCGTTCCAAAAGTCTATAGACAACGGTTTTTTTAAATTTTCCAATTCAAAAAGAAGAGTAACAATTTCAAAACAATTTATAATTATAAATAATAGGAAGGCAATAATAATACTTTACACAAATAATATTACACAACCATAAACTTTGTGAGAAAAACTAAAACTTAAATTTGACTGTCCTAAAAGTTTATAGACAACTCATTTTTTTTTCTTTAACGTTCAAATATTTAAGCCGTTTGTTCTAATCACTTCAAAAACTCGATCAGACATACACAAAACAAGAGTTTGAAGAAGTTCTGACTTTAAAGAAAATCAACTTCGTTCAAATTGCAGCTTTATATCTCGAATCGTTGCAAATTGACGCCTTTTAGCATCTACGTTTCTAGCGAATCTTCCCCAGAGGTTCTCTGTTGGGTTCATGTCAAGACTAAGGACTAGTCAGTCTATAACAGTTACTTGGCTTTGTATAAACCACTGCATTGTAGAGTTGGACACGCGAATGAAACAATGTTCTTCCTGGTACATCTATTTGCCCCCCCCCCCCCTTCCCTAGCAACTTTCCAAATGGAAGAAACTGTACTTCAAGCCTTTTCTGGTAATCTTCGAAACATTGACGACCTTTAAAAAAGCAAACATGGGCTGTTCCATTATAAGAAAATGCTGCCCACACAATGAGTGAACTCCTTCATTGTTGTCTACTAAAATAAGCTCGTGAATCCTTGTGGATATCATGCCATTAATATGACCAACCACCGGGGCCATCTAAATTGAATTTCTTCTCATCACTGACAAGAAAACTCAACCATTCATCTGACTAATTCCTGTGTGATTTCGAGTGCACTGAACACGATTGCCTTTCTTTCGTTTTGTAAACTTTGGCGAATGACGCATTTTGCGAAAATCAAGAAATGTACTTGCTAGCAGCCGTCGATGAGCTGTGGATATTGGTACGGAAACATTTACTTCTATAGAAACTAACTGTACACATTGGTTCTAAGTTGAAATTAATTTCAAAATTTCTCTGTCTCATCATTTAGTTGTTTTCTCTGGTCGTCTAGGGCGGGATTTTGCTTCAGATTGTCACCTTTTAACATAATTCGGTAAATACAAACACTGATCCATCCAGTTTTCATTGAAATGTCCACAATTTTCCATACACAAGGCTTTAAACGATAGATTTCCAAAATTTCCTTTTTGTAAAACTGCACATTGTGAGGCACCTTTGCAGTCAGTCAGAAACGGAAAGACAGATTAGATTTTATCTCAGGAAACTATTGCGTCACAAGTACATGACCTTGGAATATGCAAATTTTGGACAATTTTGTACTTAAATCAGCTTTTAACACCGGTTGTCTATATATTTTTGGGACAGCATTTTTTTTGTTTTTAATTTTTTATATTAAATCTATGACTGCTAAAAGTTAATTGAGTATTTTATTATTTTTATTTCATCATTATATATTTTTATAATATATTTCGTCTTTTTTACTCGTTTAGTTAGCATTTAAATAATAATAAAAAAAAAATGGTTGTCTATAAACTTTTGGGACGCACTGTATCATTTTTATATGAAAAATTCCTGTTCAACAAGCTTTTAGAGCTGTTGTAGAGCTTTTAGAGTAATTTTTATAACGAATAGCTATATGTATCTAGTGTATTTGTGAAGGAAAGGTAAGTTTTAACATAATTAGCAGCATAATTTCCTAAGTGGAAAATGATAACAAATGTAAAAACATAATTGTTATTTTTGATTGAATTCTTGGGATTTCTGAAGATGTTTATATTGTTTTTAAATATCAAAATGTATTTATACTCAAAAAAGCAAAAACCACTTTTCTTTGAAAAATCAAAGTTTCTATATAGTTTTATTACATTTATTAGCAAACTCAACTGAAATGAAAAAGATTCAAAATGTTCAAAGAAATGCATCAATGGCTACAAAAGAATTTATTCGAGGCCATTTCACCGCAAATGTTGCATAAAACATTTATTGTCACGACTAACATATAATACGACCCACAAGTGAGGACACTGCGTTCGAAAATTTGCAGATCGGCCAATGTCCTTACACCTCCGTAATTAAATACGCCAGTTTCTTCCGCACTCTTTCGCACAACATTCCACGCAGCTACTCAAAGAAAAAGCGCTAAACTATCTGAGAAAAAAGTAAATAGTTTTGGGCTTTGCCTACAACTTGGATTCTAGTTTTAGTTTTCTTTTTCTTTGCGAATACTTTTTTTTTTTTTGCGAATACTTTTTTTTTTGCAGCTTATTACAGTAAAACAAAGAAGAATGTAGTCGGAAGGAATTTAACCTTTTACAAAAATTAAATAGAAATTCTGAATATTACAAAGGCATGGACTATGCATGTAATACATAATGTACAGTCGGGAAAAAAAGTAAACATCCCCTATTAACTCTGAAACAATTTATGAAAATCACTGGTACCAAACGATTGGAAAAAAAAGTCTATTTTTAAATGGTGTATATAAAATTTGCTTAGAGGTTCATCTACATATGAAAACGAACACAAACGTTATTTTTTTTCAATAGCAATACCCAAGTTTGACACCATAAATAAAGTCTACACCCTTCAATCAGCCTTAATCCAAAATTTCATGAAATTCGTATGATTAGTTCACGAGAAATTAATTATTTTAAAATGAGTCTATTTTAGGGGATGCATCCAAATTGAAGTTAGGTACTCGCCTATTGAAATGCTACAGAATGGCTACAGATGGGCGACAAAATAATACGAACACCCATGAAAAAGGCATGATCCATTTCAAAGAAGCAGAACGCGCATGTCAGTTAGCATTCAATTCTTCCAACTAGTAGTTATGAAAGGTAAGGTATCAGTCGTTCACCATCAGTCATAGTTGTTGCATGCGCTTACCATATGCTCTGGAAAATTCAATAATCATTGACCTGTCAGAGTTAAAAAAAGGAATGATTATTTGAATGCTGTGCGCTGGTTGCTCCGTGACAGAAACAGCCAATTATTTGGGGCGCGCAAGCAGTACTGTGTCAGCCGTTGGGACAGTGTACACCAAATGCGGTAAAGTGTCGTCTGCGAAGTATAACAGTGGAGGGAAAAGAAAGCTTTCTGAGAAGGATAAAAGAGAGTTGACCAGCATAGCGGTCCGAAAGCGCTGGCAACCTTTATCCCAGATAACGTCAGAGATAAATAGTCATCTACAGAATCCTATTTCAACAACAACTGTCCAAAGGGAAATTCATGCTTTGAACATTTATGGAATAGTTACAATTCGTAAGCCATTGGTGACATCACGTCATGCTTTTCAGCAACACCATTGGTGTAAAACACGAAAATACTGGACTCCTCAACAGTGGTAACAAGTCATTTGGTCTGATGAATCAATCTTCACCATATTTCAGGCAACTGAACGCGTTTATGTGTGGATAAAGCACACAGAAGCATTTTCTTCTGACTGCCTCTTGCCGACTGTGAAGCATGGAGGTTGCTCTCTTATGGTATGGTATGCGATATCTTGGGGCGGCCTTGGGCAGCTTGCTACTTTGCATGAAAAGATTACAGCTGCTCACTATGTCCGTATTCCGGAAGATCAGGTGCATCCTTTTGTCCACCCTTTATTTACAAGAGAATTTCCACTTTATAAAGACGACAGTGCTCCTATCCACACTGCTAAAATCGTCCAAAAATGGTTTGAAGAGCAGGAGGAGGAAGTAGGACATCTTGTTTGGCCCCCTCAGCCTCCTGACTCGAACATTATTTAACATTTTTGGCGATATTTGGAGCCATAACTCCGTGCTCGATTTTCTCCACCATCTACGCTTTTGGAATTAGAGACTGCTTTCCAGGAAGAATGGCTTCATATTTCTTTAAATATTGTTCATAACCTCTATGAACCTATCCCACGTCGCATACAATCTGTAATTAAGTCAAAGGGTGGTCCAACCTCCTATTAATAAAGCTCTTATTTTTCTCTTATTTCATAGGTGTTCGTATTATTTTGTAACCCATCTGTATGTCACTTCTGTTAATGCATTATTTCTTGCCAATATGAACATTTCACTCGTTAAATACGTTTAAACTATTTCCAGCATGTTTCTATAAAATGAGTAAAATATATTTTTTTCAAATTATACTCTTCTGGACATCATGGACGACCCCTTAAACTATCATTTTGACCTTTTTTAAGCATAATTCGAAAGCTATTTGGAAGAAAAATTTGAGATTAAGAATTCGCATAAAGCAGGGCATAACAAATATAAATCTATCAAAAAATTGTAGGTTGCAATTCATATTTTTTTCGAATTCATATTATAAAAATTTTAAAATCGCAAATTCCGTGTATTTATGTTTGAATTTTTTAGAACTATAACTAAACAACAACAAAAAAAAAATCACGATAGGATTATAATTTCAGGAGATATTAATAAAAATATGAAAATGTAATTTAACATTAGAAGCTCTAAATTTTGAATATTTATAATAAAAAAAAATTATCACCCAAATGACTTGAAATTTCGTTTCTAGGCATAGTTTGAAGGAAGGTTTAAAATATACTGTCAAAATTGGGTGTTGCCATTAAAAAAAACAAAGTTTGGTCTGATTTTGATTTGTAGATGGCCCCCTAAGCAAATTTTGTATAGATCATTTAAAAGTAGACTTTATTTCCAATCGTTTGGTGCCAGTAATTTTCTTCTATTATAATTAGTAACAGAGTTAGTAGGGGGTGTTTACTCCCCCCCCCCCCCCCGACTGTACATTCAAAGAACTTGACGAATGCGATAAAAACATTTTTAAATGATGTATTATCTTTAAATATTAAAATTGCATTAAAATTATATTAAAAATATACAAATCAACGGTTTCGACCCTCTTCTGGGGCCATCATCAGGATCTAAAAGTTAAAAAAAAAACTTTTAGATCCTGATAATGGTTCCAGAAGAGAGTCGAAACTATTGATTTGTATATTTTTATTGTATTTTTAATGTGATTTTATTATTTCTAAGTTAATACATCACTTAGCAACGTGTTTTATCGCATTCGTCAAGTTCTTTAAAATTATGAAGTTTCCATTTATTGTTAATAATGCTCTCGATAAGCTTAAAATTACGTAACAAAAATTCTTTGACGACATTTTTTTTTTAGTTAGAGAATGTACAAACGTCATGGACACGCGTTTAAAAATAATTCTATAACAAAATTACAATTACCTAGAGCTATTACGATAAGCTTAAATCACGATTTCATGTTTTCTTAACAAAACAGCAAAAATGTTTAGCTACTTCTGATATTAAATTATATCAAAATTATATGATTTTTAAAAAGGCTTACAACGAAAGGCATTTCAATTCATCTTGAATCAAAAATTTCTCGGTGCAATTTATTTTTGGATATTTTTTCACATCTGTTAGCTTGATTTCTAAATATTTCTGCTTTTGATAGAGAAATGATTAAAATTGCAGACAAAATATTCAAAATTCTTTTAAACTGAATTAAAAGTTTAAGAATATTCTAAAAAGTATGTTATTGATCAAGGACGTCAGTAGCGAAATAATTTAAGAAAGAAAATAAAATAGAAGTTTGGAAAAAATAGCTAAAATTAACAGAATAAAGCCACGAAAAATAATGCAGCTGGCATAGATTATTGAAACACTTTCCAACGGTAACACTATAGTAATAAGAAATTTTATGTTACCGTACAATGAAATGAGATTTCTAAATAAGCAATTTAAAAAATACGTAACTCACAAGGAAGGTCTCCATACGGGCAATACTCCGAAAAACCTGAAAAAATTATAGAATGTTCTACTCATGAGAATAGATATGTTTACAAATAAAAATTTCGGCGGAAACTCGACAGAGCATCCGTAAAAAGTAATGAAAATTTCGATATTTGGCGATTTATCACGGGTTGGCGATAGAATAAAATTAAAAAAAAACTTTTTTATGTCAAATACTCTTTAAGATAAAAGTGTTTCATATTGAACTTGTTTAAATAAATTTAATGTAAATAACTTTATTTTTGTCACTTTTAGTTTGATTTTACTGTAGTTTTGTCATATATATATGTTTATAATGAAAGTTAACTATCGAATTTTATGAATTAAAACAAAATTTAATTAATTAAAATTATTTCAATCTCAAAATTAAGTACAATTGAGCACTGTCAATTCAATTTTGTTGCTACGGAAACAACGACTTCTTTGATATTTAAATGAATAACTGAAGCATTCTTCATTTGCTTTTATTTTGGAATACACTTAAATATATGAAAATATTTTTTATTTATGAAATTGTTTTTAAAGTAATAAAATTAAATAACAAGCAACATAAATATGTAATACAAAAAATTTATTTATTAAGCTCTCTTATGTTCCTATGTATCTGTATGGTTCTTATGCTCCTTGAGTCTTGCATTGCAAGATTCCTTGTAAAGGTTGCACTCGATTTACATTGGTGAGACTGGACGGTCTCTGAAAGCAAGACTCAAGAAACATAAAAATTCTTTCAATAAAGGTACTCTAAATTCAAGATTGGTTGCTCATGCACTTGAGTTTGATCATGTTCCCGATTTTGAGAATATACAACCTGTGGAATATAATTGCTCCGTATATATTAGCCGTGTCTCCCTTGAGAGTTGGATAACTGTTTTGGCTGAATCGCCAAGCAACAAAGCTACCCAGATTCCTGCTGATTATGCTATACTGGCTAAACCGTAATTTTAACTGTTTTTCGATTGCTGTGGCTCTTGCATGTTTTGTGACTCTGTTCGTGTACTGATGAGGGCCATGGAAATAGCCGAAACGTTTACTTTTAATTATATTTTAATTGTTTTAAATAAATTTTACCTGTCTATGCCTGTAGTCATGTAATTTATGTTAATTATGATCTATAGAATTTATATTCACCACAAAATACACAAAATATTAGATTTAATTAAATTAAAAAATGCATAACATAGCTGAAAACATAATTCCAGCAATTGTCGATCATAGTCAGTCCTGCAACCGAATTCTTTTGTGCGTCCTTGTAAATGAATGATACTAGAAAATAATAATTCTGCATTTTCAGAATTTAGTGTTGCCCCGGATGAAAAAAAATATAGATAGTACGAAACATATTTCAGTTTTAAGACTTAAACTATACGCTTTCATTTTATATAAAAGACGTCATTTACGTCCCCTGAAGAATTCCACATTTACGATCCAGTCTTAAACGACATCTATAGGAAAAGCAAGTTGAAAATTGCACGTCATACGTGGCAAATGAGGTGCGTTCGTAGTATAACTAGTTTTATAAATATTTTTTGCACTGCATATTGTACTAAATGTATATTTTAGTGCACTTTATAAGTGCATATCAATTCTCATTCTGTTCGAAAGGCTGTAACAATATTAAAATGCACTTGAAATAGTTTTTTCCCATTGGCCGTAATGTAACGGAAAACTTTTGACTGTCCCTACAATTAAACTATACATCCAATTTTCATAAAATTTGAAATGACTCGAGAAAAGTTTGCAACAATTATATATTTAAAATTTCAGACTATTCGGTTGGGTAGTTTTTGCTCTGTTATATGCGGACGGACAGACAGGCAGACAGACGTACCGAACAACGACTATTGGTGCTACGTATTTATATAATTAGGAATGCACCTAAAAATTGGATATCTAATCAATCATTTGCCTTCATTTGTTTGTAACGTTAATATGGATACTGAAAATTAAATATAGTTTACAATAGCTCCATGTTTTATCAGAAATCATTCATTTATATTTTTCAAAATTTGAAAAATGTTATTAAACACGGATGAATAAAATTGCCTTATTTCAGGAATTAAGTAAATGTGGAGAAAATGAGTCACACAAATATTCTTTAAAATACATTTTAATAGCTCGGCACAGCATCTATTTTAATTACAATTTTTTATGAGAAAATGGCAACAAAAAGATATAATAATCTACTATTTTCCCTTTATTTTATACAGAAATGGAGTAATTCAGTTGCCACCATTACTGAAATGGCATTAAAAACTACAAAAAATTAATATCTCAAAAAATAAATTGAGATGCAGTTTTCAAACAACTTGCATTTAAAAGTACTTTTTTTTTTACCCTGTACGACGGTGTAAAAATTGAAAATGCGCGATGTTTAGAAGTTAAAAAAATTACAGTAGATTATTAGTATTTAACCGTACAATGATAAACCTGCTTCGTTTTACGGATGCCTTATGGTTGGGTGTAACGTTATTTTTAAGTGACGACATTTTAATTGTTGTCTGAAAAAAATAGCATATCGGGACTAATAAAGACACCCCCCCCCCTTTTAAATAAAGACCGTCCTCCTTCTTGACGAAATTATACTTTCAGCACTTTTCGTGATGTCATGGTATTTCACAGAAAGAAACGTAAACTGTTGAAAATTTCGTTAAAATATCTTTTATTTATTAACCATTTGGAAAAATGGTTATTGTTCTCTGTCAGGGTAGGAAATCAAAAGCATATCTGAAGGTTTTTATTGGTTTAATGCGCATTTTATTCGTTTTCTGATTGGTCTGTACAGTAATCTGTATTTCCCTTTACTTTCAACAACGATGGATACCTTCTGTTGCCACTATGACAAAAAAGTAATAAAAACTACAAAAAAAATTAATAACTCAGAAACAAATTGAGATACAGCTTTCAAACAAATTGCATTTAAAAGTACTTTTTTTCTCTATCCGACGGTGTAAAAAGTAATATTGTCGGATGTTTAGAAGTTTAAGAATGAAATTTCATTTAAAATGTGTCATCAGATTTCTTGGAAATCTGACGATGGAAAAGCCTTTTCCCGAACAGCCAATGAAATGCTTGGATAATACGTACGAGTCGCAGGCGATTTTTGCGCTTGCAATTTTTACGTGCCATAACACTATTAATGTTTAATTCATGGCGTACGTAATGTATGATCAACTCCGTGCGATTTTTTATGTCTTACATTTTAGTCTTCGAAAAAATCATTTTCCAAATGGTCGTTGTAATTTGTTGAATTGCTTTTTTATTTTATTTTTTTACCGTTATGAACAATAGTTATGTTCAGATTGGACTGAGATACCCTGTATTTTTGAATGAATAAATGGATTACAGCTCTGATTTCCCACATAAAAATTGTCTGTTGTAGTATTCTGTACCATCCCTTAAAGTTTGTCCAATGACATTTGAACTACTCTGTATGTCATATCTAAAAACAATATTGAATAATGAAAGGGTTGATGATTAACATTTAGTTCTGTAAGGACCTATTTAATACCAGCTTGATGAATATGTTAAGATAGAAAAACCTTCATTTCAAGGTCACACTTTTCTGAACAGTTGTCTGCAGAGATGTCTAACAATCAACAGCAAGCTCAAGGCATAAAAAATGAATGAAAGAACTTGTTTTATTATCACTTTTTCTAATCGCTAACAAGACACCCCGACAACCAAAAGTTAATAAGCTAGAGCATATCTAATATACGCAAATTTTATGTAGATGAGTCATAAAAATAAAGAGCCATGAGCAATTTAGAACCCTATAATTTGAACTGGAACGTTAAGATTCGCCTTTTTACCTTCGGGGTACTGGATGTAAAAATTCGCAGGCATGCTAATAGAACTGCCGATATAAATTAAAAACATAACTGTGCCTGCCATACTATTAGATATTTGATCTGCTGACAAGTTTAATGAAGAGTTTTGATCTTTCATTAAACTAATTCATTAACTATGGCTAAATGAAAATTGTAGAGGAAAAGACTGTCCGTTAGAAACTAAACACAGTGTTTTAAACAATTATCTGAATAGTTGGGAAAAAGTACGCGGGCAATTTCAATGCATTAGGCACAGCTTGCATTCAATTTTTTGGAAAAATTTTGGAACCTTTCTGTGTTATTCATAATGATAGATATTTAATATGTCGACAAGTTTAATGAAGAGTTTTGATCTTTTGTTAAATTAATTCATTAACTATGGCTAAATAAAAATTACAGAGGAAAAGACTGTCCGTTAGAAACTAAATACAGTGTTTAAAATAATTATCTGGATAGTTTAGTTAGAGAAACAATATACGCGGTGCAATTTGAATACACTAGGCACAGTTTGCATCCGTGTTTTGGAAAATTTTTGGGACTTTTTTGTGTTATCCATAATGATAGATATTTAATATGTTGACAAGTTTCGTAATAGTTTGAGTTCGTCTCTTTGTCAACTTGCTCATTAACTAGTTGTAAATTGAAATTGCATGGGAGACGACTATACATTATGAAAGAAATGTAGAGCTTAAAACAAGTTTCAGAAGAGTTTGAACAAGAGAAGTTTAAACAGAAGGAGTTTAAATTAATTATGTGGATAGTTGGAGAAAACAGCACGCGGTGTAATATCAATGCATTGGAAATAGTTTAAATTCATTTGTTGTTTTTAAATTCTTGGGAATTTTTTGTATTTTCCATAATGATAGATATTTAATATGTCGACAAGTTTCGTGACTGGTTGAGTTAATCTTTTTCGAAATTTTTTCATTCGCTATTTGCCCATTGAAACTGCATGATAGAGGACTATACGTTATGAAAGAAATGCAGAGCTTAAAACAAGTCTCAGAAGAGTTTGAACAGGAAAAATTTAAACAGAAGGAGTTTAAATTAATTAACTGGATAGTTGGAAAAAACAGCACGCGATGTAATTTCAATGCATTAGAAATAGTTTACATTCATTTTTTGTTTTGAACTTTTTGGGACTTTTTTGTATTTTCCATAATGATAGATGTTTAATATGTCGACAAGTTTCGTGATAGATTGAGTTAATCTTTTTCTCAACTTGTTACTTGACTAGTTGCCCATTGAAACTGCATGGGAGAGGACTATACGTTATTAAAGAAATGCAGGGCTTAAAATAAGCCCCAGAGGAGTTATAAAGATCCAGCACGCAATGTAAGAGTATTAAGAGAAGTTTCCATTGAACTTTTCTGAAATTAAAAGACTTTTCAAAATTATTACATATTTGATCTTTTAACAAGTTTTTGTGAAAAGTCCATCTGATCATTTTGCTAACTAGCTCATTAACTAGTAATTTAAAAAATCGAGTAGGAAAAGATTATACATTATAAAATAAGCAAATCTATAGATTGAAATTGTACAGGAGATAAATATACGTTATGGAAGAAATGCAGCGCTTAAAGATACAGCACGCATTGTAAAAGTATTAACACCTTAACGCTCGAATTAAATTACGGTTGAATAATTCAAATTGCTTATTGGCACCACTTTTATGAAAAAGAAATATTCACCTTATTTAATGACAGTAAAAACGATACCAAAATATACCCAATTTCACTATTTTATAAAACTGGTGGGAATCAAACAATTTGAGTAAAAGACACAGCCCGAGAATATGACGGGAGCAAGAATTAAGGGGTTAAGAGAAGTTTTCGTTGAACTTTTCTGAAATTAAAAGATCCTTCATAATTACACTCTAAATTAAAATGTCTGAAATTCAGACACTTAAGTGTCTGAAATGGAGTGTTCAATTTTCAGACATTTTAAAATGTCTGAATTTTTTCAGACACTTTTTGCGTCTGAATTTCAGACACTTCAAACGTCTGAATCGCATCCATTTTTTTGTAAGCATCATACGTAGCCATGTTTGACCACGTTGAATCCTGGAAAAATATTTGGCTGTGGTCCTGCCCCTCCCCCCCCCCTCAATACAGCCTGATTTTTTTGGTGCTCTCAGTTTTGGTATACAATTTTCGTTACGTTGATAATTTAAATCTTTTACGACATTGTACTGATTATAATCAATATCTTGAACTTCAGGAGTAGAACAAGATTAAAAAACAAAAAATATTTATCTAAATATTAGATTTTTTAAAATTTATTTTGTTTTTAACCTTATTTTACTTTAAAAGTTCAAAATATTGATTATAATCAGCACAATTTCGAAACAGATTTAAAATATAAGCTTTACAAATATTGCACATCAAATTTGGGGGCACTACAGTCGTAGGCACTTCCCAGTTTGCCCTTCCTTTAATCAAGAAGTACTTTTGCAAAAAACGCAACCCTGCATTATAGTTGTCTAAATTGAGATGTCCGGTATTCGGGAGTATCCGTTGTGGAGGTTAATGGACATTCTCGAATAGCGAACACCTCTATTTAACGAATACTTTTTTAATCAGCAGACATACATATTTGTATATTTTTACCTCAAAAAAGTAGACATCTCCAATTATCGGACAAATTCCGCGGTCCCGAAGTGTTCGCTATTAAGGGCTTTTAAGGTACATAGATAAATATATATATATATTTTATAATCTTGTCCTACTCTAAAAGTTCAAAATATTTATTATACTCGGTTGAATGTGGAAAAAGATTTAAAATATCAGATGTACGAAAATTGCAAAAATCCCCCCCCCCCCCCAAAAAAAAAATGAAAATATAAAAAAATATATTGCCACATAGGCAATTTTACATATACATCACTTGATAATCACAACAGCCATTTAACTATGAATAATGAAAATAAATAAATAAATATTCTACTTTAATAACATTGGGGAAAAAATGACTTTGGTATTTTGTTAAATATATTTGCGTTTTTAAACTTGTCCTACTCTAAAAGTTCAAAACTTTCATTATAATCAGTGCAAGATTTAAGATATCAGCTTTACAAAAATTCATGCAAAATCCCCCCCTCCCCCTCCAAAAAAAATGAAAATACTTATTTAAAAATTATGTTTTTAAAAAATTTATATTTCCACATGGGCAAGTTTTTATGTAGATCAGAGGGTACTCACAAAAGCTATTCAACTATCAATAAAAACAAATAAGTACATATTCTATATTAAAAACATGAGGAAAAAATAACTTATGATTTCCAAACTTCTTTCGTCTTAAATATATACAGTAACATCTGTCATTTTTGTATTTTTCGTATAAGTGCATATAAATAAAGTTACCACAATTTTAAATACGAAATCTAGTTAGAGGTTTTTACTTTTTCCCATTATAAATTTCAAATTACTTTTTTATTAAAAATAATAAAAAAATCAGTATTAGAGTTGATTGCAAATCAAATACATATGTATATTTTTACAGGCAGCTTCATATAATAGACCAGTCTCATTTACTTTATTTATCTTTTTTTAATCTGCGGTTTTATGCCAGGAAGTAAGAAAGCATTAGGTCATCTTTCAAAGTTTTTTTTTTTCTTTACTTCCTTGTGGCCGTCATTTACTGCGAGATAAAAATTATCCATTGAAACTAAGAACTGACATTGAATATATAATTCGTAATAAAAAAGAACGTCATAAGTTTAAAAATATATACTTCTAGAATTAGTGGGGTTTTTTGCGAACAGATTCAAAACTAATTAAATTTCATGCAGGATTTTGTTTAGTACAATAAATAAAATCATAAAATACACTAATTTTACTACTATAAAGAAACTTACTTGAGTTACTGCAAGAGGTATGAAATATTCCTCGATTTGAAATTTTAAAAACTACCACAACCACAGTGAGGGAGAAAGACTTTCATCAGTTTAAAAGGTAATCCCATAATACATCCGACTAGCCATATTTAAAGAATGAGATGTTTCATCCTAAAAACAGGACCCGCCAGACAAAAGTTTCTTTTTTTTGCCAGCTTCGACAGGACGAAGATGAATAACACAATATTATTGATATAAATTGATACGAGTTAACACTAAGCCCATTGCACACGCTTTGTAGAATTTCCGGGTGTAATCTTCAACCGTCGTCTACTTCTGTTCTGTGTCTATCCCGCCCTTGTATCGACGACAGCTTCTAAGAGACATTTGATGTCGAGCACACACGTCAGATGTATGTATTCAATAAATAAATAATCCAAGTTAATACGAATTAAAATCACAGTACTTCACATTTCGCAAAAAACGAATTAAAATACACGCGTACATAAAAACAAACTTTGTTTGAATTACAACGTATACCACTTCGAACGAAGACATCTAAAACGCATGCGCAACTGGGAGTGCTAGTGCCCCCTGGTGGTTATTGCGTCGGAAGAATCAAAACGTCTTAAATTAAGACACGTTTAAAGCAATGAAGTGTCTTAAAATAAGACGTTTGCGGATATTTTAGACATTATTCTCAGTTCGTTTACACCATGGTCATAGTAAGACGCTTATGTATCTTAAATTAAGACATCTATAGTGTCTTAATTTTCAGATTAAGACACTTAAGTGTCTAAAATTCTTTTTCAGTCACATATGTGTCTAAATTTAAGACGCTTCTATTTGCAGTGTATTACACTCTTGGACTGTTGACAAGTTTTTGAGAAGAGTTAATCTGAACTTTTTACAAAGTAGCACATTAACTAGTAATAAAAAAAAATAGTGTAGGGAAAGGCTATATTTTATAAAATAAAAAGAGTGTTTAAATGAATTATAAAAATAGAAATGCACAACACGCAATGCATATTTCAAGGTAATTGGAACATTTTTCAATGAAATTTTCTCAAATTTTATAGATCTTATATTCTACATTTCCTTATATATTTGGTCTAGAGACAGCTTTTTTGAAAAGTCAAGCTAATGATCTGTTTGAAATTAGCTCCTTAATTAGTGGTAAACAGAAATAGCATTTGAAAATACTATGTTATGAGACAAATATATCATTTAAAACAATTATCAGAACGTCTACAAAGACACAAAATGCAATATAAGTATTAGAAGTAGTTTTAACTCATAATTGCTGAAAATTTATGAGTTTTTGAGTTTACAGCTTATTGTTCATCATATTAGGTTTTTGATCTGTTGACAAGTTTAATTAAGAGTAAAGCTATTTTTTTTATTCATTAGCTTATTAGATAACGATAAATAAAATATGAATAAGAAAGATTACTCGATTTAAAATATCAGCAGCAATTAAAACGTTTATGAGAACCTCTACACGAACATAAAACGTGATGTAATTTCTAATTATTAGGAGAAATTTGCATTGACTCTGAAAGTTTATGCGTCTTTTATTGTTGTTTAAATTCGTTTATGTTCACTTCATTCAGAGAATGAAGTCAGAGAAGCAAATTTAAGAATTGGAATCCTGTCTGCTTATTAAACAATATGAAATATGTCCGCCTCCTTGTCAACAGCTTCTCAAGCATTTGGTACTCCATTGCTGAAAATTATATTTCCGTAATGTATTGAGAAGTTGATTGTTCCTGGATTAACAATGATTGGTTACAAATGTAACAAATGAGCATCGCATCTGTCAACAAATTTAATGAAGAGTCAAGTTACGTTTTGGTGCATTAGCTTATTATGTGCTGATAAAACTAATTTGTATAGGAAACGACTGCAAATGGAATGTATATTAGATGTTATATGAATTAACAAGTCTCATAGAGAAACTCAGCACGGAATGCAATTTCAAAGTATTAAGAGTAGTTTGCAAAGATTTTATAGCTCCACGTGTCTTTTATTGTTAGTTAAATTCGCTTATATTAACTTCAATCAGAGAAGCAGTTTTAAGAATTCGAATCCTGTCACCTTGTTAGATAATATATAACAGTGGTACTCAATACGCAGTCTTCATTTCATCTGGGCAACATGATACAAGGGCATCATGCAAGTTGGACACATAATGATAAAAATATGTAAATACGAATATACAGGGTGTCTCAGAAAGATTGAAACGCGCTTTAATTTTTTTCTTTTATGAGATACGTAGGCAGTGTAAATTGAAAAAGTGTTCAAAATAAAGTAGGATTTTAGATTATATTAAAGAAATAGTCTTGCAATTAATTTTCAAAAGGTTACCCTTTTTAAATTTTTACACTATCCATGAATTCTGTAAGTTATATTTAGAAACAGTTTCTCAATGTTCTGACAAAACAAAACAGACAAAATAGTAACAAACCCATTCTTCTGCGAGCAAAACTCACTGAGTAAAGATGCATTGAATTTATGGATTTTCAAAGCTTTTCAACACTAAAAACGAATAGACACTTTTTTTAGAGCCGTAAAACTTCGAAATTTCATAAAATTCGAAATATCATAACTCCGTGAGTTTTGGCCGTTGAAGAATGGAATTTTGACGGTTTTTCTTGTCAGAGCATAGATAGTTTTTTTTTTTAAATGTAACTTATAAGACATTTTGAAAATTAATGACAGTCCTATTTCACCAACATAATCTTAAAAATTCTTATTTTGAACACTTTTACAATTTATATTTACTACTCATCTCTATACAACGTTAACACGTAAAAAAAATTGCGTTCCAATCTTTTTCGGATACCCTGTATACCGATACGTGTATTTTCTAAAATGTGTGGTTTTTTTTTTTTTTTTTTTTTTTACAAAATTTGCGATTGTTTTTAAAATTTGATATAATAAAAGTAAACACACGGCTTCTATAAAAAATATTTCCAATTAATAATCCCAATACTAGAATAGAGTACTATTGCAAATCTGCTTTGTAGCATCTCATCTCCACATCAAAGGCTTTCTCTATTAGCTCAAGGATCTCATTCGCCACACAGTTAATATTGAATTGTTAACATTGGTTAAAATTAGTATTTATGCATTAAGAAGACTCGGTATATCATTCATTTTGTGAAAAATGAAGATAATATCACTTTTCCAACATTTTCCTTAAAATGAATTTAGACATAGATAGTATATTCTCACAAAGAGTCGTAAATATCTGATACCCAATTAAAAATACGTGAAAAAGGTTTTTTATTCCATACATTTCCGTTTAAATGATTAAGAATTTCAATCTTTAAATTCGTTTTCTCACATCGTAAAAAAGGAGAAATGTTGTTTAATTTTCATTTAAATGATTAAGAATTTCAATCTTTAAATTCGTTTGTCTCACTTTGTAAAAAAGGAGAAATGTTTTTTAATGATTAAGAATGTCAATCTTTAAATTCGTTTTCTCACATTGTAAAAAAGGAGAAATGTTTTTTAATTTTCGTTTAAATGATTAAGAATTTCAATCTTTAAATTCGTTTGTCTCACTTTGTAAAAAAGGAGAAATGTTTTTTAATTTTCGTTTAAATGATTAAGAATTTCAATCTTTAAATTCGTTTGTCTCACTTTGTAGAAAAAGGAGAAATGTTTTTTTAATTTACGAAAATATAATATAACCAGAGTCGAAAATATACAATAACCTCTTTCGAGTTATCCACGATTTCGAAAATCATTCGATATCTTTAGAAATCTAAGAAACCAATGTATTTTGGAGATTTAAAGAATAATTTATAAAAAAACAAATCTTCTTTTTTTCTACCATTGATTTCCGGAAGCATTTCCCAGTAGTTTGTTAGTATGTATATTAATCAGTTTTCTGAAACTGGAATTAGTAACAGGAGTATTCGTAAATATATTTCGTAACCGGAAACCAGAAAGCTTTAGGATGCTATCAATTCTCAATTGAACATTTTCAGCTACGTTATTGAATTTATACATATAAGAGTATAAAACTAATATCAATTTTAATGTCAACGTTGTTAATTTATCACGTTTTTCTGAAAAACATGCTTGTTGAATATAAAAACCTTTATTTGAGTACTGACAGCATCTTAAAAACCTGTATTCCGGATCGAGAAAACTGATTAATACACTATAAAGCACTGTAAAACAACGTTGTGACAACGTTGTGATTTTTCCTGAACTTTATGGCAGCAACATTTTTTTTCCTGCGCAAATTCATCAGCGCATTGAAAAACCAGAAAAGGTGTTGGAACTATGCACGTATGACTAAAATTGCCGGTGTAATATCGTGGCACTCAATCCTAATCAGTTCCTATGTAACGTAATATTCAGCACTCTAAAACAAATGGTTACATTTTTATTTTCACTATGTGTACACAAACACAACTGAAAAACACATTTTAAAACAAATCTTACAACCTTACTCAGTTCACAAGTGAAAAAAAAACATCGGCTACTGAAAAACATGTCTCCTTCGTTCCTCGCAATGTTCTTTTTTGCAAGTGTTTTACACCGGCAATTTTCATCGTACGTGCATCATTCCAACGCTATTTATGGTTTTTCAATGTGCTGATTAATTTGTGCATGAAAAAAAAGGGTGTTGCCATTCGGAAATTTCGAAATTTTTTTCACTGTAACCGTAACCGTGAGAGCTCTATTGTTTTAAATCATCACGATCTCGAGCGCATATCTTCAAATAGGTATATCTAAAATTTCTTTTCGATTGGTTGAGCGGTTAGGCCGCTAGGGGTTCATATATTGGGGAAGTTTTTTTTATGCCCACCCTGTATATGTCTATGATTAACGGTTTAGGAATTAGCCATTGGACACCATTGAGAGAAGATACTCTGTATGAACTACAGACGTGTGAAAATTATTAGAATAATTGTGAAATTTACATTAAAATCTTGTTATATTAAAGAAATAATACATTTAAAAAATACTGATATATTTAATATTTAGTGAGCATCCTCTTGTCTTTTATTAAAGATTTGATACGTCTTGGCATACTTTTTATGATGTTTTGGCAATTAATTTGTATTTCGTTGTCATGATGCCAAATTTGGATGAGTTTTTCTATCAGAATATTCTTGTTTGTGATGTTGCATTTCTTTAATTTAATTAAAGAAAACATTTCCATGGCCTGGAAACAGACCAGATATGAACCCCATAGAGAACCTTTGGGCCATTGTAAAGAAAAAATTAAATAAATACAACATCACAAACAAGACTAGTCTGATAGAATGATTCATCCAAATTTGGCATCATGACAACGAAATAGAAATTAATTTCCAAAAACTCATAGAAAGTATGCCAAGACAAGTATACCATCATTCCTTTAATAAAAAATAAGAGGATGCACACTAAATATTAAATATATCAATATTTTTTTAATATTTCTTTAATATAACAAGTTTTTATTGTAAATTTCACAATTATTCTAATAATTTTCACACGTCTGTATATACACTACTTAAAATTCACGTGAAATAAAAGAATAAAATAATTACATACTCTTTAATGTTAATGAAATATGTCATCACATATCATCACATATCATCATATAAAATTCGTATGAAAAAGAAAATAATAATAATAATAATAATAATAAGTGTACATAAAGAGTTTTTGGTATATGTTTTTATGATGCAAGTGAATTTTAATATGGTTGTGAAACCATCATCTTAACAAGATTATCTTGTTCAAAAATAGACAATTAGGCCTAAATTACATACGTCTTAGTTGAATTAGTTTTAACTCACTTAAGTGATTTAGTTTAAAAGAGAAATAAACAACAAAATGCTTTTACAACTTTTACAAACAAAGCGTGCCCAACTTAATCTTGTTGTATATCTTTTTAGAGAACTTCCCGAGTTTATCATCTTTTACTTTTAAAGGCAAGTAAGAGAAAACGATTGCATTACCAACTATTTACATATACAAACAAAGCTATAGAAATATGAATTTTCTTGCTATCAAAAATATTTTCAGCATTGTATGGAGAAGTTTGCTTTTCATGCTGTAAAGCAAGATTAATTTGGACTAAAATGTTGAGTAATACATTTAGCAGATCTATTTTCAAGCTTATATTTCTTTAAACATTTTAGATTTAGTTTAAAACTTTTTATTACTCAGCGTGAATATTAAGTGTGTATGGATGTTCCTTGTGAAAATTTCAAAATGATAAACTTTTTAAAATTGATCATGTTTTAAAATGTTTTAGTTATCATTTTAATGTTATAATTTTTTTTTTCATGTTTGGTGGATGTTTATTATCAAAATAAGAATTAATATTCTAAAATATCATTACCTTGGCGTTTGAGACATTATCCTGGTACGTGCAACCTTAAAAAAGAAAAGAAAAAAAAAAACAGAGAGAGAATAGCCTATCATACTAAATTGTTCCAGAAAACCCCCCGGAAATATCCCCATTCGACGGGAAATTATGTTTTCTTTCAAGTTATATAAAAAAATAAACTTAGAGGGTCGTCCTCATACTGAAATTGTACTGAATACTGAAACTTTCAATACGAGCATTTACTTTTGATATTATATGTGGTTGTTTCGGTAATTTTTATGTCGTGTTACCCAACGGAAAGTCTTTCGGCCGATTAGGTTAGGAATTATGAAGGTTAAAATTTGGAACTTCTAATGCTAAATTCATTTGTAACCACTGCAGAAAAGATTGCAGTTAGTATAATTTTTGAAACATAATTCAAGAACTACTTAGCAGAATGAGCTGTTAATTTTGAATTCCATATTTAAAGCTTTGCAAAAATCGATTTCTGTTAAAAAAATGCATATGTGTTTCGAAAATTTATTTAAAAAAATAATTTTCGATTTTTTAAAATATAACTTATACATTTTGTAACAGAAGCAGATTTCTACACGCTTTAAATCTACGAATCCAAAATTACACCTCATTCCAAGAAGCAGTTTTTGAGTTATATTTTGCTACCTACTTTGCCATCTGTTTGCAAAGATTACAAATGAATTTACTATTAGTAATTCAAAACTTTAAACTTTCATAATTCCTAAACTACTTGGCTAAATGACTTCCCACTCCATATTGTAAAGTAAAATTTATCGAAAAAGCCAAATATAATGCCAAAATTAGATGTTCGAATTAAAATGTCAAAGTTTGTAAAATTTCAGTATGAAGACGACCTCTAAGCTTATTATTATTACTTTTTTTAAAAACACACATTGAAAAAAGACATAACTTCCCGTCGAATGGTCATTTTTTTTATTTGTGACAATCTAAAGCTAAATAAAATGTATGGTGGCGTTCTTTCGCTTTCTATCTTTTGTTTTGGCCAACTGCACATGCTAGAACAATAACTGCCAGTAAAATGACGTTTCAATAAAAAGTAAAAAAAAAAAAAAAAAAAAAAAAAAAAAAAAAAAAAAAAAAATCATGTTTTCTTTATTTTAGGCCTAGCATGCTTGACACTGTATAAAAGAAAATTGTTCCTGTGTGTTACAATGTACAAGATCATCGTTGACCAATAGCTAATTCCTAATACCACTTTTTTTAGAAGCCTAGTTCCAATGGCATAAGGTGTCTCAAATGCAGCTGCTCATCGTATAAAAAATCCATTTTGGTCAATATACAGTCGAACTTCTTTATCCCGACACTCTAATGGCCAGAAAAAAGTGAAGTGTCTTCATAAGCGGAGTGTCGCGATAACCAGAGTTGGAAAAAAATATGGTTATAAAAAGCTGTATTTTTAATTAATTTAAGACAATTTTAAATTCATAACTGTTCTTTCGGTTTTAAGCAATACATTATTATTAAACAAAATAAACACAAAAACAAAATTTAAAAGAATAAAAATCAGATTTATGATGACTTGTTTTTTTATTGTTTAATGAAATATTGATGCATTAAGGTTTGCTTATCCCTAGATGTGCTTCCTATAATTGTTTTTTCAATATTATCCAATGAATTGTAATCGGTGTTCGTTGTTTCAAAAATGGATGTTAGATAATTTCTGATCGTTTCAATACAATGCAATGCTTCGGTTTTAGTCGGATGAAAAACTCCGTGTAACCACACGAAAGCGCCACCTGACCAGAACAAAAAGACCGCGAGTAGACTGATACATCTATCTGGAGCTTAAGTGGATCATTCATAGTGTGTGGGTTTATTTATTCAGATAAATGATTGAAGTAAAATTTCTCATTTATCTCGATGGGTAATTTAGACACTTTTGTAAAAGGTTTGACTAAGACATTTCTTACCGCTTAATTTCTGTTCTTATAAGATGGATGATGAAAAATAGACCATTCTCCTAAACCGTCGGGATACTTAGAGTTGAATATTACTCAATAACGTAAAATCCGGAGTTTATTTACATTGGAATAATATACAGAAAATCGGGACTTAGAAAAACTGACGTGATAAGCGGAGTGACGTGAAAACCGGGTGTCGGGATAACGGGGTTTGACTTTATGTGTATATATATATATACATTAAGTAACAAAATTTCAATTTTTATACAGTCTCTGTGTCTGTAAGTTATATTTTGAAAACTTTCTCCGTGCACTAACAAGTAAAACAGTTAACATTTCATTTTTGTACGACCAAAACTTTCAGATTTATGATTATTCGAATTTTATGAATTTTCAGCCATTTTTGGCGCTAAAAACGTAAAAGAATAGTTTTAGTATAAATAATCCAATAACAATCTAATAATTTCAACAATAAAAAGGAATCCAAACAGCCAGCCCCTTACACTGTGCTATTAAATGGTCGACCTTGGCGACGAATTGGGCGACTTTCTTTGCAATTCGGTGGCTTTGGTCACCAAATTACCTATCTATCATCACAATTAATATCATCATTAAGAAAAACAATGTAAATGGAACTGTTACGAAGAAAGAGACAGTTGTATTCAATTTTAGTTTGAAAGAGAAGTGGGATCAGTAGCATTTGTACTTTGCTGAGTTTTAATACGCTGCTTTCTTGTTTACTTTCCTGATACGTGTTGTAATCTGGATGCCGTATTTCTTGAAGCATTCGTCAAATAGATCGCGTTGATTGGTTTATAACCCGAGTTTTTAATTAAAAATGCTTAGCTGCTAACATTCCGTTTTTTTTTAAACTAGGGGGTCTCCGCCCCTCTGCTCGCTACGCTTACCAACCCGCCGCGTATTCGCTTCGTGATTCCATTAGGTATCGCGAAGTAATCCCTATCTTCTAGCCAACTTCAGACGTAATTGTCTCGCGCTTCCATTCTGGATCGCTTCGCGATCCCTCATTTTCTATGCATTCAGTATTTAGATTCCACTTGGTAAAAACGCGCTCGTCGCTAACTTGTAGTCACAGTAAATAATCTTACCGTATAAATTTCCTCTCCTCTGAAATTTTCACTTCGCCGCCTTTTCTACGCCAACATATATGTGTATATGCATATAGTATTATGCATATAGTGTTACGAATATTGTAAATAGTTAGTGTTTGTGCTTAAAAATAATGTAAATAGTTCAATTAAGCTCTATTCATAAGCTAATATTAGTTTTTGTTGCATTGAAATATCTCAATTTGTTGATTTTCTGTAAGCAAGTAAACGCTATTGTATTTCAATGGGAGTCTAAGGAAATTTGGCGAAATACTGGAAATAGCGCCAAGTTTGCGTCACTTTTGGCGTCTAATTTTGGCCGCCAAATTTGGCGATATATCGCCAAGTTGGCGACAGAGCCGGGTCCCCCCCCCCCGCCCCTTATAGCGTCAGAAAGCTCTGACCAATCAGATGCGTTTCGCGGTATCTAAGCAGATTTTCATTGGTCCATTTCAAAAGCGTTACTTTTTTTTTATATATAGAAGGAAAGCATATATGGTACGATAAAATTCATTTTATAAAATTATTTAACACACTCAGTCCCACAGTCCTTGACGAAGTGTCTTTTTTAGCAGTCATCGACAAAGCCGATTTTAGTGTTTATTCAGTCGGTTTACGTTTCACAATCGCGGCAATGTTACTTGATTTTATAGGTTTTCAATTCAAAAATATCAAATTTGAGTTATTTTTACACTTTGGACGACAAATATATCTTGGGGTGGGACACAGGGTTCTTTTTGTAAACACATGGTTATAAATTATCATTAGTCTCATTTCATAGTAATAGCTTGTGTTCGATGACAATATTGATGGCACACGTATTCGTATGGTGTGACGCCTCGGAAAATATTGCTGGCACACATGTTTGTGTGCCATAGCGTTCATTGTGTTACTAGTGTAATTTATCTCTATACAGTGCTTATTTCATTTCATTTCTTAAGAAAAATGTTTGGTTTAAAGTTTGTTTACTCGGCTTAAGAAAACTGGATGGTTGGCAGTTATGCAAATGTACTTTTACCGCATTGAAAATCGGAGATTTCATAACAATATTTTCTGATGTCCTTTGTCCTCTTTTAAACTTTAAATGTTAATCAAATGAACACACTGGTGGCCTTTGTATCACATTATACACTATACTAATACATTCATATGAAAGCCGATGGAAATAGAAATTTTTGTTATCCTAAAATTATTCAGAATTAACAATAAGGTATAAGATCATCAGCAATTGCAGCCAAAAGCACTTTTCTAAGTTTTAAATATCCGAGAAAACTAGAAATTGGAATTTCTTTTTTTCTGGTAGAGGAATCTGTTTCACAACCACAAAATAATAATTTCTTAAAGTAAAACAAACAAAAATTTATTTTTTTACAACGTGCTTGAACGTGGTTTTTTACTCTTTGTGGTTAAAACCAATACATTTATCAAAATATTTCTGGTTAGAGTGTTGAAGGTATAATGATAATATGTTACTGTCTATTTATTTTTAAAGCAGAAATGTATGCGAGTACTAGGAAAAGCTGCCTTTTATGCTACTATGCAAACATATTTCAAAGAAATCACTATTTAAAATTTACTATACAGATCTTTTCTAAATAAATAAAAGAATCTGACAAATACATTACTTTGTACTAGAGGTTTGTACGGCTCGAGCTAGGACCATGCTTGGGCCAATTTTCTTTCACTTCATGGAGGAACTTCATTCTTTCTGGTATTTCTTCTTATCTTTTTTTTATTATTAGTGATAATAACTGATAATAGTGATAATAGTAATTTGTTAACGGAACCATTATAAATTTATTTTAGTTTAACAAATTATGGAGAAATATTTTTAAAAACCTACTTATTTTCTTTAAAGAACTTCAAAATTATGATTTCTTAACCATATATTTCTTTTATAAAACTACATTATTTTTTGTACTGAGTCTTCATTTAAATGTATATAAATTTTAATAATAATTTAAATAAATATCATGCAATTGTCTGACTGCCATAATTGTCTAAATCACAATTAATGTTTTTGTCCCGTATTCCATGTCACGAGCAAGTCGAAAAATGCTTTACGTTACACTTTTTACACAAATATGAATGCAATGTTCTTTGAAAATAATTTTAATTGTAGAATAATGTTGGTTTAGAAATAGTGGGATATTTTTTTTAGAAATTGAGTTAGGTCGGACTAGAAAATATGAAAAAATAACCGACCCTGAAAATTTTGGACCGATTTTGAAAATTGAAAGGCATTTCTGCATCTGTTGATAATAATTATTACTCTTATTTTGTTGAGAAAACTAAAAAGTATCATAGTAATTCCTCTCATTCTATTAATTGAGGTTACATTGAGGAGATACATTGCGGTTAAAATATTAAAATAGATCTTTATTTAATGTAGTTTTGCATATTTTATTCGGCATTAGTTAATTTACGGTGTTTTAATTTGTTTAATCAGATTGCTTTATAAACACAAACTCTCTTGACGAGTCACGTTTATTTAGATAATTCAGGCTAATTATAAAATTCAGGCCATAATCAGTAAATATATGTCCATACTTTATAATCAGTAACTAGAACACATTTATCAGTTGTATTTATTCGCGCAATTTCATTGTTTTTTCTTTTCTAAAAGCTGAGGTGCGAAAAATACTTTTTTTAAAAATATATATACAATTCATTTTCTCGAAGAATGAATTATAATAATTCATCCTTAGAATGAATTATTCGAAGAATGATTTACCGAATAACCGCTGAGAAAAAAGAAATGATTACATTTTGAATATAACTTGTTAATAAACGAATAATTAAGATTAAACAAAACATATAGCATTTTTAAAAGATCTTTGTTTTTACACAAAAATAAAACAATATCTTTTTTTTCTTTTTTTCAGGAGCAATCTACAGTAAAATAAAGTAAAAAATCTTTAAGTTAGTAAGCGAATACACAATTCGCACATCTTATGAGATGCCTTTCCCAGATTCGTGACCACAAAATGCTGTTGCATTTTTAATTTTTCTTCTTAAAGGATATTACTGTGTACTTCGATATCAAATAATTGTTTCATTAATTCCAAATTCTCTTTGCTTCTCTTTGCCTTTCTATTTGCCCTTATTAATATTTTGTTCAGCAAAATATTCTACCATGGATACAAAAATTTTCGGCGCAAACAAACCAGCACTACTACATCACATGATTCATAATTCTTTGTTATAATATCCTAAACACCTAAACACACCATCAGTAGTGCTGCAGCAGAAGAAAACGGAAAATTCGCGGTTGAAAAAATAAGTAATTTATTCCTAATAATCAAATTGAAATATTGAAAGATGAAAATAATAAGGATACATGCGGTTTTACAATCTCAAATTATCTTTTAATCTTCATACAAAAATTACGCAAATCTTTTTTTTTTTTTTTAAATTTTCTTCCATAAACAGGAGGTGCGAAAAATACTCGAGTAAGTACGAGGTTCATTTTTAATACATAAGAGTAACTAATGTAATTTATATAATAGGGTAACTTTTAAATATTGCATAAATTATAAAAAGCGAACTCATGGACGATTTTTTTTCCCAAAAAGGAAATCAAACGAAAGTTAAAATAAATATATATATAAAGGAATTGTTACATCAGTGCTATTGAAAATTCAATCTATTTTCAGTTAACAGAAAAAAAAAAAAAAAAAAAAAAAGATTGCAGGAAGACATTAATTCTTGCATAAAAATGAAAAAAAAAGTATGTCATCTACAGACAAACAGAAAAATTCTCTAACAGGTTATAGTCAAGGTTAGAAAAGAAATGCCATTCAATTTTTTTGGGCTTGATCTTCAATTTGTTTTTATTCAGCAAGCTAATATTTTTAAAAACAATGGATCAAAGACTCTAATATATCAATATCGAAAATATTATCTATATAATTACAGAAAATTTAAGCATTTTCAAGCTGTGAATTTCTGATTTTATTAATTTCATTAAGAAAAAATAAGAATGGAAATTTTCTGTGATGGTTTACACATACATTTTCTATTTCTCTATGTATAACATTCCATTCAAATGGCTGTGGTTTCTTTCGAAATCAACCACTTGCATATCTGGAACATTTCTTTAATAAATTATTTTATATTAAGAACGCATAATTTACATGGATTATTTGAATTTAACTTCAGCAAATTTAACTTTAAAAAAAAGAATTATAAACTTTGAATTTTAATAATTCTGCTAAGGAATAAAAATACCGATTGCTTTGAAGAGTGCCAACTATTGTAGTTTTCGTACTATTTCACATGAAAACAACATTCCATTCACATGTTTGCGGTTTATTTCACAACCAAATATTTAAACATCAGGAAATTTCCTCAATAAATCGATCATTTCATACAAAGTCCTTGATAGTAGACAACAATCTAACTCGTAAATTTCATTGTTTTTTTTTTTTTTTTTTTTTTTTTTTAAATTTGGGCGCATTAAGAAAATTTCGGAATAATTTAATCATTATCATGCATCAGGCATAGATAATGAAATACTTTCCAACACTAGTAGAGTACTATTAAGAAATTTCATCGAACTACAAATGCTACACATTCAATACTTTCGAGAAACATTTTTAAGGACTCTTAGTGATGAGAATGATCTATCTCATTATGTTTTAAATATCGTAACATTAATAAAAAGCAGCGCAAATGATTATTCCCCATAGACCACAATGTAATGGAAATCTTTTGTGCGTTCCTGTAAACAAACTATAAATGCTGTACACTTAATTTTCATTACATAATACTATAATTCAACACATATAATACTATAGTAAACTTCAAAAACATACAAAAATAACATTTACAAGAGTTAGAGCATAGATAGATAAAAACTTTTCAACTGCATGTTAGGAAGTGTTAATCATGTTTATTAAAACATAAATTGGTTATTAATTTTATATAAACACAACTTAAAAAAAAAAATAAACTCAATTTTGTAAATTTCCAGTATTTTCTTTTCATGTATTAAATGATAATAAATGAATAAATAAAATAACCAAAGAAAAAAAAATACTTGGAAGCTTCTGTGTGTTGTTGTGAGCATCCGATCCAACTCAAATTTTGTATAGGTGTTGATTAGGTAATGCGTAAAGAAGAAAAGGGGGAACTAGGTAAAATTTCTCCTATTAAGAGGCTACTTCAGTCAAGTGAAAAGACCCGTTCGCTAATGCTAATCCTATGGAAAAATTTATAAAGATATCTCGGTTGCATTTCAATATTTTTAAATGATTTCTTTTGCATTGGATAGTTGAGATCGATCTGTATGCAGGCCGTTTTTTACTTTTTCGATTTTCATTACAGATTTTTTTTATGAGGATGTTTTTACTTTCGAAACCGGTTCCGAAAATGAAAGTGTCCCCATAAAAAATATCTGTAAACAAAATCGAAAAAGTAAAAAACAACCTTTGTACAGATCGATCTCAGCTGTCTAATGCAAAAAGAATCATTTAAAAATATTGAAATGCGACCGAGATATCTTTATAAATTTCTTCCATAGGATTAGCATTAGCGAACGGGTCTTTTCGCCTGACCGAAGTAGGCTCTTCACACGTTAAGCGCCATGTCAGTCATCGGTGACTCTGAACTTTCCGTTTAGAACCCATCATACACCGATGACTGGCGGTCTAAAATATGATATAAAACTAAAAATATATATATTGTTTTAAGTAATTACTAAAATTTACTCACCTTTTATTTATTACAGGATTATACTTTCTTAAAAATTATTTAAAACATTGCAAAATTTTCAGCTTCAGTGTCGGTCACCGTGGCATTCAACGTGTTAAGGTATGTGCCTACCTTCGGGTCTTATTTTTTTTGAAAAATATGAACTTTTTTTTCAAACACATGTATTTTTAGTTAAAACAGGGAATAAAACTATGAATTCATGTAAATTTTTAAAGGACTTTTTATTAACATTCACATTTAGGCAATATTTAGTCAAATTTTAGTAACAAAATGCGTTTATGCCAAACCTTCTATAACGAAATCAATATATTTCACTTTTTTTTTTTCAACAATACATTAGCAAACCACTTACCTGTGTTATGAAGCAAAATATTTGCAAAACCTCTTAAATTTACTACAGTTGAGCTCGCTTATAACGAGACCTGATTTAACGAGAATCCGGATTTAACGAGGAAATCATAAATACTTGGTTGGTACAATGTTAAGTCTATGAGAGCATAACTCGCTTTTAACGAGCAAACCCCGGTTATAGCGAGGAATATTTTTGTGATTCTAAAATTTCTATTGATTTCCGTCTATCCAGCTCAGATAACGTTTCTTGGAAAAATTCCTTTAACATTCCGAAATTAACAGAAATTGAGTGTGCAGAAAACTTTAAACTTTTTTCGAAGACAGGGGTTCAAATGACGATGTTTTTTGTGCCAAGAGCCCTCTTCAAAGAATAATAATACAAGAAAAAGACAATAAGACAGTTCAAAGCAAATTAACCAACTTCTTTCGTACTGTACAGAAATAAAAAATAAATAAAGTATGTATAATAAAGTAAGTATGCATGAATTTGTGTAATTTTTTGCGGACCCGTTTTTTACGAGCACCCGGTTATAACGAGTAAATATCACGGCCCTTTCGCGCTCGCTATAACTTATGCGACTGTAACTTATGCCAAATTCTGTATACAAAACATAATTTTTTTCTAAAAAAATGTATGTTTTTCAATAAAAATGGCTCTTAAATTAATATATACAAACTTACAAGCTATATTTTGCTTCATAACACACCTATAGATAAGCAGAACCTTGTCACAAAATTTCATTTCAATATCTTAAAAACTTTTTAAGAAATGATGTTTCCCGTAAACGCACACAATGAAAAATGCAGTTTACCAGAAAACGCAAATTTAGATTTTGATAAAGCACAAAATATTATGCATAAAAGTTACAATTTTGAAATCCACCCTATTTGTAGGGGTTTATATATTTGTGTATATGTTATATGTTATATATTTGTGTATTAAAATGTATTCTTTACATTTCTGTGGCTCATTAAGCGGTCACTTCCGGTTTCAGAAAGTTCATTTCCGTTTTATATTTTGGGCTATAACTTTGCTTCTTATTATCACTCAACCAAAAGTAAAGCATTTTTGGAATCCTAAATGTTTCAACTTTAATTTAAAATAATAAAAAAAGAAATCGAAAAATTTCGCAAAAAAAGCGATTTTAGGGCATACCTTTTACATACCTTAAATGTAAATGATGATTTTATAATTAAGAATATTAGTTTATTAATAATGTAACCGTAGTGATATAACTGTAATGATGCTACACTATAGAAATAGTTTTGTTAAAAAAAAATAAACGATAAAAAATGCAATTTAACAAATTACAACGGCCATTTGGAAAATGATTTTTTCAAAGACTAAAATTTAAGACATAAAAAATCGCACGGAGTTGACCATGCATTACGTACGCCATGGATTACATTTTCCGGTACTGTAAATTTTTAAACTTCTACGGAGCTGGTCATTCATTACGTACGCCATGGATTAAACATTAATATTCCTGGACCAATTTTAAATGAAATTTCATTCTTAAACTTCTAAACATTCCACAATATTACTTTTTACACCGTCGTATAGAGAAAAAAAAATGTACTTTTAAATGCAATTTGTTTGAAAGCTGTATCTCAATTTGTTTCTGAGTTATTAAAATTTTTTTTGTAGTTTTTATTAAATTTTTGTCATAGTGGCAATAGAAGTAGCCATCTCTGTTGAAAGTAAAGGGAAAATACAGATTACTGTATGGACCAATCAGAAAAAGAATAAAATGCGGATTCAACCAATAAAACGCTTCAGATATGTTTTTGATTTCCTACCCTGACAGAGGACAATAACCATTTTTCCAAATGGTTAAAAAAAAAAGAATTACTGCAACGCAATTTCAGGAAATCTCGCTTGATTTCACGGAAACTCCATTCTGTCTGTATTATTCTGTATAAATGTATCTGAATTTATTCGCTTAAAACCGCGTCCAGACGACTTGGAATGCCTCCAGTTTGATTATAATTCTATATTTTCCGATCGTATTTAGATTTCCGTAACTTAACTGAATAGTAATTGTAATTTATTTACAAAAGTAAGGGATTTTTCAGAAAACGCTGATAAAAGGAATTACAGTTTGTAACGTTGAAAGTAAGAAAGGTTAATAATCAGGAAGAAATCAACCACAAACAAAGATGTATAATATTCATTATAAAACAAATCAGATCTTTCTGCACTGATTTTAAAAATCTGATAATTTCAAGTACACTCGTGGATAAAAAAAAAAAAAAAAAGGTAGACACCCCCCACTAACTCTGCAACTAATTATAATAGAAGAAAGTTACTGGTA
This sequence comes from Maratus speciosus, assembly GCA_963932465.1. Classification (NCBI taxonomy): domain Eukaryota; kingdom Metazoa; phylum Arthropoda; class Arachnida; order Araneae; family Salticidae; genus Maratus; species Maratus speciosus. Next base: position 270,225,664 of record OZ010795.1, read on the forward strand.
CCAAACGATTGGAAATAAAGTCTACTTTTAAATTATGTAAATAAAATTTGTTTTTTATATTAAGAACTCTGCAAATTAAAAGCAAAAAACTTGGCGAAATTTGGGACTGTTTTTATAAAACCCTTAATTTCTCTACGAGTATGCATGCTAGCCTCATAAAAATGAACACAGTATTTTACAATAACCTACTTATTAATAATCTCGAGTTTGAACGCTTTTGCTACATTAGTTTTTACAGGATTATCCAAAAGATATTCGTTCTTTTTTCAATTTGTTGACGGTCCCCTATGGGGTTTCGGGAAAAAATCTTCACGGAAATATATGACCTGTTTACACACCTGCAATTTCAGGTTAATTCCTCATGTATTTTTCTAGATATTTAACAAAACTTCTAAAATCGCAAGTGACCGGTTACTTTTGGCCATATAGTGTATTTTGAGATTTAAATTATCGGGAATCGATATAAAAATTTCTCAAATATTTGTTTACAAGGGAAAAAATGAAATAGAGGAAGCAAGACTGAAAGATTTAGAAAGGGTTTTCTTAAACGGATTTACTGTTTAAAGATAACGAAATGGGAGGGGTAGGACGAAAACCGGCATGCTTATTTATTCGTTTACTTTTCATTTCCGTTGCAAACAACTGCCATACGGATGTTTCTTCGTGTTTCTAGCTCTCTTGAACACATTTGTCGACATTACTATATCTTAAAAGAATTTATGATAATCCTGTGCAAGTGAATCGAATTCAAAATGTATTTACATTCTTTTTGAAACAACCTTACAAGCCTTTGACATATTTATAATGCATGTTTTCGAGAAACACAAAACATGACGCCATTAAAATGAGATATGTCTCTTTTTTCTAGGAATAATGTCTTTGAAGTAAGTTTGTTTGGCATCCGGTGGGACTGATGATTTACTAGTTGAAGGCCAAGCCTTGCATTGCAATGATTTTTTTTTTTTTTCCAGAATTGATTAAACTAAAGAATTCATCAGAAATATACCCGCATTCATTGGAGTTTTGTTTTCGAGATGTTGCAAGTTTTTGTTTAAGGCGACCTTTATCCTTCAGATGAGCAAAACCCGAGTAAACTAGTTGGATATGCCAATTCCAAAACTTTCTTCTATCTCATGTACATTAATATTTCAAAATGTTGTTACAAATACCAATAATTCATTTTTATTAGTTTTATTAGTATTTTATTAGAATTGTGTATAACTTCATTCACCCTTAAATGGTACAATATTGAAAATTGCACAAAAATCGCTATTACAGCTCCCCCTTCCGGCGGAATTTTTCCAAATTCAGGGAGGACCTTCTTGCCATGGCCAAAAACATACACAAAAAATTTGATTCAATTCTATGGATAACTTCATACACTTTTCGATGGTACAATATTCAAAATGCACAAAAGTCGCTATTACAGCGCCCCCTACCGGCGGAATTTTTCCAAATTCAGGGAGGACTTTCTTGCCATACCCAAAAACATACACAAAAATTTGGTTAAATTCTATGGATAACTTCATACACTTTTCGATGGTACAATATTGAAAATTGCACAAAAATCGCTATTACAGCGCCCCCTTCCGGCGGAATTTTTCCAAATTCAAGGAGGACCTTCTTGCCATGGCCAAAAACATACACAAAAAATTTGGTTCAATTCTATGCATAACTTCATACACTTTACGATGGTACAATATTCAAAATTCACAAAAATCACTATTACAGCGCCCCCTACAGGGGGATGTTTTCCAAATTAATGGAGGACCTGCTTGCCATAGCCAAAAACATACACAAAAAATATATTTCAATTCTATTCATAACTTCATACAATTTTTGATGGTACAATGGCGACACACGGACAGACAGACATTTTGTATAAACATGCTTTTTGTGATCTCTGACTCCTAAAACGTGTAAATCCGTCGAAAACCGGAAGTCGAAAATATTTCGATTATAATACTTTCTTCTATTGAAGATAGAAGAAAGTAAAAATCGTTTTTTATTTTTTGTTTTATAATTATCGTTCAATCTTAACTACATCCTTTGCAAAAAACTATATGCAATTGCAACGACTCTTGGCGAAGTTACAATAATTTAAAATGTGCACACCGTAATCTAGTTTCACTAAAAATAAAATTTTAAATCGCGTTTTCTCCAAATAGGAAGTTTCCTCGAGTTAGCATATTCAAAATGTTCCATGCATCTTTTTTTTTTTTTTTTTTAATTCGATTTTGATAACATTATGTATTATTGCTTGCCATAATCTATATTTCAAAATTTAGTATTAATTTGCATACATTACATCATATAAAAGGAAAATTTGGTAGTTATATAATTTTTTTCCGTGAAATTTCAAGAAAAAGTATACATATTGGAAATTTTTATTAATTTTTCTCAATATATTCGTATTGTTTTAAAACGCATACCAGCTTTTGCTGCAATATTATAAAGTTACCATTTAACAAAACTCCAGGTTCCTAAAGCCAAATGTAATGCGCATGGAGCATTTTTAATTAACATATTTTAACCGTTTATCTACTGGCGGTATTTATAAGTACCATTCACTTTAAACTTTCATCCCAAAGTGAATATTACTAATATTCTAATGGTACTTTGCAAAAAAGCTCTTTTAACTCCACTTTATCAAGATACATGGCAGCAGCAGTTCTAGGGTTGTTATTTTAGCGAGGAAGGAGGGTATCTTTGAAACAGTCGATGTGTTTTGGGCCGACATTTTGTACAGATTGTCACGCTAGTCTTTTTATTGCTGCAAACATAGTAAAGGATATAAGATAAGTGTTGGATTTTTGTTATGTGTTCATTATGATCTTAGAATACAATTTTACTAGCTACTTTAGGTAAACGGTGTATGTATTTGATTTAAAAGTTGAATTACTCTTTGGTACTTATAAATACCGTCAGTACACTCGGGGTTAGAGAAAAACTTTGTGTTTACTTTTCGTCTGTGTAGTTAATTATCTATCGTTTTCATCTGCTTTAAAATGTAATTATACTAAAATGTAATATTGTAATAATTTTCCTTGTATTTCTTTTCTGTTTCATTATTATTTTTTATAGGAAATCAAAAAAGTTGTGGCACCAGCTCTTTTTTGATGTGCTAGAAATAACACAGAGAGCATATAAAAAGAGAACATATTGTCTCTGGAATATAGACGTCACGTAACAAAAGGACTGCTAACAAGATTGAAAAAAAAAGAAAAAAAAAAGTTTTTAACCCTTTCAGAAGCAAAGCATTTTCAATGCTAAAGTGTTGAAATAAATGATTGGCACCGGAATTTGCCAAAACATTCATTTGTAAGTATGAAGAGGCTATATTTCACATTCTTATTAAATCGATAATATTTTACCACAATTCTGGTGCCATTTGAAATACCTTGTGGGTTTTCTGTTACGATATTTTACTCATAGTGTACTGACGGTACTTTAATTAATTAGTTCTAACAAATTAAATTTTTCACGAGTGAGTAGTTATTTTATGAATATCCTTTAATTTTCATTGTAGTAATAGAAAAAAAAATATATTAAAAAAACTGAAGTAGATTATAATGCAGTAGATAAAGGGTTAATTAATAACTAAATTAATTACATAATTTTTTCAATATAATTGATTAATTTATTTAGAAAATGTATGAATTATTATGAGGGCAAAATTTCCGCACAATTGAATAAAAATGAAAAAGAAGGTTTTGAACTTCCACTGTCCATTAATTGGCCAAAATTAGAAATATAAGTTTTCTTTAATACCTTCTATTAGGATCGTAAAGTGTATTATTGTATGAATCACATAATATAAAAGAAAGTATGGGAGCTTTTAGGCAAATTTTAAACAGAATTCCTAGTATATCAAAGCAGTATTGGTTATCCTGGAGTTCATTACTGCGCCAATATTATATCAATCAGAAACCAAAGAAAAATAAATAATTGGGTTTATGTTGGAAATATTTTCAATTAAACGCCAATACTGAGAATGAAATCGCGAAATATCTCTTATCAAATTGTGAAATATTGTCAAGAAATAATTCTTACTATTATAAGTAACTAGATGGTACCCGTCAAGATTTGACGGTAAATAACTTGAACAGTGGCGTGGCGTGAAAATTTTCGGTGGTCATCGCAATTATTTAAGTTTGTGGTGAAAAATTATTAACTCTAAAATTCAATGGTTGAATGTTCAAAAAAGAAACTTTATATCTTACCTTCACTTATACATGAACTCCAAATGTTCTGCTAAAACTGGATCGTAGAGTTTTAAAAGCTTATTAAGAGTTTTAAAATACCGCTTGGTCATCGCCACATCCAGCGATGACCGGACGCCACGCCACTGAACTTGAACGTTTCATTAGAAAAATTCTTGAATTTTTAATGAATTGCTTTTAAATTAATTAATGAAATTGTGACAAATTTCTATATTGCATAAGTGATTCCTATTTCTTTAAAGCGATAGAGGATACAGTCAGCCAAACCTATTCAATGAAGTCGCAGAATTTTAACTTTATAATTTACAACCAATTATGCTTCTTTTTACCAGAAATTTAACTAAAAATAGTGGGTAGAGTATTTAGTTTTATTTTCTATGGTCTCATTTTTTCGAAAATACAACAGTATTTATTTTTATTTATTTATTATGATTTTTTAACTACATGACCATTAAAAGCTGCCATGAATTTTATTTTTATCAGTCTCATTCTTTAAAAGCCCAAATTTGAAACTTGGTGCAGCATATAATTTTTATTACTTGAATTTTATTTTACATTTTTATACATTTTTAAAATATTAAACAATGGATATCAAGGTAATTTTTTTAATAGTTCTTATATAAATATCTTTCTTTCTTTCCGTTTTCTTTTTTTAAGGAAAAGAAAGGCAAACTTTTCTTTCTGACACACACACACATATATTCTTGATAATAGTCAGAAGATATAACAAAAATTGTAGATCAGCTCAATTTATTTGATAATTACATTAAAAATATTTTAGCTTCAATATTTTAAATATAAAATTATTATTATTATTATTTTAAATATTGTTCAGCGTTAGATTTTATTTAATTATAAAGCATTCAAATAATAATAATAATAAAATAAAATCACGTAACTTCTCTTCCTAATAAAATATGTCATTATTGAAATAACTTATCGCGAAAAATATTACAGAAATAATTTTGCCGGGCGTTGGGTTCGAACCTGCTATTCACTACAAAATATCGGCTCGTTAAACTGTTGCTTTAGACCACTCAGCCACCGAGAACTCCTTCCCAATCCCTCTAAATTGAACAGGGTTGATGCATGTGCAGATGTTCCGAAATGGGTCTACTTAAAATTTTACCTTTGCGTTTTAATATGTATGATGATTTTATAGTTTTTAAAGGTTTTAAAAAACTGAAGAAGGATAGATGTTATACAACGTAGATTAAATAAGGCAGTTGTTCGACTTATAATACGGCATCGGAATGCTTAAGCCTAACATGGCCGAAATAAAATGGCTGATTTTAACGAAAAATTATCAAGATCCGGATGAGTTCACTCCGGAAGCGTTATACACTTTGCACCATTATATATATAATGTATAATTGGTGTAATAGTGTCAAAACGTAAACACCTAATATTGGAATAATATTTCACGCCAATAATGGCCAAAATATAGCCAATACAAACAAAATTGACTCAGTATTGTTTCGCTATTAAGTATATGGAGTTTTTTCTTTAGCTTAAACAAATTACGGAGAGAGAGAAATTTGAACGTTATTTGTTTAATCGCCCGTATTCAAACACAAATTTGCATACTTGATTACAGATTGTATGATTATTTTTAAAATTCAAGAAGGATAACTCTTCATCTGTGAGTATAGTTCGCAAGTTGGCAATAACTTAAAAATACAAATGAAATTTGAAATATTGATTTAATCAAGTAAAACAAAAGTAATTGAGCTTAACCTTTAAGCCTTTTTGCAGCTAATCGATTATATTATTGATTTGAACCAAGATATGGGAAATTTTAGAAAATTGGGATTTCAGAATGTTTATACTCTTTATACTTCAAGAAATGTAATTTAAATTATTGTAATTTTAGTTTAAAACACTATATACAGAGAATTAAAAATACTAATCCAGGATAGCTAAAGTTATACTAGGTTATTTTGGAGTTTTTTCCGCTTTTTGCAAGTTTAAAGATTTTGAAAGCTATAAGTCTGTAAAAACTCTTTATTGATTATAAAATATTGTATTTTAAAGAATGAAAATTAATGTTTATTATTATCTTGCGCAAATACTTTTAATGATTTTCTTTTATTAATATAACATTTAGTTTTCTATTCCTGTGTTCGAAATCCCAGAAAGAAAATTTTAGACCGTATTATTTAGACCTTAATAGATATACGCATTAAAAGTTTTATTTTTTAAAAATTAAGTAATTGCTATAATTTGAAATAATTAATGTTTATGAATTATTTCGTAAAAGGGGATTTTGAATTTTAACTTGAATTTTGAACTTATTTATTAGTTTAGAAGATAGCATTTAGATTGACAAAGAAGTTTATTTAAATTTTACGAAAAGCTTTGAGCTGTTACGTTCGATGTTATTAAAAGTTCCATAATAGAATTTAATTATTGTTTCTGTGTAAAGATAATCCAAAATTACAGTTGATTAAACTTGCTAAAAAAGAGGAAAGTGGAACATAAGATATTTCCCGCATTAGTTAGTTTGTTAAAAAACAAGAAGTATTTTGCTTAATAAAGAAATTTACTCTGATTTTACTAAAAGCTTTGAATTGTTCATTCGGAGTTATAGAAATCTGTATAACAGTATTCAGTTATCTTTTCCTTAAAGATAACTCAAAATTAAAGTTGATTAAAATTGTTGCTACACAGAGAAGCTAAAAATATCTATTTCATGCGGTAGTTAGTTTGTTAAAACGATGCGAAACATATAATTAGATCGCAAAAACTTATCATAATTACCATGACAATATTTCTATTGATATTAAAAAAGTCTCCTTTATATTTTATCGACCCTCATAACACTGAGATTCACGCACACAAACACAAAAAAAAAATTATAACTTTATTAAAAGATTTGAGCTGTTCTGTTTGGCGTTATGGAAAACGCAATAACTGTATTTAATTACTATTTCCATGTGAAGACAATCTAAAATAATCTCTATATATGTAAATCTAAGATAAGTGACGGCAAAAAAGCGGTTATTTATCTTTTGCCGATGGCAACGAGTGGTTTGTAACAATAAAAATGATGAGAATTTTCACCAATTGGCTAAAATTAAGAAAACTAATCAAGATATCAATTTGAAAATTTTACAGCAAATGTAGAAATTTTTTTGATATGCGAATATCTATTTCTTTTTTAAATTCGTCGTTAATTTTTCTTAATTTTGGGCAAAAAACTGATGGCACAGTACGAAAATTCGGAGAAAGAAACCAGTCAGGGACGAGCATTCATTTTCAAATTTTTGACAATAATACAATGAGTGAATTTGGTAAGTACAAAAAGCAGGTGAATATGACGTCTTTGAAAGAATTAAAAAGAAATGAATATCACGTCATACAGAAAGTATAATGACTATTTTCAATTATTTCACAGTAATATAATTATGAATATGAGTAAGTAAAAAAATAAAATCAATATGGCGTCATATTTGAAATAATACAAGGAGTATCAATATATAAGTACAGAAAGCAGGTAAATATGACACGAAATTTAAAACGAATATATGGTTAATGGCTTTTACAAGAGAAAGGAGTGTCATGAGGGACTTTTCATTTATGAAACAAGAATTTTAATTTCTCTTTCAATTTTTTTTCAAGAATCAAGACTACATTTATTTAGGCTGAGGACATACATTTTTAAAAAATACTGGCACAAACGCAAACATTTTTAACCCTTTCAATAAATTAAAAAAAAACAGCTTGTTCGCGTAACATTTATATACTGAAGAAAAAAAAATATGTTGACAAGTATTAGTCCGTGCGGAGTTTAATTTTGAATTTGATTTTTCTAAACAAACATTCTTAAAATCGCGGGCAACGCCGGTTACTTCAGCTAGTAGCTTATTATACTTATTGAGAAAGAGAGAAGTGATAAATCTAAAATATTGTCTACTTAATTGGTTGCAAATTTTGTCTACTTTCTGAATTTCTACATACTTTCCCCTCAAACAATAAAAATTTTAATTTAAAAACAACTATTTTTTTTTTTTGGGGGGGGGGGAGGAGGGGTTGCGGGGGCGAAATTTTGGGGGGAAGTTAAAAATTCGGATTCAGCGACCCAAAAAACTTAAAGTAAACCTTATAGGGAAAGTCCGGAGGGGAGATGGGAGGGCGAATGTAAACGATGCGAGTGGTTAAGTGGAATTGCGCAACTTAGTCCACGCTGCTACGCGGCGCATGTTCCGAGGCAGATCCCCCCTCCCCCTTCATCCTACGTCATAATGTCATGCATCTAATTTGTTGCAGATTTCGTCTACTTTCTGAGTTTCTAGATACCTTTTCCCTAAAACAATAAAAAATTGATTTTTTTAATAAAAACCTTTTTTTGGGGCATTTGACCAAAATTTGGAGGGGGGGGGTTGCCGGGGGAAATTTTGGTGGGAAGTTACAAATTCGGATTCAGCGACCCAAAAAACATAAAGTAAACCAATTTCTAGAACTACCATTAATTTTGCCACGTAAAATCCCCCATTGCCTGTACTAATAGTTAAAGATCATGTTTTTCTTTTTCAGGCATGCGAAGAAATCAAATGACAAATGGAATTGATATTAGATTTAAACCTACACATTTCTTCTAAGCATTTCATATGTTTAGCTGTTTTAAAAATTGATATTGAATTCGATGCAATATAAATATATGAACAATTTTCTATAGATAAACACATATTGAAATGTGCCATTAAATTATCAAATATCAAAATTAATTTTTGATACTCAAAATGGTCAAACAAATTCTTGACTAGATAACTGATTGGAAGCATAAACATGCGACGATGTAAAAAGCCTGAAAAAAAAAAACAACCCACCCCTTTAATGTTGTTTATAAAAGTACTGTAACACTAATAGTTATAATTTTCAAGGGAGTAATGTATTTTAGTATTCAATGATTCAATAATTTTCGATTAGCCATGCTCTATCTTCTTGAATCAAAAGTGCAATTACAGTGGCAGTTAAGCTCCGCTAATACTTATTTCACTCGATTGTCTAATCGTCTTTAATTTATCAAATACTGTTCATAAATGGGAATGCTCATTCTGGTTAAGACAGAATGCTATTTAGAACGTTTTTAAACTTTTACCAAAACTGCTTAAACATATTACCTATTGTTTCATTGCTTGGGTGGCCCTATCTACCAGAAGACCATACTTGTGTGATTGTATAAGAATGAAATGAGAGGAAATGACACACAATATTACAATCTACTGAAAAGCTATTAAAATATTTTGGAAAATTTTTCATGCACTCGATTCAATTACAGTAATATATTTTCCATCCAAGCATTATGTAAAGAAAGTTTACGATACAATTTTGAATACTTCATGAATGTATGTGTAAAGCTAATTCACCAGGTTTTATGCCCTGTCATAAATTCATAATTAAGTCTGGAGTCATCTGTGGTTATGATGACATAACATTGAGATTCTTTTCCCACTTTCCAAAGAAAGTGAGATTACAAATATCGTGTGGGCAAAAAAGGGTGGGGTATCAGCAACTTTCTACACGTAGGATGTTGCAGGAAAACTTTCCGCTGCTGTTTTTGAACTCACTTTTTTGTGAACTTTCTCGCCCCAGACGGGACAGCTGCTTCGGCCCACAATTCTCCTGCCCACTGAAACCTGTAATGTAGCCCACCCTATATGGAAACAGTTCCGAATTCCTGTTTTATAGTGTCATCTTGAGTCATTGAATCCAAGAGGGTGTATATTAAATTCAAAGAGTAAATGGCCTAAGATGTAAATCTTTCGAAATCACTTAATGATTTTATAACCAGTAAGATCTTTTCTGATGCCGAGGATATTTTGCTTGGAGATCTATCTACTTATAAGATATCTTTTTGTTGTTAGTGCCTTTGCTTTCAGATCGATGCCATTGACTGTTTTTTTCTGAATTCGATATTTTATAATTTTTTCTGAGAAACATTTTTATCGATCGCTTCTGCTAAATTACATTAAAAGTCTTTTACGGGTTTTTAATATCATAACACTAAAGACCATGTTTGGTTTCAAGCATTACAAATTCAATATGATAACTACTCAAAATGCAAAAATACTTCAGGTACTTTTGATGCCATTAAATCATTTCTGTTTCTATATTATTTTAATGACAATAATTAATCGCCAATCACTATAACAGTGACCATTTAGTTCGTTTGGAAACATTTTCGTTTAATAAACATAAAATCATAAATATTAGTTTTTTTTTTCAAAACAGACTGGAGCAAGGTTTGCATGTCCGATATACGGTGTGCACCCCTCGTCCCCCAACTGTACATTCTTTTGGATCGATTTTAGTTAAAAAATATAATATCATACAAATGCGAGGGTGTAAGCTGCCGAAGGCAGTGGGGCTTTCAACAATAAATCACCCCCGGAGAAAAATGTCTGAATACAACACTTTTTTTAGGTATATTTAAGGTTATTAGCCCGAGCCTGGACAAGGCCTGAGAGGCGTTGCTCAGGAGACTAGAGGAGAGGCTTTGGTACTCTACTTATTAAAAAGTAAAGGTCTTATTACAATATTACTTTTAGTACACGAATCTGTACATGAAAGAGCTGCATTAAAAACATTCTTATTTATTGTTTATTACTTGAAAGTAAATTGACGATACACGAAAAGGACTGTTAAAACCTGAACAAGAGAAACATTCTATTTTACAACACTCCTTCAAACAACAACAACAACAACAACAAAAGAAAAAAAAAAGAAAAGAGAATTCTTTTCAGGCCGTGGAAAAAAAATAATTTCTACGTTCTTTTTCCTGTTTCAAACTATTTGTATCAATTTAAGCAGGACAAAAGCATCCAATTATGTATAACAATAATTCCAAAGGTAAGAAGAGAGCTAATATTTAGATGTTAAAATTTATAACTTTAATAACTACACCGAGTTCATAATTAATAAATACAATAAAACTATTTTATAATAACATTTTATGTAGAAGCACTTTAAAGATTGTTGAGAACATATTTTGAAAATTGAAAAAAACTGCAATGATGAATTAAATAAAACTAAAAGATTACTTACAAATTCAAAGAAGAGGACCGTTACCAATGCCCACAGCATGGTCTTTCTGCTATAGGAGAGAAAAAAAAGTAATCAACCGCTGTAAGAAACTTTTATGTAATTCAAACGATACAATTTTCAAATAATATTAATAAAGGCAGATTCATAATAAATATTAGAATAAGAATAAAACGCCTAGGGCAGGGTCGGCGAACCTATGGCACGCGTGCCAGAAGTGGCACGCAAAAGAACATTTTTGGGACGCCGTTGATTGATGTTTTAAATCACGATACAGTGACATTCATTACACAAAATTTACCGATACAGATGTGTTGAGATTGTTTACATTCGATATTGAAGAATTTAAATTGCAGCTTATTAAATTCCAATCTAGTTGAATGTGGGCTGAAAATTTTATCAAACAAAGACAAGATATGGAAAATATCGAAAAAAATATTAACAAATATAAGTAAAAATGCTGATGATAAAATTAGAGCAACTTGGAATTTAATTCCAGAGTTTTTTTTTTTTTTTTTTTTTTTTTTTTTTTTTTTTTTTAAAGAAACTAGTATTTGCATTTTAAAAACTTATCCTCCTACCTACGACTGCGTATAATTATTTTCACAAGTGATAATATTAACCCATTACCTGCTGATGGTGCGTTTCGCACCATTAAAAATAAATTAAAATTAACTATCAAGATATCACTATTTTTCGATTAAAAAAAATTGTCTTGATTAATAACAAAAAGTTTGAACATTAAATAAAGCGAGGATTTTCGTTTAATATTTGTACTGGCAAACATAAAAAAGTTGAAGACGCCTATCTTACAGTTTCAACAGTTAATGGGGTAAAACTCAAATATAAACCACTTGCCAGATAAAAACAGTTCAGCTTGCATTCTGTTAAAAGAAGTTAAGTATGAACCTCATATTTTCCCCCTCCAACATGCAACAATAAAAATCGCATTTAATGCCATTAATTTTTTTTATTATTGTTTTTTAAAATATATTTATTTACATAAATATTACAATGTAATACTACATGTATGTTGCCCAATTCTTAAAATCCCAATAAATAATTCTCGAATTATTTTAAGTCTTGATTTTCTTTTCCATTAAATTCGTTTGATGGATGGCACTTCATGGCTACGAATTATAATTTTTGGGGAAAGTTGGCACGCGGATGAAAAAAGGTTCGCCAACCCTGGTCTAGGGGATAGTGGGCACATGTGATCAACGTGCATTTCCTCTAATTGACTTCGGATTAAAATCGTCTAAAAATTGTCAATAATTAGCAGTAATAATATCATCTGTTGACCAAACTTACAGAGCAGTCAGTCATTTTCGTTTGCGAATTTATATGTTTTAGGAGGCGTATTGAAACTAGTCTTGCAGGGTGTACCGATTTCAGGGGTTCCCAGACCGTCTTGCGGAAGCAGTGCACGGGACTCCAAAAGTCCCGATTTTTCGTGATGCAAAAATTCTTTTAAATTTGTTTTAGTAACACGCTCTTCGCTAGTTTGCATCAAATGGAACTTAATACATTAAAACCTATAAAAACAAAATTTGTCTGTACCTGAACATTTTTATGACTCCTGTGAAAGGAATACCGTGCAAATCTACCTATTATGATGCATTTTCCCCCCGGTCTCTAGCTATTATGTTTTTGCAGGTTTTTGTATTTTGTTTGGGTCAAATCTGTATATAAGGAACTTGTTCATAATGGAATCCTGACTGTGTCTAAGATGTGTCATCTACAGAAGGAATACCATATGCTCAAAAAACGTACTAAGATGGAAAATAAACTGACGTGAAAAAGATTTTGTTTTAGACAGGTTTCCGTCCTAACATGTATAATTGCATATTTCTTCCGTAGGGACGATGCATTTTTTATGTTTAAGGCAAGATTTCATGAGCGATGAATTCATTAGCCTATGAAATTTAAAATTAGAAGATAGTTGCAAAATAATTGAAGAGCTTAGAAGATAAGGGTAGCATATGACAAAAAAAATTACTGAGTTAATCATATGATTGAAGATAATCAATGGTTCTCTACCATCTTTTAAATTATTATTTGAAAAAAAGCTAATACTCATTGAGATTTTAATTGATAAATGAAGCATTTGACAATAAACGTAAATATATTTGGAACTTTACAGCACATTTTCTCAAAATGATGATTGTGCCTGTTACAACATTTAATACCTGAGCTCTTCAATTTTTCAACTAGCTAGATATCTTCCACCAAAAACATTATATGGATAAATCGAAACAATATCTACAGGGAAAACGTTTCACATACACAATATAATATGAACACAACCAACACATATACATACATGTGGGCCATTCTCCTGTTAAGCACGGGGATTTGCAGACATTTGAAGCACATAAAGATAGTAAAATAAGATGTGTATTTATTTATTTTTGCAATTGAATTCAACAGCAGAGATTATTCTCAAATTTTAGGTAGCAAACTGAACAATAGTTACAGTTTAAATAACAAATAATTTAATATGTCGTTACCCACGGGATTCAGAAAAAAATCCCTCATGTCTCCTATATATCATAAAGCTCTGGGTTAGAACTTGTATATTGGCATTATATTTTTCTTCAACATCTAAGTAGTTACGCTGTCCAATTTTGTTACATTTTCGCCAAATACATTATTCAATAAAATTTAAAATTTATTTAATTTGTGTTATAATTAATTGTGTTATGTTAATTTGTATCGGAACATAGCTAAAGTTATACACGGGACGTGTTTGAATTTTGCTTTATTTCACAGAAGGAATTAAAAAAATGTGATGGTAATTATACTTCTAATGAAATAAAAATTACTATAAATAACAGTATATAATTTAGGTACAATTTCGAAAAGAAAAAAAAAACAGTGATCTGAATGTCAAACTTGATAAAATAAAAAAATCGCTACAGGGAAAAATTGCACAGTTATTTCAAAATTAAAAGTAAAAGTCATTCTAAGTTCAACGAAGTATAAAATAAAACAAACATGGTATAAAATACCAATGGTCCGCGGACAATGGGTTAAAGGACACTACATACAATATAAATAGACACACATTATATAAATTATAAATAAATAAAATGAGACAAGATTTTTCCTTCCTACATTGTTGAAAGATCTCTTAAGGGGTAACGCTACTTACAAAGCTTGAAAAATCACTGACATTTGATAGATGTTTTTAGAAAACTATACATCAGAATGAAAATTGGTTTAAACGTACGCATTATACCAATGTTGAACATTATTAACATGTTTTTCTTCATTATTAAAAATCAGAATGGCGGCACTGGAACTTTAGCAACATGGTGATGCCAAAAATGTAGTGTTCGACGGTTTGCAGGTGCTCCCCAAGTAAACATGGAATAAAAAGTTTTTTTTCTGTTTATCTACATCAAATTTCCAAGAGAAGTACAGGTGTCATTAAAAAATATTGATATTTAAAAAATGGCAAACATGCAAAAAATGGCTACGATTTATCTGTGTCAATGTGTCTCCATGTCGCCACAGCTTCAGCGACGCTATTTTGATTAATAATAATAATAATGTATAGTTTCTCAAAAAAAAAATAATAATACACACGCATATATATATATGTATTATCATAAATTGGTGATTTTTCAAGCATCGTAAGTAGTAATACTCCTTAAGAAAACAATAACTTATAGTGTCAATGCCATTGAAAAAAATAAAGAAAGTATACAATGAATGTTTACAAACACAAAACTCTCAACAACATAGTTCTTGAATAAATAAACACTAATCTAAAAATGCACAAAAAAGTATCAAAAACGCATTTTATAGCAAAAAATATGAACACATCGTGGATCTAGAAATCCAGAAACGAGAAGAAACAATGGAAAATGGTTTTATTTGTAAATTCTTCAATGGCAAAGGTGAAAGAACAAAAGTGAATAGACCAAGTCTTCGTTTATGCTTAATAAGCTATTTCAGGATGATTGTGGACGATCGTAGAACCATTTATGAATATGAAAGAATGAAATATTTCAGCTGCATCTTTTGTTTAGGGAAGACCTTTGGACTCGTGCATTTTTTTGAATTATGGGATGGACATGTGCGAAGTCTGAATAGTAGTTGTTGGCGCTTGAGGGTTGATGTCTTGATTTTGTGTCCATCTGTCAGTTGTCCGTTGTTCCCCTCAACGTGGCTTGCAAACAAAAGGGAATTCTGAATTATTTATGAAGATTCTTTTGTGTCAGGGAAATGTGAGTGAGAGAAAGTTATGGAATTACCTCCCAAATCGTGTCTGCGGAAGAATTTGGAATGCTATTCACTGCTAAGAGCTGCAGAAACTTTCCCTTTTTTTTTTGCACATAGGTAAGATATTTAACAGAATTACAAAGAAGCAAAATATTCAGCTAATGAAATTGTTATAGTGTTTTAATGCTTAAAATTATTTGAAATAAGAATTGCTGATGTACTTAAAGTTGGGGTCAATATACTACTTCAGCATTTTTTGTTGATTTGTAGTAATAATTGGGGAATTACTTTAAAGATCTGGCTGCCATGAGCTTAAACATTCACGAAATTTCAAATATCTAAAATTCAGGATTAAAAAAACCAACAGATTACCTAAAGATTATTTTAACACCGTTTTTTTTGTGTAGCAAAATATAAAATATTTCTTATATTGTATTGCCTATTATTATTGTAATTATTTTTTAAAGATTTATTGTACGGAATTTCTATTGAATTGTTGCCAGAATTTTACTGTTGCATATTTTGTGTAAGTAAGGAATTTCGACTTGTGCAATTTTTTTAAATTATGGGATATACATATTGGAAGTGTAAATGGCAATTGCTGGCGCTTAAGGTTTGATGTCTTGAATTTGTGCCCATCTGTAAAGATGGATGACGATTCTTTTGCGGCATTGAAAGGGGAGTGAAAGTTACGGCATTACCTTTGAAATTTTATTTGCAGAAGAGTTAGGAATGCTATTTACTGCTTAGAGCAACAGAAAATTTCTTCTTTTTTCTTTTTTTTTATTCATATATCACAGAGCTCCTACTGTTTGTTTTTGAATAACACTTTTTTTAAAAGCATGTTCTTTTTAGATTTCTCTTGAAAATTTTGTAGAAACCTACCCCGAAGGCTATTTCTATTTCAAATATTTTAAAAATCTACCGCGAAACTTATTTTTTGGAAATACTTGTATCCAAACAGCGGTCCAGCGGGAGCCCCGAGATCGAATATTTAAACAATTAAGACACATGCTCTTCAAATGAGTTTCATCATAGTGTTTAAATGGTTAAAAATTTATTTAAGAATTTTTGACGGACTTAGAGCAAATTATTATAGATGACATTAAAAAAAAATATTGAATCTGTAACTATACAAGGTGGCCATAATTAAAACACCCTTACTTCGACCTCTCCATTGAACTACTCAGTGTATGACCTTCAAATTTTGTCACATGCTGTTCAAGACATGGGGAAACCATAGAATTATACAAGAACGAGAAGGAAGACAAGCAGCCGGATTAGCTTTGAAGCGCGCAGGGGCTGTCGGAATTTTACGAAGACGAACTGCTTGCAACCCCCCTAACGCTGTTGCAACCCCCCTAACGCTAAGCGATAACTTCACCTTATTATCCAATGGACTTTGACCAATCCAATGGACCCCCTTTTCCCACAAGTGCTCATGGGTATTAACGAAGGAGAAAACATCCGGTGGCAAACAGCAGCCAGGGAAGATGCAATGCAAATACATGCTTGCTTTCCTTCCGTCTTAGTTTTTACTTCCATGGGGGAAAACGAGGTACGCGAAAAAAATTAATTTCAGAAACCACCGATAGATGGCGCTGTACAACTGATGATACGCTGAAAAGATTTATCTCTACAAACTTTATTTGAACGTACCAAATGTTCACGTGACAAGGGCCTTATCTACGAGCTCAATATGGTTTTCTTCATGAAAATGTAAAATCTGAAGTCTATGGATACTGGACAGCTTGTTCCACTTCAGATCTTAACTAGTCGACTGAGATACTTCTCACAAATAGAATGACATACTTTCTTTCAGTTTAATAGAAGTCCTCGATAAGCAAGATTTTTGAAGTGTCTCCACAGCAGAAAAATCACGTGGATTAAGATCCGGGGAACAAAATGGCCAAGTTTTTAGAAACGCATGACTGGTTTCTTTGTCTTTATTGAAATGTTGCAGAAAAAATAACATTCTCTCGAGTTTTTATCCCCTTTTATACCCAGGACATGGCTGCAAACCATGGGTTTATGGAAAGTTTTATGCTTAAAAAGTGAAATTGCAGTTACAATAGTAGTTTAAGCTTATTTTTTTCCATTAGGTAAATAGGAATAAAACGAAAAAAAAAAATTATTTCCTATGTGTTTGTTTTAAATTATTATTATCTGTGTCTTTGTTTCCTCTTTTCTGTTGCACAGCGCCATCTATCTGTTTTCCTGGAACTAAATTTCTTTTGCGTAATCCATTTTCCCATGTCTTGAATAATATGTACACAAAATTTAAAGTTTTTACACTGAATAGTTGGATATATATAGGGAGGTCAGAGTAGGGGTGTTTTAATTGCGACCCCCTTGGTATTTAAATCAAACGTCTGTCGTATTCTTAGACATGCACAGAATTTCAAATACCTAAATCATTTTAACAAATGGATCTTCAACCTCCTTTCCGTACGACAAAATTAAGTATTTCCTAAACCATATTGACGATAGCTGTTATTATTATAAAAATTCTAATAATTATTTAAAAAATGTTAAGTTTCTTTTGTTTCAAGAAAAAGCAGAGGAGAGAAAATCGTAGAATTATTTCTTCAACCATATCTGAAAAGAATTTGAAATACTGATCACTGATAAGAGCCACAGAAGTTTTCTTTCTTATTTTTTTTTTTTTTTTGTACATAAGCCAGGTATTTAAGAGAAGAACCAAAAATATTTAGATAATAATATTGTTATAGCGTTTTACTGCTTAAAAGTTTAACCAAAAATAGCTGATAATATTAAAGCTGAGACCATTGAACCACTCTATAGATTAATGTTGAATTTTACCAAAGGTTAATAATTTTGCAACTTTTTAAATAATTTATCTTGTATATACATACACATTTACAGAATTCCACATACATAAAAATTTCGTCACAAGTCATAAGTAACTGAAAAGTTTTCAACCACATTTCTGTACAGCAAAATATAAAATATTTTCTGTACCTTATTGTCATTTATTGATACATTATTTTAATTACTTTTATTATCAGTAAAGTTTCTGAGATACGGAATCATCTCCCAAATCGTTCCAGCGGAAGAGTTTGGTATGTTATTCACTACTAAGAACAATATATTTTTTTCCTTTTCGTACGTAGATAATATTAAGCTATTGAGATGGTTATAGTGTTTTAATGCTCAACCTTTTAACTAACAGTTATTGGTGTACTTAAAGCTGTAATCAATGTGTAATATAGGAGAGTTTTCTGTCGAATATTAGTACTGGCAGAAAATGCAAAATAAAATAAAATAAAATAAAAATAAAATAAAAGGTTAGAATAAAAACTAAAAAAAGAAAAGTTGTAGAATTTTCGTTTAGAAAAAGAAGTTTATGTAAACTCCAGTAGTCTATTCGCAATATAAAGGAAAAGGTCCTAGTGATTGATTAATAACATAGTAACCTAGTAATTTATTTATACTTCGTTGTCACTAATCCCGCATACATCATGAGTTTTGAAAAAATTGTCACTTTTTGTATTGTACTTTTCTCCCCTTCCTTTCTTTTAATGGTCATTGTTACTTAGTAATTCTAGAAATGCGAAAAAAAAGAAAGAAAAGAAACAACCGATTGTCTCTAATGTTCCACTGTGTGATATTTAAGTCATAACATCTATGAATGAGTGTAATTTGTGTCAATAACATGTATTAATGGATGTAGCTTCGTTCTTTATTATTATGTATGCCTAATTTAAAGTATTTAACTAACATTTTTTAAAAACTATTTTCTATTGTGTATCAAAATAGATAAATGGTTGAAAGTTGCAAAACTCAAAAGAACTGCAATTGACATTACCATAGGCGCACCCACGGTGGGAGCTAAGGGGGGCTGAAGTTCCTCCCAGACTAGACTAGATATTTAATTTTTTTTTTAATTATGAAAGAATATTATTATTTTTTAATAGGTCCTTAAAAAATCGGAATTTTCGAAAAGATTAATTTTATCACACAATTTTTTCTCTTTCATAAATTTTATTATGAAATTCGAAATATTAGCACGTTTAAAATTTACTTAATTAAAAATGTAAGACCCCGTACAATCTCTTGCTCTCTTTAATCTTTCATAATATTTTGATAATTTAATAATAAAACTTTAAATTGTTTGATTGCAAACACACTTTAAAATTATTCAAATACAGAAACACACCAAAAAATCGCAAAAACTAAGATATATTATGTTAAAACTATTCCGAATTAGTCCATCAAAACTTTCCAGTTTCCTCTGTTTTCTCAGGGTGGTTACGACTATGCTCAAGTCAGCAGAAAAAATGTAAGTCAGGACCTGATCCGGCACGTCCTATCAAATCAAATGAAAGAAAGACAGAGGTCGGCAGCGGGACGGGCCAGATCGGGGCACATATAGACCTCTAAATTATGCTTGCCCCTTCCAAAGCGTAATCCTGGATGCGCCACTGGACATTAGTAATTAACAAAAGAGCATTACTAGCAAACAAAAATGAATATTTTTCGGGTCGGTTTATATGAGAAAGGGTATGCACATATGAAATGCATAAGAAAGATTTACATTAGAGAGAAAAGGTTGGGAACTGTTGACAGTAATCAAATATAATCATATGTATCGCCAGTACAATAATAATTGCACTGACGAAAGTGGTTATTTACGCTAGTCCTTATTCATTCAAAGACTCATGTGAATTAGTTTGGTACTTAAAAGATGTTTATTATTGATTTTAATACTTTGCACCAAGTCTGAACTTTTTTCAATTCTGGAAGTATTTCAATAATTTGTCTGATATATACATAGACATTTACATAATTCCAAGTACATAAAAGTTTTGGATTGAAAAGCCACAAGTCACAAATGTAACTAAAAACTAACTAAACGTCTGAACAGCAAAATATAAAATACTCTGTTATTTTCTTTACTGTGGTTGTTTACTGTGGATGTTTACTTCTCTATTTGAAATTTTGAAGTTATCTGTTCGTATATGAAAAGCAGATTATTTAAATAAATGCAGTATTATTACTAAAATCTACAAAATATTCTGAAGCAGTTCATAAACTACAGCTTTGAGCTATTTGGCTACCTCCCAGTTAAGTAATGAAACACCATAACCATCTAATTAGCTAAATATTTTCTTCATTCTTTTAAGTATCCGAACTATGAGTTGCCAGTGGACTTAAAGCTGATTTCAATGAACTGCTGCATAATGTTTGTTGATTTTAGTAATAATTCTGCAATTATTTTAGTGATCTGTTTTCCATATACATATAGGCATCCTCAAAATTTCAAATTATATTGGAAAACTTTAAGGTAATTGAAGGTCTTTTTAAGTTTAATAAAATACAAAGTATTCATATATTGTTTAGCGACTTAATAACATTAATTTAAAGATTTTCTGTTCAGAATTTCTACTAAATTGTTGATAGAAATCTTGACGTTACAAAGTGCAATTTTTTCAAAATATTTCTTATCCTCAAAGATTAATATTTCTGTCTACATTTTAAAAATCTTTGGAAAATCTATAAAAAAATGAAAGTCGATAAAATATTACGAAAGAGTAAAAAAGTTTTTACCTTTGAATAAAATCAGATATACCTCTGAAAATTTTTTTTATAGAATCACGATTCACAAATATATTTCAGTCGTGACACACTTGGTGCCTTTCAAACGATATTTTAACTGTGCAAAGTGATATTAAAAAAAGAGTGATGTATTTAAAAAAAATGGCATAGCGAGTCTTGATTATATGGAATTATAAAAATATGAATACATTTTCATTTTTCAGCTATATGTCTGTGACTACTATTAATGTAAATATACTTATATACAGAAAATGTGTACGAATCATAAAATGCTTTAAAAAAGTAAGAAGTAAAATGCTGAAATGTTTGGAAAATAAAATAATTAGAAAGAAATACAATGAGCAATTTACTGTTATTTTTTAAAGCTTTATTAATTTACATATTTTGCATGTTGCAGTTATTTACATTTGTATTAATCGATGCACAAATCTAATGCAGATTTCTTTTTTAAATTTTAAGTAAAAATGTCTTAACGAGCAATAAATTTGGTAGAAAGAAACATATTTCAGCAGGATTTTAAAATTTCAAACAAAGTCTAGATTAAAAAAAAAAAGCATTTTTATGCTTTAATTTTTGTTTTAGACCTTTATTTAGCAAGATGCATTTCAGAACAAAATTCACGTCAAGACGTAGATCTTTGAATAAGGTTATTTCCCCCCACCTTTCATTATTTAATACTACTTTGTTTTCGAATATTGCTTAATGGCCAAATGGTTGAAATGTAGCATAATTCAAATGTGATAATTGTAGCATAATTCAAATGGATGATACGTCACGTAACATTTTATTCTTGATTTTAAATTTATTAGATATAAAAGTTGAACACACAAAATGTATCGCACAATGCAGTTCTTACATATATTATTAAAAATAAATAACAAGATTCGTAACAAGCTACAGAATATTTCTTGAATATATTTTCCTTCACCACAACATAAGTTCTAACGCTTATGACTTCAAGATAACAAATCTTAAGCACTTCTTAAGGAAGTTGTTTATGTACCTATTGTATATTTGATTAATAGTTCTAAACTGACATAGATTTAAATGTGTTATTTCTATTTGGAGTATCTGTATCCAAAACTGTTTCTTTACTGTTCAGGTCTTTGACACCTGTTCTGAACCTAATTATTGTGAAGACATTTTTACATTATGTTGTACAGTGTTTGGAAATTCTTGGATAAAATTTTACATATGTAGACGCCATCTATATTTTATAACACATATCGTTTAGCTACTTGTAAAAACGCTATTTATTTGATGTTTTTTGAAATATTATATACGATAAACCCCATTTTGGATCAATAAAGAGTCCTTCAAGATACATACATGTGTATAATATGCACTTTTGGACATAAGATTGGGAAGACTAACATTTTCATGCCAATTGATATAAGTTTTATATAGTTCGGTTATGAAAGCTATCCTAAAAATCAATTTTTTAATTTTTTCTCAGTAGTTTTATTCGCGTCTGGAAGAATTAAATTTAATAATTTTTGTGCAATTTTGTAAATATTCACATCGCACATTCATTCGTAAAGTGACACGATACATGAAGTTGGAGTTCTCAGTCCCAATGACTTTAAGCAATTATCAAATGTAAAAAAATAGGAGAAAATATGGTAAAACCATATAGTCGGTTGAAGCCGGTTTTCCCAGTTTTGATTAAATTTGAGCAGCTCTCTAGCGCGTTACGGTTGAAACACCATCTCTGGCTTCATACTGGCATTTATGTAGTTTCTGTGTTTAAAAGTTTATTTTAACATTTGTTTCTTTTAATTTTTTATAGTTTTCAAAATTCTTAGATATGAACGCATTTGAAATTACTCAATTGTTTTATATTGTTATGTGTAACTATTTTAGAAGAATTTATTTCCAACAATGAAACTGTTGCTATAATGGGTATTTTTACGGTTAGCTTTCTGATCCATATTTTAATAAGATAAAACCGGGCATCCAAAGTGGGATGAAAACGGATATTCAAAACAATAACTGAAAAGCTCCTAAAGAATGTTTGAAAATCAAGCAGTTACAACTACACGGACAAGAGTTAATGCGATTTTTATAAAAATGATAAAAAGGTGAACTTCTTTTCTACAATTTCTCAAATTGTAATGAATATAATTATCATATTGTCTTTAAATATTAAATCATTCGTTTCTTTAAATTTTTTATAGTTTTCAAAATTCTTAAATATGTACGCATTTAAAGATACTGATTTTTTTTATTTATATTATAATGTGTAGCATATTTATTTGCAATGATAACACACGCAATCTGTTCTACCGGATTTCCATACGAATTAAAGTTTCGCCAAAATGTCTGGGATCGTAATGCATAAAATACCCCTTTTGGCGCCAATTAGGTACCCCGGTGCGTCTGAGACATTTCCATGTGCCCCAACTTTATTTGTTAGATTTCAGTCAATGACATAATCGTTAAAATTCAGTAAACCTTAACATTTGTGATTTGGATAAGTATTTTTAATATTATTAACATAAAAGTAATTTTTGTTTCAAATCGAAATCGAAAATGGACCCGAAAGGGTCAATATCAAAATACTAAAATAAATCAATGTTCTAAAATGTTCTTGATTTGCGTTATATTGCTATGCCATTCAACTTCATTTCGTTATTGTTTTGTGTATTATGTTGTTATTATGCGTATTTTTTGAATAAGCAATACAAGTACTATTTTTATTTGTAATCCACTGTTGATAAAGCCATATCACATTATTTTAAAAGTTTTCTTTACGTACGTTAAAGTTCGCATTCTAATAATATTTTGAAAAGTGTATTTGGGAAAGGTTTGTATTTTTAAAAATAAATAAATGATTTAAACATCTTTTTTTGTCAACACAGTATTTGTATTTTGCATTTAGTTTTCCTTTGAGTATTTTTATGCAAGTGTAAAAAATTAAGGATAGAATAAATATTTTTTATTGCAGTGCATATCAAATTCTATCGAAATCAAGAAAGTATCACAACTGGAAATCATTCATCGAACTGATGTAGAACAAAACTGTTACAACTCAAAATAATTTCTATTTTACTTAGACGACTATAAAAAAAAGTCACAACTACTAGAGAACAGGAATTCTGCTTTTTCAGAATTAAGTGTCGCGTCCGATGAAAAAAAATATATATGTATATAAATATAGATACAGTAGAGCCCCGAACTTATACCTTTGGAATGGATCATTTTCTTCTGATGGACTGATGGCTTCTATTATTATGAAACAGCCATTATAAATGAAGTGTTAGGTGAAGATGAAAGAGCAGCCGTAAAAAGTTAGAACTCTGATTTTCCGATCAGAACGGGGAAAAAATGGCCATTCCCCCGCTCCCCCATTATGACCAGAAAATTAGAGTTCTAGCTTTTTACGGCTGCTGTTTCATCTTCACCTAACACTTAATTTTTAATGGCTATTTCATAATAATAGAAGCCATCAGTCCATCAGAAGAAAATGATTCATTCCAAAGCTATAAGTTCGATTGAAAAAACTATTTAATACTTTTTTTTTCATCGGGGGCGACATTAAATTCTGAAAAAGCAGAATTCGTGTTCTCTAGTTTTATTATTTCTAAAGAAAAAACTTAACAAACAAAAATTTACACAACTTAAAAAACCTTAGTTTTTGACTTTTGCTAAATAAATGGAGAATAAGTTAAATAGCGTAGGTTTTACATAAATAATTTGATTACTCGAGATTCATTTAGATGTTATGTTTTCTGTTTGCTGTATTCATTCAGAAAGTCAGGTCTTTGACACAACCTCTGAATGTGGTCGCTTCCCAGATAATATTCAATATGACTGGCTCGTGAGTAAATAGAATTTTCATGAACAATTGCCAAGAAAAGTATCAAACGATCATCGTACCTTGTTAGAAAAGGCACCACATTTCATTAGAAATTGGACATAGAGGATGCAACTTGACCGTTAGTGAAAGTCAACTAGTAGCTACGAACCCTCTCTCGGAATAAGACAGCCGGACGTTTAATTTCATCTTCTATTATGTTGGCGGGCAGTTATTGCTCGTTCATGCAGCAGTCCTTTGTTCTTCCAGCTTTTACTTTCGTTTTCTTTGATTCGTAACGGCCACTGTTCCTTAACGGTACGCTGTTGTAATGAGAGGGCGCATAAAAAGAATTACCCACCCCCCTCAGTTTCGTGAGTTAGAAGTTTTCATTTTTATGATGCTTCGGGTCAAAGTTCGGTAGATCAAGAGATGAAGTAGTTTTAACTTTCTTTTTGCTTTCTGTATCAGAAGGTGTCTGGAATGTCAGATCTATCTCTTGACAGGTAGATTGAACAATCAAAGAGACGTGTTATGTCATGAACAGAGATAACAGTTATATCTCATGTAAAATGCATGAATGGAAAGCCTGTTCTTATGTATTTAATGACCCTTTCATGTAAATATTAGATTTTAGAAACGTCATGCAAATATAAGATATTCAGACACTGATGATGTATTTTTTTTTGTATTAGGGTGCCGAAAAAGCCAGATCTATCTTTTGACAAGCTGACAGAAAAATCAAAGAGAAATATCATGACATAGCCAGAGATAATAGTTATGTCACAGCCAAAACCTTAAATGATTAATCTGTTCATGTGTGGTTCATTACAGTTTCACTTCAATATTACATTGTACAATATTTTAAATAAACACTAGATTCTAGACCTAATAGATTTTCTAGGATTATTGATTTTCTAGGACTTAATTATCCTTTTGTATCAAATTATGTCCGGTTGTTAATCTAACTCTTGACAAGTAGCTAGAACACGTATTGACGTATATTATGACACGAACAGTAATAACAATATTATGTATAACATTTATATTTAACGCAAACTGTTTAAATTGATAGCTTGTCCTTAAGTGTTTAGTAACTATTTCATGGAAATATTAGATTTTGGAACATTATATATGAACGTTAGATTTTAGAACGTAGCATAGAAAATAAGGCAGAACGATGAAATGGAAACAATGTGCTGCGAACATAGATAGTTGTTTAAAGCGAAATTCTCAAAGTAAATAACTATTCTTATGTGTTTAAGTAATTTAAATAGTAGATTTAAAGATATAATATATATTTTTATTTTTGAGAATGTCTGAAATGAGAGACCCATCTCCTGGTCAATAGATAAAACAGTTGTGGCGATGCCATCTCGCACGAATGATTAAACGAGTTTCTAGCAGGATGCAACTGAGCTAGCCTTTTACTCGGCACTATGAAATTCGCCTGCTGTTCCGGAGTCTCTGATTAGGAACATTCCATCGACACTTTGAGCATCTCCTTCAATGGTAACTTCGGACAGAACGAACAAGCACCTTGATCAGCATCATCAGCATCTTCTTTCGGGAACATCAGATTGCAACAATGAAAACATCCGCAGCACGCAAAGCACGGGAAACGCCCACAGCACAAAATGCCAACATGAGAACTCTTTTAAAGCATAAAGACTGTCACGCTGCACATATTCGGGACCACACGCGCACACGGCAACCAGGCAGCACCACATTGGCAACTGCCACGCAGCGTAAGTGAATATCACTCGTCGAACGTCAACAAGACGTTCTCCTCACTGTCTCAGACGCTTACCTATAAACTGGACGTGAAGTTGCCCTGCAACTAGGTAATCCACTGAGAAGCCTTACATTGTTCCATTGTTACATTGGGAAAAGTACTGTAGCGACGCCATCTCGCACGAACAGTAAAACGAGTTTCTAGCACAAAGTAACTAAGTTAGTATTTTGCTCGGCACTATGGAATTCGCCTGCTGTTCTGGGGTCCCTGGTTCGAACCTTGCCGGCTGATATTCTTACACAATAAACGGAATGTTTATAGTTATAAAGTTTATCTGTAGTTAAAAATGTTTAAATGAAAACTTATGTGTTTAAAATTTTTTAATGTAAAATTATAATTTTATACCTTTATTGTAAATATCACATGTATAAAAAATATCTGTACTAGAGAATATTTGAATCGTCAAATAACTCTTCACGGGTAGATAGAACAGCCAAAAAGCTATGTTGCGGATTCTACACACATAAGAGTAACATTTAAAATGCAAAATTTAGAAATAAGCAACATCTTTCTACACGTTTCTTGTGAATATAGTAGTTTTTTCTTTCTGTATCAGAAAATGTCTAGAATATTAGCTCTGTGTTTTGAGATATATGCTAGGTATTGAATGAAAAATTCCATGGTTTGAATAAAGATGATAATTATGTTAAGCATGAAGAAAAAAGAAAACTTATTAACATTTTGCGGTCTGACTCGGGATAATTTTTCCTAGCAAAATTTGTTTCTAGCGCCAGTAATAAAGGAAAATAAAATTTGCCGTATTTAATTAGAGCATTTTCGAAATTGTGTAATTGAAGGTGACTTCTTTTAGAAAAATTGTACCGACCGAAAAAAATTTGTGTAAGAGTCACCGGACCAGAAAGGGAGGGTTAATGGTTCTGTCATGTTGCTATTAAAATGTATGGCATATTCATTTTGAAAAGTATTATTCATATTATTTAGGAAAAACATTTTAAAGAAATAACTTCTAATTTTACAAGCTTATAAAGTATTTAATGAAATGAAATTATATATATATACATAATTAAACGACCCTACTTTAAAGTTGTCTAAACACGAAACTATTGATCAAAATGTTGTGAAATTTTGTGTCGGACATAATGAAAAAATGAGAATTTGTTTGAGCGAAAAAAAATAGTTCAAAATTTCGCCACCAGAGGGCGTTTTATAATGCATTACCCATTTAGCCATCGCCCACTGAATACTGGGCCTGAGCTCTGTGAGAAAAATGGCTGCTTTTTTTTCAGAGTTTGTACGGTTCGTTCAATTCGAACAGTTTTTACGCTTTATTTTTTTCAAGGGGCAGTCTGTATATTTGTCTTATTTAATCTAAGAAAAATAAAACGTAAAATCTTTAAAAAATGTGTAATTCATTAAAAAAGCCCCCTAGTGGCGAAATTGTGAACTAATTTTTTTTTTCGCTCAAATGGAATTCCCATTCCTTATTATGTCCATCACAAAATTTCACAATTTTCTGACCAATAGTTTCGTCTGCAGACAACTTTAAAGTAGGGTCGTTATATATAAAATAAGATATCGTATTTCCAAGAAAGGCATAAAAATTTTATAGATGAAAAGACGCTTATGGTGTATTATTTGAAAAATAGCATAATAAACTTGTTATTAAATGTTAAATGTGTTTTACAAATAAAAATAATTTTTTGAGTGATTTTATAATGAAAATTTTTTAAATAAAAGGTCGTTCAAGTTCTACAACATTAGGAAATTTCATGGCTGTTTTAGCATTTCTATGATACAGAGAGAACTGAAAAACAGAAAACAGTTGCTGATGGGTCATTCCGTGTCACATGTGGGACAGCTTTTCCACATATTTCTGCTGCTTTAACAATGTTATTATATTCTCAAATTAAATCAACTTTACTAATATGAAAATCTAGAGTTTTCTTTTTATTAAAAAAGTATAGTTTATGTTTTAACAACTTATAAGTCAGTAGATATAGATATTTATGTAAGTGTCGCGCGCAGGACATTTTGTCAGTTTTTCATTTAAGGGGTCTCAGGACTCTTAAAGCTTTAAAATTTTCGAAATTTTAATTTTTTTAGATGATAAACTTCTATGTTTTCTGAACATTTTGATATAATTGTTATCTTGAAATTCCCATTAGAACAGAAGTTATGACTTTTAGAATGATACTCGCTCAATAACAAAAGCGGTGTTTCCAAAACTTTGAAGACATTTTCTTCCAAATGACGTTTTTGGACATAACGTGCACGATATCTCAAAAACTTCTGATTCTTTTATCATGAAATTTTCAAAACAAATGTTTCATGTTAGTCTGTATAAACTGAACCTAAAATTCCCTTTTTATTGTAAAAATAAAATATTTTTTTAGGCGGTTACATTGTTGAAATTTTCTATATTTTGCATTAGCTAAATACAACTTTGTATTAAAAATATATAAATGCTTTAAATACAAATTTATTTAGGTTCAGTGTAATTACTATAATCTGAAGTATAAGAAGCCACCAAAATTTTCATTCTAGTTGCAAAATTTATTTTGTAATCGTGCGCATAAGCTGTTATGCCGATTTTCTGCTCGTCAAATGTCTAACAGTTTAGAGCCCCCTGTAAATGCTAATTCTGCTTCTTGCAATTTTTTAAGTATTTGCATTGAAAGAACATACTTATATCTTTCATTCCCAATTAAAATTGCGTCTTAATATAAAACACATTTTAAGATATTAAATGTTGAAAATGGTCTTTTTTTTTCGTTTTTTCCGATTTTAGGAGTCCTGAGACCCCTTAATGGCCCTGGAGCGGGCAGATTACTTAGGTCTAGGATTTAAAATGTGGATATTTTCATTATCTATTATTTTTATTATTTATTGATTTTTAAAAAAGGTCAGCTTACTAAGGTCTAGGGTTTAAAATGTGGAGATTATTAAACTCATTAAAGGGCCATTCCATATCAGGTGTGGATTCTACATTTGACTGCTAGATTGAAATAAAAATTCTTAGAATGCAAATACAAGAAATATTGATGCATATTTAAAATTCTCATACCTATACTCATAATATTTTATGCAAAAAATAATTAAACATTGAAAACAAAAAGTGTTAAACAAAATTGAAATTTAAATGACAGATGGCCATCTCTCCTTAAAGCCGAGGAGAGATGGCCATCCAATACAAGAAAGAAAAAGTTAATTTAAATAGCAAACACATTTCATATAGTTAATCACGAAAAAACATATAGAAATTTGTAAAGATGCAGTTACTACATGATGGAAAATGAGTGAAGAAAACTCGAATAAACATAATTTGAAGTATAATATCAATACTGCACTTTTCATAAAATCTTACCTCATGCATGGCAAAGATCTTGATAATTTTTACACGTTTCATGAAACCACTTCAGGTACCTTATGAATTGTATCCAGACATTCTTTTTGGATGTGATACTATATTGTTTCACACACAACACAGTGATCCTAATCCAGTTCTATTTACTCGGAATATGTAGAATCTAATAATTTAAATGTATTTCGTTTTTCACTACTGGTATTGTCGTGTTTTCTTTCTCGCGTTAATTGTAGCTTTATTACGCTAATTTAGTTTATTTATCAACTTTATCAGTTTCTGTTATGAAAGTTTCCGACGTTTTTCAGTATTTTCTGAAACAAATAAATCGTTAGGTATTATTATATTATCATTATTATTATTAAAATAATTATATTAGTTAAAATTTAAATAATTATATCAATTAATATATTTATAAACGTAAACGTTATATATTTATTTTAAATTAATTATATTTAGTTAAAATCATTACTAAATATAATTTTAAAATATTGATTAAAGGTGGCCATCTCTCCTCGATTTCATGTGGCCATCTCTCCTGAAATTGAAGGACTGATGGTCGTATTTAAAGCCCAATTTAAAGCATCAATAGCCATTGTACGTCTTTGTTTTAGCCGTAGAAGTAAAGATTAGATTATATACGTGCCTTAAAAGTCCATATATAGTAAAAAATATATATAATGTACGTACTGCGAAACATTCAGATACCTAAGTCAAAAAAAAAAAAATATATATATATATTCAACCATCTATTTAATTGACATTAAAATTATACTTACTTTTTATATCGAAAAACACAACTGCACGTCGCAATAAATAAACTCGTTGAATTCTTTCATATGAACAATGTGTATATTGCAATCTAAGATCAAGTTTTGGAGATATTTAGACTGGCCATCTCTCCTCTATGGCCATATATCCTAGAGTTACCCTATAGTTTACATTTTAACAACTTATAAGTTAATAAATATACCTATTTATGTAAGCGTCTCGTCCGTTTCTCATGGAATGGCTCTGATGGGTCCTTAAAAATTACATTGGATCCTTAAATATAAATCCATAGAAATAAAGAAAAAAATTCAATGAAAATCAAAATCGGGGAACACATTTTAAGCTTATTTTTTATCATAGTTAAAGAATATTGACACTAAACAAACTAAAAGTGTCTGTTTAACCGATTCCCAATAAAGATGTTAAAAGTTATGACGAACATGATGTTATCCACAGATACTTTTAAACGGAACTTTTATTTTCATAAGTTTTTTTTTTTGAAAGGGCAGATTTTAGCGGTGTTCCCATCGATTTTATTAGGATAAAAAAATGATATATTTGTCTGTCTGACTGTTTTTTGTCTTTTTTCCCGACTTTCTACGTTGTAACTTTTATAAAAATTGGCAATGCTCCACGAAATTTTAATATGTGCATAAAGTACACAGTACTAATATTATATTTTTAAAATAACGTATCATGGATAGATTTACTTTATTTTATTTTATTTATTATTTTTTTTAAATAGACACGTCAAATATTTTAATATAGAGTCGTAAATTATGTGTCAAAATTAGCCACATTGGCAACAATGCTAATAATAGCTAACATGGATAGTGATAAAAGTTTACAAAAGAAAAATTCTGTTGTGCTTTGTTTATTGCTGTCTTAAATATGTTTCTGAATGACGTCTTTATCAGCTATTATTTAAATTTCTATATATGGAATGTTAAAGTGCCGAGAAATAAATATAAAAAACATATTGAAAGTGAAAAAAGTGTCTTAAAAGATGTGTTCCTAACACGCTTTTATCTAAGCGTAATGGTACATTGGATAGTTAGTAAAATGAGTTCATCGAAGCAACAACAATAAAATTATCAAAATCCAAAATCGGGGCACTCGTTCGAAACATATTCGTTAACATACTTTAAAAATGCATCAGCCAAATTAAAAGTACCCCTTTTATTTTACAATGGCTCTTATCAATTATTAGATATTTTTAAAGATATGGAATGATAAAGTATATAAAAAATAAATAAAACAATACTGAAAGGGAAAAAGGCACAATAAAACATGCGTTACCAACACGTTTTATCTAGATAAATGTAAAAATGATGCAGCTTCTTTGTGATACAATTTCTGCCCTAGAGATAAGCTCAGTTCTCCACAAAAGTTTTGCAGTATCTTATCAAAATTATATGCAATATCAAAACAAAATATATCAAAGTATGTAACGTAACCCTTTTATATGCTTTTGACAACAATAGACATTTAAATGGATTTAATAGGATAAAATCATCCAAAAAATTCAATCAATAATAATACGATTTTTACCTTTTAAAAAAGAAACTTTTTTTGTGGCATTTTTCTTTATGCTATGATGTTGTTTATTACCTGTAATAAAGAAGAAAAATATAATTGCAGCTGGAGTTTATTTAGACATAAATATATGGTAATTAGAATATAAAATT
The DNA here is from genome assembly GCA_963932465.1 of Maratus speciosus. NCBI lineage: Eukaryota > Metazoa > Arthropoda > Arachnida > Araneae > Salticidae > Maratus > Maratus speciosus. Next base: position 270,258,113 of record OZ010795.1, read on the forward strand.
TTGAACAAACATACTAAAATAAGATATCTATTTATTAAATTATAATTAATTTGAAGTTTAATATTGAGCTAGAAACTAACGCCGCTTTACCAACACATTTTATCTAGATTAAATATAATAATGATGCAGCAAGCTTAATTAGCTTTACGATATAATTTCTACCCTAACTAGAAAAACTAATTAGAAAAGCATTGATAGCAAGAGAATTGGATTAAAATTCAATGAAGTAAGAAAAATGTTCCAAATGGTTTATTGAAATCTAAAGTTTGACAAGAAAAATATATTTAAAAAAGGATTATTTTTATAAATGTCAAAAACAACAGTTAAAAAAATATCTTTGTTTTCTGAATCTCACTTAAAATCTTCAAGTAGAAAATGGCCATCATGTGATTAAAGAAATGTTCTTTTTATGAAAATGTTTGCAGTGATCGAAGGTAGTATCGTAAGAACATTATTTCCTTCGTATTAATATTTCGAAGCTATCAGAACTTGGTCGTTCAAATCGTATTAAAAGTGTTTTAATTTATTAAAATTACACAGGTTATTAATTTATTAACTTCTTAACCCTACACTGTATAAATTTTTCTTTTGGATGTATGTCTTCTTATACTCATATTTAGCTTTAGATATCGCAAAATTCAAATAGTCCCTTCAGTTATCGAAAAGCAGACTTCTGTGTTAACATAAGACTAACATTTTTCTTTAAATTTAGTGGTAAGCCAGAACTGAATTTATTTATTAAAGGTTAAATTTTAATTGATTTATATATGAATTACTCTGCAATGTAGGGTTAAGAGTGTTAACAAATACTAGTTCTTGACTTTATGAAGCCTTTACCAAGTATTTTTTATTTGTAAGTAAATGTTATTTTCAGAAAATCTTTTCAGATACCCAAAAATCGAACAGTGTTTCTGATTTTCTTTTAAATGCAAAAGATCTCCGAGAAAATAGTATCAAAGTTGGCATTTTAAACTGACTGATTTTGAACTAGATTTATGAAATAAATTTTAGTTTTTGAATAATAAAAAAAGTCTTTTCGACTTCAATAATTGCCATAAGATTTCGAGGTAACAAATGCTTTGGAGAATTTCCATTTTTGAGTGACAGAGTATTACAAAACATTATTTCATTATTATATTTCAGCAGTTAAATCAAAATTATAGTATTTTTGTATTTAAGTTTTCATTCTGACAGGATAATACAGCAATTTTATTAGGAAAACATAAAATTGTTCAACTTAAAATTGATTAGGGAGGTCAAATTTCATAAAACTTTATTTTTATATTAGAAACAGAAACCTCTGATTTTAACTCATCTTCTGAGAATTTTTTTTTTTTTTTTGGATGAGGTATTCCTCTAATTCTTTTATTAATAACACAATCCCTCTCACGACTTAATAAATAATAATCCCTCTCACGACTTAATACTTAAATAAAATGATGAATGATTTTGCCTACAGCTCACACCAGGGTTGCCAGTATTGTCTCATTTTTTATTCATTAATTTCGAATAGAAATTTTTGTTTTATTTAATAGCAGACATTTCATGGTTACATAAAATAAAAATTCTTTTTTCGAATTCGGAACTTGAAATTCGAATTCTTACTTGAATTCGGAATATTTGAATAAAAATGGCAGCCAGACTGGCAATCCTGGTCCACACTGTACGCGAATGGCTCGTAATTTAAGTGATCAAGATGAATATATACGTCATTTAACAAGACAGAGACTTGAAGATTATATGAGAAAATTTACATACTACGGAATCCTTGGATTTTTATGTAATTTTTGAACTCTTTTACTATTTAACTAAACCCGAGATTGCTTATTATAGACATTTGGTAATACTTTAAATTTCACTTTATACTTTATTCAGATTATTATGTAGCATTTGACGCAATTTAGCTTTCACCTAAATTTTGTATAAAAGTTGACATGGGATTTTTTAAACATTTTTCTTGTTCAGTATTTAGTTATTAGATACAGTCATCTAATTTATATAAAATCCAAGTCTCTGTGTGTCCCTCACAATTCCGGTTGGACCACCTCATTAATAGTGGCCATGTTAGGCTTCCTATGGAGAAATTGGTATCAGCTTCAGCAATGGATAATTGTTGAAAAGTACTAATACAGGGTTACTACAATAGCGCCAAATTTTGACCAACTTGGCAAATTATCGCCAAATTTGGCGGCAAAAATAAGTTGCCATATATGAAGCCAACTTGGCGGTAGCTGGCTAATTTAGCGAAATTCCCATTGAAACCCATTAATCTTTATAATCGAGCTTACCAGAATTTAATTTAAACTCAGCGCATTTAAGTTTTTTTTTCAAAATCTATGGGCCAGAATTTAAAGAGTAATATACAAAAACGCACGTTTTTACATCTTCATCCCGATGCTACTAATAAAATAACCGTCACTAGATGGCACTGTACTTTCTGAGCTTATAACTTTCCGATTTTAATGTGCTTTACATAGCCGGATGCAGAAATTAAATTATCGGTACTTTTCCAGTATAGGGGGATTAGCGAAATAGAGAAAACTCCTTGGGAAGAAGGAGCTTTGGCAACCTATATTCTGGCAATCTATTCACTGTTTCCTTTCATATACACACGCATTTTTTTTCCAACATTTATACAATTTATTTAACATAAAGAAGCCATTTATCTAATTTTATGCAGAAACGAAAGCAATTTGAACATAAAAGACAACAATAATATACATTTAATTAAAATACATACATAAGCAAACAAAAAATTTCATCAAGTTTATTTTCATAGCTGTTTAATCATTTGGCAACTAATCTCACTTTCTAATGTCCGTATTCTGCCAAGCCTTTTTTTTTTAAACGCCAAGGCCCCTAAAGTGGAAAATACTGAAGTATTGTGGTCAAATTTTAATTTATCCTTAAATTTCATTTTTAATGTATTCATTACATACATAGTTTTTATAAATGTGTTTCATTTTTAAAATGCGTTTTTTTCATCTATCACTGCGAAAAAGAGAGAAAAACACATTATTGCTCATGTGTTGTATATATATTTTTTTATTCGTCATTTTCCGTCATTTTTGGCGGGCTATCTTTCTAGTAATTTGATAAAAGTCAACGTATTGGAAAAATATATAGAACATATTACTAAACATTTTATTCAAAACACCATAAAAATAAAGAAATGCGCAAAGCTTTTCGAAAGAACTTCAGGCGCAAAGAACGTGTCATAAAGAACGTGTCATACGTCGGAACAAGGCTCAAATTAGTAGCACGTTTTCTTTGCGACTGATTAACATGTTGAATGCCTATTTTGACTGTCTTTCCGTTTAGGCCACGAAATTAAATTCCCGTTACACAATCTATAAGTATCCGTCAACGATGACTGACGCGGCCTAAACGGAAAGATTATGTCAGTCACCGGTGACTGACGTGACAACGTGTTAAGAAGGACAAAGTTCTTTCGAAAGGTCTCGCGCATTTCTTTATTTTTATGGTGTTTTTAAGAAGTTCTTTTAATTTTATTGTATCACACCTTCTTATATCAACCTTAAATGTATATTGCCCTTGTTTATAAAAAAGAGTAAATTAACTAAATGATGGCGAAAAGTACGTTGTCCTTGTTCATATAAAAACAAGGGCAGAACGTTTAAATATATGTAAATACATATTCTTTTTTCTCACTATATTTCGGCATTTCATTTGGTATTTGAAACTATAAGCTGATTATCTAATACTGTGGCAGATGTGCCAAAGCTTTATTGACAACACCTGTAAAAGTTAAAGCAGTCGGATAAAAAGAAAGAAAAAAAAAGATAGAAGCTGTTCGTACCAGCAGCATTTATTCAAAGCTTTCAGATTAAAAGTAAAAAGAATTGATGTTCTTGATGTATTGCGAGTTAATTTAGCGCTCCCATTAAAATACGAATTGACCTCCAACGATTAGCACTCGTTTGTACTAATGATTTTTCAAAAGAAGGAACTATTGAATGAAATTAGAGCATGGTTTTAAAAAGTTATTTAGCTCAATGTCTGCAGAAATATAACATTTAAGCCATTGAAAGACGGTTTTCTTTCGTTAAAAGAGAATAAATAAACACCTTTTTTATTCTGGAATATAGCTTAATATTCCTGTCGAATTCTTAATCAAACAGAATAAATTGTACCTATCGGATGCGCACGCATTAAAAAAAAATATTTCGGAGTTATAATTTGAAGTAGTAGAAAATTAATGAGAAATTATTTTTTAAAAGTTTTTATTTATTGAGTGAAAATGGTAAGTAATTACGAAGTTAAACATTAGTAAATAAATAATATTTCAATTCAAATCATAGATTTTCTAAGATGCACAACCATAAACGCATAACTACACGTTTTGACCATATTTAACTATTAAATATTTATTGCGTCTTTAATTCTGTCTGACTAGCGTAGAATTGAAATGTCAAATTGACTGATTTAATTAGAGGCGAAATAATGCATACATTAAACTGAAAATATAATTTATAGAATAAACAATTCTGTTTCCCCCGAGAGGCTTTATTAATAAACGTATCTCCCAAAGTTGTGAAGAGAACCTTTAGTCATTCAAGTTTTATTACGGTCTGAACATTATTAGGAAAATTAAAGCCTAGATGTGCACTCTAGATGTTCATGTAAAGTGACAGGTAACCTAGTCATATAGTATATGCAAATTTCGATCACACTGGAAAAGAATAGCGGATAAATTAATATAAACGACGGCTGAAACATGAAAAATTAATACGAATGAAAAATTAATACAAACGATATCTTTTACATCATCACGTAAAAGTACATTAGCTATTTTATTGACCATTTAAAATTTTTGATTTACCTAAATACGATATTTGAATTGCATTGCAATTTGAATATTTTTACGACAATTAGAACATAGATGGATAGAGAAATAAGTAGAGAGACGAATGGACTAACAAATAGAGAGGTAAGTAACGGTGACATTGGAGAACATTATACCAGTACTAGACACTTTCAAATTTGAACTAAAAAATAGTTTTTAAAAGTCCAGCATAGATTTTCACCCCGTGTGTGTTTGCAAATACAACCGATGTGAGTGAATTTCAACTCAAAGAATGCAACCGTACAGTCCTTTAATCGTGAATTTTGGAAGTTTGAAGTAAGATAAGTCAATTTTTTTTTAGCCTTTAGGCATTCAAGTTTTGTTGCGGCCAGGAAAATTAAAACCCTTATGTTCATGTAAACTGGCAGGTAACCTACAGTCATATAGTATATGAAAATTTCGCTCACACTGGAAAAGACTGTAGGATAAATGAATACAAACGGCGAATGAATTTGATTTCTTTTACATAATCCTGTAAAAATACTTTAAATGTTTTAGTGATCATTTTCAACTTTTTATTTACCTAAATAAGATATTTGAATTGCATTGCCATTTGAATATTTTTACGACAATTAGAACGTAGATGGATGGAAAAATAAGTAGATCGAAGAGATAAGTAGAACTAACAAATAAAGAGGTAAGGTAACGATACAATTGGTGAATATTGTACCATTACTGGACACTTTTAAATTTGAACTAAAAAATACTCTATAAAAGCCTAGGTTAGATTTGTACTCCTCGTGTGGTTGCAGATACAACTGATGTGAGTTGTTTTCAACTCAAAAAATCCCACAGTGTAGTCATTTTATCGTGACTTTTTGTAATTTGGAATACACTGTAAAAACTACTCGGAAATGTTTCCGAAAATTACAAGCAGCAAAATTTTGATAAATGCTTTTTTAAATCGGAACTCGGAAAAGATTGTATTATATTTTTGTAAACCTTAAGAAAGATAAGAGTTAAATTAAGAAACATTTTTCTTTTTTACAGTGTATTTGTACAGTTAGTTACCTTAAACTGAAGTCATAGTTTTCAATATGATTGAATTCGTTTATAAATTTTTATGCAAGAATTACAGCAGTAACCCTTTTAAACTTTTCACTTCAACAATATATTTATATTGCCTTAATATTTCCCAAAAATGAGAGCGCAGACTTCAGACATAAGTATAGATGACCAAGGTATTTTTTTAGTAGCATGCAAAATATTTTGCTAATATAGAAATATGAAATGCTATTTAAAAGAATTTGAAATAATAATTACCCATTGGCAGTAAAACATTTTAATTCTTTTATGCCCTTTTATAATACACTGAAAAAAAAAGATAAGCAAATGCTCCTGAATCTATGGAAATTAATATATAACCATGAACGAAAAAATACAAAAGCCTTTTCCAAGTTACCCATGATTCCGAAAATCTTTCTTTACCTTTAGAAACCATAGAAACCCATATATTTTTGAGATTTAAAGAAGCATTTATAAAAACAAAGCTTCTTTTGTTGCCACTGATTTACAGAAACGTTTCCAAATAGCTTTTATAGTGTATTAATCGTTTTTTTTTTAAAAGCGGAATATATGATTTTAGGATGTTATCCATTCTCAAATAAACATTTTTAGCTGCATAATTGAATTTATACATTCAATAGTAAACATATATATATATATATATATTAATTTTAATGTTGCTGATTTATCACGTTTGTCTGTAAAACGTGTTTGTTGAACATTAAAAGTTTTATTTTCCAATTGATATAACCCGAAAAACCTATATTCCGTGTTGAGAAAACTCATCAAAACACTATAAAAACTACACGGAAACGTTTTTGAAAATCAGTGGCAGCAAACAAAACTTTGTTTTTAGAATTGCTTCTTTAAATTTTGAAAATATATTGGTTTTTCAGGTTTCTAAAGATAAAGAAGTGGGAAACTCGAACCAGTCTATGGTGTATTTTTGTTCATGGTTATATTATATTTTCCGAGATGAAGGGTCTCAGGACTCTTAAAGCTTTAAAATTTTAGAAATTTCATTTTTTTTAGATGTTAAACTCTTATCTTTTCTGAACATTTTAATATAATTGTTTCCTAGAAATTCCGATTAGAACAGAATTTATGGCTTTTAGAATTATAGCCGCTCGATAGTTGAAACGGCTTTTCCGAAACTTTGAAGTCATTTTTCTCCAAATGACGTTTTTGGCCATAACGAGCACAGTATCTCAAAAACTTCTGAATGTCTTTTCATGAAGTTTTCGAAACATATGTTTTTTATTAGTCTGTATAAACTGAACCTAAAATTTCCCTTTATTGCTCAATAAAATATTTTTTAGGTGATTATGCTGTTGAAGTTTTCTAAATTTTGCATTAGCTAAATACAACTTTGTACTGAAAATATAAAAATTCTTTAAATATAAATTTATTTAGATTCAGTGTAATTATTACAATCTGAAGTATAAGTAGGTACCAAAATTTTCATTATAGTTGCAAAATTTATTTTGTAATCTTGCGCGTAAGCTGTTATGCCAATTTTCTGCTCGACAAATGTCTGATAGTTTGGAGTTCCCCGTAAATGCTAATTCTGTACCTTGCAATTTTTTAAATGCATGAAATAAAAGAACATACTTATATCTTTCAATTCCAATAAAAATTGTGTCTTAAAATCAAATACATTTTAAGATGTTAAATGTTGAAAATGGTCTTTTTTTTCTCATTTTTTCCAATTTTAAGAGTCCTGAGACCCCCTAAGAAACATTTGTCTATTTTACAGTGTAGTTAGTTACACAGGCCATTTTCAGCAGAAAACATGCTGTAATATATTTTAATGATACATTTGAATTTTATGACTATCCGAACATTGCTATACATGTTAGGGCATAGCGCAGAGGAAAATGGACGGAAGGAAAAATAAGCAGTTAAATCATTACCATTTTTCGTTCATGTTCAAAAGTGTTGAAAACGGAAGTAGAAAAAAATTACACGAGTCATTATTAATATTAACAATTCTTCAAGGCAGTGATATTGTTCAGCATAACATTTAATATGTTTGTCAAAATGATACATGTAGAACCATTAGATATTAGATATCTTATAACACACACGGGCATTAATTAAAAGTAGAGCAAGATATGAATGCAGTTTTCTCTCCTTTCTGTGTTGCCAACATTTTCTGCATAATTGCTACATGTATTTTTATTACTGAACACCATGGAAATGGGTCAGATCATAACCGATATCAGGAGGTGAGATAAATGAAGAAAGTATTAATTGAAACTGCGGTGAAGACTAACAGAAGAGCCTGAGTAGTAATTGTTTTCTTTTTATAACATGAATTTTCTGCTTGGATGAATATAAAATGAATGTTTATTATGCGAAACACCTTCATGACACACTCCGATGATAATGCTACTTACATAGGCAATCTTTATTATTTAGTGCAGAGCGGGATGTCAGTGCAGAAATATAGTTACTGTTTATATAATACGACATAAATAAATTGGAATAAATTTGTTTCATGGTAATAGACAAGGTATTTTCATACTTTTAGTTACAGCCGATTTTTATCCGAGCCCTAATGAAAAACATTCAATAATTTGAGTTAAACGCTTAAGCTCGTCTTTGAATAAACATTTATATTGAGTATAAATTTTATAAATTTCAAAAATTCCCAATTTTCAATTCTTTTAAATTTTCTTTTTTGAAACTGTTGTATTTTTTATTAGGCTGTTTAAACATTTACATTATTGCCAATCTTTTAAAAAAGGTTAATGTTTACGTTACTATGTTACAGGTGTTTTACATAAATGAAGAAAGTATTAATTGAAACTGCGGTGACCACTAACAGAAGAGACTGAGTAGTAATTGTTTTCTTTTTATAACATGAATTTTCTGCTTGGATGAATATAAAATGAATGCTTATTATGCGAAACATCTTCATGACACACTCCGATGATAATGCAACGTGCATAGGTAGGCTTTATTATTTAGTGCAGAGCGAGATAGCAGTACAGAAATATAGTTACTGTTTATATAATACGACATAAATAAATAGGAATAAATTTGTTTCACGGTAATAGACGAGGTATTTTCTTATTTTTAGTTGCAACCGTTTTTTATCCAAGCCCTAAAGAAAAACATTCAATAATTTGAGCTGAACATTTATACTCGTAAAATAAACATTTACATTGATTACAAATATTGTAAAAGAAAAAAAAATGGTTAAAGTTTACATTATCATGATACAAGTATTTTTCTTAAAAAAAAAAAAAATAAAAATCTTTTGCCTTTCTGGTCAATAGACTTTTGTTTATTTTGATTTACTTGAAAACTAAAAGAAAGAACATATGTTAGTCATTTCTAAAATAAAAAAAAAATTCGATAGTTAAAAAAATATTAGAAAAACGTTTTTATCACTGCCTGTTTGCTGTAAGTTGAAACTTCATTCTTTTTTAAAGTTCATTATGAAATGTTTCTAACCGCTTATGGGATTCCTATCAAAAATTACCAATTTGCTATTCTTTAATTTTTTTTCGAAAGTGTTGCATTTTTGATTACACTGTTTAAACATTCACATTATTGCCAGTCTTATAAAAGGTAATGTTTACGTTACTATGTTACAAGTGTTTTTCTTTCCAAAGTTGGAATCTTTTTGCTTTACTGGTCAATGTGCTTTTATTTATTTTAATTTATTTAAATCGTACTTTTAATTTATAATTTTCACTAGAGTTGTATTTTTGGTTATATATTTCAACAACTGCATTGATTACAAGTATTGAAATAAAAATGATTAATGTTTATGTTACTAACACAATTTTCTTTCCTAACTTAGAAACCTTTTACTTTATTAGTGAATGTACTTTTGTTTCTTTTGATTTACTTTAGAAAACAGAAACGCGAAATAGTTAATTCAGCACAGATAAACTTCGTTAGCTCAAAAATCTTTGAGAAACCCTTTTTTATACCAGCTCGTTTGCATAAAATGCCATTCTCTGTTGAAAGTCATCGTGAAAACTGCTTATGAGATTCCTGTGTAATTTTTCTTTTTTTCGCAAACATTCTATTTTCGAATTCGATACTTAAATCTGACGTAACTATGTCACAAGCGTTCCTTTCAAAAACTGAAATTCTTTTGTTTTTCTAGCCAGTATACTATTTACTTTGAAAAACGAAAGCAAAAACATATGTTAATTACTTCAGTTAATAACTTCGTCAGTTAAAAAATCTTAGAAAAACACTTCTTTATTACAACTCATTTGCTGTTACTTTAAACTTCATTCTCTTTTGAAGATCATATTGAAAATAATTTTAACCTCTATGTCAGCGGTTCTTAACCTATTCGTCGAGGAACAATTTTTTTTTTTTTTTTTTTTTTTTTTTTTTGGCCACAAAAATATATATTTTATTTCATCTGTTTCAAAAATAACAAATACAAATTTTACAACCGCAATAATCTTGAAAGCTATTAGCTTAAACTAAAACTTCGTGAGAAGACAATGTTTTCTTAAACAGTCAGTCTGTATTATGTTATGACCTCGTTGTGAGATATGTCAGTAGTCGCGCAATCGTTAAGTAAGACAACCCTGGAAAAATCTTTAATTTTCTTCTGGAGGAACATAGGAGCAGAATATCCAGAAATATCAAAATCAGCTTTGAGATCCTTGATGGGGTTCAACACGACATTCTTGTGTCAACGTGTTTTTTCTACTTTGCTGTTTTTGAAAAACAAGTACAGAAACAAATTGCGTGTAGAAAGTAGTGACTTGACGTTAAAATTAACCAGTTTTAACTCTGATATAGATGTCCTTATATGTGAGCACCAGTACCAGAAATCTCACTGAATGTGAAGTTGTGTTTTGATAATTAAAGGTATTTTTCATTATATTTGTTATTTTAAATATTGCTCTATGTGATCCCTATTAAACAAGCCAAAAAAAAAAAAAAAAAAAGAAAAAAATCTAAATTTTTCTTTTTCTTTTTTGCAAACATTATATTTTCGACAACAGTATTTAACTTGTACGTAAAAATATAAATCTATCATATAATAGAAAAAAATAATAACTTTTACGTTTCTTGAACATATATGTAAATTTTAAGATAAATCGGGATAAAATAAAATATAAATTCAATCGAAGAGATTAGAGGAATATAACTGCTAATATTATATTCAAAATAGTATATTTAAGAATTTTGGTTCAAGTGTTTGAATGGGGTAACTCAGAATTAAGATTAGGATGTTTACACTGTTAAACTTTCACGTTAGTTAAACAGCGCCCCCTATTGCTGATTAATAAAAAAAGTAGAGTTTTATACTTACAGACATACTTATTAAAATTGAAATATATTTCAGAAATTTATACTGTGTGGTTTAGTAAAATCACTGTTCATTGTTTCTAGATTTAACATGACATTTTACATTTACCATCATTAGGAATTTCTTTTGCAGATTAAAAAAATAAATATAGCTTCTGTAATTAGATTTAAGTACAATTTTTAGTTAAGAAAATATCTCAGTATTTAAAAACGTTTCCAAAATCCTCTAAAGGGGATACAATCGGTGAAGTGGGCACACTACAAAGTTATAGGTTAAATCAAAGTTAAGTCCAGGCGAGTGTTTAAGGAATACCTACGCAGGGACATGCCAGGGGGGGGGGGGGGGGGCAAAGAGGACAGTTGCACTGGGCCCTTTGCTGAAATGGACTCTATGAGGGGTTGATTTCCTATTATGTATGTACAGGACATGTAAGGGGCTCACAAACGTGATATGTACTGGGCCTTACAATTTCTGCGAATGCCCCTGTACCTACGTAAAGCATCCTTTATGCTTACTTCAAACGAAAATAAGCAAAATATTTCGATAATTTTCAGAAACTTCTAAAAATTAAGTATCTCTTAGTCTGAATATAGTATAATGGAGACTCGTAGAAGCTTATATAAACTACACATAAATTTTAAAGATACTTTATATAAATTTCTGTGCATTTATGTATTTTTTACACTGTAAACCAAAATAGTTACAGAAATATTTGTTCAGTACATGTTGCTTGGGTTTGTGAAAAAAGATAATTTTTGAAGGTTTTGAATTTTTTTTTTATATTTGTACTGTGTTAATATTATTTTTTAATAGACAAGACATAAGTAATAAGACTGAATTTTTCAATGATAAAATACAAGTTTATCAAAAATAAAATAAATGAAAAAGTTAATTTTTTTAAAGTAATAAAATAAAACAGCATTATCTATTTAAAAATATTTTATGCACTACGAAATGTATTACATATATCTATTTTCATTGTTTCATAATTGTGGTAATATGACCGAATCTTTTACAAGTTTAACAAATAAATAAATTAATTAAATAAGAAAGGCCAAACATTTTAAGCAAGTAATAAAAGAAACAAAACAATATTATCTATTTTAAAGAATTTGTTCATTACGAAACACCTTAAATTATCAGAAATAAAGTTTTATGTAGATTTTATATTCTATTCTACCAATTACTAATGATATGGCTGGAAATAGTGTAATACAGAATACGTAAGCAAATCTTTATGAAAAGTTTGTTTGCGAAAGATTTGCTTAGTGAATATTGGATAGTTTTATGGAGAAGAAGGATATTTTTAAATTTCTGAATCAACGATTCTTTTAGTTACTGTACATAGTACTAGATAGTACCCGTAAAGATTTGACGGTAAATAACTTGAATGTTTCATTAGAAAAATTCTCGAATTTTTAATTAGTTGCTTTTAAATTAGTTATTGAAATCGTGACAGATTTCTATATTGCGCAAGTGGTTCCTATTTCTTTAAGGCGATAGATGGTGCTGTCAGTCTAACCTATTCAGTGAAGTGAAGTAATCTTAAGTTTATAATTTACAACAAATTATGGTTGTTTTTTTTTTTTTTTTTTTAATCAGAAATTTACCTACAAATATTGGGTAGAGTATTTATTTTTACTTACTACGGTCTCATTTTTTCTTTTGAAAAAATAACAATATTTATTTATTTTTTATTTTTAACTACACGACCTGCTTCCGTGAATTTTATTTTTATCAGTCTCATTCTCTATGCCTGAATTTGAAACTTTATGGTGCTAACGATTTGTAATATGTATTTTTTATTACTTGAATTTTATTTTACATTTTTTAAATATTAATCAAGGTAATAATCAAGGATAGTAATCAAAGGTAGTAATCAAGGATATCAAGGTAATTTCTTTTAGTTTTTATATGAATATTGTTCTTTCTTTCCGTTTTACTTTTTATTTTTTGAGGAAAAGAACGGCAAACTTTTCTTTCCGACACATACACATATATATTCTTGATAATGGTCAGAAAATATAACAAAAATTGTAGATTAGGTCAATTTATTTAATTGATAATTACATGCAAAATATTTTAGTTTAAATTATTTAAATATAAATTTATATATATTTTTAAAATATTGATGAGTGTTAAAATTTATTTAATTATAAAGCATTCAAATAATAATAATAATAATAATAATAATAATAATAATAATAATAATAATAATAAAATAAAAATCACATAACTCCCCCTTCTAATAAAATATGTCATTATTGAAATGAATTATCCTAAAAAATATTACAGAAATCATTTTTAACGACCGTTGATTTCGAACCTCCGTCCCCTACAAAAATTCAGAGCTTTAAACTGCTGCTTTAGACAGCTGCGGCGGCAGGAACTCGTTCTACTTTCCTCTAAACTGAAGAAGTTCGAAAAAGAACTGACGCATGCCCAAATGTGTCGATTTAGATCTACTTAAATTTTTATTTTTGCGTTTTAATATATATGATGTTAATTTCATAGTTTACAATGCTTTTCAAATAAAAAATTGTTAATAAGTTCGTATAACAAAATGATAAATAATAATAATCTCTAATAATATATATCTCTAATAATCGTATAATAATCTCTAATTTAAAGATGGCATATAATGATATTATCACTGTTACTATATGTATAATAAAATCACATGTGTGAAAATAAATGAACAAATAAAATAAGAGAGACTGATGATACGAAAAAAAAAAAAAACTATAATGTGTTATTGAATTTTCAGAAGAGCTTCATGTGTATAAAAGCTAAAAATTAAAATAATAAACGAAACAAGATTATCTGTTTTAAATAAATTTATGCACTACGAAAAATATTAAAATATCAAAAATAGCAAGTCTTTTACGCCGGTTAAGCGCTTACTGAATAATGTTTGCCAATTACTGAATAATGTTTTAATTTCTAGGCGGATCTCTATCTTACCTACAATTACACCTCTGTCAAATGCCTTTTTACTTTTAAAATAAGGGAGTGAAAACCATTATCTGAAAAAAAAAACTGCAAATAGAAATATAAAAAATAATATGAAGAAAAGATCGGGCTATTTTACTGAACAGTTGTGTAAGTCTAAATCGAAAGGAGGAAACAGAATTGCATATTCTCTCGAACTACAAATCTTCATCATATTATAATAATAGCATGGGTTCAAATTATTACTTGTTAAGGGTTAAAGAATACCTAAATGTAGCGTAATTTTCAATTTCCTTCAAAAGAAATTAACAAAAGATAACGATACTTTTAGGAATTAAGTAAAGTTAGTACCTTAAATACTACTAGCTTAATTTTCGCACAATTATTCTAATTGGTAAACAAATCATATTAGATGTAAATTTCCAACTGGGCGAAAAATGTCCGGACCAGGATTCGAACCTGGGACCTCCTGGCTGAAGCCGCCAAGGTTGGCTGGGTGAAAAAGTTCGACCAGAATCGTCCGGGTTAGCTCAGATGGCAGAGCACTGGCGGCTTCAGCCAGGAGGTCCCGAGTTGGAATCCTGGTCCGGACATTTTTCGCCCAGTTGGAAATTTACATCTAATATAACCTTAAATACTAGTCTGAACATAACAGTTAGAGATTGCGCAAGCAGAACTCGCGAAAGACAATTCGCATATAATGCTCTGTTTTATGAAAAAAAAGGATATTTTTAAAATTTTGAAAAAAAAAGTACTTTTTTACTTTTCGTATTATGTTAATTTCACAGTTTGATAATTGTGGTATTAAGTCTGAATTTTTAAATATGAAATACAAAATTTATTAACACGTTCACGCCGGCGGTCACACTCGACTGTCTCGGAGCTGCCAAGTCGACGGCTTTTTGGATGCCAGTATTTTATTTTTTAATACAGAAAATATTGTTTCATTTAATTAGAACAATTGGGTGATTTAAGGGAACAACATTTTCTCTAAAATAATAGTGGTGTGCAAAAAGTCGTAGAATTGACAACTCTGAGACAGTCGAGTGTGATCGACCGCCCCGGCGTGAACGTGTTAAAAAATATGCAGAAGAAACTTTTTCTCCAGACCATAAAAGATGCAAAATTATAATATCTAATTTAAATTTATTTATGCACTATAAAGTCTATTAAATTATCAAAACTGGCATGTTTTCTCGTCGGATTTATTTTATGCTACAAATTACTTGTGATGTGACTGCTATAACAATAGCGGTTTGATTTCTAGCGGATTTTTTCTTATCTACCATTATCATCATTTCGAATGCCAGCAGTTCTATTTTATTTTACTTTCAAAACAAGGAAGTGAAAACAATTATCTGAAAAAAATTGCAAATAAAATATAAAAAATAATATGAAGAAAACGGATCCTAACTGGTTATTTTACTGAACACTTGTGTAATGTGTAAATCGAACGGAGAAAAAAAAATGCATATACGCTCAAACCACGAATCTTCATCTTATTATAATAATGGCATGCGTTCAAATTGTTACTTCCAGGGATAATCTAAACTTGGTCAAATATCAGATAAAAAAACTCGTTCAATGTGAACTTGCTCATACAGACTGTATTGACCAGCCCTTTTTTTTTGTTATTATAGAGCCCTTTTTATAGCTATCACGCGAGATGACAGATTGATGTTTAGACGATCTACAATGCTATTTTTACCGCTCTAAAAGCTAGCGAATAAAGAAAAGAAATAATAAACAAATGTAAAATTTTTAATTACACGGTCAATGTTTTTTACATCATTTTTGTTATCTAAAAGTTATGTTCAAGTACAAGAACAGGGATATTTAACATAGTTAAACATTTGATATTCTTATCGAATAGTAATTTATTCTGTACTACCATCATTAAGATGTATCAGGTAATCAAAAAAAGTTATGTCTTCATGAATAAAATTCCAACACGCATTATTAGTATGACAAAATCGACGTTAAGCGTTATTAGATTGGGCAACCTTCTCTAAGTGAGATGTAAGATCATGCATACAGGTAAAATAAAATATTTGGTTTTTGAAAGCAGAACAATGAGTTACCCCTGTTTTGATCATTTAATTTTTACGAGATGTTTCGTTTTCATGTGATTGTCCAGAGCACAGAAAAGTGATAATCGCTGGAGAAATTCCCAGAAAATTTAGAAAATGCCGTATTTCCCTTTTTAAATTAATAAGTCTCTTTTGGAAATTGTCATTTGCATGGTCCTACAAGAATCACATATTTCTTTTTTTGTTTACCAATGTCCGTTTTTCCCATGGAAGTAGGAAGAATTGTTATTCTACGGTTTTAGCTGTCGCTAGCAATCTTGCATATGTTCCGGTAGTTGTGAATAGATAACAGTATTAATACTCTGGCCGTACAGAAAAACCTTGTAGATAGCTGTACGAAAAAACCTTATTGCGAAATGAATACAACACCAATTGGCATGAGCAAATCCGTGTTGCATTTCTTTCCCACATTGTATGTTTCACAATTTAATTTTTATTGTAGAAGTAACTATAGCGGTTGAAAGGGACGTTTTTCACTCGCTTAGTTACTTTGAGACCATTTTAACTTTGTTTTCTATAGAAATAATTTTAACTTAAAACAAAAATATATAAGTTTAATAATGAAGTCAACATAGACTGCTTTCACAAATAATCAACACAATTCGATTTTTAACCCTGGAATTGAAGAATATCGATGTATGTCGAATAGAGATATATATTGAAGAATTATATCTTATCTCTTATCATGTAAGAAGGATTCAAAATGACCCATTCTTCCATTCCAGTATTAAATAACCATAAATAACCCACAACTAAACAAAAGTTTATTAAAATGGGTACCCATTGATATGCTAATCGTACCTTCATCATAAATGCTTTTAATAAATACTCCAGTATTACAGAAATAATATTGGCTATAAATTAGGAAGTATTTCTAGCCAATATTGCATCAATACTGACAAATCAAATACCAGTGGTATTTCATGCCAATGTTGTTCAAGAACTAGCCAATATAAACAATAGTGGCTCAATATTGATTTCTTACAAAATAAAAATGTTTCAAGCTACCGTTTAAATTTTAGCTACTTTCTAACAAGTATTCTCACCACGTTCTTTGCTTCAAAATATAAAGAGTGAAGGGGACTGCACTATGATTAACAGTTTTCACTTTAATTAGGTGATTTTAAGGGAAAAAATGTTTTTAATGGAGAGGACCACATATTATTCCATCATGAACACAGTTTGCTGCATCCATTTTTTTACCGGAATTGAACAATATTACTTTTCTACTTATTTCTACTTATTTCTACTATATTTCTACTTATGGCTATGGCAGAAAACAGCTGCTTTCTCGCAGCTTCCCATTTATTTTTACTAATGTTTCAGAATTAGGGCCAAAGGAAATAATTTCTGCAGTTGTTTCTTAAATTAACATTTTTAATTACAATTTCACTTTAAAAATAGATTATTTAATATTTCTTTTGGAATGGATAGTTTTGAGTTCTTTTTAATATTGCTAGTAGTTAAATATGAAATGTTTTAATTGAAATCAAGATAGGTTATGAAAAATCATTCGGATTTCCACATGTACAAACGAGTGAACACGTTAAGACGAAAACAGTGCAAAACAGAATCAATCCCCAGACCCTAAAAATCCCATTTTAGCAGGATTTGTTATATAAATATATGATAGCAATAATAGTAAAAAATGATATTAACAATCTTTTTGAAAATATATTGATAAAAAACAATAGTGTACCGCAGATTCTGAACGTGAATCATTCCAAAATTTCTAGATAAAGTTTTTTTTAACATTCACCGAATATTTACAAAACTGCAAATCTTAATAATATTTTAAAGAAATAATTGAAAAAAAAAACTTTACATGATTTAAAAATAAATATTGATATCGAAGACCCCAATATTTATTTTACAAGCAGAAACAAAAACCTTTTTTAGTTATATTGATTTTAAAGAAAAGTTTTCTAAGGTATTGTTTTATTACTTTTTTCTACCTTTAGAAGTAGAAAGCATTGGATTCGTGAAAATTTTCGACTTCTTGTTTTCTACGGATTGATACGTTTTAGAAGGTCCTGAACACTATTTGACTATTTTTAGAAAATATCTGTTTGTGAGTCTATGGCTCTGCCTGTCTGTATGTGACACAAATTTTGTGGGCACTCTATCTCAAGAACTAATGCGCGGAATTTAATAAAACTTTTGATTTAGTTAGTACCTGATATAAGTTATTGCTGATTAGGTTTTGGTGTAAATAACCCAACAGATGGCGTTGCTAAGCTGCATTTTTCAGGATTTACACGATTTTAACGATCGTCACATCTCAAGAACTAATGCTAGAAATTTTATATCTTTAGAATCTTCGTGATGGGCATAGATTGCCATTTATTTTTCGCAGTGTAATAGTGAATTTTGAAGTATTAACATGTATGAGATAGAATAGTTCGAATAATAGAAAGTTTGGGGATTGCCACATTCAACTGGTATTTTGCTATGACTCGCTATTTTGGAATAAACATAAATATATAATAAGAATCTTTTTTCTAAGGAAACTAAAATATATAAATTATTTAAAAAATGGACACTGCAAATTATCAAAATGAAATATTTCTCATTGTTTTACTACTTAATTTTTCATTAAAATAAACTAAATGATAAGCGAATAAAATCGGAGCCGTATAAATAATTCATTTTACAGTATAAAGTAATTTGCGTATTTTCTTCAGACGTTATTTTGAAAGCTTTTCGTTCTTTTTTAGTCAGCCGATTGCTAATCCGTTCTAACGCATGTATGACAATGTAGCGGTTCTTTCATGTACTTAAAAAAGAAAAAAGAAGCTCAAATCTGGGGAAAAGTTTTCTCGTAATAACGGTCTTAAGAACATCGCCAGCAAATGAGTTCCAAACTAATCAAAGCGTTGCCAACAAAAGATTAAAATAGAGAACAAAATAAAAACATCGAAAGCATTTTTTGAAAAGAATTAGCGGACCGATGCAGACCAAAAAAGAAAACTAGGGGAAAAGGATCTGTTCATGCACTCTTCACTATCTTCATAAAGCTCCCGGGCTTTTTCCGGGATACTTTTATTTTGTTATTCTCATTCATATAGTCTTCATTTACAGTTTTTATCGGTTAATCTTCTATTTTGCACACGACTTTATCCTAAAATCCTTTCACAGGTCATTTTCAATAGCGTCACCTTTGAATTTTGGAGCTGCTGTTATAAGAACACCATTTTGTGTACAGATTGATTTTGTTTGTGTTATCTGATGTTTTCTGTTTAAAGGCATCTTCGTAAAAGGTGAGCTAGTTGATAATACTGCATATTTTTGCGCTTATTCTCGATCGAACGATTGAGGTCGAAAGACTACGATTTAATGAACGGCTATTCACGAAGTTTCTTCATAAAAGCAAAAACAAAAGCCGTCGATGAATCGTTTTTAACACATCGACGGCCATCTCGAAGTGGATACCAATTATAGATGTGATAAATGGATGTACAATTATAAATTATCTCGTAAAAATTTTAAAGAAACTTTAGCTACGGTAGATACAGGATGTCGAATTTAATCTTGTGAGTACGCTTGCTCGTATCTGAACCATATGAAAAAATAAATAAACATTCAAATTATAAAGCTCTTCATGTAAGATCAGAAAAACTGTAATGTTTGACAAAATTACGAACATTCAGATTTCTATTTGAGATTTTTCTTATGAAAAATTATTTGCTTTACCTTGATAAAAATAAGAATAGAAAAAAAAAATGCAATTTAACAAATTACAACGACCATTTGGAAAATGATTTTTTTTTCACAGACATAAGACATTTAAGACATAAAAAATCGCACGGAGTTGATCATACATTACGTACGCCATGGATTACATTTTTCGGTACTGTAAATTTTTAAACTTCTACGGAGCTGGTCATTCATTACTTACGCCATGGATTAAACATTAATATTCCTGAACCAATTTTAAGTGAAATTTCATTCTTAAACTTCTAAACATCCCACAATATTACTTTTTACACCGTCGTATAGAGAAAAAAATGTACTTTTAAATGCAATTTGTTTGAAAGCTGTTTCTGAGTTATTAATTCTTTTTTGTAGTTTTTATTACTTTTTTGTCATAGTGGCAATAGAAACACCCATCTCTGTTGAAAGTAAAGGGAAAATACAGATTACTGTATAGACCAATCAGAAAACGAATAAAATGCGGATTCAACCAATGCAACGCTTCAGATATGGTTTTGATTTCCTATCCTGACAGAAGACAATAACTATTTTTCCAAATGACTAAAATAATAATAATAATAATAATAATAAATACGAAATTTAAGAAATAAATCAGTATAGTAATATTCGAGGTAGCGTAGTTATCGATATTGATAAAATACGCTTAAAATTTGACGTTACACTTGTGTTTAAGAAATTCTCAATGTTACAAACATATCACAATCGTATAACATAAACGTACATGACGGACGTATGTTTATCGACGTTCTGATTGATAAATTAAAATTTTTTATAAAAAACTTACAGAAAAATACATTTGATAAAAATAAGAATATATGAATTAAAATTCCTTTTCCAAAAGATATTTTTTGAAATATAATAAACACAAACATCTTGCAATAAATCAGTGTATTAATATTCGAAACATGGTGTCCATCGATATTTGAAATATACTTTTATAATTTGTTGTTACACTCGTGCTTGAGAAATTAGCAGTGTTAAAACATACCATAATTCTAGTATTTTTATTAAATTTTCTTGAAGTTTCAAGAAATGTTCTGCTAATAATATTAGTAATACTACTAATATTATTATCAGAAAATCATAAAAAAAAAGAGATTAAAAAAAATCACATCTAAGTATCATCACCCCTTAATATAAGTATTCTAAAATCTATTAAAGAGACTGTCAACATACTTCAAAAATTTGTAAAAATAACATATACGAAGGAAAAAGCTATGTACACAGTTGCAATTAAAAAAAGTATGAATGCTGCGCAGAATTTTCACTATTTTATTTCATTTGCTTATTGTAGAAGCTTAAGTGTTTTACTTCTATAATGTTGCACTTGAAACATTAGAACTCTCATTCAAAAAATAACCAGAAAGATTGTATAAAAAATTTAAATTGTGAGAGTAAAATAATAATAAAGATGAACTGCGCGGAAAAACTTGTGTTATATACTGAAATAAAAAAAATCCGCTAACAGGTGGAGAAATTTTAAAGTCAAATCTCTTTAGAAAATAACTTTAAATTTTTTTCAAATGTCATAAAAATTTATTGTTTATATTAAATTGTTAAGTTAATACTAACGCATAATGCCATTAATCTCTCTATTCTAAAAAAAAGTAACTACCGCTGTCACCGCCGCCGCCGCCGGTTTTGATTTTTTTTTGTGACCGGAGGCCTTTCTTCGTTAATATTAACAAAAATAATGCATACAAAAATATGAAAATCGGTGGTTTTATACAGAAATGTTTGATAAACACGCTGATGCAGATAGTTTTCAAATCGAAGAATTATTTTAAGAGTTATTTAATGCTAAAGTTGGACAAAATCGTTCCACTAAAAAAGTTTTATAGCAGCAAAAACTATACATGACAGTGTAATCATTTTTAGATCATTTTATGCGTTATAATTTGCCGGAGTGCAGATTGCATTAATTTTTTTATTTTGACTCATTTTTTCAGGTTTTATTTCTATTTTAAATTCAAATTTTCAGCATTTCGAGAGATATTTTTTACAGATTTCAGAAAATTGTACTAATTTAAACTGTTGCCAACTGTATAAAAAGCGCAAGCAATAATGTTTGCTTCAAATTAAAAATTTATTTACACGTGACTATTATAAACAGGAAAAAACTTTCCAATTAGAATTAAATAATTACGTATAAAAAGCAGGAACTTATTAAAAATTACGTCATAAAAAGTATACACGTGAATTTTAAAAGAGAAAGGATATTGTAAAATAATAAATTCATTAACATGCGTTAGAAGTCTTAGGAGAAATTACGTCATATTTACGTCACATTATAGTTATTACATAAAATGAACACAAAATAATATTGCAAAAAAGTTTAAATTTATAAATTGCGCTAGACATTTATTTGATATTTTGAGAATTAATTTAAAATGTCTCATTTAAAAGAACTTTCTTTTCGCTTTGTTAAAAAATACCAGGAGACAAAGACTCTCTTTACTTAATTCCTTTTATATTAGCTTATTTTGAAATGTTGTTACACGTGTATACGTCATCAAGTTATTTTTATTTCGACGTTTTATTTGTGTTTTTATTAATGTTGTACGGATTTATTTGTTCTTTCGTTATTTAAAATAAAAATTATATCAATTTGTATAATTTGGCGAGTGGTTTGGCGATTTATATAATTTGCCGAAATTGATCGACAGGATAATCAAGTAGTACCGCAGCGGATTTGGCGTTAAAATTCCCCAATCAAAGAGAAATGAATAGAAATTCGTTTATAGGGAGATCGCCACTGTTTTTTAAATTATAATTCAATCTTTCGAAATCTTTTTAAAGCCGATCAAATTAGCGTGCATTTAGAGTCTGCGGTGTCTGGACGGAGGTTGGCGAGCGTAGCTCGTAGGGGGCCGAGCCCCCTAGTTAAAAAAAAAAAAACCTACATGGTAAGTTATTATGAAATGAAAGTCAGATTAAAACTCTTCATCTGTGTTTTTTAACAGTTGTATAAAAAGAATCTCAATTTAAATATTACTTTTGAAATCTCCATGTTTTGTAAAAAAATATTAGGGGTTTGTGAATAAATTAAATGAGAATTTTCTCAACGAAGCTCTTTCACCTTCCCTCTCTTTTTTATCTTCACTTATCAGTTTCTTTTTCAATAAAATATTTTCTAAGAAAATTTATTTATTCGTAAATAAGTACAATACCCGATTTAAAATATTTTCGTAAGTTGAAAAATCAAATCTTCGTATAGTGTGAAACTTTTGCATACTTATTAAGTTTTCACACAGCTTTTAAACGTGGAAGAAAATATTTAATTTATAAAATTTAATATGCGAATATAAATGAGTGATCAACTAGAAATTGAGCATTCTATATCCAGATTTATATTTTTGTGTTTTTGAACTTTTTTAGGGTTCCGTACTTAAAAAGTAAAAACGGAACGATTATACTATCACTCGTGTGTCTGTCTGTCCGTGTATCACAGCCGGTTTTCTCGTAAACTATGGAACGTGGAAAGTTCAAATATGGTAGAAGTAATAAAGACTATTGACCCGTATATTTATAGATTATTAACCATCCACAAATATATTTAGGAAAATTGTAGGCGGACTAATTAATTACTTGAAAACTAGAGAACAGGAATTCTGCTTTTTCAGAATTTAGTGTCGCCCCCGACATTTCCATTACTTCATTTCCTTCTGATGGACTGGTGGCTTCTATTATTATGAAACAGCCATTATAAATGGAGCGTTAGGTGAAGATGAAAGAGCTGTCGTAAAAAGTTAGAACTCTGATTTTCTGGTCAGAATGAAAAAAAAAATGGTCATAATTTTTTTTTGAAAAAAAAATTATGGCCATTTTTTTCCCATTCTGACCAGAAAATCAGAGTTCTAACTTTTTACGGCTGCTCTTTCCTTTTCGCCTAACGCTTCATTTATAATGGCTGTTTCATAATAATAGAAGCCACCAGTCCATCAGAAGGAAATAACTCAGTTAAGCGGGACTCGGATAATCCGGACTCTACTGTAGTGCAAAATATACTTCAATTTTAAGACTTAAAGAACACGCTTTTATTTTATGTAAAATGACGTCACTTGCATTAATATAGATACTTAAAATTAAATATAGTTTATAGTAGCTCCACGTTTTATCATAAATCATTCATTTATATTTTTCTCAAAATAGCACGTATTTTAATAATTTTTTTTTTCAATTTTTATGAGAAAATGGCAACTAAAAGATATAATTGCTATTTTTCAACTATTTTTTCTTTACTTTCTACAGAAATGGAGCAGTTGAGTTGCCAAAATGAAACAAATGTCGCTAAAAACTACAAAAAAATTAATATTTAAAAAATAAATGGAGATGCAGTTTTCAAACAAATTGCATTAAAAAGTTCTTTTTTTTTCCCCCAATACGATTGTATAAACATTGAAAATGTGCGATGCTTAGAAATTTTTCAAAATGCTGTAGAGTATTTAATCGCTCAATGAAACATCGGCTTTTGTTTTACGACTGGCTTATACAAGGTAATGTTATTTATTGGAGACAAAATAAGCTGGGAGAAAGAAATAGCATACCGGGGGCTAATAAAAATCGTTTTTTGTACATCGTGTGAAAGCTCTTGTAACGCCGAACTCAAAAATACATTGGTTTCAATTTTAGGTATTATATTTTCAGAGAGATTGTCGAAAATGTAATGCAAAAATATGTCGCCCCCCCTTTCTATTTCCGAATCTACTGAAACTAAAATTATGAAAAAAATTAGGATAGTAGAAGTTTATTTAAACCTTCTAGGAAAACTATAGCGATTACCCTAGCTCACATAGTTTTTGAGAAAATCGCATTTTTCCGTTGCACACAAATTTAAGTTTGCGAACGCTCAGCAAGAGAGTTGAGGGGCTCTCGAGTTACCTATCGTCGCGGAAGTATAAAAGAGATTGTTGATAATGATTTTCGAAAAAAATTATCGGTAATTAGAACTGAGATATTAACCATTAAAGACACGGACAGTTTGGACATACATAAAGACACGGGCGGCGTACCCTTTCATGGTCTATCCATCTATATTTTTCTATTATATATAGCTATACCCAAGCCTACGTTGTATAATTTTTTCAAAGTCTTATTATTCTTTTAGAAAAGATTTTTTGTAATATTACAGTTACTAATTAGTGTATTTATTGTACGGAACCCCTCTGTACTCGAATAATAGTCGCACTTGAGCGATTATTTTTCAATCAATTTCTCTTTTCTGTTTTAAATAATATCCTTTTATCAAGAGAATGTTCTTAAGAAAATATATAAGAGAGTGAAAGAAAAAATTGCTTGTGAAGATAGAATAACAAATTTAAATCAAGCGAACTTGAAATGAAACCTTCAAAATTCCCATTCCGTTGCTCGATCAGACCAATAAAACAAAAAGTCCTTCCGGCCAGTGCCGGGAGGAAGAGGTAGCTTTCATAATCCTTATTTAAAAAAAGCCAAATTATATCATTCAAACACACGAAGCTCAATTTAGTGGAAACCGAATATAGGAGATTCAATACTAATTTTTATCAATATAATGAATGAGAATTTCGCGAAATTAGTCAGCTTTATCCAAGCTGCTTTTATTTAAAGTCACTTATATTTGGCTGCCAAATTCGGCAATTTCTTAAAGTGCCTGTCATTTTAAGACAACATGGTGGATGAGGCTAAGCAGTGAACTTGGTCGAGACCTTAGTAATTGCTGTGCACATGCTCACTCACATCGGAATCGGTTAATATATAGGAGTGCTGTCGCATGCAAAAAATCAGATTTTTCAAAATGTCACCCACAATAGAAATTGAAACTGCTATATCTGAGCCATTTTTTAAGGTAAAGACAAACAAAAAATGCTCCTGAATCCTTATATCAAGGTCAAATACTTAAGAAAGAAACCTTTTTCAATTTCTAATTTTTTTGCACCTCACTTTAAATATATATATATTTTTTTATTTAATGGTCGCCATTTTGAAACAAGATGGCTGATGAATCTGGCCAGCGAACTTGGTCGAGGTGTTGATGTATACTATCCACATGCCTTCTTACATCGAAATAGGCGAATATGTGTGTTATCGCGTGACAAATACAAGATCGTTTCAAAATGTTAGCCATGCTAGAAATTCAAAGTGCTATAAATCAACCATTTTTTAAGATAAAAACAAAAGAACAAATTTTCAGAAACAAAAACTGCTCCAGAATCTTTGTATCAAGGCCAAACATATAAAAAAATCTTTTTCATTTTCCAATTGTTTAATACCTCATTTTGAATTTTAAATTTAATTTTTTTTAAATGGCAACCCTTTTGAAACAAGATGGCGAATGAAGCTGGCCAACGAACTCGGTCGAGACATTGGTATGTACTATGTACAGACCAAGTTACATCCAAATAGGTTCATAAATACGCCTGTTATCGCGTGACAAAAATCAGGTCGTTTTAAAATGTCAGCCACAAGAGAAATTCAAAATGCTATTACTCAGCCATTTTCTTTAGATATAGACGAAAGAAAAACTGTTCCGGAATCTTTGTATTAAGGTCAAACACATACAAAAAAAATCTTTTTCACTTTCCAATTTTTTTGGTATCTCATTAAATTTTTTTAATTTTTTAATTTTTTTAAATGGCCGCCATTTTGAAACAAGATGGCGGATGAAGCCGGCCAACGAACTCGGTCGAGATATTTGTATATACTATGTACACACCAAGGTACATCCAAGTCGGTTCATAAATACACCTGTTATTACGTGAGAAAAATCAGGACGTTTCAAAATGTCAGCCACGCTAGAAATTCAAAATGCTATAACTCAGCCATTTCTTAAGATACAGACGAAACAAAAACTGCTCCCGAATCTTTTTATCAAGGTCAAACACATAAGAAGAAAATATTTTTTCAATTTTTAATTTTTTGGTACCACATTTCAAATTTAAATTTTTCTTAAAAATTTAAATGGCCACCATTTTTAAACAAGATTGCGGATGAAGCTGGCCAACTAACCCGGTCGAGACATTGGTATGTACTATGTATAAACGAAGTTACATCCAAATCGGTTCATAAATACGCCTTTTATCGCGTGACAAAATTCAGGACCTTTCAAAATGTCAGCCACGCTAGAAATTCAAAATGCTATAACTCAGCCATTTTTTAAGATATAGACGAAACAAAAACTGCTCCGGAATCGTTGTATAAAGGTCAAATACATAAGAAAAAAATATTTTTCCATTTTTAATTTTTTGGTACCACATTTCAAATTTTAAATTTTTTTTTTAAATTTTAAATGGCCGCCATTTTGAAACAAAACGGCGGATGAAGCTGGCCAACGAACTCGGTCGAGACATTGGTATGTACTATGTACACACCGAATTACATCGAAATCGGTTCATAATTACGGGAGTTACAGTGTGACATAGGTCAGATATATATATCTATATCAATTTTGAACGAAGGTTGGTTTCGGGGTCTGGGGGTCATGATCGATGAAAATATACTAAAATTTTTTGAAATCGCTTTCCTCCGAACGTCTGCAATAGGTAGCTTTTTTGTAAAGAAAGCTACCTAAAATAACAGACCAGTAAAAGTAGTTATTAAGGGCTAAATAAACATGCAAGCTTGATACTATATGATAATTTTTATATTTAAGAATACATTTTTAGTTAAACGGTGAAAACAAGTTTGCATACCGGATTCTTTTTAATTAAAAATTTAAGGGGGCACGTATAATGTTCTATTCACCCCAAAATTTAAATAACAGAATATCTCTCTATTCTAAAAAAAAGTAACTACCGCTGTCACCGCCGCCGCCGGTTTTGAATTTTTTGTGACCGGAGGTCTTTCTTCGTTAATATTAAAAAAACTGTTGCATACAAAAATATGAAAATCGGTAGTATTATAGAAAAATGTTTGATAAACACGCTGATGCAAACAGTTTTCAAATCGAAGAATTATTTTAAGAGATATTTAATGCCAAAGTTGGACAAAATCGTTCCATTAAAAAAGTTTTATAGGAGCAAAAACTGTACATAGGAATTTAATCATTTTTAGATCATTTTATGCGTCAGAATTTCCCAGTGTGCAGATTGCAGTTAGTTTTTTAATTTGAATAATTTTTCGAGATTTTATTTCTATTTTAAATTCAAATTTTCAGCATTTCGAGAGATATTTTTTACAAATTTTAGAAAATTGTATTAATTTAAACTGTTGCCAACTGTATAAACAGCGCAAACAGTAATGTTTGCTTCAAATTAAAAATTTATTTTACACGTGACTATTATAAACAAAAAATATAAAAAGCAGGAACTCATTGAAAATTACGTCATAAAAACTATAGTTACACGTGAATTTTAAATGAGAAAGAATATTGTAAAATAATAAATTCAGTAACATGCGTTAGAAGTCCTAAATAGGAGAATTTACGTCATATTACACTTATTACGTAAAATGAACAAAAAATAATATTGCAAAACAGTTTTAATTTAAAAATTGCGCTAGACATTTACTTGACATTTTAAGATGATCATAATATTTCATTTCAAACAAAAGTATTTTGACGTGAATATTAAAAAGAAAAAGAAAAGTTTGGTGAAAATTACGTCAGATTATAATTGTCAGATTCAAATTATAATTCAATCTTCCGAAATCTTTTTAAAGGCTATCAAATTAGCGTGCTGTTAGAATAGATGTTACTATGAACTAGGGGGCAGAGCCCCCTAGTTTATTAAAAAAAATTCTAATCAAGGATGCAGAACAAAAATGTATTCTGTAAACGTTTATTTTAAAAACTGCCATGCGTAACGTACACAAAAAAAGCAATGTATAAAGAAATAAATAATTAAAAATATTTTACTGAAGCACAGTGCTATATACATGCATAAAATCTCACGAGCTTTAATTCCTTTAATTAGTTGAGTTTGCTTTTGCGTGTTGAAAGAAATCTTTAGTTCAATTAATCGGAGTGACAACCGTACAAGTGACGTTAAGTAATTTTTTGAACCATGCTTTACCAAGAATCATCTTCATGTATACTAAACTAATCATTGTGTTCATTTATGGCATGCGAATGTTTTAAACAATATGCGATGTTACCATTTTAAATACAGCTGCTATTGTTCAACATTATAATTGAACATCTAATGATAATATAGCCGATTATTTATCCACTTCCCCGCCTTCTTCCTCACCTAAATATGTTTAAAACATGAATGCATTTAACTAGCTGCAATATGTCAAAAAGCATAAGGCTCTACAAATTAAACATACTATGAAGAATTGTGTTTGTAAAGGTTTACCATTAGTCATTTTAACTTTAGAAAATTTGAAATGAATTTTATTCTTTTAATTTTAACATTAGACGATAACAATAAAAGAGTCAAAAAATTTGATAAAATTTTAATCTATCTATCTGTCCGTTATAATAATAACGGACAAACGTGTCCGTGCGTAACGGTGTGGTCATTTTGATGGGGGCAACACCAGACGATTAAATTTACTTTTACTGCAATTTTTTAAGCTTCTGAACAACGCACATTTTCAATTTTTACACCGTCGAATGGGGAAAAAATCTAATTTTAAATACAGTTTGTTTGAAAACTGTATCGCAATTCGTCTGAAAACTGTATCGCAGTTTACTCACTTTTCTATTGTTTTTAAAATAATTTTCAAGCATGCTTTTTTTTTTTTTTTTTTTTTTTTGGTTTCTATCGCGTGCAGGCGATTGTGAAAGATAAATCCATTTTCACTGAAATTAATATAAATAGTTCAGCATTTGTTTCCGAATTACATTCCATAACGAAATTAAAACTCATTATAATGAAATTAAAGCTTCACCAATAAAGGAATAAAATACAAAATATAGATAAAGCACAAATTTAAGTCATGTAATCGGGCTCCGCGCGTAAACCACTGAAATTATCATAGTCAAAAAGGCTGGTGCGATTTCTTCTTTGGCTGTTAACTCCTGAAATGAGGACAATACGAAAGTAACCCTTTTTTATAAATTTCAAAACTATATTTGAATGCATAATTGCTATTTTTCATATAAAAATGATTTTTTGTATTGTTAGTGGCCATTCTAATAAAATACATTGAATTTACAATATCCATTAGGGTTTTCAATTAAAAAATAATGGTTTTTACCTGTATTCTGTAACCCGAGAAGCCCGGGTTTATCTCCTTGTAAAAATAAAGGAATTTCTACGTGCTATTATTATTATTTTAATTGGCAATGGAATACATAAAATGTATAATGTTTTTCTCAAAGCCTGATCAGGCGAATCTAATTAAGTGTCAAACAGGACGCGGCATGGGATAAAGCTGAACTTTCGGTAACTTACGAGAGCAGAACGAAATATTAAAAAAATATATTATGCTTATACACCTCACGATTTAAAAAAAAGAAAAAAAAAAGAAGAAGAATCCTGCGTAATCAGAAAGCATAGTAAATTGAGATAGAGAAAAAAAAATCGCATTATTACAAGCAGTGTATTAACCGACTACCTGCTAATAACGATGTTAAGGTCAGGAAGAAGAATAACGCTACAATAATGACAGTTTACGAACCCGATGCTATTAGCCGAATAGATTGTTGTACACATAAAAAAAAGAGTTTTTTAATTCGTTTCTTATATATTCTTTTCTAGGAATGAAAGAGAAGGAGAATCGTAATCGGCTGGTCTTTTAGAACTGAAAAAATGTATTCTAAGTACAGTTATTGTGTGATTTGGGTTGGTAGTTACACGATTTAGAATGTGAAACATTCATGAATTAGCACGAGGTACCTATCTTGTAGCGCTATTAACAAGCATAAAGGATTGAGTAACAGTTGTCGAAAGGATTGGAAGAATTAAAGAGAAAAATCAAGAATGAACAAAGGGCTACTGCCCCTGTTTTCAGCAAGCTGAAAATTTCCTACTAAATCTGCTGCGATAGGATGGAAAATTACAAAGAAAAGAAAGAAGTTGTTGATTTTCATATAAATGCATTTGAATGTGCAAAAGGTAAGGGATGTGGTTAAAAATGTCCCAAATACATGTAATTTATATTCTTCAATATCCAGATGATAATTTTGTTGACGATGTGTAATACTGTGTTTACCAGAAAGGAAGACTTAGCATGATTTTTCAGAAAGCTTTTAATATAAGCCCTACTCCCAAAATGAACCCTACTCCAAAAATAAGTTCTCCTCACTTTCTTAAAATACTTAATTCTTCAGAAATCATGATTCTATTAGTCGGATAGCTCAGTTTCGTTGCATAAAAAAGAGATTTTTTTAAATGCGTGTTTTATATATTCTTTTTAGGATTATGAGAAAAATAAAGAAAAAAAAAACAGAATGGTAATCGATTTGTGTTTAGAACTGAAAAAATGTATTCAGTTATCGTGTGCTTTGGGTTGGTATTTACTCGACTTGGAATATGAAACATTCATCAATTAATTAGAATCTCACGAGGTACCTTATCTTATAGCGTTACTAATAAGAACAAAGGAGTGAGTAACAGTTGTCAAAAAGATGAAAGAGAAGCTGTAGGAATTAATAAAGGACTACTGTCCTTCTTTTTAGCGTCTTGTAATTTTCCTGCTAAATCTGATTTGATGGGATAGCAAACCACAAATAAAACATGAAAATGCAGAAGAGAGAAGTTGTAGATTTTTACATAAATTGCATCTGAATGTGTAAGAGGTAAGGGATGTGGTAAAGGATTGTCCAAATTGTTCTAATTTATTTTCTTTAGATATTCAGATGATGGTTTTGTAGATGGCGTGCATTGCTGTTTTTTCTTCAAGAAATGGACCAACAAGGAAGTAAGACATAGCATGAATATTAAAGATGCACTTAACTCTTAACTACTGTAATAGACATTATTGCATAACTACTGTGAGCGGTTTCTGAGACCGCTTGATCTTAAGATGAATAAAAAGTTAGATTAACTCGTAGGACACTATTTCTGAACGAAGCTTTATGTTCAGGATTTTTATAATCGAAATTAACCTGTTCAAAAATTTCTAGTAATAGTATTAGGGCTCCAAACGAAAAAAAAATTTCCAAGGTCTGCAGTTAAACTGAACATTATACCTTAAACCGAAAAAAAAAAACCCAACAACAACAGGTTGTGAAACTGCTAATAACAAAGGTTAACTTAAGCCCTACTCCAAAATAAATCCCACTTCAAAAATAAGCTTGTTTCTCCTTCTTTACTTAATGTCTAAGAAATTATACTGATTTAAAAGAATTCCCATAAGTGTAGAGAAGTTCAGATATAAATAAATGTTTGAACATATGTGACAAACACTTGCGAATCGTACGTTGGAAAAACTCTTCTCTTTGAATATTTGTATAATAAAAAAACATTTTAAAAATTTTACTTAAATTTTTACTGCACATACATCGAATGATCTAGTATTTACAGTGAAAACAATTTATTAAATAATTCAAAATTGCCCTTGAAACATTTCCTTATCGCGAAAACTGACCAGTGCATTTAACAGATATGAATAAAATCATATCATTATAAAAGAATAAAAACTTAAGCAATAAAAGTATGACAACGTTAACACAGATTGTTACTAAGTTTTAAGGCCATACAGTCAGAAACACTTCTATATTTCAATTATATCATTCACAGTACTGACCAGTTACGGATCGAGCAGAAACAATATTGGCAATTGTCAATTTAAAGAACAAAAAAAAAAAAAAAAAAAAAAAAAAAGGTAGAATAAATAAAATGACATGAACCCCTCAGAAATTCTACAGAAAAGTAACTTAAAATAGAAATACTGAATAGCGTTACTGAAAAATAAAGCTGACAATTTTGAAATACAACTAGAGTTTAACAGGATATTTTAAAGATTTAAAATAGCATCCCCTGAAAGTAAACCTCAATGCATGTTTTGCATCAGAAAAATTCATATGAGAAAAAAAAAATCACATCGAAATGATGTCGCAGTTAGAAGTTAAATAGTTAAACTAGCACACGATGGAGTTTAATAGTTAGAGTAACACACGCATACGTATTTATAAAATTCTGCATAAAGAAGACTGGGAACTTTAAACACTCAGCACTTTTTCGACTTCAGAATCCTTATTCTTTAATACTTTATCCAGGATATTCTCTATACATTGAAATACTAATTAATCATTAACTCTTATTCTAACTAAGCAGAAAAAAACTTATTCCTATTCCTTTTAATCGGCACATTAAAATATATTATTTTAATGTTGAAATTAAATGTAATTATTTTTTTTTCTATCCAGAAAAGAGATTATCATGCTTTGATTTCAAGATAGTTTTGGATTTCGATTAATTAAAATACTGCTGATCAGAAATTGCACTTGAATTTTACTATTAAGGATACTATTGTACAATTAAGGATACATAGTACGGATTACAGTTGTTTAGTAAAGGATTAGTCCTTTTTGAAAATTTTGAATCGCAATTTTTCAGCAACAAATAAAGTTTGACTTGTAGAAACTGGCACAACAAAACATAATTTGTGAACTGAAATTACGCTATATATATTTTCCCAATTCATTTCCTTATCTCAAGTTTTATGGACACATTACAGCACATTTAAAAAGCGTTTTTGATTTTAGGTTATACCTCAGCCTACGTTCTGTAAAATATATGTGGAATTTAAATATACTTTATAGGTCAACTATTGCATTATAAAATAGCCCTGTAACCCAATTCATGCTGGTATTTATTACAGCTTATTGAAAATGGGTTTTGTAATATTTATATTTTTCTTTTTTGGTCACAAAAATAAATAAATAAATAAAAATAAAATATATTACTGATTGCTGTAAAATGCTATGTTTGAAGATAAATTACACAGTTGTGTATGGACCGTTATTTTTTTATATATTTTAATAACGTTACACTGTTTTAAAATTTAAGAAAATTTTAATATGCCATTATATCTCTGCTTTAAGGTTCATAAAAATGCTCGGAACGTTAAGAAATTTAAATATATTATTGAAGTAAAGTGAAGTAATTTACTTTTAAAAACTATCATTATAACTTTTATTTTTTCTTATAGAAACTCACAAAGATTTCTGACACATTACCATTTATGAATAAATTTAATTTGAAATAAGTTTGTGATTTAAGTTTGATCTGTTTGTAACTTTCAAGATTGGCTCAGCAATTTTAACTTATTTCTCTCTCAATATTACTGATATCTAGTCAACTTGACCTGCAGATGTTTGTGACTTGAAAAAACGATTGATTTCGTTAGAATCAAATTATTACTGTTTTTGTTTTGCAAGCTGTATTCCGATCATTTCTTTTCCATTGTAATCTACATTCCGTAATTAAGTTTTGCTACTAAGGTTCACATATACAAATTACATTAAACAAAAATAAATGAAAAATCCACTTTAAGATGCAGCATAAAATAGAAATATATGGAAACTAAATTTTCTTTAAAAATAACTATTTCCTACTAAACAAGTAATATAAAAATTTTGTTTTTAAAGTCAATTCCTACTTAGGTCATCAAAGAAAAATTTAATATAATCCCTTAAGCTAATATTAGATGTTGTTGCATTAAAATATCTCAATTTGTTGATTTTCTATAAGCAAGTAGGTTTACAATGGAACTCTATGGGGATTTGGCGAAATATTAGAGATATCGTCAAGTTGGCGTCACTTTTGGCGATTCATTTTGGCCGCCAAATTTGGCGATATATCGCCAAGTTGGCGACAAACTTGGCGGTATTTGGCGACAGAGCAGGGTCCCCCCTATGGTAACCCCTTATTGAAAATACTTTCATTGATCTTCAATAACCAATGGCCGCCATTTTGTTTCCCATGCAAAACTAAAATTAATTAATTAAAATTTAATTAATGAACTAATATTTGAAAAAACTGTATTAACATCAATTGCCATCCAGTACAAGTTTAAAAAAAATTATTTCAACTTGATAGGATGGATAATGAGTATTTTATTAACGATTGAAAATTTGAACAAGTTATATAAATATATAAATAAATAAATATAGGGAGAGTGTGAACTAATAGTAGGAATTGAAAAAATAGATGTTGCTATCAAATGTATACTTTATTCATAAACTTAAAGATGATGTAAAATAAAAACACACGAATAAAATAACTTTGCATCATTTTTAAATTTATGAATAAAGTATACGTTGGATAGCAACATCTATTTTGTAAAGTATTCAATATTACAACGTAAAGTCCTTAATTATTAATTATTAAGAATTGGCATTCATTATTCATGATTTAAGACGATAATGGATAATTATTTCGATTGTGGTGATTTTTAACCATTTGGAAAAATGGTTATTGTACTCGGTCAGGGTAGGAATTCAAAAACATATCTGAAGCGTTTTATTAGTTGAATTATATTAGTTACAAATTGAGATACAGCTTTCAAACAAATTGCCTTTAAAAGTACATTTTTTTTTTCTCTATACGACGCGACGGAGTAAAAAGTAATATTGTGGGATGTTTAGAAGTTTAAAAATGAAATTTCATTTAAAATTGGTCCAGGAATATTAATGTTTAATCCATGGCGTACGTAATGTATGACCAGCTCCGTAGAAGTTTAAAAATTTACAGTACCGAAAATTGTAAAACTGAAATTTCTTTTAAAATTTGTTCATGATGGGTCCAGGAATGTTAATGTTTAATCCATGGCGTAAGTAATGTATGATCAACTCCGTGCGATTTTTTATGTCTTAAATTTTAGTCTTTGAAAAAATCATTTTCCAAATGATCGTTGTAATTTGTTAAATTGCTTTATTTTATTTTATTTTTTGTTACACTGCAAAACATGTTGTAATATTAAAAACAATAATCTTGAGTAATGAAAAACTGACACCCATTTAATTTACTATTAAATAGATTAGTTTTCTCTTAATTGTATAATATTTCATGTAATATTATGTTCTAACTAAATGGAGTTTGACAAAAACTGATTCACACATCAAATGTGTTAAACATGAATGCAAAGATGCTGGGGATTGCAGAAGGAAATAAGTCTGAAATAAGTTTAACTGAGCAATGCATTAAGTTTAAATCATATTTATAAAAATTTAGTATGGCATATTTATGTTATACAATTACACGTTTGCGATTCAGAATCAGAAAAGTTCATATTTCAGATACCAAAATCTGATCTTCTATAACTGTACAGGATTTTATTCTTCTGAGGAAGAAATAAAGAATTATTTGTGAAATTGAAGAATTAATTATTGACGAGTAAAGAATCTGCGGCTTTTCAAATGTAATAGTAGCCTTATTTCATTACTGATGAATGTTGTTTTGATTTATCTCTACCATGCTGTGTGATCATTAAGGTCAACTAATCAAAACCTGCTTGATTTAATGAACTTCAAAATTCTTTTACCAAATACACCTTGAAAGGAAACTTGAGTTGGCATCTGTGGATACACATGCATTCACATTTGTGTAGGATAAAGATTTCGATTCCCATTACAAAATTTATGAAGATAAACAGTTAGAACGTATTGAGGAAAAAGTACACATGCACATGCCTCTTTTCTTAACAATTTGTAATTTTCCTGAAAGTGTTTATCCTTTTCAGTCCTAAGATCCACATATGTAGACCTCTATTCTTTTCCTCATAAAAACGAAACTAATTGATCTTTTTACATTTTTACTTTACATCTATATAACTGGATGTTTTTGGTTTTGGAACAAAACCAATAAATGGCAGCACTGATGCCTATTTCCTCATAAAATAAATGTTATTTTCAGCTAAGTTTGCAAAATGCCTTCCAGAGTGTAGCCAAGAAAGTAAGAAATTTTCATACTTGTTTAACTTAAACACTCTATTATAAAAAAATTTGAGGATTTGTAGGTCATTCACTTAAATAAAGGCCTTAAATTTGTTATTGCGTCAGTTTAGGTTGTCGATAATTAAATTGATATTTTAAGGGAGTTAGTAATTTTAGATTCGTATTTGTGAACCTAAATTAGCAACCCCCTAAAGTATCAATTTCAGAAAAAGGACTCCTTCAGTCATCTATGATGTTTTTTTTTGTTTGTGCAAAATCAATGAATTCGTAAAGTTATTTTACGTTCAGGACTGAAGAGGTTAGGCCTTTGTTCGTTTACCTACGTATTCCCAGTTTCACTTTTATGAATATGCTTGGAATGGAACTATGCAACCATCGAACAAACTTGGTGACTCTTCAGGGCCTCGCGCCTGTTGGTATCTTGCTAGGGGGCCCACGCCTTTCCGTACAATTCGGAATAACTTAGCCTTTGTGTAAAATAAAAATAAATAACATGTTTTCTCTGGTTTTGACAATTTAACTTCGTATTTTAACCCTTTGCACTCGAGAGGTGACTCTCACTCACTGAGGTGTCCCTAGTAAATCGGGACGCCAAATGCTTTGAACACCACTAATACCGGGTGTCCCAAAAAGGACTGACTGATTTTAAAATTCAATAACTTCCAAACGGTGACAGATATTTAAAAAATTCTTGCAGGAGGGTTATGCATAAAATCAAAAGTTTTTTTACAGTGATTTTCGATTTTAGTTCGAATTACAAACAATAGCGCTGCGATCGATAGAGGCTAAATTCAGGCTCGATTTTTGGTACTTCGTGGCCCGGATAATACATTTCCATCTCCTTTTTCTGCATGGAACAACAGAAAGGACCAAAAATCGAGCCTGTATTTAGCGACTATTGCTTACAGCACCATCTATTGTTTGTAATTCGAACTAAAATTGAAAATCACTGTAATAAAACTTTTGACTTTATGCATAACCCTCCTGCAAGAATTTTTTTAATATCTGCCACCGTTTGGAAGTTATTGAATTTTAAAATCAGTCAGTCCTTTTTGGGACACCCGGTATCTTGCTATTTATTTCGACATCTTTTATCACAGATTATTCGGCCATTAGATAAGGCGAAGAAAATTAGTTTAAAATACTGGTGTCCACAGCATTTGGAGCACCCATTTACGCGGGATACTAGTGGTCAGTGAGAATCACCTCTCGAGTGCAAAGGGTTAAACGTTTCCTCGTTAGAAAAAGTTATCTTTTCTTACAGTCAGAGTTGATACAATTGTCGGAGAACTTACAGACTGGACGTTTCTGAAAGTAAAATGTATATGTGAGCACAAAGAAGAAATACTTAAAACATTGTAAGATGTAAAATATTTGAAGAAATTAAAAATAATTATATTCATTGACGCGAAAGAAATTGCATGATACTTTTCATACATTTCAGCAGAAAAAAAAAAATGAACGTGTAAAAACAATGTACTTTTGAAGTATCACCAAAACTGTTAACTAGCATTGCTTTTAATCAGTTTTGTATTCCCTGCTAGTTACAGTTTAGAATAATTTTGATTAATAGAATTCTTTAATCCTGCAGTCTGAGTCTGGTTCCATCGCGATGTTGCACTACTCCGGGGAATAGTTTGAGTATGTTATTAAATGACTGTAAAAAATTTAGAAAGCAACAAAGAACAGTTTATTCCAGAAACATTTTCGTTATTTATACAGCGATTTTCTTTCTTTCTTTCTTTCTTTCTTTTTTTTTTTGTAATGATATAATTGCAAATTTCATTATGAAAACTTCTAGTCTTTTAAAAAAACTGTGTTATACTCAAAATCGTCTACACGAAAAGTTACTAATTTAGCAAAATAATATGCACAAATAACAACCGATGACGTCTTATTTTCTGAATACCCTGTTTAATTTCAGACATAAGCTTATAACTCATGCTTATGAAACACTTTATGAATATAAGTAAAAAAGCATCAAGCTGAAACTTTAAAAAAAAAAAAAGAAAAAAAAAATAATTTTTAGAGGTTAGAAATTAAAGGCGTTTTAGAAAAAGAAATTATCAACGCAGAAGTTCTTCGAGTCTGGAAAAATGGTTCAAATCAGCAAACAATATAAATGATATGCGTAAAAAAACATTTGCCGAAAATTATTTCAATAATTATTTTTATAATAAAAGAGCTGGGGCATTCACACCTTGAAAAGTTCAATATTGACGTGAAAATAAAAATTACAAATTTACTGAATGGTGTAAATAAAATGTTGCAAAGTCGAAAACTAAATAAACATTGAAATAAAAGTACAATAATCAACGTTTCAGTTCGTCATCTATGACCATCGTCAGGAAAAGAGTTTTATTTTGCTTTTAAATTTTATTTTAAAAGCAATTTTATTTTTATTTTAGAATTTTTAAAATGTTGGAATGAAATAGAGTAAAATAAATCCATTCACCACAGTTAGCCAAATAAAATTAAATCAAAATAATTTTATAATAGGAAAAAGTTAACTTTAAAACTTTACGATTTTGACCATAGAGAAGAAATTATGCTAATATTGCTAGGTCATATTTATCGGTAATTAGTAAATATGTTTACAACGGATACATATTTCTCAAGTTTGGAATACTTGCATCTAAATATTACAAACACAACATGCTAAAAAAATAATAAAATAAAATAAACATATACATCACAATTGCCAATTGCCGAAACAAAACAAAGTTTAAATAACTCTGAATTGATTATGACTCTAAAAGTTTTTTAAGACCATTGAATTATTTTTTATATCATGTTTTTTTTCTTTTTCAGAATGTAAGGTGCTATTATTTGTAAGAATATTATTTATTGGTAATAACCTCAAAATTTATTCTTGCCCGTTGAAATATTTTTTCACAATATAATCCCTCAAGTTTTAGGAAAAAAGGGTATAGGAATTGTGCTATTATCTGTAAGAAAAATAGTTATTGGTAA
This sequence comes from Maratus speciosus, assembly GCA_963932465.1. Taxonomy (NCBI): domain Eukaryota; kingdom Metazoa; phylum Arthropoda; class Arachnida; order Araneae; family Salticidae; genus Maratus; species Maratus speciosus. The sequence continues at coordinate 270,297,778 of OZ010795.1, forward strand.
TTAGTAAATATAATTGCAATAAAAACATATTTCGTAAAGTTGTGGGAGAATAGAGCTATTCTAACAGTTTTGAACGCATGTAGGTATCCCCTTTCCGTAATTAGATATTTAAATAAACCGTCTTCACGATGCTACAAAAGAAAAGTTTTTTCTCCCGTATCAAATTATTAGGTATGAAATAACTGAGTAGAAACACGTTACTTTTGGCGATAGAAATAAATGGAAAAATCAGCTTGGCGTTTCTTTTTTTGTTTTCTCAAAGACGCTGGACCTGTTTTGATGTATGCAATTAGGGCTTGAAATAAACTCTTCAAGGACATTGGCTGTTATGTGATTTTTGGCCTCAAGGACTGAGTGAGTCTATAGGCAGAGAGGGAGAGTTTTTAGAGAGAGAAAAAAAATCTTGAGTCACAATTTGTGTAAAATGGGTCAGGATGTGGCTTTTATTTTTTTGAGGGCGTATAATAACGTTGCCTTTTACGGAAATTGACTGAAGACCGCCGATTGACAACTCAAATGATTACATATTACGAAAGTAAAAGGAAAGGTTTTTTATGTTATTGTTTATTTTACGGTTGCAACCAAAAGTGTTATGGCCAGAAAAAAAAAAGAGAACTGTTGAGCACCTGAGGGTTATACAGGGTGTGGAAAAAGTCTTGGAGAATCGGATATTTAGCCCCATGAGCTTTCGAAGATTTGTGCTAGAAAAAATAAATATATATATGTATATTTATTATTGAAGTACTTTAGGACATTTTCGCAAAAATGGGTTCTGCATGATATCTTAGATTGATTTTAATACCAGTTTCCACAAAATAAATAGAATTTTTCATCTGACTTCCGCTCCAAATTATCACAGAAGAATGTGAAGATCTTCAATTCAATAGCTAATATCTTGTAAATTTTTTTTGTTAAATGATTGTTCAGTTGTAAATAGCTTTTTATCTGTACACAAAACACTTATGTGCTTGCCATGAGACAATATTTGTTCTTTGAGTTCTTAATTTTCCTTTCAGTTTTTCGATTCGTGCTTTCACATAACAAGAGAAAAAACAACAAAAAACGAGCATTTGAAATCTACATCATCATATTACATCAATATATTGTCAATATTAAGATATTTTAATAGAAGAAATGATATTTTTCTGATACACTAAAAGTTTTTCTGCACCTTGCATAATAGTTTTGAGATTGCTTCTAAATGGCTACAATCAGACGAAAAAGAATTTTGAAGTAAACAAAAAAGGTTTTAGGTATTGCATATGTTATTCGAACGATATTTCCTCACAAGCTTAAATACTCAGTACCTAAACCAAATTGGGACAATATTTGTTTATATTTTACGTCAGTTGTAAATTTCCAAGCGGATGAAAAATATCTGTGCTAGGATACGAACCAGGGATCTCTTGGCTGAAGCCGCCGATGCTCTACCTACGGAGCCATCCCGGACAAATCTGGAGGACCTAATTCACCCAGTTAATGTCCTGGCCCAAATATTTTTCACCCACTTGGAAATTTACAACTGAAATGATTTATTTAGCAATTGAATAATTGTGTTAAAAATTAATCTAATGTTGTTTATATTTACCAATTTTAGTAGTATTGGCGGGAAATAGGCTTCTGCTTTGAGTTGTTTGCATTTTGCCAATTTTACAACAATAATGGAAGAAAGTATTTCGCCATTTCATCTTCTCAATAGTTCTAACATACAATCAATGTTTTTGAAATATTGGCATTTGATTGGAAATGTTTCCACTGTGAAGTCAATATTTAACAATATTGATATTTCATTAAAAGTATTTCCAATGCAAGTAATATAGATGTTATATTGGATCCCAATATAATCTATATAAATAATATTAGTTTTCTACTATTGTCTACTTTACTATATTGGAGAATACTACAATATTTTCCGTATAGTAGTTCTGTAAGAAAACAATATTTTCATAAGAAAAAATATTTCAAGTATCCCACATGTTAATTAAACAATAATCATATTTACGTGTTGATATAGTTGACAAAAAATGTGTCCATTAAATAAAACAGGTAAAAACTAAAACACATTTTTAGTTCATTTTTCGTTATTGTTAATTGTTTTGAAAGAAAAAACATATTCCAGGCAATAAATTCATATTTTGTTGTTATCTGATAATTTTAAAGAAAGTTATATCAACCATTTTTTTTATTCAACGGCTTGATTTTTCTTTTAATCTTTATCTTATACAAATATAGTAGGTGTTTCTTACAAAATGCCCATGATGAGTATATTAGATTAACCTGAATTTATTTACAACAAAAACTGGTAACATTGTTTAACAAATTATTTCTAAAAAAATATAATAAAAATTTTTATGTAATGCATTAAAACTTATCAACATTATTTCCCTTATATTTAAACGGTATGCATGTGTTTCCTTTATTTATCTTCTGGAATATTTCAATAGAGGCGCTTCTGCGAGATGCATTGTAAGTATTCTTACTTTGATAATGAAAAGTGCAATGCAGTATAAATATTTTCATATAATTAATTTAATGTAAGTATTAATGAAAAAAAGAATTTTAATTGCACAGGGAAAAAAAAACAGCCCAGTAGCGTAGTGGTTAGCGCTTTTTCCTACGACACTACAGGTCCACAGTTCTGAGGACTAGGCAAGGTTCATTCAACCTTTCGTCCCTTAGGGGGTTGCTGAAATGAGTACTAAGCTCGTTTGGGAAATAAACACCGAGGGTCCTGTCCTGCGTTAGGCTGACCACCTGGTATGCTGTATAGCACCACTATGCTGTGTATCTCAAGGCTCATTTTCAAGAAAATAGGGTTGGACATTGAAGGCCCTTATCTTTAATGGATTGTAGCACGGCAGGTTTAGTTTTAGTTTAATTAAAAAAATATTTTGATATCAATAAAATTATTAGCTTTCAAATGAATTTTCTAGTTGTTTTGCGGTAAAGTGTCCAAAAAAGGTCACAAAATTAACATCACTCGTAAGAACAAAAATCGTTATCTAGATAAATCTTGGCACAATATGGGATAATATTGTAAGAAGTTCACTTTATATCAGTGGAATTTATTTTTAGAAATAATAGCAATATCGTCAATCTATATTTAATTAACACTAAAAGGGCCGTGAGGGGTCATGTGACCACTACCAAATGAATATATTTCGGTTTGAAACCAGAAATTTCTTTATAAAATAAGTTTAAAAGACAAATAAGAAGAAAAGTGTTAGATAAATAAGTCAAACAGTTTTGAATAAAAATTTTGGTGACAAATATTTTTTTATAAAACTTGGGTAAAATTCCCGGTCTTTTTAGTGTTAAGACAGGTGAAATGCACGAAAAGAAAAAAAAAAGCTCATAGAAATAATTTAAGTAATTCACTGAATGTTAATTTAAAACAGAATAAGTATAAATGTTTAAAAAAAAAATAACATGCTTTTATTAAAATTTACAAAAATATGGAAAATATATATTTTTTGGGAAAAAAATGAAATTTTGACAAATTAGCCAGCTATTATCAAGTTGGCTTCATGTATGACAATTTATTTTATCGCCAAATTTGGCGGTGATATCTCCCCAAGTAAGTCCAAATTTGGCGCTAATGTTGTAATCGTGCTTTTTAATAATTACTCATTGTTGAAGCTGATACTGATTTCTCTATTGGAAATCAACCGTTGCTGCCTCACTGTTGCCTCCCTTAGAGATGGAATTTTAATAAATCAATGCCTGATTCATGTATTACTCTCAGGAATGCACATATATTCTAAATTTCAAAGCTCTATGCCAACAGGAAGTGGGTGAAAAATGAGCCACAAGATTTGGCTGCCACGCACAAACATAATTGTGAGTTAAAAGAAAGCATGTAATAAAAAGTATTTTAACAAAATAAGTTGTTATTATTACTAATTAATTAATCAGGAAATTACATTTAAAAATGATAATGAAAACTAATACATGAAAAGTGCATGAAAGTAATCGTTAAACTAGAGAAATGAATTCTTGGAATGAATTTTAAATCAATAAGCTCCAAGGGCTGATTATTTATTTTATTTTTACTCTCTTTACTGTCATTAAACAAATTTGTATTTTACAAGGAACATTTTGCTTGTAATATTATCTGTAATATTTTACTTATATTCCCTAAGTAATTAAAAAAAATGCACAAGAAATACTGAAAAAAGTGTATCTACTACACAGAGAAAAACATCCTGCCGACAACAACAGTATATCGGATTTTTTTCCATGATTGATGATAGTTTCATTTGAAGTTCTGCAAAAATAGATCAGATGCATTTTAATTCATTTTAAATAAATAAATAAAATATTGATCAATTTATTACCATTCACGAACTGCCATTACTACACAACGCTGAACAAAAATATAGCATTGAGTGAGCGATTGTTGAAACTTTATTTTCACAATGATTTTGCAATGAAGTCAAAAATATGTATCTAGACATTAAATATAACAAAATCCAATAAAGTAAAACAAAACACAAGACGAAAGAGAATTTTTTTTTCTATATTTAGGACTTACACGACGTATTTAAAAGAATGGTGAAAGAACAGTCTGTTTTTAAAAGATTTATTTTTCATACAATTGGTCAAAATTATCTTTCATATGTGTTTGGTTGTGTAATATTTTTGAACATAAGCAATATTTTTACCGTTAACATCATGTTTTTAAACAATCAAGTCATTTGTAAAATATTTTAAGATAAAATATCCATATAAAATAAAGCATGTATATCTATCTCACAGTAATAATCTCAAAGTGCCTTCCTGTTCCATGAAATGCTCCTGCATAGTATTATTGAAAATAATTCCTCCGTTAAAATATATTGTCCCCCAATCCTTGAATCCGTAGCACTATTTTTAAAACATTCTGTACTACTTTTTACATGCTATTTATTGTCAAAAAAATTAGTTACATTAAGACCAAAGTTGTTATAAAGCTTTGTGAATCTGTATAGATGTAAAATGCTCTGTATTTTTAACGCATCGGATAAAATATGCAGGGTTGGGTATGTATATGGATTTGTTTATACTCCTGCAATTATGATAAAGTAAGGATAAGCTTTCACTAAGGTGAAGTTGCTTGCTTTTATTGCAAGTTTGGCGAGTTTCTTTTTTCTTAAGCGTTTTTTACAAACGTGCTAAGCAGATAAACATAAACACCCCTTTGCACAGAACAATAATTTTGACCGTCATCTTCAAGCTGTTGAAGAATGACTCTCCTTCATATCTGATGTTTTTTGTAGTATAGTCTCCCACAAAATATTCTTATGCCACGTTTGCATTAATGGGTAATAATTATAGGTCTTAGACGGCATGTGTAGAATTTTAAAATGGTTATCTCCAGCTTAAGGATTCTCTTTCATATTGCCAAAGAATTTGTGTAATTGTTTGGGTTTAACATTCTTCCCAGCGTATAATATCGATTTAAAAAACTCAAATGCTTGTTAGTAATCTGAATATGTCTTCAATAATGATCTGTAGTAAGAACTTATCTTGTATAACAAGATTCCAAAACATCTGGAGGCCGATTTGAATTCTTGTAGGCGGGACTAAACCCTGACATCCAGAGGGATGGAACCCATTTAACTGAGAAATTAAGATTTGATAAAAATACAATACAGTGAATTACCTTTAGTGCGGACTTCCAAAGGAGATCATTTTTTGCCCGCACTAACTGAAGTTTACAAGAAATGATATAAACATTTGAATGGTGCAAAACAAGGCTGTCCAACGCAGCGCCCGTGTGTGCCATGGCGCTCTTTGAAGGCTTTCTTGGCACCCTTTCGTATGTCACAAAGTTTTTATAAGGATAAAGATCAATCTTAAAAAATGCTTTTTTAAAAAAGTAACTAATGTTTGCGTACGTATATTTTTAATTATGATTATAAGTCAAGCCTAAGCGGGTGTTTAAGGAGTACTTACAGTGGGTCAAGACCGCTGTTAAACCTCCATCGAAAGTGCAAAAACATAACATTGAAACATAACATAAAGCCATGAAAAAAACTATATACATTGGATACTCGGTTGGGGCATGAAAGAACCTAAGTTCTTTCGATGCATTCCCGAGTTGGGAGCGCCGAGGTTAAATATAACCCGCAGTGGCGCAATGACTTCCTAAATTTTAGAAAATCATCACTTCGTTGACAGACTTAGGTGGTCGAGACGGGAAAGGTAGGCATCGGACGTACCAACGGGCCCGGAAAAAGTTCAATGATGTTACGAGAACTTAAAACAACAACCTAGGGCCACATATTTGAAATAAAATTAAAAGGTATTAAATTGAAAGGATTAAAAGGTTTCTGGCTCCTTCCCCTACAAAACCGTTTACATGACTCCCACTCGTTTTTTAAAAAAATGTCATTCTAAATTTACTACTTTATGTTATCTCTTCAAACTATTTTTACATAAAATTTATGAATCGCAGAGACCTCATGTCTACCACAATGAAATATATGTTCAACGTATAAGACGTGTGACATATAACACTACCAATGCTCAGGGCGTCATTACCACAGGAGCAAACTTCCATCAATATTTCCGAATAGTAAATGTTCGCCATATTTATAACAGAAATTCTTCATTTAAATAGGGCGACGGTTATTATACAAAAATACTGATGGAAGTTAGCCTCTGCGATAATCAGACTCTGCCGATTACAAACCTGAGATAATACAAGTATTGTTGCATGATTTAAGTCATGTGAATAATGGAGTCCTTCATTGTTTGCAACTACGTGAGGATCACCCCTGTTTACTGAAAGGTTGGACATACCTGGTGTAAAACATCCCCTTTCGTTGAATAAACTGAAATCAGTTTTTGGCAGAAAGTGATAGGTTACCAACTTAATGCTAAAATAAACAAAATTTTTTGTCCGCACTAACCAAAGTCCACATTAAACAATATAAACATTTGAATGGTGTAAAACATCCTTTTTTGTTAAATAAATTGAATTCAGTTTTTGGCAGAAAGTGACATGTTACCAACTTAATGCTAAAATAAACATTTTTTTTTTAAATTATTAATTTTAATTAAAAAGCAAGTTTGTGAAAATTTTTCAATACAAAAAAATATATAAATAAGTGGGGATAAATAAAATATGCAAAGAAAATGCTGTACTTACATAATTTAACCTTAATAAACTAATTAACATTAGTTAACTAAGTAATCTCTAATTTTCTTTGTAGTGCTTGCACAAATGGTCTTTCAACGACAGCATTTGCCAGTTTATCGATGCATCCAAAAATCTGGTCTGTTATATCACATTCTGATTCGTAATATTGGCGAACACCCATATCAATTTTGGAACCTCTCACGTTGTGGAACAAAGTTTTCTTTCTCTTCATTATTGTCACTGACAATATCTTGATCTCTTGCTACTCAAATTTACATAAAATTACATAAAGCTGCTTTTGAAAAAATAACATACTGAAACTGTTTCGATTTTGCTTGATCAGTTTGTGAAATAATCGTCCACGCTTTAAGCGATGTCTTTAACAATATGATAAAGGAAGCGAAATTTTCCTCATTAACAGGAGATACGTTTTAAGTGGAGATGCATTCATAAGAGTCCACAGTATTCTATTTTTTTTACAAAATTTAAAGGAACTAACCACAATATTTATCTTTCTACAAAATTTTAATATTCAAATCAAATTTCAAATATTTATATTTAATTAAAATTAAGACTAAACGTTTCATAGACATAGCATTTCGTTACACAGTAGTTCCAGAATGTGCAACTTACAAAAGAAAAAATAAATTTTTAATGAAAAATGCTTGATTGTTTTTAAGGTGGTTCTCAAAAAAATATTTTCTTCGCTGAACATTGCGAGACCTTCTGGCACATTTTTTGACTCATTTTTCAAAGAGGTATTTGCAAGCATGATTATGGAAATGATTTATCATCGAAAAGTTTTTCATATTTAGATAAATTAATTACATCTTGAGTTATAAGCGATTGTTGTTTAATAACGCCCCTCTCCTGCGGTTCGCAAAAAGATATTCGGTTCAAACAGCAACTTTCACCACATTTTCTGAAAAATCTTCTTCTGCCTTTACGGAAAAAACTTCACTTGTATAGTTTCTGAAGAGCATTTGCTCATTTCTTGCGTTTGAGAAAAAAAATGAATTAAAAAATTTGTCAGTATGTTGTCTAATTTGAACTGAGAACCTTCCTATCAAAAGGTTGATGAGTGAATTGTGCCCGGCAGATTTTCCAGGATAGCTTAGTTGACAGAGCATTGGCAGCTTAATCGAAAGTTCCTTGGTTCAAATCACGACCTGTACACCCTTTCACTAAGTTGGAAAATTACAACTCATATGATAATATAACTAAACCAAACTAAAACTCCAACTAAATAATTGTATAAAAATTAATCATTTGTTACTATAGTTTGGTTATTGCAAAAGACGAAAAATAATACTGTATATGTACTATTTCATCGATATTGCCTAATATGCACAATATGTGCATATTTAAAAAGGAAAGTGAATGTACAGAAATATTATTTTATAGGGCATAATGTTTGAAGGCCCTGAATTTGAAAATATAAAAAGTAGCTGTTTTTCTAAGTGAAACTTTTTTCCACAATTGATAAATTGTCATTATCTTTACAAAAGCTAACGATTATAGTAGAATTCAATTCTGACAAGAAAAACTGGTGAACTAAAAGAAATAAAGCTGACTTTACACTTTTCTGCTTCAAAGAAAATATTTCAACAAATCAGAATCATAAAGAAAGGCTTTGATAAAGAATGTTTATAACAACAAAAGTTAAAGAGAATTGACATCCCGGAAGTATATATTTTTTATTTCAGTCTGTTGCACGTATTTTTTTGTTCTCGGAAACTGACAATTTTAAACTAAGCTGGTTAGTTTGTAATTAATCTTTTTGATTAATTGACTTATATTAATGTTATAGATCGCGTTATTTTGAAGAAAGCATGAAAGGGACTATATTTAAATATTTTTGACATGATACAAAGAAAACATCAACTCTTGTGAAAAATACATAAATCTAATTTTACTTTTTTCCCCTTAAAAGAAATATTAGAACGAAAATATTAGAAGATTTCAGAAAAATAATAAAAAAAAAAAAATTGACATACGGATTCTTATTACCATCTTTTGCATATATTTTTCTCATGAGAAAATTGACAGCATAAAATGGAAATGGTCAGTATCATGTAATTAAGTAGGGGTTTTTGCTCCCTACGAGCTATGCCCGCCAACCGTAGGTCCAGACACCGTAGGCTCTGAAAGCATGCTAATTTGCTCTGTTTTAAAAAGATTACAGAAGATTGACTCATAATTAAACGATCAGAGACAATATTCTCTAATTGGATTGCCATTAATTTCTTTCTGACTAAGGGATTTTTCAGTTCTTAAGGTCGAATCAACTGAAATCCCGAAATTTTATACCGACAGCATAAGAGTTTTTATTTTTTTATTTTTTAAATAACACTTTTAAAATGTAGCGTTTTAAAGATAGCACAATTTTTAATAAAGTCTTATTTCTCTTCTTAATATTCACTTGTAAATACATTCATTAATTGTAAAAAAACATTATTATTTGTGCTGTTTTAAAATTTGGCAAGAATAGGTAAAAAATGATCTTTTCGAAATTTGAAATAAATCTCCCGTGTAAATATATTTTTTAATCAAATAGTGTTTAGAAATATTATTATTTAGGCATTTATGACGTAAGTTCTCCCCATTTCACCACTTTCGCACATAATAATTTAATTATTTTAAAGTTTTATTTCTCTTTTTATTCATGTGCAATTATAATTTTCAATTGTAAAATGTTTGGAATTATTATTTGAGCTTTATTAAAGTTTGGCAACAATACAAAAAAATTTCCTTTTCAAAATATGAAATAAATCTGTGTTCAAATACTGAAATTTTGAGAAAAAAGTAAACCTGAAAAAAAAAACCCTCTAAAAAAATAGTCAAATTTAAAAATTGATTATACACGGCACACCACAAGCTCGTCAAGTACGTGTCTGCGAAAGATGTTTAAATTGCTATGCATACTTTTCGATCCCATAAAACTTTTTTAACGGAACTATTTTGACCAACTTCAACATTAAATAGCGCTTAAAATAATTCTTTTCTTTAAAAACTGTCTGCTTCAGCGTGTTTATCGGACATTTTTCTATAAAACTTCCAATGTTTATATTTTTACATGCAATAGTGTTCTTAATATGAGCCACGAATGACCTGCAGTAACCAAAAATTCATTTACAGCAGTGATAGCGGTGATTACTTTTTTTTATATAAAGAGAAACAAATAAGTTGGCACAGGAAATGTTTTGCTCATTTTGTTGCTGTTTTATGAAAATATTTGTTATTTTTAAAGATAAACCTTTACATTAAATTTATTTAAAAAATTCATAAACGTAAAAAATTAAGTGACTTTTATAATGAATGTTTACTACATCAAAAGTTAAGGAAAATTGGCATTTGGAATGAAAATTCTTATTTTCCTCTATTGCATATTACGTTTTTCTTAAAAACATTCACAACGTAAAACTGAAATGAAAATAGCCTTTTTTATCAATTGATTTAAATAAATATTATAAACCACATAAAAAAAACCTTTAGTAATGGTTTGATTGACATATTTTCTAAGTGATACAAAAGATTGTAATAAATATAGGTTGTTATTTATAAATCGTCAGATTCTGAGAACAGTTCGTAAAATATAAAAACTAAGCATAATTATCGAATAATTCAATTCACACGAGGATAATCTTGTAAACTAAAACAAATTTTATATTTTTCTCTCTGATCGAAAATATTTAAAGAATTCAGAAACATAGAGAATTGAAAAAAAAATGGCTTTGATAATGAATGTTTGCTATAATAAAAGTTAAAAAGAATTGGCATTCGACAGGCTCAGTTTTCTTTCCTCTTTTTTTATATAATACTTTTTCTCAGAAAACCGACAATTTAAAACGCAAATGGCTAGCTTCTGAATAGTACTTATTATTAATTGATAAATGTAAATATTGTAGACCACATTATTATAAAAAATTACGATTAATGGTTTGATTAAACTATTTTAACGAGATTTAAAAAAAAAAAAAAAGGAAAAAACTTGTGAACTTAAAGAAACAAAGCAACATTAAATTTTTTAAAAGAAAATATTTCAAGAATTCAGAAACATTTAGATTTGAAAATGGTTTAAAGAGTGAATGTTTACTATAATAAAAGTTAAACAAAGTCGACAATTTTCTTATTTTCCCTTTTGTTTTCCATATAATATTTTTTTTTCTCAGAAAATTAATAACATAAAATGGAAATGGCTAGTTTGTGAATAGTCTTTATTATTAATTGATAAATCAAAATATTATGGACCAAAATATTTTAAACAAAGTAAGAACAACGGTTTGATTAAAACATTTTTGACGTGATAAAAAAATATGAAAAACTTATAAACTTAAAGAAACAAGGCAACACTATATTTTTAAAACGAAAATATTTCAAGAATTCAGAAACATTTCTAATTGAAAATGCTTTTGATAATGAATGTTTACTGTAGCAAAAGCCAAGTATTTTCCAAATACAACCACTTCCTTTCCTAATTTGCTAAGAAAGAGGATAGATGCAATAACAAATAATTTAAAGTTGTTATTCAAACAAAAATAGTTTTCTAATTAATTATAAGAACATGTTAAACTAGGCAGACAGTTTTTCAAAAAGTACATGTATATAACAGGAAATCAACATTAAATAATTACTATTTAACTACTATTTCAGCAGTGAAATTACGGTTGAAATTATTGAATATTAAAGACGTAAATTATCGTTATGCTAAGTAAGCGTAAACCAACAGAGCGAAAAATGTCCAAGGCGGGAATCGAACCCGGGCCCCTGGAATAGCGCTCCAGTGCTATACCACTAAGCCACGAGGATGATGGCCAGCTTAGCATCTCTCACTCTCATAAGTCGGTAACATTGCTACCGCAACTACTAGATGGAAAAGTCTTCATGAGCACACAATTTTGCGGCGTAACATGAGACGCAAATGAACCCAGCATCGGTGAATATACAATTTTTTATTAATTTTTCAATTACTTTTCAACTATTTCTATTTAGTTGAAAAATTAATTAAAAATTGTATATTCACCTATACTGGGTTCATTTGCGTCTCATGTTACGCCGCAAAATTGTGTGCACATGAAGACTTTTCCATCTAGTAGTTGCGGTAGCAGTCTTACCGACTTATGCGAGTGAGAGATGCCAAGCTGGCCATCGTCCTCGTGGCTTAGTGGTAGAACACTGGAGCGCTATTCCAGGGGCCCGGGTTCGATTCCCGGCTTGGGCATTTTTCACTCTGTTGGTTTACGCTTAGTTAGCAAACTGATAATTCACGTCTTTAATATTTAATTACTATTTATTAGATTGCATACTTAATAGCACGTAAACTTAATAAATTCATTGTTTACATGAGTACACGCGGTGTTTAGATAGTAATAAAATAACTGGAAGTAACAATTTAATTGTACGGAAGTAAATTTTTCTTTTTATCCATATAATGATTTATTATTATATGAAGAATAAAAGGTTTCCTACTGTATATTTCTCATTCCCACATCATATATTATCAGTTAATTTAATTTGTATTTGTGTAATTATAAGCTGATTTGTTGATAAACTAAGAGACATTTTCCCCTGTCTATAAATTTTATTTCTTCTCCCGTTCAAATGAATTTCTTTTAGCCTAGTAAGCAAATATTTTTTTTAGCTGTGAATTATTTGCACCTATGTTTATTTTAAAGATTAAACTTTTAGCGGACGCGCGAGGAGGGCGGCGTTGTTTGGATATTACGCAAAGGTTAATAAAAAAAAAGGGGGGGGGGGAGAGAAACATCTGATAAATATTACATTGCAATAATACATTTTATAATGTATGTTGAATTGGCACACATGTATGAATAATTGTATAGTTACTAGGGGGCTCGGCCCCCTACGAGCTACGCTCGCCAACCCCCGTTCAGGCACTGCAGTCTCTAAAAGCACGCTAATTTGATCGGCTTTAAAAAGATTTTGGAAGATTGAATTATAATTAAAAAAAAAACAAAAGCGATCTCCCTATAAACGGGTTTTTATTCATTTCTCTTTGATTGGGGAATTTTACGGAAAAATCAGCTGCTGTTAAAAGATACAATGGCATTTCAAAATCATCTAATATAAAATGAATTAAGTAAACAGAGTCTTTGTCTCCCGGTATTTTTTAACAAAGCGAAAAGAAAGTCCTTTTAAATAAGACATTTTAAATATATCGTTTTTAATCTGACGTAATTTTCACCAAACTTTTCTTTCCCTTTTTAATATTCACGTGAAAATGCTTTTATTAGAAATGAAATATTATTTGCGCTGTCCAAAAAAAAAAAAAAAAAAGAAAAAAAAATAGTTGAAAAGTTCATCTCAAAATATCAAGTAAATGTCTCGCGCTATTTTTAAATTTATACTGTTTTGCAATATTATTTTGTGTTCATTTTATGTAATAACTGTAATGTGACGTAAATGTGATGTAATTTCTCCTATTTAAGACTTCTAACGCATGAACTATTATTTTAACACAATCAAACTGATTGGTAAAATTATCATACGAATTGAATATTTCAAACTGAGCGAAAAAATGCCCAGGCTGGGAATCGAACCCAGATCCTTGGCTTACAAGGCCAATGCTTTTCCGTTTAAGCTAACTGGGTCGACAACCAGCCAGCATATTTCGCTCAGAATACCTTATTGGTAATAACATCTGGTCTGTCATGTAGACAGCTCAACAGAATAAACCGCAGGTAAAGGAACTCCATATAAACGATGGATACGTAGATGAACTATTATTTTAACACAATCAAACTGATTGGTAAAGTTATCATACGAATTGAATATTTCAAACTGAGCGAAAAAATGCTCAGGCTGGGAATCGAACCCAGATCCTTGGCTTACAAGGCCAATGCTTTTCCGTTTAAGCTAACTGGGCCGACAACCAGCCAGCATATTTCGCTCAGAATACCTTATTGGTAATAACATCTGGTCTGTCATGTAGACAGCTCAACAGAATAAACCGCAGGTAAAGGAACTCCATATAAACGATGGATACGTAGATGAACTATTATTTTAACACAATCAAACTGATTGGTAAAGTTATCATACGAATTGAATATTTCAAACTGAGCGAAAAAATGCCCAGGCTGGGAATCGAACCCAGATCCTTGGCTTACAAGGCCAATGCTTTTCCGTTTAAGCTAACTGGGCCGACAACCAGCCAGCATATTTCGCTCAGAATACCTTATTGGTAATAACATGTAACATGTTAACGGAAAAGCATTGGCCTTGTAAGCCAAGGATCTGGGTTAATAACATGTTACATGTTATTATCAATAAGGTATTCTGAGCGAAATATGCTGGCTGGTTGTCGGCCCAGTTAGCTTAAACGGAAAAGCATTGGCCTTGTAAGCCAAGGATCTGGGTTCGATTCCCAGCCTGGGCATTTTTTCGCTCAGTTTGAAATATTCAATTCGTACTTCTAACGCATGTTAATAAATTTATTATTTTACAATATCCTTTCTCTGTTAAAATTCATGTGTAATTATAGATGAAGTAATTTTCAGTAAGTTCCTGCTTTTTATACGTAATTATTTAATTCTAATTTGAAAGTTTTTTTTCTGTTTATAATAGTCACGTGTAAATAAATTTTTAATTTGAAGCAAACATTATTGTTTCCGTTGTTTATACAGTTGGCAACAGGTTAAATTAGTACAATTTTCTGAAATAAGTAAAAAATATCTCTCGAAATGCTGAAAATTTGAATTTAAAATAGAAATGAAACCTCGAAAAATGAGTCAAATTAAAAAAATAAATTAATTCTGCACACCGGGAAATTATAACGTATAAAATTATCTAAAATTTATTAAATTCCGATGTATAGTTTTTGCTCCTATAAAACTTTTTTAGTGGAACGATTTTGTCCAACTTTAGCATTAAATATCTCTTAAAGTAATTCTTCGATTTGAAAACTGTCTGCATCAGCGTGTTTATCAAACATTTTTGTATAATACTACCGATTTTCATATTTTTGTATGCATTATTTTTCTTAATATTAACGAAGAAAGACCTCCGGTCACAAAAAATTCAAAACCGGCGGCAGCGGCGGTGACAGCGGTAGTTACTTTTTTTTTTAGAATAGAGAGATATTTATATGTTTATTTATTTAAATCAATCTATTTATTTTCTTTAATAATTAATAATGTTAATGTTTTAACCTGTATTTAACTTTTAGCACAATGAGGAAAATATTTCATATATAGTATATTATATTCTAAGTGTATAAAGTGCATGTTTTAATTATAAATTTTATTCTTTACTTTATCTTCTCCTACTATATTATTTATATTAAATTTTAAGAACGTTTGTGGACACGTTAAACGATATTAATTTCCAAATTTAAATTCCTTAAAAAAAAAAAAAAAAAAAAAAAACATAAGAATAATAATTTTGGTTATTTATTTTATTATCACTATATTATATATTTATTTAATTGATTTGGATATGATGTAACAGTGATTTAAATATTGATACTTTATAATCTGGTACATTTATTTATGTGAAACATTAATTAATGAATCATCCATGTCACATTTTATGTATTATTAATATTAATATTTAATAAATCATTTACATATTTTTTCTTATATGTTATTAATTTATTAAAATATCTTTAATTATCACTTATATATCTCCAGAAAGTTTATGCTTTAAAGCATCATCCAATAACAGATATAAATATTTAGTTAATTACATATATTACTTTTTATTCCAAAACAATTTATTTTACAAATAATAAACTCGACAGATGGCAGCACTTCAATAATTTTTTGGACAACAAAGTGGAATTAATTTTTAGATGTACTATAGAGGGAGCTGGTCCAATATATTGCAGTTTGTACCCGATTATAACTTGCATTATTACTCCTTGGTCCATCATCTTCAGGGGCGTAGCTACAGATGTTTTTTCGGGGGGGGGGGGGGGAATTAAAAAAATTTCCAACTGTGTTTAATGGTAATGATACTTATACTTAAAAAATAAAATCTTTTCACGAAAAATACTGAAAATTAAAACATAAAAATTATAATTATTGGTTCATTTAATGAAAGATTTTATCTTGTGTACGAGTCATAATTAGTGATGGGCGATAACGAGATGTTTTTCTCGATTTTCTCGATTGTATGGACATCTCGATATTTTTCGATTGTATAAATTTTTTCTCGATGACTACAGTTTGCAAATTTCTTTTATAAATCATATATTATGTATTATATACGTCATACATTTATCAAGAATAGTCTGCGGGTGAACTGGAATGAGTCGATGTTAATAAAGACTAGGTGATTTCGACCGCTAGCGGGCCCCTCCTTTAATTGGGGCACCTAATTTATACGTAATCTTGTAATATGAAATCACGAACAGGTTACCCGCTATATACGGCACTGATATATGATAGCAGGCGGGTGTGGTGTGCACGCACTACAAAATCTTGTAAAAAATATAATATCGAAACGAATGAACGTCGGACCAGATCTCTTGGGGGAGGGGTCAAAGCGAGCGGAGGGGCACAGCAGCTGCATAATATGATTAAGTCGTCACAGGTCTTTAGGCCTTTCCAACCATATGTCACATGAGAAGTCTGGATCTGAATTTATAAAAATGCCCTCCCCGTGGGGGAAAGGGGGGGAGGGGTGCGGGAGGTGGATAACATGAGTAAGTGGTCATAAGCCTTTCCAACAATATGTCACATGAGGGGTCTCAGCTAAATTTAGAAAAACACCCCATGGGGGAAAAGTGGGGGGGGGGGCGGTCACCGGAGGTGCATTACATCAATAAGTCGTCACAGACCTTTCCAACGATATCTCACATGTGGGGTCTTGGCTAAATTTGGAAAAGTGTCCCCCCGGGGGGGGGGGTTCAAAATGGGGGGGATGGACACCGGAGGAGCATAACATCAATAAGTAGTCACAGACCTTTCCAACGATATCTCACATGAGGGGTCTTGGTTAAATTTGAAAAAGTGTCCCCCGGGAGGGGCAAATTGGGGGAGACTGTCACCGGAGGTGCATAACATCAATAAATAGTCACAGACCTTTCCAACGATATCTCACATGAGGGGTCTTGGCTAAATTTGGAAAAGTGCCCCCCGGGGGGGGGGCAAAGTGGTGGTGGGGACACCGTAGGTACATAACATCAATAAGTAGTCACAGACCTTTCCAACGATATCTCACACGAGGTGTCTTGACTAAATTTAAAAAAGTGTCCCCAGGGGGGGGGCAAAGAGTGGGGGGACTGTCACCGGAAGTGCATAACATCAATAAGTAGTCACAGACCTTTTCAACGATATCTCATAAGAGGGGTACTGACTAAATTTGGAAGTGTCCTCCGGGGGGGCAAAGTGGGGGGGGGCGGCCACCGGAAGTGCATAGCACTAATAAGTAGTCACAAACCTTTCTAACGATATGTCACATGAGGGGTCTTGGCTAAATTTGGAAAAGTGTCCTGAAATTTCATATATTATAAATAATATTTAGCGGAGGGCTCCATAAAAAAATCCGATCTAAAATGATAAGAGCGGAAAAAACTACCCTCGCACTGGGGGCCAAATTGGGGAGGGGAGGAAGAAAGTCTCATAATATGAAAGAGTCATACGAGAGCTTACCGATGACATATCACATGACTGGTCCAAAAAAAGTTTGAAAATTGCTCCCCCTCTCTCCCCCCGTGGCCCCACTCTTTCACCCCGGAATTCACACAGCCGCCACTTTAAAATTTTTATGTTCAATAAATAATATTTACCGGAAGACTGCATAAAAAACCCATATTTAAAGCGATTTTTAAATTTATTATAGAAATCGGCTACGGTTTTAAAAATTTGTTCGCCCCTTCCCACCCCCCTTTGGGCGAAGAAAGGTTCATAGTATGAAAGAGTGGTCAAAGGGCTTTTCGATTATATGCCACAGGAAGGCTTGGTAAAATTTTTAAAATTGCACCCCATGAGTGCACTCTCACGTCCTTCTCCCTCGAAATCACCCGACCCACCTTCCTCTTTGAAAATTTTATATTTAATAAATAATTTTTATCGGAGGGTTCCAGGTATGTGACATCTTGGTAGGGCTAAAATAAGAGAAACTTTGAAAATTAGGGCTTCATTTCACAGCTCATTGTCATGCCTTTTTCTCTATCTCGTCCCTTGGTACTCTCGATAAATTTTCTTACTTTTCTTCTCTGCCGAGGACGAGAGAAATCCTCGAAAAGCTTCTCATAGCGAAATGTTGAAAAGCGCGAGAGAAATCCTCGAAAGGCTTTTCATTGGGAGATTTCGAAAAGGACGAGAGTAACAAGCGAGAGGCTTCCCATCGAGAAAGGTTGAAAAGGGCGAGAGGACACTCTCGAGAGACTTCCCATCCCGAAAGGTTTAAAACCGCGAGAGAACCAACCATCGAGCAGATTTCCCATCTGGAAGCGTCGAAATGCTGGAAAAATCATCGAGATGAGATTTGCCGAAATGCGAGATGGAAATGAAGCTTTCAGAGTCGAACTTACCGCATTTCTGGTTTAAGTCATAATTTCTCAAAGGAGTCCATCTGCTTATCCAATCTCTTTTTAGCTCACAGGCTATCTAAGCCTGAGAGCTAATGTACCCGTCGGTTCTGTGTGTATGCATGTACTGTACGTACGTATGTATGTACGTAACGCGATAACTCTTGATTAAAATGTACGATTTGCTTCAATTTTTTTTATGTTCATTCTGATAAGGCGTTCCGCTGTTTAGTTTTGACGGTTCATTGGTTAAGGATAAAGGGAGAGAGGGGGGGCTGGTCCCCCCCTCTCCTTAATTTAGATAAATAGGTTTTTCATGCAGAATTCTTCGATTTGCTCCAAATTTCGTATACCGGTTTATTATGTTAAGGAGCTTCCCTGATTAAACTTGGAGGTTCATTAGTTAAGTATGAAGGGGGGGAAAGGGGGGTAGACCTCTCCTTAATTTAGATAAATGGGTTTTTCATGCAGAATTATTCGATTTGCTCCAAATTTGGTATACCGGTTCATTATGTTAAGAAGTTGCCTTGATTAGATTTGGAGGTTTACGGGTTAAGTATAAAGGGGGAGAAGGGGGCTAGACCCCCCCCCCCTAATTTAGATAAATGGGCTTTTCATGCAGAATTATTTGATTTGCTCATAATTTGGTATACCGGTTTATTATGTTAAGGAGCTTCCCTGATTAAACTTGGAAGTTCATTGGTTAAGGATAAAGGGGGAGAAGGGGGGGCTGGTCCGCCCCCCCCTTAATTTAGATAAATGGGTTTTTCATGCAGAATTATTCGATTTGTTCCAAATTTGGTATACCGGTTTATTACGTTAAGAAGTTGCCTTGATTAGATTTGGAGGTTTACAGGTTAAGTATAAAGGGGGAGAAGGGGGCTGGTCCCTCCTTAATTTAGATAAATGGGCTTTTCATGCAGAATTATTTGATTTGCTCCAAATTTGGTATACCGGTTTATTATGTTAAGGAGCTTCCCTGATTAAATTTGGAAGTTCATTGGTTAAGGATAAAGGGGGAGAAGAGGGGCTGGTCCCCCACTTAATTTAGATATATGGGTTTTTCATGCAGAATTGCTCGATTTGTTCCAAATTTGGTATACCGGTTTATTATGTTAAGGAGCTTCCCTGCTTAAACTTGGAGGTTCATTAGTTAAGTATAAAGGGGGGAAAGGGGGGTAGACCCCCTCCTTAATTTAGATAAATGGGTTTTTTATGCAGAATTATTCGATTTGCTCCAAATTTGGAATACCGGTTTATTATGTTAAGAAGCTGCCTTGATTAGATTTGGAGGTTTATGGGTTAAGTATAAAGGGGAGGGGCTAGTCTCCCCTTAATTTAGATAAAAGGGTTTTTCATGCAGAATTATTGGATTTGCTTCAAATTTAATATACCGATTTATTCCGATATGGCGCTTCCTTCATTAGATTTGGAGGTTCATTGGTTAAGTATACAAGGGCGAAAAGGGGGCAAGTCCCCTCCCCTTAATTTAGATAAATGGATTTTCATGGAGAATTATTTAATTTACTTTAATTTTTTTTCTATGTTTGTTCTGATAAGGAGCTTTCCTGATTAGATTTGAAGGTTCATTAGTTAAGTATAAAAGGGTTAAAGGGGTTAGACCACCCTTAATTTAGCGATATGTTTCTTTTTTTCATGCAGAATTATCTGATTTGCTTCAAATTTGATATACTGATTTATTATAGTTAAGGAGTTTCCTTGATTAGATTTGGAGGTTCATTGGTTAAGTATAAAAGGGGCAAACGAGGGATATTTCCCTTCATTTATTTTTTGAGGGACATTATTCTTTGAAATAACAGTATAATATACAGTTAGTGTTAATAACCTGTGAGCTCAATGCCATCAGTTTAACTGGCACTTATCATTTTATTGCTATTAACCGATGTGGGTTATGAAGCATAGTAGTTTATGTATTCAGTTCTGTATAGTCCTAGTTTCAAACTTTACTGTTAAATTTAGTGTCATTTTGCCCCGAATTTTCAATGTTTCTCTTATTTTAGCTCTGCCAATCTGCCCCATACCTGGAGACTCAGATAAATACTATTTATTAAATATAAAAAGTTCAAAGAGGAAGGTGAGTGAATTCTGGGGTGCGCGAGAGTGACAAAGTGAGGGGGGGGGGGGGTAATTTTCAAACTTTTACCAAACCTCTCCTTGACATATCATCGGAAAGTCCTTTCACCACTCTTTCATATTATGAACCTTTCTCCTCCCAGAGTTGAATTCCGGGAGGGGTTCGGGGGAGGGGGAGGGGGGAGCGGTGCGGGGGTGACTTTTTTTTTTAATTGTAGAGATTTCTACAATAAATATCATTAAATGAGGTTTTTTAATGGAGCTCTCCAATAAATATTATTTATTAAATATAAAATTTTAAAAGTGGGGCTGCGTGATTTCCGGGTATATTCTAGGATAAAAGAGGGAACCCACGTGGGAGGGGTAGATTTCAAACTTTTTTTGGACCAGTCATTTGATCTATCATCGGAAAGTTTTCGGTTATCATCGCAAAGTTACTCTTTCATATTATGAACCTTTCTTCTTCCTTCCTTAGTTTGGCGGCCCGAGAGAGGCACTTTTCGAACTTTTTTGAAATCGTAGCGTTTTTAAACATTTTAGATCGGATTTTTTTTTACGGAGCCCTCCGATAAATAATTTTTAATATATGAAAATTTCAAAGAGAAGGATGGGCAGGGTATATTTCGGGGGGGGGGGGGGGGCACGATAATTGGAATCCTGGGAGTTGGGACTCTTTTCTATCTTTTGCCGACACCCCTCATGTGATATATCATTGGAAAGCTCTGTGACTACTATTTCATTCGCCCGCGCCCCCCCCCCCTTACTTTGCCCCCGAGCGGGGGCACTTTACTAAATTTAGCCGACACCCCTCATGTGCCATAACGTTGGAAAGTCCTGTGACCACTTATTCATATTATGCACTTTTTTTGCCCCTCCCTCCTACTTTGCTCCCCGCGGGAGTTCGTTTAATGTATTCCAGTCGAAGACTTTATGAAAATGGGGAAATTAAAGATCCAATCTCAAATGACGTAGAAAAATCAATAAAAAATTTTGATCCCTTTTATCATCCTTTAGTTCATATTTCTGCCACTAGGGGGTGCTTTTGATTCTTATTTCTTTGGCCATTTTGGTGCTAATTGCCGAAAAATTCTAATTTTTGATACTTAAACTCCCCTTACCGCTTCATAGCTACTCGCGTTTTTTCAGCTTTTTTCAACCAGGGGGCACCCTTACAAGACTTTTCCAGTCTTATGGCTCCTTTATAGTTTCCCTTTGGTTTGTTGTTTTTTTATTCCATCTGTTTTCAGTTACCCTATATTTAATAAAATCTGCCTTATATATATGTAAAAACAATGATTTCAAATAATCGATTCTAGAACATCTCCTTTGTAGATTCTCGAAAGTAATCGATGAGTGCATCGATTGTGTATTTTACGATAACGATTTTTTTCGATTGGTAAATTTTCGAGAATCGCCCATCACTAAGCCCTATCACTACTATGAAATTGTCGGCCAGAATAATAGCTAAGTTTTCCAATAACTGTTTTTAGCTTTTCTCGTTATAATCGATTGTAAAACATCTCGATTGTAGATTCTATGAATTAATCGATGGCTGTATCGATTGTGATTTTTTACGATGACGATTTTTCTCGATTGTTGAATTCTCGAGAATCGCCCATCACTAGTCATAATCATACTTCATATTAAAATAGTCTCATGATATTTGGAGATTTTTGAGAAAGGAGCAAAGTTTTGGAGGAAATAAATTAGAGAACTGTTCAGTGTGGAATTTAGGGGGTAGCCGGGGAGGTACATTACCCTCCGGAGCAATGAGATGTCCCCCCCCCCCCCACGGAAGATTTGAGATTGGTTGTTTTCAATGGTCAAAAAGTGCAACAATTTCCCCCTCCGGAATTCTATAATGTCCTCCTCTCCCCCGGAGCCACAGAAATAGCTCCCGAGAAAAGTGTCTGAATTCAACACTGGAACTGTTGATGGACAACAGGTCTGGCTGCTTTTTATATTTCTTTTGATGATTTAACCAGTTTACTCTTACAGAACCCAGTAAGGTAGACAGCAAAACAATAAATAATCTCTTTTTTTTTTACTATTTCTTTAAAAAAAGTGTTTAAAAAAACCTGGAATTTTCCAACTCGAAGCTCAAATTTCCCAAGTTCATATATATTGGAGGGGGAGGTTCCCCCCCATAACCCCTCATCGCGACACCTCTGATTATCTTTTAAAAAACTTTTTTGGCAACAGTTGCCTATAATCATACATTTGTTTTTTTATACATCATTGCTAGTTTAAGAGGATCTCAAAGTGGTAATTGGTTTTTCTTTTTCAATCGATTTATTGTTTATTGTATTATTGTTTATTGTTTATTGTATCGTATTTATTGTTTAATTTATAGGTTTTCCATTTTTTTTTCTGTTTTTATTGTGTGTTGGTAGATCTAAATTCGTATTATTTAGCTCTTTATGGCTAATACGAAGATTAAATCTCACACTTTATTTGTAGTGACAAGGTATTTAGGGCCTGAGGATTCTGTCTTGGTTCTGCAAATTTCCATTATATTACTTTGATTCTAGTTCTTTTACTATGTTTCTTTGTGGTAAATTGTAATTGTTTTTAATGCATATATATATATATATATATATATATATATATATATATATATATATATATATATAAACCAGTATTCCTTTATACAAATCTAAAATTTTTGACCGATTTACACGAAACTTGATATAAATACGTTTTAGAAAAATAGTAACATTACTGACGGCTTTAAAAATTTCTCAAAACACTCTTTACCCCTTTTGCGAACCCACCTTCCAGTATTATATAAGACTATTATTTTTAATTTTCAACTGAATTTTTTTATTTCCTGTTGCAAGAAAAAGAAACTGCATTTTAACACTATTTTTATGAACCAATAAAAATTCAGAGTCACTCGCAATATTTTCGCATCCAAAATTGAAGTCATTCTGAGAAGGTAATGCGCATTTTTCTTATATATAATTAAAGGAGTATACTATAAGTGCGTTAAATGACATTTTATATTCATTTAAATATATTTGGAGTTTAAACATACCGTTTAATTAAGACATTTGAATTTCAATAAAAACATTAAGGTATTTTTTTTTCCGAAATATGACGTCACTTTCTATGAGACGAGTTTTGTTTGACGTCAAACTGATTGTAAACAAACGTATGTTATTTTTTATTTCCAATTTCTTTTGTATACTATAGCAATATATTATAGCTATACGTTAAAGCTAAGTGTTTTAATACCTTAGATGCAGTAGTAACATTTATTCTATTTATATTAAATAGAGAGTCATTTTTTTCTCTTTTCAAACAAAACTCCATTACTGACGTCAGACTAAAATTGCATAGTAAAGGACATCATTTTCATATAATCATTGTAAGTTTAATTTTTCTGAATGAAAATATGAGTTTCTATTTAAAAATGACATTTAATCGTCAATGGAGGTTACTTGTTCTGTTGAAACTAACATCCAGTACCTGCAAAGTAAAGATTTTATTTTCAAGCCATATAAAATAGAATTTTCACAAATGCTACGCCATTTATTAGAATTTTTTGAATTTTCTTCTATTTGTCAGAAAAGTTATATATTTTTCTGATACACGTGACAAATAAAACCAGCATTGTCTTTTACAAAGGAGCTGAGAACTTTTGATATGATTGCGTGAAAGTACTGTAATTTTTTTTTCTGATTGTTGTTTTAATTACTTATGGGTGCGAATCTACAAAGCTTCGTTATTGCTGTCACCGTATTTTTAGAATATTAGATTTTTAATTACTTTACTCGGAAGGCTCCTGTGATTAACACGAAAAAAGTCGGGTGTTTCTGCTAGTCAGTAATAATATTAATCCAATGAAAAATTTCAGTTATGGTGCTTTGACAATTACGGCTTAAGAGGTGCAAAACAAGTAGGCATAAAATTGAACTAAAAGAAGATTAGACTCTAAGCGAAAGTAGTTTTTTTGGCCATAAAAGTGTCAAATGCCATGAAAGTAAGAATTTATAACTGCTTAAAGCAATTATCTACTTTTACTGGAGATACAAAAGCTTTGAAAATTTCCGACGTGATCGTAATTTAAGCAAACTTATTTATTTCTAAAATATGTTATTTGAAAAACAACCTCTCTTTTGTGAACAAACCTCATAACTAATTTGAAAGTAGAACCTAATGCCACGATAAAGTGGGTGAATTTCATTTTTATAATGTTTAAAGTGATTTTCAGAGATTTTTCGGGAAAAGTCATCATTCTGTGCACAACAGTCTTGACTGACGTTTAAGTCTTTATGCTCCGAAAATATTTTAAAGTCTACCTTTAGAATACTATTGTTATAAATAAAACATTTGATTTTTCTAATATTAATGATAAGTTTCCGGTTCGGTGTTAAACATTCCCCACTATCATCGATAGATGATTAACGACCGCTAAGTTCTAATCCTGCCTATGAATTATCATATGAAATTTAAGTAAACTTAATAATTACTGAAATACCTATCTCGAAGGAAAAAAAGAAGCCGTTAAATCAAATGAATACTATTTCAACTGTATTAACCTCTCTTAAATTCATATTTGATCGAATCTTCTATTCAAATTAGGACTATGCTTTTACGTTAATTATAAATTTTGATATTCTCCAAGAAGAAATCAGTGAAATTACTTAAAAACAGTGATAGAAAAACAATGGAATTTTGACGAAAAACTGTTTCACAAAATACATTTTTTTAGTTAGCTGTAATTGATAATATTATTAAGCTATAAAATGAAATCTTACTCTAATACAGTAAAATTATATCAATGATATTATTTGAAGTATATTAAAGTAAACTTACAAATTACTAAAATATCTTACTAGGAAAAGAAAAAACTCTCTTCTTTATAAATAAATTTCGAAAATAAAGTGAGAGTTAAACCTAATTCCATGTTTGATTTGATGTCTTTTATTTTTTTAAGTACTGTTCAGACATTTATTGAGGAAGGTTAACTTTCTTCGCGCAATACTAGTTGACCGACATTTAAACTGGTACTTGATCAAACATTCACATCACATATGTGCTAAGGGTTTATTTTTGAAGTATAAGTTTTCTTCCTTTACAGGTGGCATCTTACATACCTGGAGTTTTGACAAAAAAAGAAAGGCCCATTTCCAAAAATACACTTTTTTAATTATCTGTAACTGATAAAATTGCTAAACTATATTTACCTGAATCATATTTGTGCTATGTGTTTATTTTTGAGCTATAAAATGTTGTGTTAGTTTAACTTGAAATTACTTGGATTCTTACTTTTTGATGAGAAAAAATATCACCCGAAAAATACATTGTTTTAGTCACTTGTAACTGATATTATTAAATCTTACATGAGCTATGTGTTTCTTTTTATTTAACCCTAGAACGGCGTTTATACGTGGATGTAAAAAATAACAGGTGCCATTCTATTTGACCTTGGAGGTTAACCCCACTCTCTGGGAATGTTTCGAGGAGGGGCTCATATAATCCATATTTAAGTTATATAATACATATTTTTAGAGAACACGCCTAGGAGGCGTATGTGTACTGTGTACTGTGCTGATATTGACAATACCGCTCTAGGGTTAAAGAAGAAAGATCAAACACCCTGGAATTCTGACAATAAAAGATCCCTTTTAAAACATATATTATTTTAATCACACTTTTAAAAATGCGAAAGGAATATCGATTAATGAAAGATTCTACCATAATCTTAATTCACAACGTAAAAGTCGCTCTAACAAGTTCCTTTCATAATCTTAGTGATGAAAAGATGACACAACATTTTCATGGCAATTCAATGCTATAAGGAATTCTCTAAGATTAATTAAAAATATTAAAAATGTTCTACTCTCTTAAAAAATAAATTTATGAGGCATATTAACCACACACGCACAAAAAAAAATGCAATGAATATTTTAAAGAAATGTTAGAACCGAAGAAATCATTACATTGTTAATTAAAATCTTCAGACATTGCAATAGATATTAATAGTTTCTATGAAGATCAAGCTATTAAGTTAGCATTTTATTTATTGCCTTTCAAGACGTCACTAAGATAGATATCATTTTGAGTTATTAGGTATCTATTCAAGGTAAAATGAATTGGAATTGCAACGTGTAAAGAATATGATACGTAAATGAATTCATTTCAGTTAAATGGTTTAAGCCATTTGATACTCTTTTACAAGAACAAATTAATAGAAATGAATATAAATAAGTTATTTTTCTAGGCGTAACGTTAATTTTTTTCATTCTAACTTTCATTAAACTTAATAATAGATATATGTTTTGGGAATTTCATTAATTTATCAATAGTGTTTCAAATAAGAAAGAAAACCACAGAAAACCAAAATTAGAAAAATATTGCCATTTTGGTAAATTAAAAAAAAATTTAATAAAAATTTTTTAATTTTTAAATTACATTCATTCTGAATACTTCAAAGTTAATGCAATGTCTCTATAATTATATTCACCCATATGCTTACAACATACATCTTATGTACTTTAATAGGCCTTATAACATGCATACATACTTTCCTTCAGTACCTTTTGATGTATAATAGTTATAAAAATACACTTTTTAAACTAATGATCGCAGTAGT
This sequence comes from Maratus speciosus, assembly GCA_963932465.1. Classification (NCBI taxonomy): domain Eukaryota; kingdom Metazoa; phylum Arthropoda; class Arachnida; order Araneae; family Salticidae; genus Maratus; species Maratus speciosus. The sequence goes on from OZ010795.1 coordinate 270,325,093, forward strand.
GACTTAAGAGGAATTTCCATCATTCTAATCTGCAGCACAACAACAATTGTGTTTTTCGTGTTGCTGTTGTTCGCGGTGCTTATAAATTGAGATGACTTTTTTTTTTTCGCCGAATGGAAGACACAAACAACCCAATCTTTAATGTTTTTTACATTTACAACAAAGCGTTTTTTTATGTTAATCTTTTAAACTGATTGTGGATTCGAACAAATTGATTGTTCAAAATATATTACGTCCAGCAACAATTCATTCAATGAATTTGAATCACAGATTTCAAAAACTACACAAGTCCACATATTTTTTTTTTTCAAACGTATCCTTGAAGGCAGGGCTACATATGTAGACAAAAGCTAAATAGATTTATTTATCCTTTGCTGCTCATATTTGCTGTCGCAAAAACAACACTAGTAAATGACAATAACAAGATATATTCCAACGGTCAACAAGAGAAGAAGAAGAAAATATGATGGAACACGTGGTGACTGTGTGCTTAATGAACTGCGTGCCATTTGTTTGTAGCTCAATTTTTATCGATTCCGGAAAAATCCTAAACCTTCAAATTATGTTGTTTTTTAAATCAATTATTCATTTATTTCAATTATTTAAATGTAAAGGTGATTACATTAGTAACAAAAACAACAACAACATAAATAAATAATAAAAACCCCTAAGACTACTTACCCCTAAGATAATTTTATACTGCTTTTCATGTCTTCATTCCCATCATATCCACACATGTGGACGTCTGTTGTTTCCCATTTTAAGATATTAGAATTTAATTTCAATTTTAACCTTATATATACATACACCAAGATCTAAACTTCGTACGAAGGTAAATAAATGACAATTATTGCTTTGAAGTTAAATTAGAGACGAAACTCGGCAATATTCAATAATACTTCGTTACTACTAAGCAGTAAAGACTGAAGGTATGAATATTTTGAATTTTATTACAGTAAATTGATTCTTCCTTTGCCAAACACAGCAGCAATTTGTTTGTTAGATGTAATATAGAGGTAAAATTAGAGTAAAAATTAGAGTAGTATAGAGGTAAAAATAAATGCTTTAAAGTTTCCAGTTAGTTAAGGGAGTCCGGGACACAAAAATCTTCAAATTTTCATTTTTTTTTTATTATTATTGGATTAAAAATTTCTCTGCCGTTTTCTGCTTAAAATGACGTTTAAATCATGTTTCTATCTTAATTAGAACAGGAAATATTAATTTTTTCGTTTTGGTTTGTTTTCAAAATCTCCCTTTCAAGCTATGGTTGTCAAGGAAACGAGTTCTTGTGAAATTGTGTTTTTCTTCATGATGGGTTTTTTCACCATTACTCATATTTAAATTGTTATAAATGAAGAACCGTTACAGATAACTGGTTCAAACTTGGAACATATCTTTTTCAATAGCTTTACTTTAATTTAGATTCAGCAAATTAAAAAATATATATTACTTTTGAAAATATGATTTTTTTTTTTTAAAGTTACATCATTTTTTCCTAATTTTTAATTTAAATATTTTTAATTTTTTTTAAATTAATATTTTTTAAAATGCTGAATCTAAATTAAAATTTATATATTTCTGTTTATTTAAATGAAAAAAAATTGAAATTCTATAAATAATATTTCGAGTTATAACGATTTTAAAGTACCCCACTTTTTTAACAAAATTAAAAATTTAAATTAAAAAAAAATATGAGAAGTTTTATCATGCGATTTTATTTACAAATGATATGATTAACCATCACAAAAAATTTCAAAATTTTAACTCAATAAATAAAAAACTTTTGAAAATGTGTCCAGGACCCCCTTAAACATCGTAAATTTCGAAATTAAGAGTTTAAGTAAACAACATGGATCGTTTGATAGGAAATCAACTTTGAAAATTTTTTCTTAACAAACAGCCTATATTGATTGCTATTTAAGGATCTAGCCCAGTGGTTTTCAACCAGTCTGCTGCGGAACACTGATGTTTCTTGAGAAAATTTCAAGATTCTCGAAATATTTCAATCCCGTTCTATCCAAGGTGTTACAAAGCCTTCGTATGGGGATTCATTGGAATTTTGTGAAAGTTGTTTCTTTTATGATTCTACATACATATATAAAAGAGTAACAGAACAAAAACGTTTTAAAATTCATAATTGAAATTAAATTCTCAAATGCTTTTTATAACATTAATATCTAATGCTCAAAACTTAATTTTCCTTTTATAAGTTTTTTTTTAGCACAGCAGTTATTGCTTCCTTACTTCAAATTTTAACTAACTTTAAGAGGAAAATAGATGAGGTAAGCACAACTCTTTTTCTACTGTGGTTAGATCTGCAAAAGCTGTTCCCAGGAGGTTATGCACGGACTGGCCCAGATATTCGATGGTAATCCAATCATTAATAAGATAAAGTATAGTCTTCACCCGAGCTTCCTACTAGGGAAAATTAAAAGTTCCGTCAACCGGGGCTACTTTGGTCCTTGCGGGGTTACTTAGGTCCATCCCATAAAAAAGGTTTTAATCTCTGTATTGAACAAACAATACAAGATAGTTTGGAGTTTTTGCCCTTGAAAAATATTTTATACCCTACTATAGGGTATTTGAATAGTTTGGGGGTAATTTAAATTTTTTTAGTGGCAACACTGGATGTGTTTGTAAACAACCGTTTTCCTGTGTAAATTTTAAATCTCCAAACTTTCTATAGTGAAACAATCTGGATAAGAGCTACAAATAAGGTAAGTGTCAAAATATTATCTTTAGTAACCTGTAACCCATGCGTGATCATAGTTTTTCCTTTAACTTTTTATTTTGAAAGGAAGTGTTCTAGTTTTCATAAAGCTAACATGAAAACTAGTATTTTGGGGCTACTTTGTTCCAGGCCTTTTTTGGTCCGAAAATCGCCCCAATTACTTAAAATAGACTTTTATACAACCAAATCTGTTAAAACATGTTTTAAGTAACTTTTTTTTTCTTCAAATGTTACTGTAGCAAAAGGTTACATTAATTGTTTTTGTTCCAGTTGCTGAGGATAATATGACGAAAACTGTTTCTCGTTTGTTTAATATTAACAATTGTTTTGTTGTGTTTAAATGTTAAAAAAAAAAAAAAAAAAATCACTTGTTTATCGAGTTTGCAGTGTTAATTTATTAGAAAATGCTATTGCCAGGGAGTTTCAATAAAATATATTCATATAACGTATAATGTAATATAATAATATTAATAATAATATTAATATAATGTATTCATGTCAACATATGAAATGTATTCATTTTATATAAAACTAAGTGAATGGACCAAAGAAGCCCCCAGCAAGGTCTACTTTGTTCCAAAACTTTAAAAATAGCTAAAAAATAAAAAATAATAAAAAAAATTCCTCTTTAAAATCATACAGTTTGCTTCATTGTTTCATGTTAATTATTTACAACTCCATTTCGACGTTGAAAAATCACATATAATATTTTTTAATAATGGAAATAATGGAAATGTGAGTGGAACCAGGAAAAAGTGGCCCAAAGTACCCCCGGTTAACGGTACTTTAATAAAAACTGAATGCACAAGTGAAAAAGGGCGCTTTTCGATAAAAATAATGTGTTAACTTATCGGGAACTCTCCCGATAATGCCCCTGACTGAAAATGGTTACAATCTATAGGAACCCCCATAAAAGTTAGGTCCTAAATAGAACTTTACCGTATCACTAACTGGCGATTACAACTTCCTATTAAAACAGCATAATATGTAAGTAGAAGACACCCGAAATATTACACATACACTGTTAAAAAAATTTCTGTGAAATTACAGAGAATCTACGGGTAATCCATTATCTTAAGTCTTATGTAAAATTACAGAGATTAGGGAAACTGAGATTCTGTTAAATAACAGAGAAGTTGTACGGTAAATTTACAGTAGACTCTATAAATTAATATCGTTAAAAATACAGAAGACTCTGAAAATTTATTTTTAATGATAATAATTTAATTTAGTTTTCAAAATTAGTGAATCACTCAATTTTTAGTGAGCTTCAAAGAAGTTTAATTTTTAGAATCAATTTGAACTGCTGTTTATTATTTAATATTTACGCAATTTGTTTCGTGCCGGGCTGGGGTTTGAAACCGGGCCTACCAGATAGTAGAAGAACGCCTTACTGACTGAGCCATAGGAAATCATGATCTTTTATGATTCAGCGGGGGAAAAATCTATTGTGCTTTTCAAAGATTTCGCTTCAAATATACTCGTTAGAAAGTTCGTAAACGGTTTATTTTAATTTATTTTAGACCGATACATAATACCTATTATTTTTTTAATCAATTTTAATTTTTTAACTAGTGTAAGTAATAATAAAAAAAAAATTGAATCTAATTCATTTTTTACTACTATAACGTCTTAGAGAATTTTTCAAAATTGTCGCACACTATTTTTTAAAAGAATTTTTCAATAAGAAATAAGAGAAAAATAAACAGAATAAATCTAATTTATTATTTAAAAGTGATTTTTTACGTTTTCTTTATTTTATTCATTTTGTGTAATATGTTTCTAGAAGATTAATATATTTCTTATGACTCACTTACCAATGAAATAATAAGAATAACAGCATTGTAATATTAATAACAGCTTTGAAATAATACTACGCAATTTACTTTTAATGTTGCCAAGCTTTTGATATATGGAGAAGGGAACAACTGCAAAGTGATTGTCGATAAAAATCCCTACTAACTCCGAGGCGATAATTTTTCCCTTTCTAAATTATTCTAAGTTTTAAAAAAAACAATTTTTAAACTAAATTTTCTTCTTTAAAATTGATAATAAAATTGGAAAAGAATTTTAAAAGTGTGTATTTTGAATTATAAGTTTTATAAGTTTTAACAAAGATAAAAATATCTTTAAATAAAGACATTTCCATGTCTTTATTTAAAGATATTATCCCTACAGGGAATTAGATATAAGATAAGGGAAATGTCTGTAAAATGGTGATCTAGAAACTCCATCGAATGCATTTAACCAAGAACTAGAGTAAATTTACAGAGATTCTCGCTTTTTTTTTTTTCTGTGTATTTATATATTTATATACAAAGAGTGAAACAGCGAATGCGTATGTGTGTGTGAGAGATTGGAGAGAGTTAAAAGCCAATAAAAGAATATACATAAAAAATACCTAAAAATTATTAATGATCGGATGCACGATAATCACTTGTATATAAATCTATTGATCACCTCCATTCATTCAATAAGAAATATGAATACTTGAAATACTAACGGCTGCTTTTTTTTTTTTTTTTTTTTTTTTTTTTTACTTTCTTCTATCTTTGCAAGAGGAAGGTTTTTTATCGGTGAAAATGTTCGACTTCCGGTTATCGACAGATTTATACGTTTTAGAATGTCCTGAACACGATCTGATGGTTTTTAGAAAATGTCTGTCAGTGAGTCTGTCTGTCACTCTATCTCTCTATCACCATGTCACCCTGTCTGTCACTCTGTGAGTTTGTATGTGACAAAAATTTTGTAGGCGCTCTGTCTCAAGAACTAATGCACGGAATTTCACAAAACTTTATATTCAGTTAGACCTTGATATAAACTGGTTCTGATTAGTTTTTGGTGAAAATCGCCCAACAGGTGGCGCTGCTATGCGGCATTTTTCACGTTTTATGCAATAAGAACTGCTGCACGGATTTTTATAAAACTTCAGATTCAGTTAGTCCAGGATATTGTTAGGTGCTGATTACAATTTGGGGAAAATCGCTCAACAGGTGGCGCTGCTATGCTGCATTATTCATGATTATCACAATAGCTGTAACTCAAGAACTAATGCATGAATTTTCATCAAGCTTCAGATTCAGTTACTTCCTGGTATAAATTGGTCCTAATTAGTTTTTGGTGTAAATCGCCGAAACAGGTGGTGCTGCTATGCTGCTATGCAGAATTTTTTACAATTTCCGCTATAGCTCTATCTAAAAAACTTATGTGCGGATTTTCACCAAACTTCAGATTCAGTTAGAAGTTGTCAAAGTTGTTGATAATTAGATTTTGGTGTAAATCATCTAACAGGTGGTGCTGATATGCTGCATTTTTCAGGAAGTATTAACATGTATGAGATAAAAGAAAGTTTTGGGATTGCCACATCTGACTAGTTTTGAAAGGGACTGACAAGTAAAACCTTAGATACAGATGCTATTATATTCAAACTATACTGAATTCTTTTTTGAGCTTTAAGAGACATTTGAAAATGTTTCCTGGAAGTGTTGTCATTCTTTCGTAATTAAAGAATTACAATATATTTATATATTGTAAAAATATAATAAAAAAGTGAATTATAATGGTAATGGGTATAGTTCCTTTATATAAAAATATCTAAAATATTAAGCCTTTATTTAAAAATACTTTATTTTGTACAATATAATATTGCAGATAAAGAAAACAGTTTAAAAATAAGAAATGAAAAGATTTGAAGAATAAGAAATGAAAAGATTTGACGAATAAGAAAAGAATAAAAATATCAATAAAAATACTGAAATAATTAGAAATGAGCTCCCGAATTTCAATGAATACATTTACTTGCCTACAATAAATATAATAATGACTTGTAAGAATATCATAATTTGTTAAATAAATAATAAAAAACATTATTATGACTTGTTTAGTTTAATAAATATGAATTTCAAACGCCAGTAAAGAAGAATTTTAACCTATAAAACTCGAAATACATTAATTAAAATGACATATATACATTTATTTCAGATTAAATCTGAAATCGATAATTCGAATTGTACAAAGTAGAAACGTTGTTACTTATACAGGGTTCGTACGGGTACCGTTATTTTCAAGGCCAAATATCAGAATTTTTGTACAGAAAAAGAAATCTAGTTTAAACGCGCAACGTTTCGTCTTTTTTAAGGATATATTTTCTATAAGAAAATACAGGTGCGGAAGAATTTCTTAGGCTGGAAGTTCAAGGACCCGTACGAACCCTGTTATATAAATTTTTCTAGCTATGTTGTAGCAAAATATCAAGAAAAAAATTTAAAATTTTAAAACTCGGAAAAAAAGAATGATAAATAATAAACATGAAAACAACGATTTATTCTTTATTTGCTTAAAAATAAATATTATTTTAAAACCAAATAAAAACTACACTATTATTAAATAAAGCTATTTGAAGGTATATTAACGGCCAAAGCATGCAGCTTCGATCATTATTACATTTTAGTTAAAAAGCGCTATTCTTATTATTTTATTTTTATTAGAGTATGTTTTTTAATCACTGTAAACAAAACTTCAGGTTACTATGGAACAGTGGTTCCTAAGAATGTTTTTATCAAATTAAATACTACCATCATAAATACTGGTACTTTTCATAACGGGGATTTTAAATGTTTTTTTTTTTTTCTTTTTTCCTACAAGTTTTATTAACGATTGTGAGAAGTTTTGAACATAAAAGTCTAGACATTTATAGCATAGTCACAAAATACTTAAATCTATATAACTCATTCTGTATTGCCCTCTTGAGTAAATTTAGCGAACACGAATTGAAAGTCGAAAGTCAGTATACGGGTTCCTCAGCCGTTAAAACACGTTTTCCAGCGCATGTACACTTGACACTAAGAAAGCATGTAATGACACTTTATTGATGATAGTGTTTTGTTATGTTCCATTTAACTGTTTCAAACCCGTTAGCGATAAAATAAAATGTTAAATAAGTACATAGTTTACATTGCAGATTTAAATTACCTATAAATATGGAAAGCTTTTGAATTTAATCTTCTCGAGAAAAGTTCGTATGCACTAATAAATTTTATAAAATTATGCTATACAGAGTTTACATTTAGCTTGTAAGTCAAATCACACGTAGTTATTACATTAAGGGTATAAACAATTATATATTTGCACACTATATTCAAGATATATTAAAATTAATGACATAAGTTTTGTATCGTAGATCGTTCACTATAGATGCAAATATACGTTATTTCAAGACGCTTATATCTGTGTTTAATTTGAAGTTTAGCAAATTTTCTCACAATAATAAAAAGGAATTAAATAATGCAAAATAATTTATAAAAAGAACATAAGTAATATTGAAATGAAGAAGTTTAATCTATTTTTTACACATTTTACTGGCATTTAATTCAGATGCAACAATTTGTAATTATCATATTTAAAATTCGTATATGTTTGATAAACAAAATTTATTTAAAAAAATATTTCCTATTCAAATGACAGTTTAATTAAGCTCGATCTTCTTTTGCCATCCCCCACCCCCATTTCTATATTTATCAAAGATAAAAAAACAGGTAAGAGTTCCGTACTTCAACTGACGAAAGAAGTTGCTTATTAATTGCTCTCGAAACTGTAATTGTTATTCCTGATTGTCTAGGAGGGAAAATCGGAACATTTCCATAAAAAACACAATTAGTTTACAAAGTACAGTTGCGAAATTCTAACTTAAAATTATTTGTTTATGTCATTAAACTATTGTTGCGGTATTAAAAATATATTAATATGCTCTATGCTTTAAATATTTAGAATCTAGTCAATTTAAATATTCACGAGTTTAACGAGAGTTTTTTGTACAATACCATTTAAGCGTAATTCACCTTTGCATTCTTCAACTGTAACAAAGAAAATAGGAGATTCGGATTAGGTTAAGGACAGTCAGGTAGGTCAAGAGGTAGAGTAATTGTTAAAAATTTCAAGGTCTGAAGTATAAAAAGTAATCATTTGCATGGAATATACCGGCTCTCGAAATGGAAGAAAGTTTACTTTACATAAGGCATTGAGACTTGTTTCAAGTAGAGGTGATTTTAAAATTTCAGAGGATATTTTATAAACAATAGGAAAATATTTTTTCAACTGTACAAAATTTTCATTTATATAGTATTTATATTATAAAGGACAAACGGGTCCGTGCGTAACACTGACGTCATTTTGACGGTGGCAACAGCAGACGATTAAATTTAACTTTTACTGCGACTTTTTAAACTTCTAAATACCGCGCATTTTCAATTTTTACACCGTCGAATAGGGAAAGAAATATACTTTTAAATACAATTTGTTTGAAAACTATATCGCAATTTGTTCGAAAACTGCATCGCAAATTACTTATTTTTTATTGTTTATAAAGTAATTTTCAAGCATGATTTTTTAAAAAATCTATCTCTATCACGTGCAGACGATTGCGAAAGAGAAATCCGTTTGCATTTAAATTAATATAAATAGCTCATCATTTTTTTTCCAGCTTATACACCATAACGAAATTAAAACATTCACCAACCAATAAATAAAGCAATAAAATATAAATAAAACACAAATTAAAGACATGTAATCGAGTTTCGCTCTTAAACTACTGAAATGAACAGAATCAATAAGCCTGATTGTAAATAGCGATTTTTGCCGATTTCTTCCGCTGTTAACTGCTGATGCAAAGCCAATGTGAAATATTACTTTTATTACGTTTCAAAACTTTATTTGAACTCATTATTGCTAGTTTTCATATAAATACGATTTCTGGTATTGTTAGTGAACATTAAAAAAAAAAAAAAAACATACTACATGTAAAAAAGCTGTTAGAGTTATCAATTTAAAAAAAAAAAGAACCATTAGACCCGTGCGAAGCTTTCTCGGAGCAATCTATGAGATTGTTTGCTGATATGTTTTTTTTTTAATTAATTTTTGATAAACTGCATTTCTTTTATCGATCAGACAACGTATTTTAACGATATACAAGTGTACTACGTCAAAAACCGCTTGTAGAACCTTTTGAAAAATACATACTCTTCGCTGTGCCTTTAGTATGTGCAGAGAAAAAATTATGTTATCATCAGAAATACTATATATGATGTTTTTTACCTATATTCTGTAAACCGGGAAGCCCTGGTTTATCCCCTAGTTGAAGTATAAAAGCAGAATGTTTTTTTAAAATACTTTTTTATAAGCAATCGATGTTTTTTTTTAAAAGTCATGTTTAATTTATTGTCTGCAATTAATGATTTTTCGGAAAAAAAAATCCTTTATAATATGTTAATTTGGCGTGGGTACCAAACTCGATTATGGAAAGTCGACCGCTTTTTTAACGTTTGGTAGAAAGCGCGAGCTAGAGAATTTATTTAAAAATATATAATTTTTGCTCTTCTTCACTTTTAAAGTATAGAAACAGGAGAGGAAAAAAGCATTACTTAAACAATTATTTTAGGATTTCTAAATTGCTTTTCCGTATAATCATAATTTAATTAATAAGAAACTATTAATTGATTAAAGAGTATTTTTTAAAAAGTATAATGCACTTTTTATTTTTTATTTACATTTTCTACTTTTTAGCGTTTAAAATATTTTGTTGTTGCAGCTTCACTGCCAGATGGTACTTTTTTTGGTGTACAATTAAATCCACTGTCGTTGTAACTCGAATACAATCGTAAACAGAAAAAAATATTTTGCGATTTATCACTTGTAACAGGATAACGGAAAATGACTTAAAATTAAGTTCTAAAAATATTAAAATGTAGTATTTTTATCATAAATACAGCTTTGTACATAATTTTTATAATTCCAGCACACCAGGAAGCCAGTTAACCCCTTAATTCTCGCTCCCGTCATATTCACGGGTTGTGTCTTTTTTTCAGATTATTCAGATTTGTTTCATTCCCACCAGTTTTATAGAATAGTGTAATTTGCTTTATTATGGTATCATTTTACCTGTCATTAAACAAGGTGAGCATTTCTTTTTCAAAAAAGTGGTGCCAATGAGCAATTTGAATTTTTTAACCGTAATTTTATGCGACCGTTAAGGGGTTAAAAGTCGATTACAAGATCCCATCTTTAAACCGTAATTTTATGCGACCGTTAAGGGGTTAAAAGTCGATTACAAGATCCCATCTTTACATACAAACACCAAGTTCTGTTCAATAAAAGAAGTAATTAATACGAATACATCTATTATATATATAAAATCCAAACGGAAATTTCGTTCCGAACGCCGAGATTTCGAGTTCTACCGCATGGATTTTTACGGAACTTATACCGTTAGATAGGTATCGTTCCAGGGAAGGTTTTAAGCTATAACACACCATTCTACCTAGATTGGTTATAGAATTGGTACGGAAAAGTCTATTATTTTGGACTTTGTTACTTCATATTTCCTTAAATATCTGGGCTCCTATTGGTCGTAGAGCTTAGATCTCGCGCCAAAAGTAGCTCCGAAGCACCCAAGCAAACTTTTCCCCGCGATTATTTTGCCGTCTTCCGATTTCTTCTAACTCTATTAGGGGCCCGCCTAGGGCCCCTTTAAAATATTTTTCGTAGTAATTTCAGCGATTATCTTAAATTATTGGTTAAGACCACCACCCTCCCGATTCATGTATCTACGGAAAGGTTGCATGAAGGAGTTTCGTTCAGATACGCTTTCGTTGAGAATAGAGTGCGCTCCCTGGTGGTGGAATGTGGAACTAACATAACGCGATATTGTTAAAATTAGGAAATCTAACAATGCGATCTGTTTTAAACTTTGAGATAGTTCATAACACATAATCTATTATCTATTCTATTATATATATATAAAATCTATTATCTATTCTATTATCTATTTATATATATAGAATCCAAACGGAAATTTCGTTCCGAACGCCTAGATTTCGACTTCTACTGCATGGATTTTTACGGAACCTCTACCGTTAGATAGGTATTGTTTCAGGGAACGTTTTAAGCTATAACACATTATTCTACCTATATTAGTTTTAGAATTATGACGGAAAATTCTGTTATTTTGGGCGATAAGGTTACCATTTTATTTCTTGGCGAAATTCATCGTTGATAAAAAAAATTGAAACGGCTATTAAACCTCGAAAAATAAAAGAAAAACTGTTACTAATTTTATTTAAATGAAAAAAAAAAAAGGAAGAAGAAGAAAATCCGTTTTAATGAGTGATAATATTAAAAAACGGAAACATTTAATCAAAACCTGAAAGAAATATTTGTAATGCTTAAAAATTAATTTAATAAGAAATATTACACTTGATACGCAATATTTGGCTCTTTATCGCTTGCGTTAGATATGGAAACGAATCTGAAAATTTGATTAGATGAAATTTTAACGACATTTTCTTTCTGTTCTGTTCTTTTCTTTTTTTTTATATCTAATTTTCCCATCACGTGACTTATAGAAGAAACAAGCAGATGTAATTGTGAGTCACATGTGTAATTACTATTTGTTTCTTTACATTTTTTTTATTTTTCTTTTGTCGCCAAACAATGTGATTTTAAGCCAAAAATGCATAAGCGTGACATTAGCTTGAGGATGTTCTCACAAATGGTGTTTTTTTAGGTGAAAGAGATCACTTTTTGAGTACATTTTCATATTCAATTGTAACTTATATAGATATCAGTTAATATTTTAAAAATGGAATCGAATACTTAAATTTCAGTGTGAATTTCTGCCACACATACATATTGTAAAATAATTTCATACTTTTTAAAATGTTTTTCGCCATAATTCCGAAAGCATGTGATATTTATAAACTCGAACTCAGATCAACGAATATTACCCATTTTATTTAAGCAAATATTATCTATTTTCTCAAGTCATATCGCCAATTTCATTTATAGGATAATTCACAGATTCGAAATCTAGGAAATAAAGATAATTTTTAAGGAAATTTATGTTTTAATACGTTATTACTATGGAAAAATTCAACATTTTGAAAAAAAAAAAAATTACAAGTATTTTGCAATTCGTCATTTCTTCTTCGTCTTTCTTCGTACTTTCTCCTCTGTTATGTAATATTTCAAATGATATTGGACTAATTTTCGATCATCGATTCACCGCAAAATCGCATATCTAATATAGTATATAAAATAAAGTCTGGATTAGGGGACTAATTAACGCACAGCGCAAACTACTGAACCTAAAATCTTGAAAATCGTGGTAAAAATACTTCTTATGACATAAACTTCTGCTAAGAAAGGATTTTCTAAAGTGTCACCCCTAATGGTTTTTGCACGGAGAGGGGAAAAAAATCGAATATCAAAATTATGCGTCAAATGATAGTATATTTTAATGTAGTTTTGTATGCTGAATCGAATGCTACCAAATAAATTTTTATAAGTCCAACAGTTCATGACACATTTCATATTTTTTCTAATTTGGCGGTGTCTTTGGCATCTAAACCTCAAAATATCTATCATTACATCCGTTACTCTAGCAACGGAAAAAATTCAAATCAACCCTTTTGGCTAAAAAATAAAAACGGCTCTATGAGTTTGAAATAAAAATGCAAGCATCTTAATTTTTTAAAAAAATAGTGATTTTATGTAAAATAAAAGGGAAAAAATTAATGAGAATTTAGCGTTATAAAACAAAAATGGATAAGGTACTACTTAGATATACCGTCGACCAAAAATCTATCGTCAAACTATAAGATTAAATGACAATAATGGTTGATCGTAAATATCAAATTCACTTGAATTTAAACAAACTACGCGTGTTTACGTCATCAAGTGATTTTAATTTCGACGTTTTATTTGTATTTTTATTAATGTTATACTAATTTGTTTGTTATTTCGTTATTTAAAATAAAGATTATGTCAATTTATATAATTTGGCGAATGGTTTGGCGATTTATATAATTTGGCGACATTGGTCGACGGGATAACAAGTAGTACCAATGAAAATATTTAAGTATGAAACCAATGTTTGTAATGACTTAAAAATTATTTTCATATATATAAACTCGGTTTATGGCGTCAGATGCCGTCATCAGAAGAATCTACAAGAGTCTTTTTCCATTTTTTCCGGTCATAGGTTCCTCAATGAAAGAAATTGGAATTGGAATAATATTGTGCGATTTATAAATTGCTCCTCGATAAGAAGAAAAAATGGGTACATTTATAACAACCGTGCGCACATCTCGCTGATAGCATTTTTAAAATTCCCAGTAGCAGTAGTTACATTTTGCGTATGTAAATTAAAAATATTTTTTTGCTTTTAATTATGGCATTATTTCCTGTTATTGTTTATCTTTTCAGTTTTTTAAATGAAATTAGTATAAGGCATGCATTTTAAATTAAATGAGTGAAAGGTTTGTGTTTTAAATGAAAATAATAAAATAAGAATATGCTATGAAAACAATCTTTATTGATTTATTACCTGCGCCCGGCTGACATAAAAGTATCACAAAAGCCACATATTCACTTTTCTTTGAGTAGTTGCTCATGAGAATTCAAGTTAACCTTCCGATTACGGAAGGTCGTACTTCACATATTGGTGTATTAGCTTTAATGTTGAAAGCATCGTTTTTGTTTGAAGCGAAAACTTTACTATGAATTCTATTACACAAAATCGCATCATCATCATCTACTATATATTTACAACGGAAATTTGTATTTCATTCCGATTGTTTATAATACTTTCGTAGGATATACCACAATTAGTTAGGTAATAATTTTGGAAAGGTTTTAGTGTATACATATTGTTCAAGGGTACTTAGTTATAGAGCAACAGTAAAAGCTCAAAAATTAAGTGAACCTGATTATGAAAGTTTAGCCTTTTTAAAAAAATCTACAGAACATATTTTGTTACAAGTGGCCCTGTTGCATGACTTTTAGGAATGGTGTTAGTATATACAATTTCATTATATGTTGATTAGTTACAGAGGTATTAATTCCTGTTGTCATAACGGTCTCATTACCCGACCATAAGTGCACTGTTTATAATCAACTAAAACAATTACTTCTTAATTGCTAAATTTTGTCCTTAATTGCTAAATTTTAAATAAAATAAATAAAAAAAGTTCTTAATTGCTAAATTTTAAGATAACATTATATCGCAATGGCGTTCGCATCGTTTTCAGTAATGTGCAAGGTCAAGCTGAAGATCCATATTGTTTAAAATACAAGTTCAAATTCACCATTTAGTTTAATCCAAGGTTCATTTGGAAATATTGACCAGCGCAGCGGGTATAGTCTGCTAGTACTCTAATATAATAACTCTCACTTATATACTATAGAACGTATATAGTAGAATTTCGTTACAACGAATGTCACTTTAACGAATTTTTCATTCCAACAAATATTATTTAAATAATTTAAAAAATCCTATTATCCTATTTCATTATAAAAATATTCCCTTTAACGAATTTTTCAGTATAGCGAATTTAATCAGTATCCCCCAGAGATTCGTTGTAACGCGATTTTATACCATACCTTCGTACACGTTGGTTATCAAACTCGTACAATGTCGGTAAATGGTATATACTTTTTAACTTTAGCTTTAAGAATATCAGGGTATCAAATGCGTTATTGGATAAATATAATTTTATATAATATTTTTTCTTCTTAAGGGAACAGTTTACCTTTTCCATAATCTTGTTTATTAAAGAAAAATATGGTTCAAATGGTGAACTAGCTGCATTTCAATGTTAAACTAAAAGTAAAGGCCCCACCAGTGGCCGAGAGGTTCTGCTCTCGAATCTGGTTGACGGGAAGTGCTGCGTTCGATCCCAATCGCGCCCGTCGGCCTAATCGTTCGGAGTTTTCGTGGTTTTCTTCGAACCTTGGATTTCCAAGTGTAAAAGCGGGTTTTAGAAAGACCCCCACGAAGGGCACCCCCCCCCCCCCCCTTAGGGCCTATATCCCTCGTGTTGATAATTGGCCGTCAAAAATCAACCAAGCTAAAAGTAAATTTTGAAAAAAAAAATTAACTGCATATTTAATTAAAATTTTAAAAATGTTTAAAAAATTTTGAATTTTTAAAAATTCCTACTACTTTTTTAAACATTTATATTTTGCCCATTTTTTTTTTTTTTTTTAGATTTTCAAATATATATTACACAAGACTGCGCATGAATTTTTAGATACATCTAATATTACATTTAATATAAATTTTTTACTGATATATATAGAGTAAAACAATGAAATCTAACACATCTCCATATGCTTTTATTTATTTATTTTTAATAACAAAAAACTTGAAGGCCTATTCCATGATATAATCCAATATATATTACACAAGACTGCGCATGAATTTTTAGATACATCTAATATTACATTTAATATAATTTTTTTATTGATATATATATAGAGTAAAACAATGAAATCTAACACATCTCCATATGCTTTTATTTATTTATTTTTAATAACAAAAAGCTTGAAGGCTGATTCCATGCGAAAATTTATTCCATATATAATAAAGAACATACACGAAAAAGTTTAAATCTCTGTCTCAAATAGAAAAAAAGCCTTAGCATTTTTAAAACAGGAAAGTGAGGAAAATATGAACATGGAGAAAAAGTCATTTAAAGTTTTAATTTGTTCGGGTAATTGCGCTGAGTGTATTAACTAAATTTACAATATCTACGATATAATTGCCGTATTGGTAAAACTGGGGTGTCAAAATATTAACAATTAAACAGACTTTCATTTAATATAAGAAAAGGAAATAGATTTTTCGATCAATTTTTGAGGTAAACTGCCCCCTTAAATCTCATTTATTTATTGATGATATTTTATGAATTAATAATAATATTTTACAAATTATTATTTTCATCGTTGATTTATATTATTATCATTACGGATATTATTAACATTAATGTATTGATAATTTAATTAAAATTTAGATAAAAAACTTTCCTAGGGTAGCTATAAAATATGAAAAGCGATTTAACACTAGAACGTCCGGAAGGTGTCTATTCGACTCCGATCACATGATTAAATGTCCATTCGAGCCAGAATTTTTTTCATAAAATAAGTTAAATTTAAGCAATTCAAAATTACGTTAAATAAATCAATTAAATAATTTTAAATAAAAATTCTAGAGTGAAATATTTTTATGAAACTTTAGAAAAATTTCCGGGCGTTCTAATGTTACCTATAGTTTAAAATATTTTATTTTATTTTTAATTTTAGCATTGTTTAAATTTTGTCTGTTATCCTTAAAATAATTCATTAGTATTCACTAACTTCATTTATTGGGTTTTTTTCTCTAATAATCCTATAGCATGTTTATTTTAAGGATTTTTATTGCTATTTTTATTTTATTATTTTTTTTTAAATTCTCATCATAATGCATAAAAAAAGAAAAGCATTTGGTAATAACCATGACTACTGCTAATGAAGTTGACATTACCTAATGTTTTTAAATTTCATATTTTATACACTTTATTTTCATGAACTATTTAGTATGTAAATTATGTTTAATTGTTATTAAAACTATGTGTTGCTTGATAAATAGCAAAGACAATGTTTCTAAAATAATTTTACGAGCTGATAAAAATTCTTTCTTTGGAAACCAAATCTCCCTACTTTTTGAAAATCAGAGAATGATCAATAAGCAACATGAATTTTGAGAATGATTAATGCACGTAGTTATTTGAAATATTTCATAAAAGGTTGATGACATAGGGAAAGTTGAAACTTATAAATTTACTTTGAACTTATTCTTAAAACAGAAGGAAAAGAAAAATCGAGTGGTTTATGAGATGAAATACATAATTAACGTAGTAAAAATAGCAATCTGAATGTTATTGTGATCGGGCGTACCAAATCTACCACGATAACCATATAAATATTTAATTTTTATGATAATAATATGAAATAATTTCCAAGCCACCCAAGTCCTGAAAGTACTGCAATTTATATTTTGAAAATTGACGAAAAATATTTATTGAATATAGTTTTCACAATAACAGGCAAGGGGATGTAAGAAAATAAGTTCATCTGCATTTACCCTCCACCCCCCCCCCCCTCCACGAAGAAATTATAAATCAATAACATCTGTTTATTGTGAGAACAATCCATACATCATTTAGTGACGTATGACCGAGCAGAAAGCTCGGATGTGGGGCCCAGTCTGTGTCTTGCAGATATGGAGAGCAGATCACTTTTGCAAAAGAAGAAAATTGTACACCGGTATAAATGGGGCTGGGTGATGAAAGGTGCTGAAATCCATAAAAAAATAATGCAAGTGTATGGTCCGGGTGTCATATCTACACTTCGTAGGGAATGTCTTTATCATCAGCCCTACAGGCCCAACCTTGCGCCGAGTGACTTTCACAACTTTCCGGCACTGAAGAAGGCTCTCAGAGGAAATCACGTTGGCACCAATAAAAGATTGACGACAGCCGAGAAACAGTTACCCAATATATATATATATATATATATTTTAAACTGGGGTTTTAAACTTTTCTAAATGCTAAGACAAATACATGAGTGTCTTTCATGATTATTTCGAAAAATAAAATAAGCCTACTTCTTTATGTCCGCAGACTATTACTTGTCTTGAATAAACTCGGTGCCCATAGTTGCCCAGGGAAACTCATTTTCCGACTTATTCTCTTATTATTATTTTTTAAAACTCAATAAATAGCTCACTATTTTACTTAAAAGACAAAGATAATAATAAGAATATAGATGTTACAAGTTAAAATTATACATTTTATTTAAATTTCCTAGTACATTTGGTCTGCAACCCCACGACCATCGTCAGGGAATAGTTTTATTAATTGCTGTTCTATTCATTCAAATACGTAACTTTATTTGAAATGGAAAAGTGTATAATTATTAGGGTAGCTGGTAGTAGAAGTAGCAGTGCCTTGGATTGAATTAATGAAGAGAAAAATGTTTAACTGCCGTTCCATTTATTAATACGTCTCTTTGTTCATATACGTCACTTTCATTTTAAATGCATAGCAGGACAGTAGTACTTACGCTTTTAAAATGAAAGTGACGTATGTAAACAAAGTGACGTATTAAAATAAATGGAACGGTAGTTAAAGGTTTTTATCTTCATAAGTTCGATCCAAGGCTTCCCTACTTCTACTTCCAGCTACCCTAAAAATTATAGACTCTCCCATTTCAAACGAAGTGAAGTATTTGAATGAATGGAAAACAATTAATAAAAATATTCCCAGATGACAGCCGCGAAACTGCAGGCCGAAAGTACTAGGAAATTAAAATAAAATGCATAATTTTAACTTGTAACATTTATATTATTATTATCTTTCCCGCCTTTTAAGTAAAATGGTGAGCTTTTTAAAGTATCTGGGTCATTTTCAAAATATGTCCATGTTTTGGAATAGCAAAATCAAATTTTTAGAAAAAATCAGAAAGTTTTAATCTTTTGTAAATAATTATCTTACCTCAAAAAGATTGATATACAGCCATCAGCAGAGACAAAAATTACTAATTTAACATTTTAAAACTAACTTTTAAATTTTAATTAACTTGGTAATGAGATAAGTGAGCACTGTAATGACATCTACAGTAATGACAAATTAAGCAAAATACTTTAATTTTTCCCCAGGCATAAATGGAAGCCACTATATCTTCTGGCCCATACAATGATTTTCTATTTCTTATATAATAAAAGCAGATTAATAAATAAAAGTTAATTTAATTATCAATTAGAAGTGGGTACGGTAATGACGTACTAAAAAAAAAAAAAAAAAAATGCTCACCAAAACATTCAAAGTCTTTGCTTGTTTTATTTAAACTATAAAACTATTTACTCTATTCACCTAAACCTGATAACAAGTTGACTTTTAAGGAGTATTTTTGCCTTGATAAAAAAGGCATGTGCTGCCCTCTGAAAAATTCCAGATGAACTTTTTGTCAGAAGTATGGCAATGACACTCTCTCTTGGGACACGGTTTAAAATAATTATCAAGAATTATAGATAAGTTTAATTAATGAAAATAAATATATTTTTTAATTGCATCTTAATAAATAAAAATGTATTAAAAAAATGATAACTATCTGTTTTAAATAGAACTTAGTCAAATCTTTACCTAATAAATTTCTTGTTGGGACAACCTACGGTAAGGACATTTTGACTACGAAAGAATATATTTTTTATTTTAAATGTTTTTATAAATAATAATATATCTGTAAATTATCATTAAAAAACATGATAGATAAAATCCAATAATTAAAATTATGATATTTAACTATTTTTCAGTGCAAATGCGAAAGGACAGTAAAACACGACACTTTTTGAAAATCACCCATCCATTGTGTATATTTTTGTGATTGAATCGAGGTGAAATATTGCGCCTTAGGATTTTATTTTATTTTATTTAAATAAATAGTGTTAAGTAGATTCAATATTTTAGAGAGAAAAAATAACTGAAAAAAAGAAAAGAAAATGATTTAAAAAATATAAACTATCATATTTTTATTTAAAAAATGTTTCGTAAGCAGATAATGTCTTAGTATAATTGACAGATGAAGTGAGGGAAAATACGATAAGAAAAGATGACACGAAGAGGATTTGAAACGAGGAAAGAGGAAGTTACTGTAAAATGAGATCACTTAAAAAAGTTTAAGAAAAAAGGAGAATCCTTTTAATATCATGGATAAAACTTTCCAGACAGAAGGCTAAAACTTATCTTGAAAAGTATGAAAAAAAAATTTAAAAAACTACTAAGTGATTGCAACTTGTAGTTCTTGAAATTATAATTTTCAAAAATAAAATTAATGCAGGTGATCCTCGACTTTCGAAAATAATTGGTTTCTGAAATGTGTTGGAAAGTTGAAATGTTCAAAAGCCGAGAACTGCCAATAAATATCCATTAAACAGGATTTGTGATTCATTAGACTTTATTTGTTTTGAGAAAAACAACGGTTATTATATTTCTATGATTAAAAAACTTAATACAAATTATAAATGTTGAATAATGTATGAGGGCGATTCCGTGGAGAGTGTCACACACGTAACGCAGGCTTTAATTTGCATTTATTCAATTATTTATTAAATTTTAATGTTAATTCTGATTTTAGGTGGTATGGTAAATAAGTTATTACCATATTTTTAAATTTAAATGTGTGGCAAAATAAAACTCACAGAAGTATATAATTTAATTTCATTACTCAAAATGTACTTTTTTTCTACTTCAGAAAAAAAGCACATTTTGAGTATGAAATTAAATGATATATTTCTGTGAGTTTTACTTACACACATTTAAACTAAAAAATATGTTAATAACTTATTTACCATACCACCTAAAATCAGAATTAACATTAAAATTTAATAAATAATTGAATAAATGCAAATTAAAGCCTGCGTTACGTGTGTGACTCTCCGCATGGAATCGCCCATGAAATCAACACTATGGGATAAAAAGCGATGGCATATAACTGATTCCTAGAAATATTTTAATAATTACCACAATAATAATAAGTTCAAATGAAAAGTAAAATTAAAATTTAATATTTGTTTTTATTTTAAATACATGTATAAGAAGAACAAAGAGATATAAATAAAAAATCAAATATTAAGGTCAAATGTAAGAGTAAATACAATAATACCTCGACTTACGTCTGCAATTCGTACCAAGACTAGCGACGTAATTCGAAAACGGCGTAAGTCGAAATACATTTAGATAATAAAAAATTGATAAGTAATAAAAAATCTCCAAAATCTAATGAACATATTCTATTGTATTTAGAGATTATGTTGCATACATTTAACTTTAGCAAAAAAATCCATTTGCAATACAAGAATTTGAAATAAATAAAAAAGTTGTTAACTTACAATTTATTGTTCTTTTAGCTACCCCGTTCGAGTTTTTAAAGATGCAAAAATTTCTTACACTCAAGTTTGAACCAACAATTTTTTTCCCATAGAAGCAATTTCTAAAAACGAGTGAATGTTTTAAGCTTTTTATAGTGGCTTTTTTAGTGTGTCATTATCACGTGACTGTCGCAGGAAATTTTCCCTTTATTAAACCAAAAGTCTTCAAAAAATGTTCAAAGTGACTTTTAATTAAGGAAAATTTATTTTCCAGGTCAGACGACGTAAATGCGGGGTGACGTAAGTCGAGGGGACGTAACTCGGGGTACTATTGTACTTATAAGAAATTAACACATAAATCAATAACACTTTATTATTTAGTGCCTGGTGTTTTCTTTGTAAAATTATCAAGAAATATTGAATAGGTCTCTTCTTTTTATTTTTGTTACAAGGAGTTACTGAAACATTACATGCTACGTCTTTTACTGTTGCAAATTACTACCAGAAATTTGCATTGATTTATATTCTTCCATTGTGGCCGAAAATTTGTTTAGATGAGGTTCTAATTCTTTGGGTCAAAATCAATTTTTTTGTTATTGTCCAATTCCTTACAACCTTTTTGTTCATTAAACGTAACGGCGCAGCAGGCAGAAAACGGCCTTCTAAGCATAGCTATATGATCGAAGTTTATTGCGTATACAAACCATGTAGAAACCACGTCTAAAATTAAAAAAGCAAACAAATCGGAACCATGTCGAAAATGCGCCTCTAAGCCATGCCGGGAAAAACTCCCATCTCGATGCTATGTCGAAACTATCTCCAAATCACGTTTTCCAATTTGGGCAACCATTTTTCTGGAGAAATATTCGACCGATTTACTTTATTTTTTTTTTAAAGAAAGGTAATAGTTTTGGATGGAGCTACCGAAAGTATAATTTTCATTTATTAATTATATTTTAAAGCTCTAAAAAATAGAAAAAAGGCAAAAAAAAGGACCTTTATAGTTTAAATGACTGTCATTTTGTCAAAAAAAAAAAAAAAAAAAACTTTTTAAACTAAATGTTACGATAAGATCCATAGAATTTAATTATGTTTCTTAATTTGGCGAACAAATTTGTTAAAGATGCTTGTGACTAGAGAAGAACGGTCACCCGATTGGAAGTTCATGGTGCGCACTTTTATGTTACTCCACGTCACACAAATCCATATTATTATTATTATTATTATTATTATTATTATTATTGTTGTTGTTGTTGTTGTTATTATTATTATAATGCACCCAAATATTTAAATATATAACTGAAACGCCTGCAAATACAATGCAAAAGGTCCGAAGCTGATATCTTCTATTTTTTTGTAACCTAAAACAAATCGTAAAAAAACTCGCGAATTTCAGGCCAAATAATTTAAAACCTCCCCTTAAGATGAATGAAGACATTTTTGATCATCAAAATCTTAACAACGAATTTGTTATCAAATTCTTTTTGTTCATTGTACATTTCATTCAGCTCTTGTAGTATAATCAAATCTTTATTTGACAATGGTTTCTAATGCGCGTTTTCGCTGTAAACACAGATGAAAATCACAGTTTATTAAGCAGTGCGAGACATGCTCAAAATAACATATTGTCTGAAAGTCAAACTGCCTATAAATTAAGCACCCCCCCCCCCCACAAAAAAAATGAAAAATGAAAGAGACTCAAGCGGAAGCAACCTCGAACGTGGTCAATATTTGAATACTTGGGAAGGTGATCTCCTGGAAAGACTAAGCTACTGACGACATGAATGTGGATGCTGCATAACTGCACGTAAAATCAGTGGCGTGAGAATCATCCCGCTAGGAGATCGGTAGATAGAAGTGAGGTAAAGACGTAAAAAAAAGAAAGAAAGAAAGAGTTGGGTAAAGGATGGGGAGGGAGGGCAAAGTAAACTTAAAAACGAGAACAAAATAAATTTTCGATTCTGTGATGCAAAAGTAAACGATTTCTATGCTAAATGTCCTGATACTGGATTCTGCGACAGTTTTCTGCATTAATAAATATATTGCATTAGTTACTATTTTTAGAAAGACAAACAAATAATTCTTTACAGCAGATAAACGTTACAGAAGTAACAGAAAAATTAAAATAAAAAAATAAATAGAAAACAAAATTTGGCATAACCATTCTCATAAAGGATAACTATCTTAAACGTATAAAAATAAGAAAAGTTATCCCTTTCGATGGAATGAACCCTTTTTCTTCATGCTAAATATATATACTTAATTATTTTTACGAAATAAGAAACAAGATTTGGTTTCTGATACCGTGTTTTATTTATTTGGAATCTTTATATTTACTTTAACCCGCAGAAAAGTTATTCATTTCTCACATCCTGTTTGTTCTCAGTTTTTATATAATTGAAAAAAATCTGAATAAAATTACTAAAGAAATGTTATTCATTTCGCTAATACAGTTGTTTTCTCGGTTTTTTTTTTTTTTTTATTACTTTAAAAAGTTTCTTGCTTATAAAAATAATTCCCCATTTTATCAAACCCGAACTACAAAAAGAAAGAAAAGTTTTACTTCTAAATTACTTTTTGTGTTAATGATGGTAATCAATAACTTTGTGCATTACTTTGATTTTTTTATTTAACCAATCAGAGGTTGACGTTTATTTTCTACTTATATTTTGATAAAAGGAGTAACTATTTTATTTTTTACATGTCAGTTTTAACAAAACCAACCACAGTAAGTTTAAATGTTTTGAAAGAAAACAATTCATATAGAAAATAACTACTATAAGTTTGCATTTAATTAAAAAAAAAATCTGAAAAGCTTGTTGCTTTAAAAAAAGGCACTTAACAATTGTTAAGATAAAATAATTACCAGAATGTTTCGAGATAACTATTAGACTAAAATATTACAAAGGAGAAAATTTTTAAAAGGATTGGCACAGCATCTCATTATTATATTCATAGAAAACAAATTATTTTACATTTCTTTAGCAACACTTATCTTTAAGTTTATTGCATTCAACTTTTACTAGAGAGGAATGTTCAGGTTTTACCCAGGTTTAAATCTAAAAAACTTTATATATATATATATATATATAAACAATAAAAAGCACTAAAATGTATGCTGTATTTTACATATATTTTTTAAATAAACACTTTATGTTTAAATCGTGCATTGCGGAGTAGAAGTGGGTGTAAATGAGTTAGATATGTAGTAGATAGGTGGATAAATGTATTGATAGATATATAGCGAGAGGGATATAGGGCAAGAGAGAGAAGGAGAGGAGGTGGCGCTTATGCTACAATGTACAGAAACAGTGTTACACAAGTTCAAGTAACAATATAGTTACATTACCTGTCATTTTTATCCGTCTCAATCTAATTTTTAAAATTTTTAAAAGAAATACACGCCATGAGTTCGAAGGTTTTTAATTAGTACAAAGACAATAATCTGTATCT
This sequence comes from Maratus speciosus, assembly GCA_963932465.1. Taxonomy (NCBI): domain Eukaryota; kingdom Metazoa; phylum Arthropoda; class Arachnida; order Araneae; family Salticidae; genus Maratus; species Maratus speciosus. The sequence goes on from OZ010795.1 coordinate 270,350,013, forward strand.
TCAATATGGAGTATATAATGAAATTCGCAATTTTAAAGCTGTTTCTTTAGGTATAAAAAAATTATTTCACATATAAGAAATTTAGTTGTAAAATTCTTGATATGTAAACCTTTATTAACCATTTGGGAATGGTTGTTGTTTTCGGTCGAGGATGGGGCCAAATGATGCTCGCATTTTATTTTTTTTTAACGAAATTCAACGATGTTCTTTCCTTTTAGAAGAATTTTTATTTGAATAGGTAATAGAAAGGCATAAAATCGTTAAAAATTGTTTGAATAGGTAATCGAAAGGCATAAAATCGTTAAAAATTGAAAAAGTTACAAAATGGGTAGGCGCAAATTATCAGGCACGGAAAAATCCAAAGCCAAAGAGCGACGCCGAAATGAAAATCGTCTTGCAAAGCAAAAATCGAGGTCTTCAACTAATTATGTAGGCCATGAAAATCGAGGTTTTCAACTGATTATGTAGCCCATGAAAATCAAGGTCTTCAACTGATTATGTATCCCATGAAAATCGATTACAGAATAAAAGACGAACGCGAAAAAGGAAACAATCTAACGTTTAATCGATTGATAGTAAAAGGCCATGTCTCGAGAGGCTCCAATCCACTAGCCACGGCGTTTTACAATCGGTCGATTTTAACCGGGAAAAATTGAGCTGAACGTAGGTAATTTGTCGCAATCTGTGGATGATTCGGTGGAACTGCTTTCGATTTGTAAACTGTTTTTCTTCTCGAAACGGGACTTGGAGAGTTTATCGTTGAAGGTTTTGGTTGTCTGAAGTTTGATCTTTGCGATCTGTTGTTGAAGAGGATGCGACGGAATTTGGTGGGCGAAATTCAGATTTTTCGGTTAAATTTTGTTACGAAGGTGATTTGTCGCGATCTGTGGATGATTCGGTGGAACTGCTTTCGATTTTTATTTATTCGATTATTAAAAAAATTCCAAATGGTCGTTGTAATCTATTAAATTACATTTTTATTTTATTTTATTTTTGAAAACATTTTCCAAAGGAAGTCGTTAAGATATACATTTTTAAGTTCTATGAAGGGAAGCGTATGAAGCATAAAATAATATTCCATAAAATAAGCTGTATATTAATTAAAAAAATAAATAATATTTACGTTGCTAAATTGAAATTATTAATATATATTTAACTGCAGTTTTGATGTAAGAAAAAAAAAAAAATAACCCCCCCCCCCTCCCTACGTCTAAAATAGACGTAAAGAGAAAATATTTTAAAAATAAAACTACTTTGGACGATAATGGTATACATCTGTTGTTGCACTTTTAATGACACACTTTTAAAATAAATTATATTTATAAATAGCTACTTTTATTTGAAATGTAACATTGTAAATAACAGAAATAGATTGTTGTGTCTATAATCGAGTTTTTAAAAAGCACATTGTTTAAAAACATATATATTTTTGCATGTTTTTTCTACATTGTTTTAATATTTATCTTTTAAAAATAGCTAAATTCTTTTCACTGTAAAGAAAAAATATCAAAAAAGTGAGTAAATGATATGGAATATACTTTTAGAATAACAAGTAAGATATAAATTATTTGCAATGGCAATATATTTAGAAATAATGTAAAATTTAAAACTATGTAAAAAGTATACAATAAAATTTAATTTGAAAATGTGTGAAGGATGTACTGTATTAATTGAGAAATGTATTTTGAAGTAATAAAATATTTAAAACGCATAAAAAGTAAAAGAAAAAAAAAAAAAACAACCCATAAAACACTTAATCTCTTTTTGAAGTTGTGCTTCTAACAGAAGTTGGTATAAAAGATGCGATTATCAGTATTCAAACATACAGAACAAAATACTTTTTATTAATGAATTGAAATTTCCAAGTTATGACCTTATCTAAGAGTCATGCATAATATTTTAACATAACAAATTTTCGTCTGTTATATGAAAAAAAAATTAATAAGCTCATGCTAATTTGTACTTAAGGATCAATGCGTTAAAACTTTCTTTATATGATAAAATAAGAAAACAAAATGACGCTATTCCTCAATGAAAAATATCTATTAAACAATCTTAAATATACAAATTTCAAATGCGTTGAAAAATGAACTCTTTTCTTTTAAAATATATCACAAAATAATTAAAAGTTTTTTTTGTACAAAACTGAATAGAAATATTAATGACATAAAAATGACAACTATGAAATTATTTATAATTTTTTTCCATTTTTTCAATAATGGAAAAATGTTAAATGACATAATAAACGAAATGAAAATTAATAAATTTTAATTGAATAACGATAAAGAAACTAAACATATAACAATAAAATTAATAAAATGAGGAAAATGGTACAAGTGCATGTACAAGAGAGAAGCAGATATAGATGCACTGAATAATGTAACTGCCTCTTAATAGTATGTACTTTATTGAAATTAATGATAAAAGAAATGAAAAAATCTCTTGATTCACAGCAAGGATGATGTACTCCAGCAGTCAGAAAAGAATAAAATGTTTAAAATAAAAGAAATGACAATTTTTTTTCTTCCAAATTATACAAAAAACCTTATTTTTAAAATCCAGTAATATTCTTTCACAAACATATTTCTTATACATGTTAATTTAACATTTAATTAAAAACAAGAATGAAAGCTCATGCATCAAGCATAGATTTTGAAACCCCTTCCATGCAAAATTGATTTGTCCAACACTAATTATATATTTTATACATAAAAAAGTAATGAGATATTTTTGAATATGTAAACCACAATGGAAGAAATAAAATTCTTATATCAAAAATAACTAACTCATACGGTAAAAATCTTTTTATAAAATTATGCTTTTTTAAAATCCTATAACATTCTATCTGATAAAATAGATAATATTTATTATTTTTTAGTAATGAAACAGCAAAAGGAGTGATGAAAACCTATAATTTATGTCAAATGTGATTTACTTAACTTAAAAAAAATAATTATAATTAAAATAAATCCGATTTGAAAAAATTAGAATTTACATTTCCATTATATACAGAATAAGTAGTCAAAATCTATTGTTTCAAACCTATGCAGAGCTGAAAAAGTGTATTTACAGTAAAGGTGATTTACTCAACCAGAGAAAAAAGAAATTACATTTTATAATTAAATGAATGTTTCTTATATCTAATTATATACTAAAATGTAGCTAAGAAATATTGTAGTTTTATTGTTATTACTATGCATTAAAAATTTCGTAATAAAATAAAATTAGCATATTTGTAAAGATTTATTAAATAAGCTAGGAGGAAAATTAATTTAATGTTCTTTTTTTTTTTTGATTGATGAAACTTGATTATTAAAATCTACGATCACATGTCTAAACCAACAAATAATATAATAGGTAAAAAATGTTTACTTTTTGTTAAACCCTGATATCTTCTGCTAAGTGTTTAGGAATACACCATTGTTTTTTGTTTTCAAAGTTGAAAGTTCTTAAGTACAAATTTAATTGTTAAAAACTATATATTTTTTTATATATGTAAAAGACAAAAAATATTGATAACATTTTAACTCACTAAGGTTAAAATTAAGGTTACTTTTCTCCCAAAAGCATGCATCATAAAAAGATGAAAGAAAAATAACCTCTTTGCACGATATCATTACACTTTATTTGCATTAAAGAGGATTTACTCAAACAGAGAGGAAATATTAAAATTTATACAATTAAATTAATGATTATTCTACTTATTTATATATTAAAAATGTACCTCTTAAGAGATACAATAATTATTTTTATTAATAAGTGTTGCAAAATGTAAGATAAATATTTTAGTGCATGAATAACGATTTATTTATCAAGTTAGGAATAAATTTAATGTTTATTTCTTACAATAAAGGGAACTTATTTATGAAAACAAAGATAATTTTTCTAAACTAACATAGAAATTACAAAAAATAATTGATTAGAAATCTTTACTTTAACATTACACAAATCTTTAGAAAATAAATTACACCTTTTAGAAATATACGAGAAAACATATATATTTCGATTACATATAAATTTTGTTGTTCAAGAGTACGTAATCGAAGTAGTCCTGAAGATGATTATGTTGCGATCGAAAGTACTCGGTTTGCGGCATTAAATTTTTAAGTTTTTAAAATTGTTTTCTTATATGTAGTAACAAATTTCGCACATTGAGACACCTTTAAAAAAATAAATGCGCCTTTTTAGCAAGCTTACTTTATTTTATTTTTATTTAATCCAATGTGAATGTGAAATTCCGGTGATATATATAAATATTTCATAAATACATTTTATGACTTTAACCTTTTCTCAAATATTTCAACAATAAAAATAAGAAATGCTTAACTTGCTTAAAAAAGGAGTAACTAATTAAAAGTATCATTTAAAAATTAAAAAGAAAATGCATATTATTTTAAATTATGCTAACAGTTTGACAATCAAGTTCTGAAAAGATTTTTATTTGACTGATTATTAAATGTTATAAATATTTTTATGTGTTCAAAAATTTTTAAAATAAACATATTGTGTTACAGATTACCTTTGTTTAATTAAAAGATAAATTACTATATCTTGATTATGCTAAAAAAACTATACGAAAACTTGATATCGAAATCTTAAAGATTTTTATCATAAAAATAATAGATCTTGAAATTTCTAAAAATTTTTTGAAGCTAAAAATACAAAATTAAATAAAATGAATAAAGAAAATCACTATAAACTTCATTTTTATTTAATAAAGTTATTGCTAATTGTATTAAATTATAGAAAAATTCGATTAGTGAAACCTTAAGAATCATAATAATAAAGCATACCTCTTTCTTATAAATCTTTATTTGCAAATTAAAAAAAGCGCGCCGTTATAATGGTTGTCATTGTTTCATTTGGTAAATTTCTTTCTTTTTCTTAAATATATATAAATATATATACTGAAATGAGATTATCCAAATCTCAAAGATTTTGATCTGAATAATAATATTTTCTCACATTCCCATAATTTTTTATTTAATAAAAATTAGCATAAAACAAATAAAAAGCCAGTTACACAGGTAATCGTCGTTTCATTTAACATAATATCTTTTTATTTTATTAAATTATACGAAAATTTGTTCATCTAAATCTTAAGATTTTGATCAGAAATATGTGCATTCTTTTATTTCTACCAATTTTTATATGTAAAATAGCTAAATAAATAAATAAAATAAACATGAATTTCCGTAACATAGATAATATAATATATATATATTTTAATACGATTCCTTTTGATTACAGTTAAATTATACAAAAGCATGATTATCAAAATACTAGATCAGAATAAAATTACATTCTTACATTCCCATAAATGCTGATAACTAAAATAGATAAAAATAATAAAATAAATTCAGAATTACACCAGTAATGATGGTTTTATTTAATAAAAATTGGTTTTTATAATATTAATTTGGTACGAGAATTTACTATTGAAATTTCCAAAGATTTTGATAAGACTGTTAGGGCATTATTCTCAATATTTTTTCAGGCGTAAAGAAATAATAATAATAATAATTAAACGTACCGTTAGTCCGGCAATCTCTATATTTGTACTTTGAATACAAAATCTATAAGTAGAGTCCTTTGAGTCAGGTGTATTGTACGAAAATGTGATTATCGAAACCTTAAAAATGTTGATCATAATAGTAATGCACGCCCACGATTTTTTTAAGCGTAATATTAATAAATAAACAAAAATGCAGTTACATGCGTAATCGTCGTTACATTTAATAAAATGTGTTCAAATAATATTAAATTGTACGAAATTTGTTTATTAAATTCTCAAAGATTCTAATATGAATTTGTAATTGACTATTATTATATAAAGATTTTCCAACTATTAATGAATTTTCTCCGTGCATAAAGAAATAAAAAAAGGTTGACGTACCGTTACACCGGTAATCTGTGTATTTACACTTTCAGTACAAAATCCATTAGTAGTGTCCCTTATGTCAGGTGTGCGCACGGGCTTTTTTGCATTGACCGATCTTCGAATACCTGTTGGCTTCACGCTCGCTCTCGACTACTGAAGTAAAAACGAAGGGGATGAAACCATCTGGTTTTCTCCAGGTGACGTCACAGAGGTCGCCAGAAATGCGTGGATTGAATGAATAAAGAATATATATATACAGTTTTTCAACTGAGGCGGTACGCTCTTTTGAGATTATTATTTTTATTTTATTTACTTCATTTGTTTGTCTCTCCATAAACGGTAGGCAGGGAAAGTTTTGGTATTTGAATCTTCTTTCGTTTTTGTAAGGTTAAAACGTAAGATTAAAACAGCTGCAGATAAAATGACTTGGATTTTGATGTATTTTAGTTGAAGTAATTAACCCTTTAGTGCAAGATTTTTGTGTTTATTGATGTGAAAAATATTATTTGCTATAGAGGGTTTTTTTTCATACTCTTTGAGTAATGTAAAAAGGGTAAAGAAATTTAAAAAGAATTTCGTTAATTTTAAAGATATTCCGAGCCACACAAATGTCATAATGTTAATAATAATAATAATAATAATAATAATAATGATGATGATGATGATGATAATAACATCTATACTTTTTAAACTTTGGAGTTTTTGGAATAAAGCGACGCAAATCGTATGTAAATAACATAATTAGATCAAAAGGTAAAATGCTTTTTATGTTATACTGCTTGTGATTGTTGCGCTTTTTTATTCAGAATTCAAATGTATTTATCTCAGCATATATTTTTTCAAGGTTTATCATATTTAAATTGATATTTATAATATTTCCATGAAAGATAAAGTTACGACACTTTGTATGATTTTCAGTAGCATATTCTTTAAACCACTGTGTTTAGGATTTTTAGCTTTTGAAAATTTTTTGAAAGTATAACTCTCTTAGTACAAGGTGCTCATAAAAAAAGGTATTTTTCTTTTCAAAATTATTAAATTTTAAAACTTAAATATTTTTGTAAATCCGTAAAATAAATAATATTTATTCTTTCACGTAACCACAGATGTAAATAAACAGTCAAGTGAGAGTATTACTCACCCTCAGAGGGTTCCATACAATAAATATATGAATCATTAACTGTATTATTAAAAAAAAAATCGTTGCTAAAAGAATAATAAGACTTTGTAAAAAACTATACAACGTAGGGTTGGGTATATCTGTATATACTAGAAAAGTATGAATGGGTATACCATAGAAGTTCAAAGAGATATGAAGCCTAAATAATATCAAATATTGCTATTTTGTATAACTCTTTTTTTTAAATCTTATCATAATCTGTTATTTTTTCTTTTATGAACTTAATTCGGTACTGACATTAAAGGAGTGCATATTTAAAGTCCATTTGATTTGGCATTTCATAAAACAAAAGTCAGCGTAATAATAATCTTTTCTGATTACAGTGTAGCTAAAACAAAATCCTTGTTCAAAGTTTAAACTTGTCATTGTGTTAGGCGTGCTTCGAATGGAGGTCGCAAAGTTGCAACGCCGCCTGGTCCGTGCCGCGTTTTTCCAGAAAGGTTTTTAAATAACTTTTAAAGACACGGGAGGCGTGTTGAGAGATCCACTCAATGCAAACTAGTCTCGAATCCGATGGTGTTTATATGATTGATTCTAATTAAATTAGTCTGTTTTTAACAATTTGACGTTTATTTCTTTTATAGTTCTACTGGTCATTGCAGTACACAAATATATCTTTGAAAGTTGTTATTTAAGCTTTAAAAGCCGATGATACATAGATCACGTCGCCCTTGTCATTATGTATGTCCAAACCGTCCGTGTCTTTAAGGGTTAATATCTCGTCTAATTACCGACGATTTTTTTCGAAAATCATTATCAACAATGCTTTTATACTACTGCTACGATAGGTACCTCCAGCGCTCCTCAACACTTTTGCTGAATCCCCGCAAATCGAAATTTGTGCGTAAAGGAAAAATACGTTTTCTCAAAAACTATGTGACCTAGGGCAATCGCTATAGTTTTCCTGCAAGGTTTAAATTTACGTCTATTACCTCTAATTTCTTTATAATTTTAATTTCAGCAGATTGGGAAATAGAAGTGTGGGGGACATATTTTTGCACTACATTTTCGCCAATATCTCTGAAAATATAATGCCTTTTATTAAAATAAATGTATTTTCGATTTCTGCGTTAGGAATGCCTTAATGCGTATAATAAAATTTTCCAACAAAACCTAATATGCTGTCAAGATTGGATGTTCTGTTCATATTGGAAAATTTCAACGTTTTGTATAATTTCATTGTGAAGACGATCCCCCCCCCCCCCTCCCTCCCAAGATGATTTTTTAAACGCATTTTAAAAGAAGACATTATTTCCAGTTGAACGGCTATTTTTTTTTTTTCTGAGACAATTTGATGATTAACCTCTTCAGTTCCGAAGCTAAAATAATAATACAAATGCTTATTCATTGGTTTTTCCCAAACAAAATGACATCGTAATTGACAGAAAAAATATTTTTTCTGAAATTGATCCTTTTGGCGCTTAGTAATTTAGGGTAAAAAATACGGATCTAAAACTACAAAGCCCCTTAAAAACATCAATTTTATAACCATTAACCTAAATTAACGCAATCACAAATTTAAGAGCTTTAAACAAGTAAATAATCTACACATCCTCAAAATTTTTTATTGAAAAAGATTTAAGTTAAACACTTATGAAAATTTCTCACTTTCTTGGTCACACTGTCTTTTGGACATTTTTAGGCATTTTACAAACTCAGATGAAAATAACATTTATTTTATGTGGGAATCAGCTTAGATGCTGACATTTATTCCTTTGCTTTGAACGCAAAATACATTCAGCTATTGAGAAGGGATGTGAAAATGTAAAAAAAATTGGACATTTTAGTTTTTATAAAGAAAAGAACAGAGGGGATAGTATGGGGACCCAGGGACCGAAGAGGTTAAAATATATGGGGTTTTCTTTCTTTATTTTTTCTCACTGTACGAAATATTTTTTATAAGGAGCTTGACGAGATCGAAACAAGAATGAATGATCTTTCGTCAAGCATAGATTATGAAACACTTTCCAACACTTTCAGACTACTTTAAACAAAACTTACCGTTTAATGAGGTAAAATACGATGTCTAAGTAAAGAATTTGGAAAACGCACAACACGGTTGAAAACACAATTTCATGAATTACCATGGATATTCGGAAAGTTATCCGAATTAGTTTGTGCAGTTCCTGTATATGATCTAGAGATTTGTATATACTATACTACATAATATGCTAAAATTTAAATCAGTTAGGAAACGCATAGCACAGTTGTAAATTTCCCTTCAGCAATTTCCGTCAATAGATCAGTTTCAACCACGTGACCACATGCCCACCAATTTTCCACCAACCAATCAAAATCACCGATCTTTTAGTGCTCAACCAATGAAAGTGGAGAAATCCAGGAAATTTGGGAGGCAAACAAAAAACATTCACGAGGTTGCTAAACTGGTTACTAGGGTGTGACGTCAGTTGAAACTGATCTATAAACGGAAATGTACCCGAGATCTTTGGTGCTGCCCCGTATATGATCTATAGAATTTATGCATGCCAAGTAGTAGACAAAATATTAGTTTACTATAAAAACGTGTACCACCACTTAAAACGTGCCTCCAGCAATTGTTGTTAATAGATAGTCCTGTAACCGAATACTTTTGTGTGTCCCTTAAACGAAGTATGAATGCTGTACGCACAAGAGGAGGATATAGAGGAAGATAGCGCGGAGTACGAATAGAGGAGGTAAGCCTCTTGTAGCACACCTCAATTATTTATATTAATTTTCGTATGTGTTGAAATAGTGTAACATCATTAAAATACCCCACAAACGATTTTTTTCCATAGACCGTAATGCAACGAAATTCTTTTGAGTGCCTCTGTAAATGAATTATAAATGCTACACACTTCATTTTCAATACCAAACATGCTATTATGAACCTCATTAGCATATATCAATTGCATGGCAATCCGAATATATTTACCTGGGTTAGAACACGGACAGACATACATACGACAGACAGACAGACAAACCCAAGTCATAAATAATTTCAACTATGGTGGAAAGTGATAAAAATGACTTTGGCGATTGAAAAGGAAAATTTTATAACAGAAGCACTTTTAAGCAACGTATTCACTGTTTAATACAAAAGAACAATATTACAATATTATAATATTTACATCCTTTACTTGATGCATACAAACAAAAATAATTTGTATAATATGTTAAAACAGAAACAATTTATACTGTATATATAAGTCTAAACTAACATATATAATCAGAAGTAATTTACTAATTACATATATAAACAAGCGCAAAATTTTATCAGTTTTGTTTTAATGGATATTTATACCATTTGGAAACAAATTTCACTTTCTTAAGCACAAATTGCAACATCACTATTTTATAAAGCACCAAGACCTCTATAAAAAAGAAGTATCCAATGAAGTAGTAAAGTATTTTTAAGGTTCTTCTATTTATTTTATCAATATTGTGAAGTTTTTACAGATTTAGTCATTGTTTAATTTTTTTTATTAAGTTAGTTGGGAATGTTAAAATTGTATGGTTCACTTGACAAAAGAAACTTTTTTAAAAATTATAATGTGTTTAATAAAGGAGATAAATATGTAAATTTCGTAATAAAACTTACAAACGATTAACACCATTCTTAGAATAACAATTTTTTTTTTTAACAATTGTTACTAACAAGGAAGGTCTCCTTCCACCCTTACAGGGCATACTCAGAATATGTTGAAAAAAATGCTAGTGAAACTACTCATGTATGTAATAAGGGATAAGTCAAATTTAACGGCGGAATTTCAGTAGAAAGTCTGTAAAAAAATAAAATACTTTCAAATATTTGGCGCGAAAATACGAAAGTGACACGCGATTTGGCGAGCAGGATTTTTCCTCGCCAAAAGCAAACATTTTAATGCATCTTAAAATTTACTATTGTTTTTTAGAATGCACGGCTTTTAATGAATTCAAACTTAATCAATTAAAAAGGTTATTATATATTTTTTATATTACATATATATGGTGCTTGTTGCTGTAGTTATTTAATTTCATCACTGTAAAAATATTTTTTATGCTTTGCAAGTTGCAAATATCTATTTTAAGTTATAGTCAGCTGACATTTGATTTAACATTTCCATATCGAAGACGAAGTCGTTTTCATAGCAACAAAATCAAATAGACAGTGTTCTATCTGCCTTATGTTTGAGCTTGAAATAATTTAAATCAATTTAAATTGTGTTTTAAATCGTAAAATATGATATTTAAATTTTATTATAAATACATATAAATATATATCACAAACAATAGTTAAAACAAACTAAAAATGACGAAACTATTGTTAAAACAAATTAAAAATGACAAAACTAAAGTTATTTAAATTAAACTTGTATAAACAAATTCAACATAAAAAGTTTTTTCCTACATAAAACCGTATTTTTTTTTTCATCGCCAACCGGTGATAAATCGCCAAATAAACGAAAATTTCGTTCTTTTTTTTACGGACGCTGTATCGGGGTTCCGTCAAAAAAATTTTATAAACATATATATCCATATGAGAAGAACATTCTGTAATTTTTCAGATTTTTCTGAGTATGCCCGTATGGAGACCCTCCTTGTAAGATCACAGTTTTCTTTGAAGATAATAAAATATTATAGAAATGATTGGATTATAAATTGATCAAAACATTATAAATTGATTAAAATCTAACAGCAAAATATCCGCATTAACGACAGTTTTTTTAATCTTGAGTAAATTTCTTTGTACAGTAATAATTACAATATTATAAAAAAAGATCAATTGTAATCTACTTGTATACGTGAAAAGTAATTTACTTAAAACTGCTTTCAGGCATATTATTAATCAGTATTACCTCAACGCTTCCTATTTTTTTCCTTTATTGACTTTCTTTTCTTTTTACGATGCAGGTGTCAATATTGCCGAAATATTGAATATAATTGATAATGAACCATCAAAGTTATTAAAATGGCAGTTCATTTGAGGTGTTTCTAAAATTCAAATAGGTCGCCAATAATGGAATTTCATAGAAAATATTTGCAATGCTATGCTAACAATTCGCTAATATTTAAAAACGTGTATTGGTAGAAAATATTTAGATTCAAGATTTTTAAATGCAAGATTCCAATACTAGCGCACTGCTGCAGAAAACTTCCAAAAATGTTGCTCAACATTCATGCCAACATTTCTACCGGAAATATACTTAATAGTGTAATTTATGTAATAAAGGCTTGCTTTAACCCTTTATCTACTGACGCTATTTAATAGCACCACTCACTTTAAACTTTCATCCCATAGTGAATATTACTAATATTCTAATGGTACTTTGTAAAAACATTCTTTTAACTCCACTTTATTCGGATACATGGCAGCAGTAGTTCTAAATTTGTTATTTTAGCGAAGAAGGAGGCTATCTTTGACACAGGCGATGGGTTTTGTTCCGACATTTTGTACAGATTGTAACGCTCGTCTTTTTATTGCTGGAATCACATTAAAGGATATAAGATAAGTGTTGGATTTTTTTATGTGTTCATTATGATCTTAGAATACAGTTTGACTTGCTATTTTAGGTGAACGGTACGGTGTATGTATTTGATTTAACAGTTGAATTACTCGGTTTCATTGTTATTTTTTATAGGAAATTGAAAGAGTGGTGACATCGGCTCGTTTTTGCCATGCTAGAAATGGCATATATAAATTCATATATTGCATATGTGAAGATGCAAGAGAACATGCTGTCCCGTGAATATAGACGTCCCATAACTCAAAGACTGGTAACAAGATCAAACCAACCCCCCCCCCCCCCCCCAAAAAAAAAAGAAAAAAAAAAAAAGAAAAGTTTTTTTTAACCCTTTCAGGGGCAAAGCATTTTCAATTCTAAGCTGTTGAAATAAATCATTGGCACCGGAATTTGACAAAAGATTTATTTGTATATAGGAAAAAGCCTATATTTCATATACTTATTTATTCGAAAATATTTTATGGTGCCATTTGAAATACCTTGTGGGTTTCCTGTTACGATATTTTAGCCATAGTGTACTGACGGTACTTTAAAGTAACACATTAATTAATCACTTCTAAATGAATAAATTTCTCACGGGTGAGTACTTTTTTTTATGTTTATCTTTTAATTTTCATTGTAGTAACTGAAAAAAAATATTACATGAAAAAAATTGCAGTAGATCATAATGCCGTAGATAAAGGATTAATGATTTAATAAAATTACATTATAAGAAACTGGATATAAAAACTTAAATAATTTACGATGGAAAACGTGAATTTAGTAAAACGAATAATATAAGTTGCTTTCTTTTTCAGAGCCATAATGTTACTACATGGGAATCTTAAATCCAAATTAAGAAAGTTTGTTATGTGAGCGTTTGAGAAGTTTGATTTTATTTACTAGAAATAGCTATAAAAGGAAGCATCTTCTACCTTTTGACCTCGGAGCATCTCAGCACGCAGACATTTTGACTGTACGTAAATTTTATGCCCCTTGCAGAGCCTGGAAGTCTCTGTAGGTCGTCTGAGGCAATATAACGTAGTTAATCACCTACTTAGATGGAGATCCCTGCGGTGCCTAGATCCAGATATGTATCACTCTGGCGGAATGCAAACTTGTATTTTGATTGAAAAACGCTGTCAACTGTTTTATATTGCTGGTGCATAAATCGGTAGGGAAGATCAACAGTATTTGAATAAGCGAGGTCATGCTTAGTTAGCCTGCTTTCAAGCTCTGTTTTAAATTTTTAACAGGGAGAAATTATCTAATTAATCTGGTTTAAGGAAATAAAATTTTGATTTTAAAGTGTTAATTTTTAAAATTCGGTGGATAAAAAGACATTATATTAACACCTTAATCGTAGTAATCGTCTTTTACAAGGGCAAACACCTTGAATAAGTTTTGCCCCATTTATTTATCTGCTAGACTCAGTGTTGTGGTTGGAAAAAAATATTTGTGGGAACTCACCTTTCCATATGGTCAAAGTTAATGCTACCGGATTTTTGCTAAGCCAAAATCCAATTTAAAACATTAAGCCAAAGGTAAACTTTTTTCAATTAACAGTTTTACAATAGACTTCCGATTATCCGAATTAATATGGACCAAGCTCACCTCGGATAAGCAAAAAACTCGGATAAATTAGATTTACACAAATCGTCACCAAGTAAGGAGCTGAAATGTAAAATTTCCTTTAATTCATTCATTTTTATGGTACTAGCAATATTTATTTTATGTCCCGTTACTTTTAAGAAAAACGGGGAATGAAATTGTTTATTTGAAAAACCGTTTGGTAGTGTTTTGTTTGCTGAATGTTAATTTTGCTGCAGTTTTTTTTTCTTACCACTAAAACTTTATTATTAACTTTTTTAAACTTAGTAAATTTTGCCAAATTCAATCGCCGAAATCTAATAATTGTCAACGATTAAATAGGGCAAAATTTTGTATTAAAATTTAGAGGCAACAAAACCGTACAAATTGGCAGCTATGCGATTCTATTAGTGTCATGAAAATTGCAGGTGTAGCCTCTTCTTTCTGCTCAAAGTATTAAGTAGTTTTTTTCAGTCGAACTTATACCTTTGGAATGGACCATTTTCTTCTAATGGGCTGATGGCTTCTTTTATGGCCATTTTTTTCTCCCATTCTGACCAGAAAATTAGTGTTCTAACTCTTTTCTAACTTTTTACGGCTGCTCTTTCATCTTCACCTAACACTTCATTTATAATGGCTGTTTCATAATAACAGAAGCCATCAGCCCATCAGAAGAAAATAACTTGGTTAAAGCGGCTTATGAATATAAGTGAAACGGATCTTCTTAAAGCTAGCATAAATTACCGTTTAACTTTTTTAAAAAAAGTGCTTGTTCGCATATTTTTTTTTTTTTTTTTTTTTTTTTTTTTACCGTAACAAACCAAATATTTGTGGGAACTGCGTTCCCACCCAACTACAACACTGTCTAGACTGCAATTTAATGAGATTTGATGATATAGTATTTCTCTATGAAAGAAATGAATTTTTATTGCTCTAAGAACTATTTTAAAGCATTTTAAAAAGCGAAAAAAAAAAGGGGGGGACGAGGTAGTAGATTATTTCTGAAGAAATTTAAAAATATAAACAGTTAAGGGATTAGGATAGCTGTTATTTTATATGAAATGCATAATTCCTCTTCGTTCTTGTTTTGCTATTTGTAAAATATGACTGTGATCTTACAATAGAAAAAATGATAATTTAAACTAATTCTCAAAATATATTCAATTCTTTTTTGACTAGGCATCTTTTTTTTTCATTTAATGTATCACATTTCTTAGACTTTTGAACGGAATATCACCCATATGAATGAAAATATTTTTTTTTAAATTTCAATTAAAATAATTATAAGTCTTTAAAGGTTAGCCGATTCATTAAATTAGAGATATGTTAATCACTTTGTCGTCGTTTCCATCTATCACGCTGGCAAAAACTTTCATCATTAAAAAAAATGCAGTAAACTGACAAAAATTAATTTATAATTAATTGTCTGGCTATATTAATATTTCACTAGGGAATTAAAGAAATTAATCTATTAATTTGTAAAAGGTACTATAATAAAATGTTTATGACAGTCATTTAAAAATTATCAGCACAGATAGTTAAAATAACCATAAAATAATTCTTTAAAAAACAATAAAGAATTGATCTATAGAAATATATTTACAGGAATTGGAATAAAAAATATATAAAAAAAACAAGAAACATAATTTAAACAGGTTTTTTTTGGTATATTTAAGACGATTGAAAGAAATTTTGACTTACCAATTGTTCTTAAAATAAAATATCAATAGTTAAAAAACTTAAGGGAATCGGGAAAGCAAAATTCAACAGAAAAATCGATTTTCACTTTTTTATATCATTAAATAGTTTAAACTTTTATCTTTCCAACGATGTGCCACACATTTTTTATATATATAAAAAAATAAGTGTTGAAATTATTCATTCTTTCTAAGAGTACTTCACAGCTTAATGGTCATTTAAATCTTTACTTGAATTTTTTTCAAAAATTGGATTTTTCATGTTTATGTTCCTTTTTTTTTACTATATATATTAAACTTAAGAACTCAGATTTTTATTTAATACTTATATTATGTTATATTGTATACTTTAACACAGGGATTTAATGATTTGGTGAGAATTATTTATTTTAGGCAGTGAAATCTTACCAAAAAATGCTAATTTTAAAATGACTTTCAATAAATAATTAAAAATTAATTTTGAGTTTCACTTAGAAAGAAAATGGTCTGTTAAAATACATAAATCCTGTTATTTTAACTACTCTAAAAAATCTAGACCACTATGTTTCACCATTTCTGAGAAAAAGGTACATAAAGTTGGTGAATTTAACATGGCGGAGATAGGGCTTTACCGGTCTCCCTAAGTGAAAGAACAACAACAGTACTAATAATAGGACAAAAATTTTCTACGTATCATTATTCTAATTACTTTTAATTTCTCATAAAAGTTTAAATTCAAGTTTTATGATTGAAATGAATTTACTGCAAGAGAAATTAATTGACATAAAGTCTTAATAAAATTATCCCAATTCAATATTTTCGAGATGTTAACCATTCCATTAAAAAAATTCCTTTGAAACTATTTTTTAAAGTACTGAAACTGAAAAAAACTTTTATTGTATGTCACCGCAATGTAAATATTCAATCAATCTCATTTGAAATAACAAAAAATCAAGGAAGAAAGTACTTTGGGAAAATCTGGAAGCTTCAGGTCAGGCATAATGATAGCTAATTGAATAGGAGATTCCTTGCATATCGAGAAATTCCGCTTTCATGTGAAAAAGGTAACGGAGTGGGTCAACCTAGTGCTAGGTTAAAATAACTGCGTTCATTGTAAATGATGTTGGGAAAAAGCTTATTGATTTTTCACGTACTGATGTGTAAATAAAGCAATCTAATGTATCCAAACACGCTGAAAATCCAAAAAGGACATTGGAAAATCCTTTTATGGGTTAGGTCTTGTCATAAGTTTAATCGAATATTCTTATTTTTGAATCTATGCGCTGCTAAATAAAATCTATGCAAAAATGAGAGCCAACATACCATTTTTTTTTTTAAATAGAATTGTTTCAAAACTCCTTAATACTTCGTATTTACACGCATCCTTTCCTTATTTAGGTATGCATTGCAATCCCTTATTAAGTGCGTTCGTAATTATATAAATAAGGCATTCTCACAATCTTTTGACTTTTCTATATTTTTCTGTCCCTGAATAATAATTTTTATTTTGGTATACATTCTTGGGTTTTTTTTTTATTCCTTATACTGAAAAACACCCCATTGCATGACTTCATAACAATTTTAACAAGAGAAATAAGTTTTGGTTGATGTTGGGGCTCCAAATATACCACGAAATTCTTATACCGTCCCGTGTCCCTGATGCTGATTTTTAAGTTTGGAACCTGTCTGGATAAAATTGTTTCGATAAAAGTAATTCGATTTAATTTTTTTTGGAAACTGGGACAATTGTTTTATTTAAATGTGTAGCAAAAAATTAACCTGCACACATTTTTAGGGTTGTTATTATTTTTTGAATTCTGTCCCTGGGTTTCAGATTCCTTACCGCCCCTCTTGCTAAACTTATACAGAAAACCACTTCAGATGCAGCCACAGAATTTTTTCAACTTATTTCTCGTACAGAAATATGCTATAAAAAAATGGCTAAAATTTTTTGACAGGAAATTTTTCTGCAGAATTTAAATCAGCATTTAAAAATCAATTTCAAGCATCGTGGAATTTATTGGTAGTCTTACCGTCCCCAAGGTTTATTTCTGCACTTTTCTAGGTAAATATATTTTTTTTAAATCTAATGTAAGTAACTGTTTCTAAAAATCATGATTTGCCAAAAAATAGGTGTAATTTTTTTGTACCGCCCCATCCTTACCATCCTTTTTTTTTTCCTTACCGTCCCTTTTTTCCTATACCGTCCCCTTTTTTTCTTACCGTCTCTTCTTTGTGTTATATACCAAAGACAATGTTATATACCAAAATATTGTACTAAAAATACTACATTGTAATTATTTCTTATTTGTCCTGTATTTGTCCTCTTATTTCTTATTTATATCCTGTGGGTACTATACAAATTCATTATAAGTAAAAATTTCGAAGAAAAAAAAAAGTTATAGTGGTAAAATGGTAAGTAAAATTAAACTCGCAAGTTTAACTTAAACCACAGTTAAATTAAAACATTTTCGCTGCTGACCATTTTTTCTTTATTTTGAATCATTAAGGCATTCGCCTATAAGTTTAAAATGTTATTTTAGTAAGTTAATTTCATCAGATTTTATTCCTGAAAAGTCAAAAGATTGTGAGAATGCCCCAAATACCTAGCACCTATAGTCATCGCCTGGTCCGTCGTCTGTCAGCATATAACAGCGCAAAAAATACTCAAACGAATGGTTTGAAATTCAATATATATAATCATTGTAGAATTTTGTCGAGTCATTTCAAATTTTATGAAAATCGAATCTAAAAAGAAAGAGATATTAATAAAAGTTTTCTTCATTCTATTAAATCCTATCATACGTAATTAATTCAATGATATCCCATGATAGGTAATGATCCTATGTTGCCACGGTGATTATTCTATTAAATTCTATCATACGTAATTGATTCAATGATATCCCATGATAGGTAATGATTCTAGGTCGCCAGGGTGATTACGCCCTATTTATGATTGAGTTCCATTAATTTAATATATATAATCGTAATAAATGTTATATTCATGCATTTTTGCATAAGAGTTCAGCAGCTATTGCACCAAAATCTGAATATTTATAAAACTAGTTATAGTAACCATTTGGCAAGTTTGACGTACAATTTCCGACGTGATAATATTTACATTCCTTTTACATATTTACTCATATGATATTTACATACATGAATTTTCAATGCTTACAATGTATATAACAATTTTTGTTTAAACGAATAAAAATTTAACAATGGCTATTGAGGAATTTCCCATAATACTAATTCAATACACAATGCTACACACTATAATTATAGTTTATTTCCATGATTGGGGGCTTTTATTTTAAATGACGCGATTGATAGCAATAGTCAACTTTATCGTTTAAAATGAGTAAAAGATCCCTGTACTTAATCTCTCTGTTTAAAAGGGGATAAACCCGTAAGTAACAAAATTCCTGTAAAAAAAAATGAAATAATAAGAAGCCGGAAATTGTACGTCAAACGTGGCAAATGAGGTGCGTTCGTACTATAACTAGTTTTATAAATATTCAGATCTTGGTGCAATAGCTGTTGCACTCTTATGCAAAAATGCATGAATGCAATATTTATTACGATTATATATATTAAATTCAGTAATACGGAAATAGTATGCTCCATCTTAAATCTAACGTAATCACTCTAGCAACCTCGAATAATTACCTATCATGGGATAGCACTGAATTAATTACGTATGATAGGATTTAATAGAATGAAGAAAACATTTATTAATATCTTTTTAAGTTTTGATTAGATTTTCATAAAATTTGAAATGACTCGACAGAATTCTGCAACGAATACATATATTAAATTTCAAACCATTGGGTTGGGTAGTTTTTGCGGTGTTATATGCGGACAGGGAGACGGATGGACGGACCAGAAAACGACTATAGATGCTACGTATTTATATAATTACGAACGCACTTAATAATAATAAATAAATCGATTTTTGAAAAAAAAATAAAACACTCTTGGATATAATCTTCCCCTTTGCAGTATCATCGAGCAAAATTGCCCGTCAAAACAACAAGCAACTCTGTCATTAAAACAATTATTATAATACCGAGCCACATCAAAAGTATGTATGCTACAAAAGTACATGCATAGTTGCCAACCTCCCGATTTTCGTAATACCAGTGTTTTTATGCAGAAATACTTGGTTTAAGCAATCGCACAATTTCTGAAATTAAATAAAGCGAACGTTTTTGTAAGATTTTACTGGCATTAAAAAAATCGGGAGGTTGGCAACTGTGTAAACAAGACATCCGAAAGGCTTACGTGCACTGTTCAAGGACTCTCATGAGAACGGGAATGTTAACTACTGATAAAACCGAAATTGATTTTATTTTATTTAAGCAGGAAACTAAGAATAAAAATTCTGTATTACAGTAAACTATTAATACGGTACTTGACTTTGGTTAATTGCCTATATGTAACATAACAAGCATAGAGGTAAAAATAATTGTATAGAGGTAAAAATAAACATTCATTAGAGTTACCGATGAACACGGTACTTGGCTTTGGTTAATTGCTTATGTTTAACAGAATAAGCGTATTGCTTAGAGACGTTTCTCGTTGGAATGTTTATTAGTTACTACATACCTAGTTAAGTAAGGTGCACATCCGATGAATATTGTACTTGGCTACGGTGACGTGCTTATGTGTAACTAACAACAACAAGCCTTTTACTTAGAGACGTTTCACGTGGTAATGTTTATATTATAATGACAATTATAATGTTTATATTATATCTTGACATCATATCATTATACTCTTTTACATTATATCTTTAGTTAGATAAAAGCATACTATTATTGTGTACATGAAAAAATATATATGCATTCACCTGGATATTACTTCTGTTAATTAGGCGTATTAATCCTACCTAGGGAGTGATTTAAATCATGTAAAATAGAAAAAAAAATTAATACAAATTTTTTTCTCACGATTGTCGCATCCGGTGTTACAATAACTATTGGTGCCATTAGAAGAAAGCAAGGGGGGGGGGGGAAATCAAACGTTTAGTTAACGATAGCTGAGTTATTCTCCAGAAAATGAAAATTCTTAAGACAGGAAAAAAAATAAGCAACTTTTTTTTTTTACTTCAGTTTTTAATTATATTTACTTACTAGAGAACTGTAAGAAGTGCTAGTCGTCGATTTTGACGAGAATGGTATCGTTGGAAAGATATCGTCGTGCGAAGTAAAAAACTCAATAGAATTACCCGTCACAAATGAGCCGTTTTTGAGATATCTGTCCATTTATGTGAAACAATATGTTGTTTATTTATTTATTACGATGTATTTATGATTTTACATTTGTTATGTTGTTAAACTTATAATTTTTGCTATTAAATGGCTTCCTGTTAACTTAATTATGTTACTTATGTTTGGAAATTAAAATTGAAAACAAAAGAAAAGTGGGAAAAAATAAAGAGAAGCTACTACGCGTGAATGTATTCTTTTGTGTGCAGTTGGACATTTCTATTGGTCAATGGTGGTTGTGGTCTTCAATATAGATGCGCTTGCAGAAATGGAACAGCAAAAATTATAAATTTAACTATATAACAAATGTAACAGCATTAAATACATTGTAATAAATAGATAAATAAACAATTTTTGTGACATGAACAGTCGGATATCTCGAAAACAGCTCTTTTGCGACGGGTATTTCCATCGAGATTTTTACACCCCACGACGAGATCTTTCTAACGATACCACTCTCATCAAAATCGGTGACAAGCACTTCTTACAGTTCCCTAGTTAGTACATTTTTACATAGATGCCAATATTTCTTACTTATTCCGGAGTCTAAACAAAGACGATCATGTTTTAAACCGGAATGTATATACAGTAAAGCACCATTTATACGTTTCTCATTTATACGTCGTTTCAGTGTGGTCCGAATTCATCTCTATGTATTTTAATTCTGTAATGTTTCAATTATACGACGCATAACGTCGGTTATATGTCTTTTCTTTCATGCCGTAACCGATTTTTTCAGAATTTTTTCTTCCAACATCTTTCTTTTTTTTCTGCTAGTAATATTTACGGAAAGGTGAACATATGTAACTGCTATAGGGGTTATTTTAAGTTCGTGAAACCTGTGGAAGGGATGGGACGAAAAGAATGCGTAGTGCACGCACTGCATTGCCACTAACACTTTTTTGTTTCTTACAATACTAGTGAGAAAACTTTCCAGGAACTTAACTCCATACATAATACTTTTCTTAAGTCTCAAAGTAAATCAACACATCAGACGACGTTTAAATATTAGTTTAATTAAAATCTATTTGTACATTTGAGAATAGAAAAAGAGTTGTTTCAAGGTGTGTAACTGATATAAGGTTTGATAATTGTCGCTTTTATTTTTCAAGTTTAGAAATGGTTATTTAATAATTTTTTTCAATGTTTTAACTTTTTTTTTCAATATATAGTGCATTTTAAACAACCGAAAATGATAGCAAAATTAAATTCTATGATTGCAGCATTAAATTTCTACAGTGAAAGATTTTACCCCTTAGGCGACTGCAATTTCGATTGTACGTCTTTCTTAATCCTCAATTATACGTCGTTTTAAAACGGTCCCCTGAAAGACGTATAATCGGTGCTTTACTGTATAAGAAAATGTGTCTTCTTTCTGTAAGTGGTACTTATTAGATTACAATTTTTGATTTGACTTCATTTTGCAATTTTAAATAAAATTTCCGATTGAAAACATGTTTGTTTTGGATTAGACTCTGGAATAAACAAGAGATGTTGGCATCTATGAATTTTATTATAGTACAGGTAACAAAATAATATAGCGAAAATTCTGTTTATGTTGGGTACACCTTGGCGAAGTTTCGACCAATATTAACCCTTTATCTACTGAATTATGAATTCATGAATATTTTATCTTTTAAAGCATTTTTCGTGAATTGTTTAAACTACATTAGAAGATTTACGTAATCATTTAATAAATTTTAGATGGAATAAAGGATTTAGAAGGATTAATTAAATTTGAATTTATAGGAATTTTGTGCAATATTTATAATCAAAATCAAATTTTTCATGTTAAATATTTTTCTTAGTATTTTTCTCAGTATTTTTGAGTTGGGAAATGTACAAATATAATGTTCTTACGATAGAAATATAGAAATATATTTCCGAATTAAAAAATCCCCCTCCCCCTCAAACGCCAAGAAAGCTGAAAAGATACAAAGGCAAGAGAAATCATCCTTTTAAAAATATTTTTGTTTTGTGTAACCTATAATGCTTCTGGAACAAGATTTAGTAATGTATCTATAACTCATTCTAATGTATCTATAACTCAGTCAGTAGAAAGAGATTAAAGCATTCATAAAACGCAGGTAATAAAACTTCAGAAAAACGCTGGATACGTATTTACACATGAATAATTAAAGGTGAAACTTTTCCAAACTGGGCGAAAAAGTGTCCAGACAAGGATTCGAACCAGGGACTTTTGGCTGAAGCCGCCAATGCTCTACCAACTGACCTTGAAGACACTCTTCACATTAGCTGTTCACCACGTGAACCAAGCTATAAAAAACTGTCTCAAGGCCGCAAGTATAGTTTTTGGCATTAATTTTTCAACGAATACCTACCTTTTCTATTATATTATGCACATGTAAAAATTTTCAGAGCGTATACTTGTGTATGCAGCAAATTTTAAGAACAAATACCTGACTTTTCTATTTTACATTATATGCATGTGTATGCAAAAATAAAAATTTGAAAGTAAAGTACTTATATTACTTATGCGTTTTTTTTTTTTATCTGGATCTCGATAAAATTTTTCAAACGTATTCGGACCCCACTTAAATTACTTGCCGACCCCTGATCTAAACGTTAGTGGTTGCTCATTTTTACTGGTTTCTTATTAATTTCATCGAATGTTGCAAAAGAATGCCTAGATATTCAGCGAGGTGTGCGAGCGAACAAGACGCGAAAATTGCCACGCTCTCTTATAAAGCTTGTTCCTCTACCCACTCCGCCCATACACATGTGTACGCTTACGTATTCGACACTAAAGAGTTACATCTTTTTTTCAAAGCATTAGTTTTACCTTTCGTTCAGTACTTTTTATGAAATTCGACAAAATATACAAATTTTCTTACTTTTGGACTTATTGAGTGTTTACTTTCATGTATAGTGATAATTATTTAATCGAACTTTCTAGTTTTTATTATTTATTAATTTCCTATTCAGATATAAGTAGAAAAGTATTGTTACACGCTGCAAATGAGATTGAAAGTTTCATTTATTATTTTTCACATGCTTCAGTAAGAAAAATTTGATAGCTTTGGAAAAAATGCACCAAATATGTAGCAAATTAACACTTTGTAACAATATACTAATTCCAAATGCTAAAAGGTGTAAATTAACCCTCTCATGCATACGGACCTCATATGAAGTCTTATAATTATTGCATTATTAAGCAAATAAATTTTGAGCATTCATTTATCGAGATTTGATTTGTGGACAGATAATACCTAGCATAAAGTACAATAATAAAATTATTTTATAATGGTTTCTCATTTATCACAAAAAAAGGTTTTTTGTGAATAAGGAAAAATGATGAAAAATAATTTATGCACGAGAGGCTTAAAACTTTCAAACCAGTAAAAATACGTTTTTTTTTACTATTGACATGTTTCTACTCCCCCGAGTCATTTTCAAAACAAATATATTCTATACGGAATTTAAATATCCATGAAGTGAAGGTCGAATATTTAATATTTTATTTCTTTTATAATTTATTTAAGCGTTATTTCGAAAGCACGGCTGAAATTAGATGATTATAAATATAAATTAAATTCGTTATGCCAAATTAGATATTTAACTATTAAAACTGTGTTAATTAAACTACAGTTTAAATATTAGCAATTTATTAAAACCTCTTTATTTTCGGATATGTACTATAAGTATTATATTGTAATGAAGAGAAATGAAAGAAACAGTAATTAACAGTGAATTTGATTAACTAATGAACGGTCTAGCATTTATTATGTTTTCTTCACTAATTCTGTTATTAATTAATATTTTTAGTTAATTTATTCATACGTTTATTGATGTACAATGAGCTAAATTTATTTCACCAAAAATATTATAGATAAATATTTCATTAAAAAATTCTTATAGAAATTATTGAGCATGATAATTATATTTAATACTTGAAAGGGAATATAAAAATTATGCTTGAAATTCTTTTGTACATTGTTATTAAATAACCAATAAAACATACATGAAAAATTTTCATCAATTAAGTTTCTTGCTTAATCATATATTACTTATTTCATACAATCATATTTACTTATTCATATTATCATAAATTACTATATTATTAAGAAAATATTTAATAACACAGTTTTCTGGTGGAAATTAGCCTATAAATTAGATCTACCGTGGCTTTATTCTTTTAAAACATTTGTATGTAAATATAGACTTGTTTTCTTTTTTTCAGTGTTTGATTGTTAACAGGATAATTTATTATGCGTTGAGAATCTGTTTTTACATGTATGGAGATAAGTATATTCCGAAAACAAAAGTTTATTAATATGATAGATAACTATTTAGTCAGGCTTTCAGGTTTTAAGATTAATCGATCATTATTATTTTATTAAATTTTCTATTCAGCTATAAGAAAAAAAATGTCTTATGTACTGAAAATCATATTGAAGTATTCAGTTTTTACTTTAGATATATTTAATTAAACAAAGTTTGATGTTTTCAAACTTAATAGTTTAAAAAATGAAATACGCTATTTCAAACTCCATGTAATCTAATTACTTATGAAAATGAAATTCTTAATATTTTATTCTTTATATAATTAATTTAAGGAGTATTTCGTAACCTTAGTCATAATTAGATGAGATTAAATATAAATTTACCGCATATATTGCATTTGTTATGCTAAATAAAAGTTAAAATATTAAAATTAAAATAATCAGAGATGTGTTAATTAAATTACAGTTTAAATATTGGTAATTTATTAAAACTTCTGTGATGTAAAAGTGATCAGAAATGTGTAAATATTATGCCACAGTGAAAGTTAAACGAAATAAACATAAATTAATAGTAACTTTAACTAAATAATTAACGATACAGCGTTGATTCTTTTCTAGTGATTATGTTATAAAGAATTATTTACTTAGCATGAGCTAAATTTATTTTAACAAAAAATAAAAAAAATCTATTGATATTTTATAAAGAAAGACATTCGTAAGCATCTTGAACTGAAATTACTGATGGGGAAAATTTAATTTATTAAACTAAAAAAATAAAATTAAAATAACACTTTAAAAACTTTTGCATTATTACTGAATATTCACTAAAACATAAATGAAATAGTTTCAACAATTATCTTTTACACTTTATAATAAATTAATTGGAGAATTACCTCATTAAATTATCTGGAATTGTTCCATACTGCAGTTTTTCTTTAAATATTAGCTTATGAATTAGATCTGCATAAATTTTATTTTTTAAGACTTTTGAAAATAACTTTACACTTGTTTAATGTTTTGCAGCGTGAGATTGCTAACAGGATGATTTATTGTGCATTGGCAAATATCTATACTTACATACATGATGATAAATGATTTTTTGTAAAAAATGTTTGTTATGATGATAATGTTTTAATCATGTTTTTTTTTTCCTTCTTATTTCTTATTTCTCATTTCTTCTTCTTTTTTTAATATAAATAGTAAAATAGTTTTCTGTGCTGCGAATTATAATGAAAGCTTAAGCTTTTATTTTTTACATATTTAATAAAATAAAATTTGACATTTTTTATAATTTGTTGATGTTAAATATGTTATTTCAAAATCCACGGAATTTCACTATCCATTGAAGATTTGATACTTATTATTTCATAATTTATATAATTAATATTGGACTATTTTCAAAACTCTTGAAATTAGTGGCTGTTAATCCTTTCATGGGCGGTGGTTGATTTTTGGATCACTTAATTTTAATTCCTAAATGCCACATTGCCACCAGAATATTGGAATGAGAATTTCCCTTTTATTAAAAAAAAATTGTTTGTAAATTCTGGTGTCATTCAATCAATTCAGCATTTTACGAATAGAAGTACCTTGTCTCTGAAAGAGTTAAGTATAAACTATATTTGTTATGCTAAATAAAATATCCAAATATAAAAATTGCAGTAATTAGAGCTGTGATAATAAAATTAGTATTTAAATATTAGTAATTTATTAAAACCCCAGTATTTTAAGGATGATGATCGTAATTATTTTCAATAAAAGTGAAATATAAAAATACTAATTAATAGTGATTTTAGTTAAACAATTAACGATGCAGCGTTTATTATTTTTCTGTTTTATTAATTACCTTATTAAGTTTATTTATATACCATGAACAAAATTTATATCCGAAAAAAAAAAAGAAAAAAAAAAGAAATCTTTATCTATTGATGTTTTATAAAAATAGGAATTCATAAAAATTTCCCACTTAAATCATCGAGAAGTATAATTTAATTTATTACCTGTGTAAAGGTATATTAAAAACAACATTTGAAAATCCATTGTGTATTGTTCTTGAATATTCAATAAAACATACACGCAACGTTTTGAGCAATTAAGTTTTACGCTTAATCACAAATTAATTCGCAAATTAGCTTTTTAAATTACCTGAAAATATTTCATAAAGCAGTTTTTCTGGGAATGTTAGCTTATAAAATTAAATCTGTACAAAGGCTTTATTCTTTTAAGACGTTTGTATAAAAACTTACACTCTTTTGCTTTTTTTCAGTGTGCGAGTGTAATCAAGATTGTTTAGTATGCATTGCGAATTTGTACCAGATAATTATGTTCGCGCATAAAAGTTTATTATGTTGATAATTGTTTAATCAAGCTTTCTGTTTTTTATTATTCATTAACTTTCCTATCGTGATATAAATAGAAGAATATTATTATGTGCTGCAAATAACAGTGACACTTTCAATTTTTATTTTTCCTATGCTAAATTAAATAAAATCTGACAATTATGTTTCGTATATTTTTAAATTAAATGCATTATTTCTGAATCCACGAAGTTGAATTATTTATGAAAATTGAAATCTAATAAGTTATTCCTTATATAGTTAATTTAGGCGCTATTTCGAAAGCTTTGCTTAAATTACATTATGTTAAAATAGATAATATTTGTTATGCTAAAGAAATGGTATAAAAATTTAAATTGCATAATTAGAGCTGTGTTAATTGAATTGTTTAAATATTAGTAATTTATGAAAACTTCTGTATTTTAAAGGTGATCGGAAATGTACAAATTTTATTCGACCCCCTCCTCAATAATTAACAGTTATTTTAATTAAATGATTGACGATGTGGCGTTATTTTTAGTAATTAATTTAGTTCTGAAAAGAAGAACTCGTTATCTATTAATATTTCATAAAGAAAAGCATTTATATTCAATTCCCCTAGAAAAATTGAGAAGCATAATTTAATTTATTACCTGCAAAAGTAAAAGACAAAAAATAAAATGAATAAATAGAAAAAATATATATTGAAAATCCTTTGTGTAGTGTTCGTGAATATTTAATGAGACATATTAAGCAATTAAATTTTATGTTTAATTAATAAATTTGCCAATTATCTTATTAGGTTGTCTAGAAATGTTTCATAACGCAGTTTCAATTTGAATATTAGTCTGTAAATTAGATCTGAAGCGGTTTTGTTTTTTTAAGACGTTAAAATATACGCTATTGCAAACAAGATAATTTACTGTGTATTGGAGAGTTTCTCTGTTATGTATTTGAATATAATTTTGAAAATAAAAGTTTATTATGACGCGACGATAATTATTTAAACAGGCTTTCTGGTTTTTATTATTTATTAATTTTCTAACTCACATACAAATAGAAAATTGTTATTATTTGCTGTAAATTATACTGAAAGTTTCAGCTTTTAAATGCCATAGGGTTAATTAAATGAAATTTGACACTTTAATATTTTATAAAATTTAAAAATTAAACTCTTTCTTTCTACCTCTTTGGAAATTAATTATTCATGTTGATCGGATATTTATTATTTCATTCCTTATATAATTAATTCAAAGAATATTTCGGAAGCTCTGTTGAAATTAGGTGAGTTTAAATATAAATTATATTTGTTGCACCAAATAAAAGGTTTAAATTTTAAAATTGCAGTAATTGGAGTTATGTTAATAGAATTAATAATTACTTTTTAAATATCAGTAATTTAACAAATCTCTGTATTTTAATGAAGATAAAAATTTATAAATATTTTGCTATAAAAGTCAAATAAAGAATAAATAATTAACAATGACTTTAATTACACAATTAATTATACAGCATTTTTTTCTTATTTTAGAAATTACGTTATCAAAATTTATTTACATAACATAAACTAATTTATATAAAAATCAATATTTATTAATATTTCACAAAGAAAGATATTCATGTGCATTTTTACACTGAAGTTATTGAGCAGGATAACTTAATTTATTGCTTACAAAAGGAATCTAAAAATAACATTTGAAAATCTCTTATGTATTGTTATTGAATATTAAATAAAACATGCACGAAACGTTTCCAACAATTACATTTAATGATTTATCATACATTAATTCATGAATAACCTTACACAAATTATCTGGAAATATTTACTAAGCAGTCTTCTGGTGATGCTAACGTATAAATTGATTTATAGCGATTTTATGTATTTACGACGTTTGAATATAAATTTGCACTTTTTTCGGTGTGCGATTGTAAACAGGATAATTTGTTATGTACTGAAGAACATAGCTGCTTACATATTTTAAGATAATTACATTTTAGAAATAAAAAGTTCATTATGACGATAATTATTTTATCGAGATTCCTGTTTGTTATTATTTATTAGTTTTACTATTCAGTTATATGAGTAATTAAAATATATTATTATATGCTGCTGAAAAAATCAGCTTTTATTTTTCACTTACTGAATTCCTATTGCTTTGTTATTTTTATCACTTACTTCTTTTTTTTCATTTATTTTTTATTTTTCCTTTTGACTTGAATTTGAAAATTTTATATTTTTCAGTACTTAACAGATATTACAAATTTCTAATATTTTTTTGCGTTTTATTGGACATGATTCGTACAGAAAAGTAACCTGTATTTTAAATTTAAAAAGTGAAATATATGTTTAAATTAAAGGAATCGCCAAAAGAGCAAAGAGAATTAAGCACAAATTTTATTATTATTATTACAAAATGATAAAACATAAATAAAGTCATAATAAGAAATGCATAGACATATACTATCATTTCTATATGTAGATAGTAAGAAAAATAATTATTAAGACAAAATAATACTCGATGAAAAGACGTACTATTAATAGTACACCAGACCCGAAAGGGTTAATATAGGTCTATTTTAAAATCTCTGTCGAAATGAGGTGATGTTGAGCATGTATTATATTTGTTATGGTAAATAAAATGTTTAGATATCAAAATTGCAGTAATTATAACTATGTTAATTAAATTACAGTTTAAATATTATAAATTTATTAAAAATCCTGTATTTTTTAAATGATCAGAAATGCATAAATATTATATTGCAATAAAAGTAAGAACAAACAATGATAAACGTAGATTTTATTTAAATGATTAACGATACAGCGTTTATTATTTTTTTTTAGTAATTACGCTATTAATGGGATGTTACCATTCATCGATCCGAAAAGTAGGTCAACTAAGGGATTTTTTTTTTTTTCACAGAAAGAATAAAGTAAAAGAAAACTGAATTTACTCTGCTATTATTCGTAATTTTTGTTATACACTAATTATTAAATTGGATGGAGATATTGGCAGTTGCATATGGGTATGCTGTGCGTGTGTCACACTGGGTCGGTCGTGTAAAACAGAGTTTAAATGGATTAACCAAAAGATTATTTATTTTGTGAGACTATGAACCTTTCACGTGTAAAAAAAAATAAAAATAAAATAAAAATAATAATATTTTTTAAACCGTGTTGAAAATAGAGAAAAGGAAGCGAAAAAATGACATTAAAAAAATGGTAGCTCAATTTCACTAAAAATAGGTTCATGGTCTTCCAAATTTATTATTCCTGAAAAATTTGATTTTGTATGCATGATGACATTGTTGATGACAAATTTTGATGACATTGAAAAGTTGTGCACTGCACGAGCCGGAGCAAGTCGAAGAATAGACGGTGGACAATGCCCGACTACCCGACCATTTTTGGTATTGTAACGACTGGACTCGTCACCAATGGAACCATGTGTAAATCATTTAAATCAAAGCTATGTTTGATATCTGCACATCTGCACATTTATTTTTCTCACGACACTACATTATTGCATTTTTCTCTAAACTACTTTTTTCAACATGGTTGACTTGATATCGCAAGTTCTATTTAATCGATTTACTTCAAATTTTGTACCAACCTTCAATGTATAATTTTCTATCGCCCCTACAATTTTTGTGAAAAAAAAAAGTATATATATTTTTACTATTTTAAAAGATAAAAAAATATGAAAAAAAAGAGTCGAAAAATACCTCGACAAAAATGTCGACACCCGCCATTTTGCGAAAAAAATAATTTTTTTTTGTCTTAGGTACGGGCTATAGCAACATTCTTACCAATTAAGAATCTTTTTTTGTTGGTTTGTTTTAGATTATCAGAAGGGTTGCAATCGTGTCAACAAGCAGACCCCGCCCCCCCCCCCCCCCTTTTTTTGCCACAACTCTACCAGCTTATAACTTATTTAATTTAATTTTTGTTTGCATATTTTCAAAATATCAATAAATATGTTGTAAAAAATTAATGGTTATATATATATATATATATATATGTATGTATATATATAACCATTAAATAAACATTACCGACCACCATCCAAAATTGTGAAATTATGAATAAAATGACATTAACAAATACAGTTCCCTCCAACACACTTAACATAGATTCCAAAAACATAGTAAACTACATATAACATATATAACGAGATTGGTTCAATTCATTTATTGAATCTTTGTGATGATAACAATGCAAAATTTAATGGAATTTCCTGTGAAGAGGTATCAGATAACTACAGTATAGAAATTAAATTGATAATACACAAAGATTATGTGCAATTGCAGCAGAGATATCTAAGCGTTTAATATTTAAAAGATTGCTAAAAACATTTAGCTACCGTGGTTATATATTTAAAAAATACATAAGATACCATTATTAATAAGGAAATAGTTCAAAATGAATTGTTGACATTCACAATGAAAAGATATCATAATATAAAAACATCATAAATTACTTACATTCATAATTACATGCGCAAATGCAGCATAATAATTTGAATGCTAATATATAACCATTAAATAAACATTACCGACCATCAACAAAAAATGTGAAATTATGAATAAAATGACATTAACAAATACAGTTCCCCTCAACACACTTAACATAGATTCCAAAAACATAGTGAAATACATATAACATATGTAACGAGATTGGTTAAATTCATTTATTGAATCTTTGCGATGATAACAATGCAAAATTTAATGGAATTTTGCAGTGGAATGAAGAGGTATCAGATAGCTACAGAGTAGAAATCAATATATATATATATATATATAACCATTAATTAAACATTACCGACCATCATCAAAAACTGCAGTATTGTGAATGAAATGACAATAAAAATGGATGCCACAAGATATATATATATATATTACTGAGTTCGGCAAAACGCCCAAAATTTATGCTTCTAGATCAAAATACACCTTTAAACTAATATAATGTTCTGTAAGGGAACATTTCAAATATGGAAAACCATAATGTAAACTTTTGGTTGCCGGATACAGGGCAATAAATACTCTCATGGATCTATTCAATTTACAATTTTTACGAAATCTAGAATTTTCTCTGACGAATAGCGATATTTCAAAGATTTTTTTCACTAAACAAATTGTTTTAATACTAAAATAAAGTGAATATTGACTTATTAAAAGGTTACAGAATATTTGGAGACATTAATTGTGTAATTTAGTTTTTTGTATTAAAACTCTTTAAAATTCCAATCTGAATTCAAATTGATAAAATTTTCATGTTAAGCTGTAATAAATTTTCATCCCAAACATCATAATGACGATCTCGCATATTAATTAATTTGAAACAATTTATTTTGTGCGTTACTTCAAGAATTCATATAGAATTTCCCCCTTACATTTCTTCTAGTATTTTGTTATTTTATGAAGATTTGTTCTTTTGGCGAAATTTTCGTGAATATATTGGTACCTTGAATACCCTGCATATTTTCCAACAAACGTATATGTCACTAGATATTACCACTCAAATGTTCCTTTTCTTATTTTCAGGTGAGTGATTCTTAAATAATGGATTTATATAAATAATTTATATTAACTGAATTAATTAAGATTATATAAATATCAAGCTTTGGCTACACATTAAAAAAAATTCTTATTTCACCTCCATAAAAATAACAAAATGTAAGTAAACAAGTGATTAAACACATGTGACATTTAAGACAGTACGTTAATTTCTATTTAATTTTTGTAATTCATAAGTAAAAAATTTATGCATTTCTGATCATTTTTAAAATACAGAAGCTTTAGCAAACTAATATTTAAATTGCAATTTAATTAAGTCAGTTCTATTTCCTGCTATTCTAATATTTAATTTGTAGCATAGGTACCTTGATACCCTCTTATGAGGGTAATTTAGATTAATAAAATGGATTGTTGAGTTTGTACGCGAAAGTGTCCTGATTCTAACATTTGTGCGTGAACGAGCTACCTATATTTTGTCATTTCCTTTACTTTTGCAAAGTGCGCCTAAATCTTCCCTGAATATGATTACCACGGTTAATTCGACTATTGATATGTTAATTAAGTATATGTGGTCATCTAGCTGGTATAAATATGGCGGTAGAAGTTTGAACAAGGGGAAGTTTTCGGATCTGATTCCTTTGTGGGAAATTAAGACTAAATTCGAGCTTTTATTGGGCCGTCTACGTGAAGATAGTCAGTGCAGGTTCTTTTGAATGAGTTTGTAATAATATTCTTCAGTTAACAGTTTGCCTACGTGGTAAGGTATTGAATTTAACCCTTTATCTATTGACGCTGCTTATAAGTACCATTAAAATAACTTATTATATAATTCATTTAATACATCGATTAGTTGTAGTACAGTTTATAATGAGTTATAGATGCATTACTTTATCTTGTTCCAAAAGCATTATTGGTTACACAAAACAAAAATATTTTTAAAAGGATGATTTCTTTTGCCTTTGCATCTTTTCAGCTTTCTTGGCGTTGGGGGGGGGGGGGGGTGTTGATTTTCAATTTTGAAATATTTCTATTATAAGAACATTATATTTGTATATTTCCTAATTCTACAAAATACTAAGAAAAATATTTAAAATAAAAGATTTGAGTGGGGTAATAAATATTGCACAAAATCCCTATAGATTCAAATTTAATTAATCCTTCTAAATCCTCCAATCCTTCTAAAAATTATTAAATGATTATGTAAATCCTCTAATGTAGTTTAAACAATTCGCGAAAAATGCTTTAGAAGGAAAAATTTTCATGAATTCATAATTCAGTATATAAAAGGTTAATCTATTACATATATATAATCCAAACGGAAATTTCGTTCCGAACGCCGAGATTTCGAGTTCTACCGCATGTATTTTTACGGAACTTATACCGTTAGATAGGTATCGTTCCAGGGAAGGTTTTAAGCTATAACACATCATTCTACCTAGATTAGTTATAGAATTGTTACGGAAAATTCTATTATTTTGGACTTTGTTACTTCATATTTCCTTAAATATCTGGGCTCCTATTGGTCGTACAGCTTAGATCTCGCGCCAAATGTAGCTCCGAAGCACCCAAGCAAACTTTTCCCCGCGATTATTTTGCCGTCTTCCGATTTCCTCTAACTCTATTAGGGGCCCGCGTAGGGCCCCTTTAAAATATTTTTCGTAGTAATTTCAGCAATTATCTTAAATTATTGGTTAAGACCGCCACCCTCCCGATTCATGTATCTACGGAAAGGTTGCATGAAGGAGTTTCGTTCAGATACGCTTTCGTTAAGAATAGAGGGCGCTCCCTGGTGGTGGAATGTGGAACTAACATAACGCGATATTGTTAAAATTAGGAAATCTAACAATGCGATCTGTTTTAAACTTTGAGATAGTTCATAACACATAATCTATTATATATTCTATTATATATATATATAAAATCTATTATCAATTCTATTATATATTATATATATAAAATCCAAACGAAAATTTCGTTCCGAACGCCTAGATTTCGAGTTCTACTGCATGGATTTTTACGGAGCCTATACCGTTAGATAGGTATTGTTTCAGGGAAGGTTTTAATCTATAACACATTATTCTACCTAGATTAGTTATAGAAGTATGACGGAAAGTTCTGTTATTTTGGACGATAAGGTTACAATTTTATTTCTTGGCGAAGTTTTTTGCTGTTGAAAAAAATGAAACGGCTATTACAGCTAGAAAAATAAACGACAAAAAACTGTTACTAATTTTATTTAAAATCTTTAAAAAAGAAAAAAAGAAGAAGAAAATCCGTTTTAATGAGTGATAATATTAAAAAACGGAAACATTTAGTCAAAACCTGAAAGAAATATTTGTAATGCTTAAAAATTAATTTAATAAGAAATATTACACTCGATACGCAATATTTGGCTCTTTATCGCTTGCGTTAGATATGGAAACGAATCTGAAAATTTGATTAGATGAAATTTTAACGACATTTTCTTTCTGTTCTGTTCTTTTCCCTTTTTTTTATATCTAATTGTCCCATCACGTGACTTATAGAAGAAACAAGCAGATGTAATTGTGAGTCACATGTGTAATTACTATTTGTTTCTTTACAATTTTTTTCTTTTTCTTTTGTCGCCAAACAATGTGATTTTAAGCCAAAAATGCATAAGCGTGACATTAGCTTGAAGATGTTCTCACAAATGGTGTTTTTTTAGGTGAAAGAGATCATTTTTTGAGTACATTTTCATATTCAATTGTAACTTATATAGATATCAGTTAATACTTTAAAAATGGAATCGAATACTTAAATTTCAGTGTGAATTTCTGCCACACATACATATTGTAAAATAATTTCATACTTTTTAAAATGTTTTTCGCCGTAATTCCGAAAGCATGTGATATTTATAAACTCGAACTCAGATCAACGAATATTACCCATTTTATTTAAGCAAATATTATCTATTTTCTCAAGTCATATCGCCAATTTCATTTATAGGAAAATTCACAGATTCGAAATCTAGGAAATAAAGATAATTTTTAAGAAAATTTATGTTTTAATACGTTATTACTATGGAAAAATTCAACATTTTGAAAAAAAAAATTACAAGTCTTTTGTAATTCGTCATTTCTCATTCGTCTTTCTTCGTACTTTCTCCTCTGTTATGTAATATTTCAAATGATATTGGACTAATTTTCGATCATCGATTCACCGCAAAATCGCATATCTAATATAGTATATGAAATAAAGTCTGGATTAGGGGACTAATTAACGCACAGCGCAAACTACTGAACCTAAAATCTTGAAAATCGTGGTAAAAATACTTCTTATGACATAAACTTCTGCTAAGAAAGGATTTTCTAAAGTGTCACCCCTAATGGAGGGGGAAAAAATCGAATATCAAAATTAAGCGTCAAATGATAGCATATTTTAATGTAGTTTTGTATGCTGAATCGAATGCTACCAAATAAATTTTTATAAGTCCAACAGTTCATGACACATTTCATATTTTTCTAATTTGGCGGTGTCTTTGGCATCTTAAACTCAAAATATCTATCATTACATCCGTTACTCTAGCAACGGAAAAAATTCAAATCAACCCTTTTGGCTAAAAAATAAAAACTCCTCTATGAGTTTGAAATAAAAATGCAAGCATCTTAATTTTTTAAAAAAAAATAGTGATTTTATGTAAAATAAAAGGGAAAAAATTACTGAGAATTTAGCGTTATAAAACAAAAATGGAAAAGGTACTACTTAGATATTCCGTCGACCAAAAATCTATCGTCAAACTATAAGATTAAATGCCAATAATGGTTGATCGTAAATATCAAATTAACTTGAATTTAAACAAACTACACGTGTTTACGTCATCAAGTGATTTTAATTTCGACGTTTTATTTGTATTTTTATTAATGTTATACTAATTTATTTGTTATTTCGTTATTTAAAATAAAGATTATGTCAATTTATATAATTTGGCGATTTATATAATTTGGCGAAATTGGTCGACGGGATAACAAGTAGTACCAATGAAAATATTTAAGTATGAAAGCAATGTTTGTAACGACTTAAAAATTATTTTCATATATATAAACTCGGTTTATGGCGTCAGATGCCGTCATCCGAAGAATCTACAAGAGTCTTTTTCCATTTTTTCTGGTCATAGGTTCCTCAATGAAAGAAATTGGAATTGGAATAATATTGTGCGATTTATAAATTGCTCCTCGATAAGAAGAAAAAAATCGGTACATTTATAACAACCGTGCGCACATCTCGCTGATAGCATTTTTAAAATTCCCAGTAGAAGTAGTTACATTTTGCGTATGTAAATTAAAAATATTTTCTTGCTTTTAATTATGGCATTATTTCCTGTTATTGTTTATCTTTTCAGTTTTTTTTAAATGAAATTAGTACAAGGCATGCATTTTAAATTAAATGAGTGAAAGGTTTGTGTTTTAAATGAAAATAATAAAATAAGAATATGCTATGAAAACAATCTTTATTGATTTATTACCTGCGCCCGGCTGACATAAAAGCATCACAAAAGTCACATATTCACTTTTCTTTGAGTAGTTGCTCATGAGAATTCAAGTTAACCTTCCGTAATCGGATACTTCACATATTGGTGTATTAGCTTTAATGTTGAAAGCATCGTTTTTGTTTGAAGCGAAAACTTTACTATTACACAAAATCGCATCATCATCATCTACTATATATTTACAACGGAAATTTGTATTTCATTCCGATTGTTTATAATACTTTCGTAGGATATACCACAATTAGTTAGGTAATAATTTTGGAAAGGTTTTAGTGTATACATATTGTTCAAGGGTACTTAGTTATAGAGCAACAGTAAAAGTTCAAAAATTAAGTGAACCTGATTATGAAAGTTTAGCCTTTTTAAAAAAATCTACAGAACATATTTTGTTACAAGTGGCCCTGTTGCATGACTTTTAGGAATGGTGTTAGTATATACGATTTCATTATATGTTGATTAGTTACAGAGGTATTAATTCCTGTTGTCATAACGGTCTCATTACCCGACCATAAGTGCGCTGTTTATAATCAACTAAAACAATTACTTCTTAATTGCTAAATTTTGTCCAACGCTTAAGATAACATTATATCGCAATGGCGTTTGCATCGTTTTCAGTAATGTGCAAGGTCAAGCTGAAGATCCATATTGTTTAAAATACAAGTTCAAATTCACCATTTAGTTTAATCCAAGGTTCATTTGGAAATATTGACCAGCGCAGCGGGCATAGCCTGCTAGTAGTTCAAATAAAAGTATATTGTAATCTACAGGGTTCCTTTCAATTACTGATATTGTCGTATTTTCTATGCGTAAAGTGCATTTCAGAGTTCCAAGTGACATTTTCGTAGCGACCTGATGCGAACATTTTTTAGGTTCCGGAATAAAATAAATGTAGTTATCTTGTTTGGGATTAGTACTTAGAGAATTTTTCGGCGTTAGCATTCTCTCCCCCCCCCCCCTCCTCTCACTATTTCAATGTTTGAACTTATAATCATCGTTAAGTTAACTGCCCTGATCCTTTGTCAAAATCCTTTACTAGTAAATTTAAAGAAATTATTTTTATTGTTAATTTCTGCCTTTTGGCTACTTTCTTAGGGATCCGCCACAAATTCTTATTTAATAATATAATTTATATATAACATTAACCAGTTTCAACAGAACTTTAGAAATAATCCTTAAATTAATTATATGATGAATAGAAATATTTGAAAATCTTATGAAAAATACAATTTTATATAAATAAGAATAACTTATTACAACGAAAAACATATTTTAAGATATGAAAACGATAATTCCTATAAAATTAATCGTATGAAAAAAACTTTTGATGTCTTTTTGTAGCACATGGCAATACTTTCTATTTATATATGAATAAGAAAATTACTAAATAATAAATAATAAAAATTAGGCAGCTTAATTAAATAATTATCAGCAAAATAAACTTTTATTTACAAAAAATAATTTATCTTCATTCATGTAATCAGAAAATATCAATAATGCATTATAAATTATCCCGTTTTCCTTCGATCACAAAAAAAGGCATAAGAATATAAATTTATATTTAAATGCTTTAAAAGTATAAAACTCTACACACCTAATTTATCGCCTAACATCACCAGAAAATTGCATAATCAAACAGATACAAATAATTTAATAAGGCAATTAATTTATGATAAAGTGTAGTAATTGTTGGCAATATTTCATATATCTTTTATTGAATATTCAATAGCAGAACCCAAAACAGTTTCAAATGTCTTTTTTTCTTTCGCAAGTAATAAATTAAATCATCCTCCGAAGTAATTTCAGTGGAAAATACACATGAATACCTCTTTTTATGAAATATTAATAGATCATTATTATTATTTTTTTTTTTTGTGAGTAACAAATTTAGTCTTAAGTTAACTTACATAATTTACTTACACTTACAAAATTACTCACACTAGTTTAGTACATAAGTTAACTCTAAGCGGAAATTACCATTCATAAAAAAAAAAAAGTTTTTTGGAATTAATATTTTTAACTTTTTTCAAATTTATGTTGTGTGCAGAATAAGTCCCTAGAGCAGTTGGATGAAATTCGGCATATTTAAGCATTTATAGTCAATTAAAATCGAGCAAGGACCACCTGAAAAACAGATATACAGGTTGGCGAGCACATCTGCATGCGTACTGAATTCTTTGCTTCGTTATCCAGGAATCGCGGACTAACTGTTTTAAGATAGTCCGCGATTTCATTTTGGATTAGCCATTCAAATTAAATAGCACAAATGAAACTATACAAAAGGTGCATACAGTTGTTTCTGGGCTTCTAAAGCTCCATTATTAGTCTAAATTAAAAATTAAACGTTAAATAGCATACTTAAGTACATAATTAGTTTTTAAGTTGAAAAATGTAACGATTAACCAAAAAAAAATATATATATTATTTTATTTTTGTAAAACCTTAAAAGCGTTATTTCTTGAAATGACATTTTTCCGAGCTCCGCGGAGTAACGGGCTTAGTTGCTGGCAGCTAAAATAGTTGTAACTACGTCAATTATTGGAATTTTTAAAATTTTCTCTCGAGGATATATTCCTAAAGTTCTAAACTTTAAGAATATGAAAAAAAAAACGATTTTTTTCAAAATCCTATCCAGAAGACCCCTTAACTAATGTATTCAAAGTCAAATATTTGATACTCACTGCCACTGAAGGTACAATTTTAAGCACTAACTTTTAGAATATAGCTATACTAATCGAGTATCTATAATTTTTTATTTTCACGCTGAAAAAAAAAAAACTAAAACACATACAGTTTTAAGCAATGCAATAAAAGGCACTTTTTAAAGGTTAATATACTGGCCCTTTTTTACTTTTCCCCCATTCAGCTTAGAAATATCTTTTAATGAAACATATCCGACTCTTTTCTGCCTATAACTTTCTTGTTTTCTGTCTTTTCATCGATCAAATCGACTGGAGAAATATTGTATGAAATCCAATCAAGTATCGAAAATAACCCCTTCCTTTCATTATATTTAATTTGGTAATGCTTATTAAAGTGCGATGAACGAATGATGATAGATGAAAGAAACGGAAATTAATTTCTGGAGAATGAATGCTTTTGTTAAATCTAACTCTGAAAAATAATGCAGCATTTCATTACATCCAACTTTGATAAATGATGTAGATAATTAATTAAAACTAATTTAGATGACTCTTGAAATAGGGAATTATATTGGCTTCAAAAAAGGTAAGAAAGTGATCACTATTGAAAAGATAAAGCTTTATATGAGGACATGAGTTTCAAAATTCGCCTTATCCAAAATTTAAAAAATC
This sequence comes from Maratus speciosus, assembly GCA_963932465.1. NCBI lineage: Eukaryota > Metazoa > Arthropoda > Arachnida > Araneae > Salticidae > Maratus > Maratus speciosus. The sequence continues at coordinate 270,390,963 of OZ010795.1, forward strand.
GAGTTTTCTCTATCAATCTGTTTTATTGCTGAACCTGCATCGAAAAAACACTACAATCTGCAAAAAAAAAAAAAAAAATAAAATAAAATAAATAAAAAAAAAAAAATAAAAAAAAAATAAAAATAAAAAAAAGCAATTTAACAAATTACAACGATCATTTGGAAAATGATTTTTTAAAGACTAAAATTTAAGACATAAAAAATCGCACGGAGTTGATCATACATTACGTACGCCATGAATTAAACATTAACATTCCTGGACCCATCATGAATAAATTTTTAAAGAAATTTCAGTTTTACAATTTTCAGTACTGTAAATTTTTAAACTTCTACGGAGCTGGTCATACATTACGTACGCCATGGATTAGACATTAATATTCCTGGACCAATTTTAAATGAAATTTCATTTTTAAACTTCTAAACATCCCACAATATTACTTTTTACATCGTCGTATAGAGAAAAAAATGTACTTTTATCTGCAATTTGTTTGAAAGCTGTATCTCAATTTGTTTCTGAGTTATTAATTTTTTTTGTAGTATTTATTACTTTTTTGACATAGTGGCAACAGAAGTATCCATCTCTGTTGAAAGTAAAGGGAAAATACAGATTACTGTATAGACCAATCAGAAAACGAATATAATGCGGGATTCAACTAATAAAACGCTTCAGATACGTTTTTGATTTCCTACCTTGACCGAGAACAATAACCATTTTTCCAAATGGCTAAAATAATAATAATAATAATAATAATTTTATCCTGTATTTCTGGCATTGTAAAATCTTTGTTTACAATGAGACGCAGTCAGATGTTTTCCGCGATTTCCCAAAATTTGATTTTCTGGATAAGGCGAGTTTTGAAACTCACGTCGTTATATAAACATCTATCAAAGCAATATTCTGACTAGTAATTGCTAAATTAATGTTGAACACTTTGCTAATTTTTCTTATTTTTTTATGAGAAGTTATTTTGAAAAAGCAATCTCTGTTAATGTTTTATAAAGAAGAGCATTCAATTTTTACGCAGGATAAAATGGGGCAAATTGCAACACTAGTTTAAAAATAACAACTATCAGCCAACGGTTTAATATTTTTAAAATTACCTCTCCCATCCCTGAAAACATGTTAAATACTTATTAAGCACTAGGCAAATCTCATATAGCATGTTTTTTATGGGCAAACCTGTAGATATTCAAAAAGTCCTTCCGGCCAGTGCCGGGAGGAAGGGGTAGCTTTCATATTCCTTATTTTTAAAAAGCTAGCTTATATTATTCTAACACACGAAGCTCAATTTAGTGGAAACCGATTATAGAAGATTCAATACTAATTTTTATCAATACTAAATCATTATGAATGAGAATTTCGCGAAATTAGTCAGCTTTATCCAAGCTGATTTTATTTAAAGTAACTTATATTTGGTTTCCAAATTCGGCGATATTTTGAAGTGCCTGCCCTTTTAAGACAACGTGGTGGATGAGGCTAACCAGTGAACTTGGTCGAGACATTAGTAATTCCTGTGCACATGCTCACTCACATAGGAATCGTTGATATATACGAGTGCTGTCGCAGGCAAAAAATCGGATTTTTCAATATGTCACCCACATAAACAAATTCAAACTGCTATATCTGAGCCATTTTTTAAGATAAAGACAAAACAAAAAATGCTCCGGAATCCTTATATCTAGGTTAAATACTTAAGAAAGAAACCTTTTTCAATTTCTAATTTTTTTGCACCTCACTTTAAATATAATTTTTTTTTTAATTTAATGGCCGCCATTTTGAAACAAGATGGCGGATCAAACTAGCCAGTGAACTTGGTCAAGACATTGCTATATATTATCCACATGCGTTCTTACAATCAAATAGGTTAATAAATACGTGTGTTATCGCGTGACAAATATCAGATCGTTTCAAAATGTTAGCCTTGCTAGAAATTCAAAGTGCTATAACTCAACCATTTTTTAAGATATAGACGAAACAAAAGCTGTCCCGGAATCTTTGTATCAAGGTCAAACACATAAAAAAAACTTTTTCATTTTCCTATTTTTTGATACCTCACTTTAAATTTTAAATTAAAAATCTTTTTTAAATGTTCCCTTTTGAAACAAGATGGCGAATGAAGCTTGCCTACGAACTCGGTCGAGACATTGGTATGTACTACGTTCACACCAAGTTACATCCAAATCGGTTCATAAATACGCCTGTTATCGCGTGACAAAAATCTGGTCGTTTCAAAATGTCAGCCACAATAGAAATTCAAAATACTATAACTCAACCATTTTTTTTTGATATAGACGAAACAAAAACTGCTCCGGAATCTTTGTATGAAGGTCAAACACATAAGAAAAAAATATTTTTCATTTTCCAAATTTTTGATACCTCATTTTAAAATTTAAACTTTTTAAATTTTTTTAAATGGTCGCCATTTTGAAACAAGATGGCGAATGAAGCTGGCCAACGGACTCGGTCGAGACATTGGTATGTACTTTGTACACACTAAGGTACATCCATATCGGTTCATGAATACACCTGTTATCGCGTGACAAAAATTAGGACGTTTCAAAATGTCAGCCACGCTAGAAATTCAAAGTGCTATAACTCAGCCATATTTTAAGATATAGACAAAACAAAAACTGCTCTGGAATCTTTGTATCAAGGTCAAACACATAAGAAAGAAATGATTTTCAATTTTCAATTTTTTGGTACCACATTTCAAATTTTAAATAAAAATTTTTTTTTTAAATGGTCGCCATTTTGAAACAAGATGGCGGATGAAGCTGGCCAACGAACTCGGTCGAGACATTGGTATGTACTATGTACACACCGAGTTTCATCCAAATCGGTTCATAAATACGAGAGTTACAGTATGACAAAGATCAGATATATATATTAATATATATGGATATATATATATCAACTTTTGAATGGAGGGTGGTTTCGGGGTCTGGGGGTCATGATCGATGAAAATATACCAAATTTTTTTGAAATCGCTTTCCTCCGAACGGCTGCAATAGGTAGCTTTTTGTAATGAAAGCTACCTGCCTAAAACTATCGGAATGTTACATCTTTCTTCTACATGAATCTAAAGAGGGGGTGAATAGTGAGTAACAGATGTTCAAAAAGATTAGCAGAATAATTCTATTTGAAGCAAATGTGTTTTAATGATTTACATTGCTAAAATAATTTGCAATTTTTCTAAGTATACTATATAAGAAAAATATATTTCTCAATTTTCGGTACATGGAATTTTAATTACCTTATTGAAAAAAAAAAAAAAAAAACCTTATTGGTTTTAGGTTTATTGTAAGACATATCTTAGACGTAACCGCGACAGTTAGACGCAATGGCTTTTTTAGTTTGACACCTACTTAAACGTGGAACTGGTTCTATTTGAGATCTGACAGGGCAGTAAATACATTAAGGTTTCTGAATACTGAGTTCAATGCGTTGATTTTGTAACGCAAGATTTTGTTTTGTCTAGAAATGTTTCGAAACGACACGAGATTAAAGATTAAATCAAACTGCATTATGATTAAAAATTAACGAGTTTACCATAAAATTACTCTGATTTTGCTGATTTTCAGTGACTGTCTTAAAAGAATTAAGGCACTAGAAAAATTCAGTTTTTGGTAGTTTTTTAAAAAATATATATCAAATCCAACTGAATAAAAAAATAGTTTTGGTTTTAGTAAAATTTTCACAATTTTTAACTCAACTCTTGATTAAAAAAAATCTAATTTTAAAATATCATCATTTTAGCTAAAAGAAAATCCAGAAAAAGTGAGATAAACAGACAAAAAATTATGAATATATTTTGTGAAAGTCGATTTTCGTTGTGATTGTTGCTGATTAAGCTTACAAAAATTAAAATCAATTTACTTTAAGTGTACAAGAAAAAAAAATCATTTGTAAGATTTGAACACGACTTTTGAAAAAATGCATTAAAAATAGTAGAATTTTAAATAACAGAATAAAATAATGAGATAACAAGTGTAAGAATAAAATTATCTTCAGATGTAGAAAGAAAACTATTAACTGTTAAATCCAACAAACAATAGTATGTATTAAAATAACTATATTTTTTATTTCATCTGATTCATATTTCTAATTATGTAGAAAATATTTTATAGTTGTATAACTATTGGGTAACTAAAATACTAAACATATTCGATGTTTCATAGAGGACGCTATAACTTTAAAATTCAGTAGTTATTTAACTACAACTAATATAAAAATGAAACATCTGACATATTTATCAGGTAGCTCGTAAGTATGGTATACAGTAATTTTTAAAAAAGGTCAAACTTTCATCGATAGATGATACTGTGTCGTCTTAAAATTGTAAGAACTCTCAAACTGACTTCAAAATATAGTTTGACAGTTCAATAGCTAAATGAATTATAAAAAGGAAAATCTGACAGACTCTTGATGCAGTTTTACACGTCATTTTGAGCAATTTTACGAGTTAAAAAGCGTTACGCCATCTATTGACGAAAATTGAAACTATTTTTAAGATTACCATACACAAATTTTATGTGCTACGTCATAAACATGTCACATATTTTATTTTCATAATTTTTCAGTTGATCAGTTATAGAATTTTAAAGCTCGCGAATCCTTTGTGAAATACCTTATGCAGCACACATTATCCCCTACTAATTATGTCGCAAATAATCCTATAAAATTGTGACTCATACCAGTCGATTAGTAAAAAGGTCTGCTAATGTGCTAATTAGTGCTACACCTAAATTTTGCTCAGTGCCTTCTACATATAGGAATTGTAGCAAACTTGAAGATTTTCAATTATTAACACATACTTTTGACATCACATTTTGATACTAAAGTAAATTTATTTTTGATACGAAACGGAAGTCATTAGGTCAAGTAACTCTTATATTAAATTCATTTTTACTCGTTGCAATACAGATTGCGATAGAGGTAGTTTTTAAGATATAATTCAAAACTTTTTCACGGAATGAGCTGTAACTTTGGATTTGCACACAGCTTATAGAAATCGAGTTCTGTTAAAAAATTAATAGGTTACAATTAAGAATTTTTCCGAAAATTATTTTCAAAAAATATATATTTTGGAAATTAATTTTCGAAAAAATTATAAATTTGCTTACTTATGCATTTTTCAACAGAAATCGATTTTTAAAAGCTTCAAATATGCAAATCTAAAATTACACTTCATTCCGCTAAGTAGTTTTGAGTTATGCTTAAAACACTACTTGCACTGCAAATATTTTTCAACTATTAAAAATTAATTTAACTTTAAGAGCTCCAAATTTAAAATTTGCTTAAACTACTGAATGACTTTCCGTTTGGTATTCGGAAGTAAAATTTATCAAAATATCTAAATATGATGTCAAAATAGGGTGTTAGTATTGAAAATTTTTAAGTTTAGTACACTTTTTGATGTAATAACTAATCGATTGGCCCTAGTCACATATTTATACAATGATTTGTGGCATAGTCTGTAGGAGGGAGGAGGTGCGTTTTTTTTCAGGTACTTATAGCGTATAAACCATATAAACAACCAAAATAACAATAATATAGTATAGAAGTCTCCACTGGCCCGGCCCGACCAAAAGCTATCTTGGTCCCGCCCGGCCCGTTTCAAAAACTAAAAGTTTGATGATGCAAACCATATAGTAGCACAAAAATGATCAAACTGTAGGACAACATATAACAATAATTAATGCATATGCATTTAATACAGATTAAATGCGTAAATGAAGTATAAAATCCCGTATTAAAAAGGTATTTATCAAATAATGTATGATCGAAGCAGTAATTAAGTAATAAGACGCTGATAAATATCTAAAAGTTATTTGTCTCTCATAATTTTTAAAGAATTCATAAGTAAAAATCGAATGAAAAAAGGAGAAAAATAATCAAAGTAAAAAATTTCTTTTTTTTGCTTTTCAATCGTGTCAGAATATTTGCTCTTTTAAGGAATGAATGATGTTTCTCAGTTGTAGAAAAGTTTCATTTCCTCGTGCAAACATTCATTTCATGTGTCAGATGTTATAAAAACATTTTTGCTGTCAAATTGTAAGTGAAATAAGATGTTGGAAGTTAATATCACAACATTCACGATGCTAATTTAAACATGAAGATTTAAAACTGCATACAGTATGTTTTACTTTTATCTGTAATTTCCTAAACTTCAAATTCTATTCTATTTTTTATTATTTTAGCAAGCAGGAAAAAATCGTTTTTTTTCATTTAACTAACAGATTTTTAGAAACTTTTCAATATTAAATTACTTATTTAATCGGCTCTATAATATATTTTTTTTTCTCAAAATTTGCTTATGTTTTCTGAAATGATCGTAAAATACATAACTTTCTTAGTGCATTGATGAAATGCTTTAATATTAGAATTAAACGATGTTGGTGGTCCACACCTTTTTTATTTGTTGTTCTTGTGTGTGTGTAGCCATCAACTAATTACTATAGTTGTGTTTGAAACACAATGATAGGTTCAAAATTTAGAAATTGATCAAACTTGTTTTGCTGGTGGCAGAATTTATTTATTTCCTTTGAAGCGATATAAAAACAGAACAGACGGATAGACGTTGACATTCATAGTTATGTAAATATTTACAAAAACATAGATTAATTTTGCCTTATAAAAAGATAAGCGTTCTTTTTCAAAAAAGGATGATCTAAATATTTTTATTTTTCTTCCCTGTTTTAATTCTCGCCATACTATTTTCTGTAAAATTGACGAAATTCTCTTAAGAAAAACTAGCTCATCTCTCCAGACGATTCCAAACATAAACACTAAAAAAATTTTTTAACTAAAAATTAAACATATGTCAATTTTGCCTCTAAATTTTAAAGCACTCTCATAATATAAAAAATATAAAAGGAAAGGAAAAAAAAATCATAGGAACAAGCCGCGTGTAGAAAATAAAAAAAGTATTACATCGAGGGGTATTTGCCGTATAAATAAAATATTAATGTATCATTTCCTAATAATGATGATAAGAAAATTGTGTGTCAAAAAGCAAAATTCAAACATATTCTAAAAGAACTAGAAAAGCATGACAGGGACACGGAAATTAGCTCTCAAAAGATACTTGTTTGAATCTTGTCACCATTTTATACGAGGAGTCAGTTTAGGAATAAAAAAACAACTTATTTCGTGAAGATGCCTATAACTTGGAACAGACTAGATAGGATAATCAGCCAGAAACTCAGAAAGTAAACCTTAGAACTTTGTTACCTGTAGCCCACCAACCTGATTATTTGTATTACATACGACAAAGTACAGATTTAAATACAGACGTACTCATTATTGGAGGGATAGAGGGAATGAGAGATTTTGTTGGGCATTAGACAGTTTGGGCCCTAATGCTATAGGAGCCTTTGAAGAAAAAGGGAACCTAAATATTGAAGGCAAATACAAGGAAAACTTAAATTTAAATCAAATAGAGAGAGTCAAAATCGTTTGACATGTTTTTATTTCATTTGGAGTGCTGGGAAATCACGTATAAAATATGTTATGAAGGAAAAATGTTTGGTAATTAACTGCGAAGCGAAAATTTAAATTGTTCATACCTCCGGGAAAAAAAAAACTTTATAAAGTTTTATACAATGTAAAATTATACTTAATACTTGATATACAGAGTCACATTTTTAATAAATTTAAATAAAGTTGTTTTAAAACAAAAGAAATAGGAAGTAACAATAAAATTTCTTACTAAAAATAACCTCAGCTAATAAATTGACTAATTCAGCGATAAAAAAATGATTTCCTTACCAATATAAACATAAATGATGAATATTCAGTAGTTTAATATTAAATATTATGTTCTCGATTTGAATTACGTTAACTAGAATCTTTAATCATGTGAATATTAGTTGTGATAAATGATAGAATATGATGATAATTATAGAAAATATGTTACACACAGAGTTTTGATTGTAATCTATAAGTCTGCCGATAAATGCCAATGGAGAAACATAAAACGATGTGAAAGGAATGAACATCTGCCAAACATGATTCTAATCAATGCTTCTTTTAAGGCAAAAAATTTACATTTTCTCAAAGAGTTATCATCAATGAAAAAAAAATTACCACACAAGATTCTTAACTCGTCAGTTCTCACAGGATCTACCGATTTTTTTTATTTTTTATTTTGTATTTATTTTAGTTATTTAACCTCTAAATAAGACAGTTATATATAATTTTAATGCTTTTAAAAAATTTTTTACTAGCAGAATCACTTGGCTTTGTCAGTGTTAACCATGAGGGGAAGGGGCTTACGAGTAAAATAAATGAAATGCGATATCCTGATAATACGGCGGTCACAATAACAGAACTCAATGCATTCGCGGCTATAAATCTTTTAAAAAAAATCAGAAGCAAATGACGCTACTTTCATTCAATCGTAGTAAAATCCCACAGTTTTATAAATGAGAATGCAAATTTTCTTTGGCTCGTATAATAGATAAATGTAAGATTTCCTTGATATTACGGGAAAAAAAGTAAAAAATGCAACTAAATGCCTTAGCATGCAATAAAACTCTATTTACCATGGCATTATTTAAAAATGGATATTTCTATTTTCATTCATAAAATTTAAATCTACTACGATTACATGAAAATGACATCCTTTTCTAGACGCTTTCAGTCGTGATGTAAGCCATTAAATATTGTTTTGAAATGAGAAAGAACTGACGCTAAAAAACGGTTGTTATGTTTCATTTTCTATTTATTATAAAACTTGGTATATTTTTTCTACTGTATCTAAAGTGTTTAAACAATTAACTGTAAGGTATAAGAATATAACTGTAATACATAAAGGTAATGGGAAATAAAACATAGCAATATTTTGTTGTTTCGAGTCAGTTTGGCGTCTCATAGAAAGTGTCTCAAAGGAGTCTCATAGAACTCCATATTTAGGAGGTTATCTTAATATTTTTTTCCTGCATATTTTTCTTGAATTTGAAATTTTTGTATGATTGTAGATGCTTTAACTCTAAATACATTAAATGAAAGCATTACGTCATTTTTACCAACTAGTACTAAATTTTTTAATTTTAATGTACGAAAAATGTGCATTATTTGCTTAGTCACTTTCGGATTCAAAAACAAAGGAGTGAGTCTGACTTTTTATTGATTTATAAAAAATATTAATCATACGCCGTTTATTTTTGTTACAAAAAAAAAAACCAAACAAACAAACAAAAAAAAAACAACAACAACAAAAAACAAAAACAAAACAAAAAAAAAAAAACGAATTTTTTTATAAAGATAAATTAAGGCATGTAATTGAAAAAAATAGTAAAGAGTGACTTGAGAAATTTTTAAAGTAGACGGTCATTTTACTCTTTTCTAGAACTTATGTGTATCCTAAGTTTCGTGCAAATCGGTCAAAAATTGTAGATTTGTATAAGGAACATACTCAAACAATTTTTTTTAAATACATAGATTTGGTTGTTATAGGACTTCACGCTGAAGTGTTCATTGAGCACTGCAGCAATAATTCCTCAACAGTTTTCATTTACAAGACTTCTAAAACTATTATACCAACGTTTGGAAAAATGTCTGTACTTGTTTTTTTACATGTTGTGGTAAACATAAAACTTAAGCAGCGTCGAAGTAATGTGAATTAAAAGGGCGCGAGGAAGTTTGAAAAGTTATAAACAACATCTGGTTATAACAATACGGGTTAATGAGATATCATTACCCCCTCCTCCCCCCACACACACTTTATTCGTTCACCAAGAAGGCAAAAGATGAACCCGAATTTACATGTGCCGAACTTTTAGAATTACAGAAAAAAGAAATAAACGCATACTGGAGGGGGCATTGGGAACTGAAGACTTGCGCTTACACTGTAAAAAAAAATCTGTGAAGTTACTAAAGTTTTTCTAGGAAACTTGGATTCCTAGAACTTTTCATGTAACGGCAACAACAAAATTTCATGTAACAGACACACTTTTGCGCCGAAAATCAAAAAATCTGTAAGGTTACTAAGAATTTTTTTTGGAAACTGGGATTCCGAGAACTTTTCATGTAACTGCAGCCAGGGTTACAAATAAAAGTTTAGTAAGATTACTGAAATTTTAGCAGATTCATTTGTAAAGTTACAGATTTTTGTAGCTTTACAAAAACTAGTTTTGTAGATTTGCAGCTTTTTTCGTACAGTTACAGGTGAAAGTTTAGTAAGCATGTAACTTTACATCTGTAGAACTACAGATTTTTTTTTACAGTGTACAATCTTATATTTAATATTCGACTTCTAAAATCCCACTTTTAATGAGTTTAGTAGCCTACGAAAGAAATGTCCGCGGTATTCCATACATATAAGCTGCTTATTAATCTACTTTTATTTAATGGAGTTCCACGATTGGCTGAATCCAGCCTGTCTTGACCACCTGATAGCCAAGAGGGATCGAAGCATCGCGACGAGACTCTTCCTTTGACAGCATAAGTTTAGATAAATGCAAAATCTATTGTGTAAAAACTAAAAGAAGTTAGAAATAATAATAATAAGTTTTCTCATGTAAAATATTCAGGTAATTGTTTCGCTAAGTCAGTAATTAAACAAGTTGGAAATTGCACGTCAAATGTGGCAAATATGGTGCGTTCGTACTATAACTAGTTTTATAAATATTTTTTGCACCGCATATTGTACTGAATGTATAAATTAGTGCACTTCATAAGTGCATATTAATTTCATTCTGTTCGAAAAGCTGCAACATCATTAAAATGCACTTGAGATAATTTTTTCCCATTGGCCGTAATGTAACGGTAAACTTTTGACTGTCCTTGTAATTAAACTATGCATCCGATTTTTATAAAATTCTAAATGACTCAACAAAATTTTGCAACAATCATATATTTAAATTTTCAGACTATTTGGTCGGGTAGTTTTTGCTCTGTTATATGCGGACAGACGGCCCGAACGACGACTATAGGCGCTACGTATTTATATAATTACGAACGCACCTAAAAATATATACATCAGTATATATTCGAGGATTAAATATTCCGATTTCCAACATTAAGAGTTAAGTTGTCGATTTGAGTTACATTAAAATCTTCATTCATATCAATATTTGTTGCGCTGAATGTATGATGATATTTATATAAAATGTATAGCGCGCCGCCTGTTGATTCTAATCTACAAGTCTGCCGACAAATGCTAATGGAGAAACATAATACTATGTGAAAGGAATGAACATCTGCCAAACACGATTCTAATCAATGGCTTTTCTAAGGCAAAAATATTTACATTTCCTCAAAGAGTTATCATCAATGAAAAAAGAAATTACCACCCAAGATCTTTAAACGTAAAAGAGAATAAGATTATAAGTGGTTTATAATATTATTTTCATCAAGAGTGAAATTAAGTTTGAAAAAATATGATAATATTAAGCACATATATTGGAAGCATGTTATTTTAAAATTACTAATGAACGTATTTTTTCATGTTTGCCGCACGGTTTTTAACTCTCAAGCTGTGCTTTAAAAATCAAGGTGCGCGTGATACCTGAATATTTGACTGGCGTCTGTGTATATAAATATTGATCACGATATAAAATCGTTCAGTGGCAATTTTTGAAATAGAGGCAGTCTACATGTTGTAAATTGTTCCAACTTCCCTTTTTGACATTTTATTTGTATTCTTTGGATTAAATAAGCATTAAAAAAATGTAGTTTAAGTATTTTTGTTAAATCGTCACAGATTCTGAAGAGTTCGAAATTTAAGGACGCTAATGTGAAATTCACATGGCAAATATTACTTTATATCTTCCCAAAAAAATCATCCGATTTAAAATTTTGTTGTCAGTGAGATACATTCAGTGCCCATAAACATATTCCAGTACCTTTCTTTTTACTTAAAAACATAATTTGAATTATGAAAATTATTAATAAAATTCATATTAAAAAATGTGAATTATGAACTATATCAATTTTTACTTACACAGAATGCGAACCGGGAAAAACAAGGGCGTGTAAGTATACAGTTTATTCCAGTTATTATTTTTTGAGATAAAACGGAATTTTAGGCTTGTAAGCTCTAAAGGGACCATATTCTGCTGCAGTTCACTCACATATAAGATAAACGAAAACATGCACCTGAAAATTTATGTGAAAAATACTTTTAAATAAAATTTGAAAGAAGCAAATTTCTTTTTATTTGTTTTATATATCAATTGCCTCTATTTACTGGTTTGATTCAAAATATTTTCCTTTAAGGTCTTAATTTTTTTTCTCCCAAATTTGTTTATCCTTAATAGATTTCTCTTATAACTTTATGAAGATTTAATAAAAAGTATATAAACTATATCTTTTTCCGGGTTGCCTTATTTTAAAGAACTCAAATGTGGTGTCAAAAGTGGATGTTATCATTTTAAAAACCAAAGCTGGTGAATTTTTTAACCCCTTAGCGACAAGGATTTTACAGAATTTTTAATCTTTTTCACCGTTTTTTCAAAACCAAAATTCTGGCCTAATATAATCAGGGAAATGCCTGATTAAATAAAGCAAAATTTACAAAAAAAAAGTAATTGGTGGGAATAATCAATGATTATGAGCACCTTATGCGTCACGTATACGTGACGCTGGTTCCGAAGGGGTTAATAGGTAGATGACTCTATTTAAAAAATTTCATTCATATTCTGAAAGGAGATAATATTCCGAGTCTAATGACTGATGTGATTTTATTCCAAATGGTCTGTGAATAAATGCAGGTGTGTCGAATTTTTTTATAATCTTTTTCACCGTTTTTTCAAAACAAAAATTTTGGCCTAATTGAATCAGGGAAATGCCTGATTAAATAAAGCAAAATTTACAATAAAAAATAATTGCTGTGAATAATCAAGGATTATGAGTACCTTATGCGTCACGTATACGTGACACTGGTTCCGCAGGGGTTAATAGGTAGACGACCCCTATTTCAAAAATTTCATCCATATTCTGAAAGGAGATAATATTTCGAGTCCAATGACTGGTGTGATTTTATTCCAAATGGTCTGTGAATAAATGCAGGTATATCGAATTTTTTTTTATACTGACTGTACATTAGGGATGAGAGCGCTCCGATACAAATGGTTAATTTTCACCGCTAAATTTTAACAGTTTTTATTAAATTAATAAAAATAAAACTTTGTTTTATTAAATCTCAGAAATTCTGTTAATAAATATGGAGAGAAATACTATTAAAATTTAGTGGTAGCAATCGGTCATTTGGGTCGGAGCGCTCTCATCCATGCTGTACATACATATATATTTTTCAAAAATATGTAGCAAAAAAGCTGCGTTGAACAACAAAAAAAGTGAGACAATTCAAAAGCACTGTACATCGCAGGAGGGGCAAAAGAGAATTTGCAATTTTTTACTTTAACACAAAACTATAGCAGTTAGCCTTGCATACAGCTGTCAAAGTGTACATAAAAGCGTAAAACCCTTAAGAATCGAGACGTAGAAGCGATAGGGAGGGTTGAGTAAATTTATCCACACACACAGTCCCCCCCTTTCTGTTGCGGCAAAGTTACATATAGAGTAATCTAGTGGTTTTCCAGATAGCTACACAAATGACACCTTTTTTGTAGCAAGACGCATTTAACTTAGACATATTAACGCAATAATACGTAAAAGGAATCGTTTTTGAGCTGTGTCATTTTTCTTGCGGGTAAGCGATATGTAACTGATAAATTTTAATGTAAAAAAAATAATATTTTTATCTATTAAGAATTACACCGATATGTGAAATTTTGTTTCTTTTCTTTTCGTGAAAATATTTACCCTAGAAAATGTGAATGTCATTATTAAAAAGGGAAGTTATATAAATAGTAAGGATTTCTGGATCATTATCTTTCGCAGTAAAAAAAAATGAGTTAATATCACGCGCGTTAAAATAAGCCAGAATTTGTCAACAAAACAACATATTCATGAACAATTTCATGCTATTCTGCACATTCATAAAAAAAAATGTATATATTATGTTTAAATTTAGTTTTATTTTGTGTGAATAATGGGAATCTGAAAACGGAATGTATAACTAGTTTCGAATTAGACTACAATCAATTTAAGCATGTTATTGTAACACTTCTAAAGATAACTTCAATACTGAAAATAAAAACCATACAGTTTTTCATAAGCGAAGAGATACGAATTCATTTTTAATATTTTCTTTAAAGCAGTAATTTTGAAGCAGAGAAAAATATATGCGATGAATTCAAATTAGTAAGAACATAAACGAGTCGAAAATTGTACGTCAAACGTGGCAAATGAGGTGCGTTTGTACTATAACTAGTTTAATAAATATTCGGATCTTGGTGTAATAGCTGTTGTACTCTCATGCAAAAATGCATGAATACAAAATTTATTACGATTATATATACTAAATTCAAATTTAGTAATACGGAAATAATATGACTCCAGCTTAAATAGCACGTAATCATCATGGAAATATAGAATCATTATCTATCATGGGATATGATTGAATTAATTACGTGTAATAGAATTTAACAGAGGAAGAAAACTTTTATTAATCTCTTTTTAAATTTTGATTCGATTTTCATAAAATTTGAAATGGCTCGACAAAATTCTGCAACGATTTTATATATTAAATTTTAAACCATTCGGTTGGGTAGTTTTTGCACTGTTATATGCGGACAGACGAACGTACGGATCAGATGACGACTGTAGGTGCTACGTATTTATATAATTACGAACGCACCTAAAAAGTGTGTGGGGGGGGAGGGGGGGTGTATTTTAAAACAATATTTAATTTGCGTGTAATTTCTGCTACAGGACTTGACTTTCACTTAGTCCAAGAAGGCTCAAAACTTGGGCTTCGGAATTTCTTTTTGGCGGGAGGGGAAAGAAATACAAATTTTCAGATTACGTGAACACATTATTTAGAGATATGATATCGATCAAAAGACCGATTATATAAAAAAGGTTATATAAGATGCCTCCAGTAAGAGGCTGTGCCCTTAGCCCTCAGTTTTTTAGATTAGACCCCTATTTTTAGATTAGGCTATGTGACACAATCATAATTTTCCAAACATTAAGTCAAATTCTGACCTCATTTCAATAGAATTTAATATGTGCTTTAAGAGTAATATGTAAAGGGTAACAAGAAAAAAATCATTATAAATTAAAAAAAAAATCGTTTATTAGTTATGTGATTTTAATCTGCAAATTTTGACAAACATGGGTAGCATAGTTTTGTTGTTATACAAGTGTTATATCTGCTGTTTTATATTTAAGTTCATGTTTGTAGATTTATCAACTTCAGTTGCCAAAAAGGAAAAAAAAGCACATATGAAGAATCTGAAGAAAAAGAAATAGACCGCGAGCCGGCAGCACAGACAACCACCTCATCGAGTTGGAGGCTAAAATTCCAGAATTAACTAAAATTCGATTCCCATATTAAAACGCAATCGGTCTACCAAGTCATATCTTGGTGGAAAACACCTAAAAACTCGATTTTAGCGGTTGACTCGTAGGTTTATCAATGCGTTTTCCTGCATCCAAGAGTAAGAAAACATGGCGGACTGGGAGCAGGAAAAACAATGGTAAACCTACGAGTCAACCGGTAAAATCTGGTTTTTAGGTTTTTTCACCAATATATGACTTGGCAGACCGATTGCGTTTTAATATGGGAATCGAGTTTTAGCTAATTCTGGAATTTCAGCCTCCAACTCGATGAGCTGCTTGTCTCATGGTTCGTACGCCTCCTTGAATTTTGCAAACCAGAAAATTTTTCAGCACCAGTATTATCTTATAGAAAATCTCTTATTAAAAAAGGTGAAATTTTGCGCGTTTAACCTAGATTTCTTTTTCTATAAAAATATACTGCTAGTTTTCCTGGAAAAATAACGGTATCCGCACGAACCATGTGTCAGTGCCGCCTGCTCCCGGTCTAAAATAAACTATCGGAAAATCTTGACAAATATGTGTAGCGTATATTGTTACTTTAGTATTATAGCTAGTATTTTATATTTATTTTTGAAGCTTTATCAGTTTCACTTTATCAAAAAAGAAAAAAACCTCTATATTAACAATTTGCTAAAAAGAATGTACAACTAAATACATATGATTCGTAGACGTAATTGTACATACAAATACATTGAAATGTACGTATAATTTGTAGTTACTCGAGCATCTACCAACTTAGCTTTTAAACTTAACTTTAACTCAAATTTTAAAATTGTATCAGCTTCTGTTTGTCCAAAAACAAATGTTCTTATTCTAAGCCATGTTTTACTTTATTTCCAGTATGATTTTATATTTACAATATAAACCAAATAAGGTTTTACCACTATTTTAAGAAATTAAAAAAGCACAAAATTTAAATACCATATTTTAAATAATTTTTGAAGCTATTTCTCTGTAATATACGCGTAAAGGATGAAACAATTGTGTTTGAAAGACCATATGTTTCATCCTGTCTCGATTGCGTCTAAAAAAAAAATTCGTGGACACAACAATTCATCATCACAACAAAAGCATTTCACAAGTTTTATAGTTGGTTTTCGTTTTCAACCAAGGCCGTGTAAACACCAAGGTCGCTCACCGCCCTATCTGCTTTCTTTGCCAAAAAAACCCACGGCCAAGACAAGAATTTACAGTAAATGACTTCATCTTCAGAAACAAAGGAGTGGTTTCTAAAGTGGTGACAAAATGTTGACACTTCTAACTATACAGGAAATACAGTATAAGTTTCTTAACGAATAAGCACTGATTCACTGTAAAATTCATGTTGGTTTTGTTTATTAGTGTGCGATAAAAGTATAATGTTTCCTATATTTTCCATTAAAATATTCCATTGTAAAACCATTGAGAAGATGATTATCTTTTTGCATCAGATGAATAAACATAACCATAGTTTCGGGAGCAATTTGTGGGTAGCTCATTTCGACAAATGGTTAATAGCTGAGAGGAGTTACCAAGGAAAGTGTAAAACTGATTATTCTGTAGCAGGGAAGTGTTTTCCCGACAAAGATTTAACTAAGTCTAAATTTATACATTTGTTGAGTTAAATCCCCTTTCTCTACTAATCATCTGACGAAGAGAGATGATAATTAATTACTCTTGAATTTGCAGTTATTTTTCTACTAATCATCTTGAAGAAATTTTTTAGGGGATGAATCAAACCATATAAAAGGCATAAATAAGAATGTCTTCATAAAAACACATAAAATTGCTAAATGGTACTTACAACAAGAACCTTTATGTGAACTTGTTTAAATAAATCTGATGTTAAAAAAATAATAGCTACGTTTCGTCTGCTTCTGCGGTCGTCCTCAGGATAAAATAGGATGTTTAAGTGAATGAAAAGTCTAGAAACAAAAGCGTCTGTATATTAACCAAGCTTTTATATATTAACCATGTTAATATATAAAAGGTGCTTTCAGAGTCTCATGATCAATAACAAAATATCTATAATAGTTATTTGGGATCACAAGAAACAGGTCTAATTTAAGACAACATACTGTTTTTCGTATTTTGTTCACAACTACAATTATAGAAGCATAATACAAAGTCTCCTGGCCAAACATTGTCTCTTGAGCAAACAGAAGACTAACTTATCATGTATCTGTGGTATCACGCACACCGTCAGTCTACTTATAATAGTACCAAAATCCTATTTACGTATGGATGATAAGATGATATAGATGCTACACATAGAATCGCAAATGGTCTCTTGACCAAACAAAATAGTGTTTTGTCTATCGGTATCATGTACAGACCTTTATTACCGAATAAGCACGAGAAGCACGTGATTCCTTTAGAAAAGGTTTCTACTAATCATCTTGAAGAAAAAAGAATTATCCGCTGCCCGTTTCTAATCTTAAGATTATTTTGGGGGATGAATCAAACTATATAAAATGTGCTTTCAGCGTCTCATGGTATAAAAGATAATATTCATAATATTTATTTGTAGCCGCAATGAATAGGTCTAATTTAGAACAACATATTATTTTTCGTATTTTGTTCACAACTACAATTCTAGAAGCATAGTACGAAGTTTCCTGACTAAAGAGGAGACTGGATTTGTCATACATATATGATTTGATGGATCTAGTCAGTCTACATAAGATAAAATTCTTTGATTCCGGCAACCACACATTGCCTCTTGACCAAACAGAAGACTAATGTATCACGTACCTGTAATATCATGTACACAGTCAAACTACTTAGAATTGCACTAAAATCCTATTGATGTAAGGATGTTAAGATGCTATAGATGCTGTACATAGAATCGTAGATGGTCTCTTGACCAAACAAAATAGTGTTTTGTCTATCTGTGGTATCATGGACAGATCCTGATTACCGAATGGGCACGAGAAGCACGTGCTTCCCTCAGAAAAATTTTCTACTAATCATCTTGAAGGAAAAAGAAGATTACCCGCTGCCTGTTTCTAATCCTAAGATTATTTTGGGTGATGAATCAGACTGTATAAAAAGTGCTTTAAGAGTCTCAGATCTAAAAGATAATTTCCATAGTATTTATTTGGGGTCGCAAGGAACAGGTCTAATTTAGAACAACATACTGTTTTTCTTATTTTGTTCAGAACTACAATTCTAGAAGCATAGTACGATGTCTCCTGACTAAAGGGAAGACTGGATTTGTTTGATGATCTAGTCAATCTACATAGGATAAAATCTTTGATTCAGATAAGACACATTATCTCTTGACCAAACTAAAACCCTATTGATGTATGGATGTTAAGATGCTATAGATATTGTACACAGAATTGCAAATGGCCTCTTGACCAAAAAAATAATGTTTTATCTATCTGTGGTATCATGGACAGACCCTGATTACCGAACAGACACGAGAAACACGTGCTTCCCTTAGAAAATTTTGAAAGGCCTGAAAGTGAGGAAACAGGGGACCCCTAAATTTTAAATTGAATTAATTCCATTCCAAAATTCTACTTAATTTCTTTTCAAATTATTAATATATATATATATATATATATATATATTTAAAAAGAGTTTCCTAAAAATAGCTTTCACAACAAATTAACTTTTTATGTAATAGATTAGTTTCAAACATATGAACACAATTATTCAGTTTGTCCATTATTTTATATGTATATTTATTTTACATATTGAATTTGGCTTCTATGCACTACATAAAATAATTTAAACAATTTCCAAAATTGAAAGAAGTATTTCAAAATATTTATATTTTATGTTGTGCATACATGCGTAAATCAGCCTTTTTATTCAACTTGCATTTTTATGCATTTTTATACATTCTATATAAGGAAATGATTTTGCGTATTTTCTCGTTATATCCAGTTTTTGTGTGTATATATATTAGGATATAAAAAAAAGTTAAAGTTGTTTAATGAAATATATGTGAACTCAACTGAGCTACGCTTTGGAATAATTTATGCAGCATTTGTGAGTTTCCGGGTATCTCGAGTTTAGAAAATCTTCTGCAATGAAAAAGGAGGGGTGCGAAATGACGCTGTGCTTCCCATAGTTCAGAGGTTAATCGGGCCCTCATGGAATTAGCTAATCCTCTTATAGTAAGTACATCCCGGTTAATATTATAAGGACATTAAAATGTACAAAATTATACATTTTATACAATTCTAAGTATTAATCTTTAACTGATGTTACCAGTCTCTCAGGCCGCGGCTTTTATAGTTTAACTTGCAATTTTCAGTTTAACTACGAACACTACCGATATTTCGTTCGGTTTGGAACTTTAGTACTATCACCAGATACTTTTGAATAGGTGAATTTCAGTCATAACAGTCCTGTACAAAAAGTTTAGTACAAAAACACCATCCGATGAGTTAATCGTGCCTTTTATTCATCTTTCGATGGAGCGGTCTCACAGACTGCTTCACACTAGTTATGTGACAATTTCTGTGACATCAGTTAAAGGTTAATGAAGATTATATAACATGTATTCATAATTCAAAGAAAACTGTGTTGCTCATTTTTATATTAAAAAATTTAAAAACGAAAAATAATTACAATTTTTACTCGTTATAATTGTAAGAACACAGTTTATAAGTTCGAATAGATACAATTTTAATAAGAAATGCAACCACTTTTTTTTTAGACACTCAGTCATATTATTCGACAAGCTTGGAACAACTTTTAATATGTGGCTATAGCTGCTCAGGAATTGTAAATTGTTTCCAAAAGATCTGCAATGCATAACAATGCTTGTCAGTTTTATAAAGAAAAAAGTTCACTTTCACATTCATTTTTATAAAGTCCATATTGTGAAACCGAGATGACCAATCAAATAATGGGATATTATTATCACTGAACCACTTTTTCGTAGCCTTTGTGGTATGACGTTATCCATTATTTTGTTGGAAAATTAGAATTTTCGATTCCTAAAAGCAATTATGTCCCAAAATTTATGTTTCTAAAACAAAGGTGTACATGTTTGAATTCACCTTCTTAAAAATATATATTAAATCAGTCTTTCCTTGAACTTGTGGAGCATCCAAAACCATGACTGATTTTCCTTTAATTTGACGGATCCATGCAACGTTTCTATTCCTACAGAACTCGGGGCTCCAGAATCGTATAACTTTAGGCCCATCAGGATTCAACAGTTTTCACTTAAATTTTCTGCTGTACGTTAAGCTGTACGTTACAGCTTACGCACAGCTGTACATTGAAGATTGAACGTACGAAATCTGTACGTTCGAAATACGTACAGATTTCGTACTTCTGTACGAAATCTGCAGCGATTTCGTACGTTAATACTGACACTATTATCCTGCCAGCATATACGTACGAAATCACGTTAATACTGTACGCGATATTAACGCGAACAGTTGTTACGTTAAACAGCTGTACGTAACAGCTGTTCTGTTACGTACTGTAGCTGTACGTTAACATGTGTACGTTAATACTGGCTGAAAGTTAAGCTGTACGTTAATACTGTCACGATTTGTTGCATGGAACCGTCAAAATAAAGGGGAGCCCTCCATAGTTTCGGGCGGTGTGTCGGGTCAGTGTGAGACCAATCTAGTTATTGTTTATAATAAAATTAATTTACAAGTATACAGCCGTATTCTATAAATGCAAGTTTCCTTTAGGAATTGAAAAATTCATTTTCCAACAAGATAATGCACCGTGCCATATCTGAAAATCTAAGAAAAAGTAGTTCAATGATGATAATATCAGATTATTTGGTTGTACACTTCGATCTCAGGATATGAACACTATAAAAAATTAATGGAATGCAATGGTGAACATTTTTTATGTAAATGGTGAGCGTTATTCATGCATTACAGATCTTGAGGAAGCTATTTACAATCTTTAGATAGCTATCTGACATCATAATTATCAAAATTTGTTCTAAGCATGTCGAATCACATGACTGAGTGCCTCTTAAAATAAAGGTGGCTGCATTTGTTATTAAAATTGTATTTATTCGAACTTATAAGCAGTTTCCTTATAATTGTGATTATTAAAAAAGTGAAATATTTCATATTTTCAAAGAAAAATATTAATTTTATTTAATAAAAAGGAGCAAGACAATTCTCTTTAAATCATAACACACGTTATATAATGCTTATCAATATTTAGAGTTGCATAAAGTATATGATTCTTTACATTTTTTGTGACCTTGTAATTTTGGCCAAAGCTGTAGTATAAACCACTAATTCAATAAACCGCAGCTGATCTCTTGACCCAAAAAGAAAATTAACATCATGCAACTATCATGTAACATTAACATAGTCAGTATATTTAGAATAACTCACACTAACTCCTTAATTCCATAATTACAAAATGATCTCTGACAAGAAAGAAATTATCAGTTACTTTATATATGATATCATAGACGTAATCTGATTACTTCAAGTTTGTGATTCAATAAACACCACAGAAACCTTTGACTAAACAAAACGTGCCATTTATCTCTAACTGTGGTATCATGAACTTAATCTAACTAAAGACAACACAAATTCCATGGTTCAATACATCCAAATAAGCTTGGGTTTGCTCACAGCTACGCCAACGATATTAGAACTAACGAATCATTTCATTAAAATCCAATAGGGGAGAAAAAAAATTCTGTGTTCAATAGACGCAAATTTGTTTGGACTTACTCAGAAGCATGGTAACGATATTAGAAATAACGAACCATTTACTTAAATTCAAATAGGAAAAAAATAATAAAAAATGCTTTTTTCATAAATAGTTAGGATACCATTTATCTCCATCTGAAGTATCGCTGATTTAAGGGCAGCATCGACGTGACGAAGTTGTGCTAATTTTAATAAGATGTACTAATAAGAAAATAATGTTAGAATTTATGCACATAACCAATGTACAGGCAAATAATGATAATAATGTTAATTCAAAACTTGTTGCAGAAATCTGCATATTGCAGCAGCGGACTTATTAATGATTTATCTTAATTTCTTTAATATTTTTTATTATATATTTTTTATATGTAAATAAAGCTTTGTTATTTTGCTAATTTACTTTCGTTTTTATTTATCTGAACTTTTATTTTACTCCGATTATACAGCTTCTTCATTTATTTAATTATGGCAAGTTTGACTGGTTTATTATTCTAAGTATTTTCACTTTGTCCATTTGATCCATAGGCTAGATATCTTTTAATTTACAACCCAATTATTATTTTTTACTATTTGTTTATAGAGTGATTTTAAGATTTAATGTTAACTTACTCTGTTACTATTCGGATACGATGACACGATCACCTATCTCCTTATTTAATTAGAAGTATCTGCTTAATTTACATCCAAGTAGAATAGGCAAGGTCTGCCCTTACATCATTCGACTATGCCAGCTGTTCGCTTACTGGGTTTTTAGTAACCTGTTAATTTATTTGTCCAGAACACATCCGAAGTTATCGTTAAGCTTGGTGACGAATGTTTCAGAATTGAAAACCATAATTTTCCAGGAAATTGTGTTCTGGACAACCAGCTGTCCATTTCCCGGGAACTTTTCAGTATTTATTTACAGTTTAGAACTAACGAAACATTTGACACAAATCAAACAGAAACAGCCATATTATTCGAATAAAACATTTCGAAATAAATAGTCGGGAAATAGCAGAAGTTGAACTCAGATATCATTTGTTATCTCTGAATTTTTCTCTTGTTTGTATAAAAGGATTTTTTTTTTTGAATATCTTACTGCGAACAAAAGCAATACAGGACAGATATCACGTTTTAGTTTTCAGCAAGAAGACCTGTCTCGAATTAAGAGCGAATATATTTTCATAAGACAAATCACATTATTATATTCTTTAAAAAAGTCTAACCCAGTAGCGACAACCTGAAGACCAAACAATTTTGTGTTTGTTGAACTACGAAGTTTGTGCTGTCTTTAGTTAGATAAAATTCACGATAACACAGAGAGAAATAACATCTAACAATTTATTTTAAAACTTCTTTTCTAAATCACGATTTTCTTCTCTATTCGATTTTATTCAAACAGTTCGTTAGTTCTAATATCGTTGGCATGGTTTCGAGCAATCCCAAACATATAAAATTTGTGTTGCCTTTAGTCAGATTAAATTTACAATACCACAGGTAGATATAAATGTGATTTTAACTATTTAATTATTTTCTTTTCTGAAGACTTACTTTCACCCTATCTCTCTTTCTCTATTTTTATTTTATAAACTTAACTTAGGTAACAAAGACGATATAAAATCTAGTTCCAATGCAAAAATTGTCATTCACATTTTTCAATGAAACTGCGGATCTAATGTAGTAACCTAGAAGAAGTTTACGATTTAATACACACCAGGACGCCACTTTGGCATCATGAACTCATGTTCGATAATTTTTTTTATTCTTGCTTAGAACCACGACAACGATTTTAGTACTAACATATCATTTACTCAAAATAACATAAAGGCACACATTAATAGAAAAAAAGTTTCTAAATAAATATTTATTCAACATATAGGCAGAATTTGACTTAGACATGAGTGTTTTTATCACTGGTTTTAACTCATTTGCGTAAAAGTGAAAAAAAAATATGTACTTCAATGCGTTCAAAAACAGTGCAGATATTCAAACAAGGACAGACACCACTTTTGTATTTTTTGCAAGGAAACTTAACTTTGATCAGGAGAAAAACCCTAACAAGGAGACCACCAGACGTTGAGGTGAACAATTTGGTTAACATAATGTCCTTTAGTAGAAGCATAAAGGTAAAAAATAGCCTTGAAGTATTTAGCAGTTAACTCTTAAAAATAATACATGAAAATATAAATAAATAATTAAAATCTTGCAAAAGACGTTATATCTACAAGTACTTAAAATGTACTTAAATGCTGTACTTAACTTGTACTTAAACTCATATTTAAGCTTGTACTTAAAATGTTGAAATCATGAAAAATATAAAGCAGCTGATGAAGCATTAGTAAAAAAAAAAAAAAAATCTGAAGTAAAGAAAGAGCCTGGATTTTGAGTCCATACCATCCAGAACAAAGCCCATAGTTCTAACAAGTCGTTCATGATGCTTCGCTCGTGGATGCAATAAAACATTTTAAGAAGATGTAACAGTATTTGGAAGATTTAAAAATTAATTTTTAATTTTTAGAGTTATTAACTTATTACTTCAAAGCTATTTTCTACTAATCAACATACTGCTAGGCAAATCGGTGATCCCAATGTCTGATGGTCTCTTTTTAATTAAGCGGTAACAATCTTAAGTTTTAAAAAATTAGCTCATGTAGTAAAGGCAACAGAAACAGAAACGGAAAACCCGCAATCGAATTCAAAAATCCTCATTTATTTCATATCTATGACACCGCAGATCTAGTGTAATTAGTACAAGCTTACATTCATAGACATCGGAGAGCCTGTTTACCAAACAAAAGAGGTCGTTTATCTATATCTGTGGTATCATGAACCAACTAAAGAGGATACAATTTCATGGTTCAACAGACGCAAATTTCTTTAGCTTTGCTCAGAACCATAGTAAAGTTATTAGAGCTAACGATCCATTTGATCAAAATTAAATAAGTACATTAATTTTTAAAAAGTTTCTAAATGGTTATGCAATAAATAACAAGGATTTGATTCTGATATGCATTTTTTATTTCTGGACTTTATTCTCATTTGCATAAAGATCAAAACAAATGTTTATACTGTATTACGGACAAAAGACGGTGCAGATGTTTTAACAAGGACAGACACAGCGTTTAAATTATTTGCAAGGAGACCTGCTTCTAACCAGGAGAGAATATCTTTTCTTAGAGACAAATTAAATTATTACATTCTTTAAGAAATCTGAGCAAGTGGTGATAACCTGAAGTTTTACAAACTAAGCTCAGGTAATAAAGACGATAAAAACAGAAAAACCCAAGGCCAATGCACACGAGCCAACACACAGTTAGCCCAGGCCTACGCTAGCCGCCTCCAATGTACGAAAGGAGGTTGACGTTGCCCAACCCTTTTCTTCCCACTTAATGCAGTAGGTAGTTAGTACGAGGGCAAACAACTTCCATCGTTGTCATAGCCAGGGTTGATTTCAAAACCTTAGGACTAACTACAATAATAAAAAATAACAGGTTATCACAAAGATTAGAGAAAAAAAGAAAGTAACACTTACAGAGAATTAATTTATGATTAAACTCAGATATGAGAGAAAATTCCCAAGAAAAAAATGCTTTTATTTATTTATTTAAAGCGGTCATGTTATCTTAAAAGTTATTTAGACACCTAACTTTTTAATAGGCAGATAAAAGAGCAATATTTGTGCACATACAAAAATGTAAATAAATAACTAAATAAAAAAAATAAATATGTTAATCTAAATAAATAAGTAAATAAATAAATAAGTAAAATAAAATATAAATAAAATAACTGCTTTATTGGTAATTTTTTTTTTTTTTTTTACATTCTAGAATGGTTTAGATTGAAAAATACATTTTAATTTTTAAAATAGCTTCATATTGTATACTCGTACATCTTACATGCTTATATTTTCTTATAACGTATGTACATATTTACATTCCGAAAACTTTTACACATGCAATAATATAAAATACCTTATCTTATTTTCAACAAATAAAAGTAACAGGGATGATTTGGATAGTCTTTTACCAATCCTTCACAACTCAATAATCGCTACAACAATTATTTAATAAAATGACGCAAACTGCATGTAAATATAAAAGTTAGTCTTATGACGTTTTAGGTTTATTTCTGTAGAAATTGACGTAATACATATATAATGCAAATCTTATGATCACGATAACATGTGAAATACTGAACCAATTCGAACCTAAATGGGAGAATATACGAATTTTGCCAATATTTAGGATGAGTTTGTTAACCAAGTATTTAGCTCTTATAGTTTGCTTACTGAATTTGTCATCACGATAATGTTTGAAATATTGGACAAATTCGAACCTAATTGCGACAGTATAATTGAGACAGTGTATTGACCTTACCAGTATATTAAGGCTGCTACTCACCCAGCTTCCGAATTCCCTTTTCTAATGTTAATCGTTAAGAGCCTACTCCAGTCAAATAAAAAGACGCGTTCGCTAATGCTAATCCTATGGAAGAAATTTATAAAGATATCTCGGTCGCATTTCAATATTTTTAAATGATTTTTTTTTTGCATTGGATAACTGAGATCGATCTGTATGCAGGCCGCTGTTTACTTTTTCGATTTCCTTTACAGGTTTTTTTTTATGAGGACAGTTTCATTTTCGGAACCGGTTTCGAAAGTAAAAGCATCCTTATAAAAAAAATCTGCAACCAAAATCGAAAAAGTAAAAAACGGTCTGCATACAGATCGATCTCAGTTATCCAATACAAAAAAAAATCATTTAAAAATTTTGAAATGCGACCGAGATAGCTTTATAAATTTCTACCATAGGATTAGCATTAGCGAGCGCGTCTTTTCAGTTGACTGAAGTAGGCTCTTAAGTCTATGGGCGTTTGATGCCTTCGTATATTTAAAATATCTCCTCGGGAAATTAATATTTTTAACTCATTTTTCTGCGTACTCTTTTTAAAGGATGTCTTTTTTTTTCTTAGTTCTCAAAATATTTCTAAAATATATGATGCTTAATTTTATTTGAAGTGTTAAAATCTTACTTACAGTTCGTCAGCTTTTAACGCATAAAATATTAAATTAAGCATAGATTTTAGAAATATTTTGAGAACTAAGAAAAAAGAAGGCAGCTTTTAAGAAGAGTACACAGAAAAAAGGGGTTAAACATATTAATTTCCGGAGCAGACATTTTAAATATGCGAATACATTCTACGCACATAGACATAGAATTTGCGAGGGGAATTCGGAAGCTGTGTGACTAGCAGGTTTAATATTCTTAACTTCTTCTTTCAGTGTTCTCTTCTTAAAGGATGTCACATCTTTTCTTAGTTATCAAAATACTTCTAAAATTTACACTTAATTTAATATTTTATGTTTTAAAAACTGACGAACTGGGAGTAAAATTGTAACACTTCTTATAAAATGAAGTTTAGATTTTAGAAATATTGTGAAAACTAAGAAAAAAAGAGACATCTTTTAAGAAGAGCACACAGAAAAAAGAAGTTAAAAATATTAATTTCCTGAGGAGATATTTTGAATATAAAATATCATCAAACGTCAATAGACTTAACATTACCGAGGGGAATTCGGAAGCTGAGTGGCTAGCAGTCTTAAGTAAATTGTTAATAAAGACGTAACTCTTACAGTTCGTTAACAGAGAAAACCAAAACAAAAGAAAAAAATCCCTGCCAGCTCGGCCTACAGGAGCAGGTAGATTTCGAAGTTAAGCACTAATTTCACCAATAAAAACTAAATCATGATTAGAGATAAACCCACTTTAACAATTTTATCTGGCCGCTTTTGAGAATTTTTAATTTCATATTTATATAAGAGCTGGTTTTATCAGAACTATGTTAAGGCAGTATTCAAAAAATATTTTTCCATGTTCAACAACTCGAAATTTTCTGACACATTTTCAGATTCATTTTTAAAAGGAAAAACATGATACTTGCTAACGTGATTTTTTAAAGAGATTTATAAGTGACCTATGTTTCTATTTTTCGTTCAATTAATTAGAACTTGAGTTATAAACAATTATTTTGTCTGTAGGACAATATTTTTAGTTTCCAACAAAATCGCTTTGAGAAATTCGGTTCAAAATTCCCACTTTGTCATCAATTTTTGAAATATATTCTGCCTCTATAAAAAATCGATCTTTACGACACATTATATAGTTTCTGAATAACAGAACCAACCAATTGGATGCGTTTGAAAGCAAAAAGGAATTTAAAAATGAGTCAGAAAATAAGTAGTTTGGATTTGAGTAATACGATATTTTTTTCTTCAAACTCTATGTATTTGTTTTTGCTGTAAGAATTTGTCCTATCAAAAAATTGTCAATATAAAAGTTGTAGATAATATTCAGATGATGCATAATAAATTTAAGCGGATTGGATATCTTGCGAATTGACGAAATTATGGATTTTTTTCTTCTTCAACCCCCTCCCCCTTTTTATTTTCGTTTTTCAATTTTTTTTTGCGGTAAGAATTGGTCCTATCAAAAACTTGTAGATAATATTAAGACAATTTATGATAAATTTTATTGGATTTGGTATCTTGAGAATTGACGAAGTTATGAATTTTTTTCTCCCCAAAACCCTATTTTTTTGCCCCTTGAGCCCATTTTTAATTTTATCAAAAATCTGTCATACATAAATTCTTGGCCTTTTTTTAGAAGTAATAAAAACTTTAATCTGAGTCGATATGTATTATAATTAAGAAGTTATGGGATTTTTTCGTTTTACACAAAACCCCTTCCTATTTCCACTGCCTTTGTCCGATTTTTGCCCATCAACGAACTTGACCGAGAGTTTATGCCCCTTAATTATATGTATAAATTTGGAAAAGATTTGTGCAGAATTATGGAAATTATCGTGTCCATAAAAAAGTGATATATATATATATATATATTATATGAAGTTTTTTACTGGAAGTGGTTTTGGATTCTAGGGGTCATGATCGGTGTAGATCTGCAAATTTTTTTCCGAAATTCCAACATAGGGGAGAATATAATAGGTAGCATTTCATACGAAATCTACCTAAAACATGCAAAATTATCATCGTGATAATATACGAAATAATGAACTAATTTGAATCTAATTGGGATAGTGTATTAATCTTGCAAATATCTTGGATGAGTTAGTATATCAAGTATGTAGTTCTTAAAGATCGGTTGTAGGAATATCATAAGCAAAAGATGCAAAACGTGAGATCACATAAATTCCGAAATACTAAAAAAATTCAAATTTATCGGTACATTGTATAAATTTTGCAAGTATCTTGGATGAATTCGTTAATTAGGTTAATCTTATAGTTCGTTTGCTGTGACACCTAAAGTTTTAGATGGCATTCATTGAATGATTTGGGTTATATTACAGACCGCAGGGACTTTTAAACTATGATTTCACCAAATTTTGAAACATTTTTCCTACAACGCTTCATATTCACTCAATTAAGCTAAGCCTAATTTAAAATTTCGGAAATAACTTTTTTCGATAACATAGCAAACTTATAAAGAGTAAGGCCAATTTGATAATTTGTATTAAATATTGTGTATGCATCTTAAAAAAAAAAAAGAAAGAAGAAAAATAGGAATGAACCTACTCTTCCAATTGTGCCTAAAAGACTTGTTTTATATTGCAATATCTGTAGTTGCCACTCTTTCTTCCAGAATTTAGATGCATTGATCTCAAAATGTATGTTCAACTTAAACTTAAACTAGGAGATAAACCCGGGCTTCCCGGGTAACAGAATATAGGTGAAAATCATCATATATATTATTTCTGATATAAATATCCCTTTTTCTCTGTACATATTAAAAACATAAAAACACAGCGATGAATGGGGTATTTTTTGAAAGGTTCTGCAAGAGGCTTTTGATGAAGTATATTTATACATCGTTAAAACGCATTGCTTGATAAAAATAATTGCAGTTAATGAAAAAATATATCAATAAATAATCTCAATGGCTGCGGTGAGAAAGACTCGGACAGATCTACTGCCTTTTATTTACTTATTTATTTATTTATTGATAACTCTAATATATTTTTTACATCTAATATACAGGATAAGTCAAAATGAATATAGCTATTACAAATGGCTATAACTATTTAATGGAAAAGAATTTATCGATAAGATTAACACAAAATGTAGACGGAACTTCAAAATTTTGAATACATACGTCATAGATGTTCTATGTGACATCCCTTGGTCACACGGATAACATCTAGGTGATAGTCCATTTCACGACATACATTCTGAAGCATTTGTTCAGTCACCAACACAAGCTCATTACAAATACGTATTTTGAGTTCTTCAATTGTTTTAGGCATGGGAGGCACAAAATCGCAGGGTGTCAAGTCTGGAGATCTCGGTGGCCAAGAGCAGAAGGCATCCTCGGCATCTCCACTTCGACCGATCCAATGCTTTAGAAGATGTTGATTTAAAAGTGAGCGAACCTCCGTACTCCAGTGTGGGGGTGCTCCATCTTGCTGCACTGTGATAACAGAATGACATTTGTTAAATTCTAACACGCATAATGCTTTCTGCACGGGACTCGCCGTTTTTACTCATGAGAGGCCTGCAATAAACAGGTTTCTTGTCGTTGCGAAGTTTCAACTCGCGCATGCGTAGGCTTCCACTTCACTGCACCTGCGCCTTACTTAAAGAAATTTTGAAGTTCTGTCTACATTCTGTATTAACCTTATCGATAAATTCTTTTCCATTAAATAGTTATAGCCGTTTGTAATCGCTATATTCATTTTGACTTACCCTGTATTTTGTAAAAGCGAAATTTGATCGTCTGCTGCTGCCATTCGCAAAATGACGTCAGTGCTACGCAAAGACACGTTTGTTTTTTCCAATATAGATATGTTAATTTGTCATTTAAATCTATATCTTTAAATTTATATAAAGGGTGAAGTGAGGAAAATTTGTATAATGTTTTTCAGTTATGCATTCTTTAAATTGTCATCGGAATAACCTGGTCTAAGAGAAAATTTTGAAAACATGATTATCGTAGTAAAAAGTTCTCATAAAAAAAGCATTTTTTTTTTCTCTGTTATTATAAAATTTTTTTGTTATTTAATAAAAAATAAGTTTTGTTATAAAACACAAAGACAAATTAGTATGCTTTTGTTTCCTATACTCAAAAATGAAAAAATAAATTTGTAAAAAGAGTTTCTTTTAGAAGATATATGCAGTTTTATACATGGTTAAAACTAAAAATTCATTTATTTTTAAAAATTAAATTAATTTTTTTAACCCGGGAGGACGCGCACCAGGCCTGATAGACCCAGAGTGTGTATGGTTTTTTAAATTGTCACCACTATCATTTTAAAAGTAATCTTCAACTTATTTTATCGCAAAATTTTTACCAATTGTCTCCGACTAAATAAGGTGGCGATTATTTGTATTTATTGGTGACAAAGTAAAAATCATTCATACCCTAGCGCGCTTTTTCCTGGGTTAAATAAGTTATATTTAATAAAGGAAAAATACTTAAATATGGTTTTAAAAAGTAAAAAAATAATTTTAAATAAAAAAATAACATTTTTTAACTCGAACCCCTTTAAACCTGTGATTTCCTTCTGATAAGATTTCTGATACACCAGCGACTTTCTTCTGAAGCTTAGAGTTTGAATGTTTCAAAATTTCGACAAAAAGATGGTCGATTTAAGCCACTACTACAAAAACAACTCCTGATATAGAATACAAAAGCTTAAAACAATACTTCAAGATTGAAAGTTGTTGAATATTTTTTTTTACATCTTAAAATAATAGATTTTCTATTTCGTACTTATTTCTTGAAAGAGATTTCATTTACCTAAGCAATATTTTTATTTAATTTTTAACGGATGACTTCTAAAGCACAAATATTTGGATTCCAATGCTTTTAGAAAAAAACAGTGTTAAGTTTTATTTTTTCTTGATAAGTCAGTGATCTCTAGCAAATGCTAACCTCCGAAAATTTGAAAGATTCGATATAAAAACGGTCAGCAATAACCGTAACTACCAAAACAAAAAAAACAATTATAGTTATCGCAATTCCAGAAAAATAAAAGGTTAAAGATAATGATTAAGGATAGAAAAATTTTTGAAAACAAATTTTTATGAACATGTTCTTTTTAAATTTTGAAAATGGAAATTAAAAAAAACTAATTATGAACTAACTCATACTTATGATTTGAAATTTACGCTATTTATTTGAGTTATATATAGACCTGAACAGTAGAACCTGAATAAAAAAAAGGTAACAAAAGTGACCAAATGGATTTTTTTCCTTTTGTTGACGGATAGCCCACAAACATGAGGTACAACGATCGCAGCTTTAAGGGGTCCAGAAAAGCTTTGTGAGACGCAAAAATATATTTTTTGTTATTATTATTGTTATAATGCTTGAATCTTTAAGAATGTAGTTCAGTTGGTTAGACAGTACAACTCCCAAAATAGTGGGCGTGCGAGCCATAAACGTTGAGCCGCGAAATGACGCGGCCACAAACCTGCGAAGGACAAAGCTTTAAACTCAGTTATCTCAAAACACTGTTTTTCTGCGGTTTACTCACGAAAACTTTAGAAGTTTCCCTTTTTTTTAATAAAGGAAATTAAATTCTCTATAAACTATACCTAAAGTACTAAAAAACAAATTTTCTCTAGTTATAACTAAAAATATAATCAAGTTTTGTGGATTACCTTTTATTATATATTTAAAAAAAAATAAAAAATTTTTTTGAAACCGAAAGTGAAAATATCTCCGTAAAAAACAATTGCAACCAAAATCAAAAAAGTAAAAAAGTAAAAAAAAAAAAAAAAAAAAAAAAAAAAAAGACCAACCTTGACCATTTAATTTAACCACTAATAACACTGCGAATACACATTCATTGATTTTGAACAAACAAAAAGAAACCATAGATGACAGAAGGAGCATTTTTTTCTGAAATTTATACTTTAGGGGGCTATTAATTTAGATTCACAAATACGGATCTAAAATTACTAACACCCTTAAAATATCGATTTAATTATTGATAACGTAAATTACGCTGTAAGAAATTGAAGGCCTTTAATTAATTGAATGATCTACAAAACCTCAATTTTTTTTTATTGTAAAGCGTTTAAGTTAATTAATTATGAAAATTGCTTACTTTCTTGTACGCACTATCTGGAATGCATTTTGAAAACTCAGATGATAATAATACTTATTTTATTAGGCAATGAGCATCAATGTTGCCATTTATTGGTTTTGATACAAAACCAAAAACATTCAGCTATACAGAAGTAAAATAAAAATGTAACCAAATCAAATAGTTTAGTTGATATTCTACTCGGTTCGGAAGTACCATATGTGATGCTTCAGAACCGAGGAGGGTATATGTATTTATATTTAAAATTATCTCAATGCAAACGGAATATTTTAAAAGAACGTTTCCATGTATTTAACATTAACTTGCGAGTGTCTTTGTGTGCCTTAAGTAGCCTCTAAACATATGTTCCAGTTTATTAACGGTGTTTTTCTTAAAAAATGGTTCCTTCAAGATGAAAAGGCTGTTTTTAAAACAATCACGAGGTAATAATATGCGCAAATACTTTGTTTTATAAAATAATAAAACAAGAACCAAGCGAAGGATTACAAAAACATTTCCTTTTATAAAATTTTCTTCACATTTGCTATTTTGTTTCTGGAGAAATCATTCTTGTGTGACTTCCGTATTTCAATAACGATAAGAAAACACCATGTCTTCTGAGACAAAAAGTACTTTCTTAAAATATTTATTTTAACAAAAATGCTTTTAAAACCTTAATTTACTTGTAGACATAACAAAATATTTAAAAAAATGGTTTATAAAACGATATCATTTGCTTTTCAACTTTTTTACAACCCATGTGAAATTGACTTGAATTCAGAGAATCCTTTCATTTTTTGACTTCAAAATAGAACTTTGATAAATATATTTTTGGAAGACAATTCTTTCGAGTTAAACTATTTAATTTGTTTGAAAAAACTTATTTAAATTAATTTTCTTGTGACAAGTACTGTTGTAAAAAATTTAAATGATGATTAGTGGTCAGTCAGGAATTCTATTATAATTGAATTTATCTAAATAAATATTCATGTTCAAGTCTGTTATTTTAGTAAGTGGTTCAGTGGTCTTAATCTACAAATAATCAGTATCTGACGACAAAATTTAGCACTTAATGACAAAAAAGAATATAAAAAGTTATTAGCGCCATAGGCGACGCAATACTTCCGAGAGAATCTACATATCAACAAAAAATTACTTCTTTTTAGTTCAGAATTAGAGAGTTCAAATGACGCATGCGCTGGCTAAATAGGTGCTGAATGAATTAGCCGGAACAATTAGGATAACTCCTATTAAATAAATTGTATTTTAGGACAATGTATCAATCTTTTTTATTTAATGATAACATGTACAGTCGTGGGGAACAAAGTATACCTTCAGGCAGACTAATCAGATGCAAGTAGGCCCAAATCATAGTATAAAAACAATACTGGTACTAACCCCGACTAAAAAAATACAAACTATCAAGTGTTATTGTACGGATTAATGTTTGGGACCATTTACAGTATTAGAAATTGTGCTAGCATTCTCTTTGCAAAAAGCAATACCTGCTTTTGAAAATTTATTTCCGTTACTGGTACAAAAAAAAAAGCTCGGAAAAGTATATAATTTATTAATTTTATTTTAATTGTTTGCAGTATTCAGCCCAAGACTCACGGACCACAGGTCGCCTCCCGAGGGTATTTTAGTGTCCTGTCATGTCAGTTAGAATATTAAAAAAGAAAAGTTTTCCGAAAAAGATGCATTATTTTTTAGTACCACTATTTCTGAATTGTAATTTTCGTTTTATTTATTCACACAAATAACAAGTAAAATATTACGTTTCAGAAATAGTGCTAATAAAATATAATTAGCTTATATTGTGTATAATTGAGAGATCTTTCCATACGACTGCAGAATATTCTTGATTTTAAGATGAATATCAGCAGCTTTTTTTAAATATCGGAAACTATTAAAGTTACCATTTTTTTCGATGATTATGCGCACACAGACATGCCCATACATATGGTACAGGATTACTGTCTGTAGTATAAACTGAAAGGCGGCCGTTCTACGATTGCTTGGAAAAAAGCTAGGACATTTTTAAACGTGGATGTGAAAAATCCTTCTTCAAAATATTTTACGCTCCTGCAAAATAGGAACTCTTGCCTTACAATCGCAATCAGTTGTAAAATAGATAGAAATACTAGATGTGAAATAGAAGTTTAGATAGGTTTTTACTTCACAAATTTTTAGAAGTTTAGTTAGGTCGCATATCTTTGAGTATATGCAAAATGGCGAGATCTGATCAGGAAAAATGAAAGTAGAAAAATCGCATTTCATCAAAACTGGTCGTCTATTTAATTTTTCATTGATAAAAGAATATGGCAGTTTTTTATCTGAAAAAAAAAAGCATCAGTAATGTAGGAATGCAACAATAGAAGGCATTATGAAACAAAGTATAGAAAGGAATATTCCAGATTGGCGGTACATTTTCGAAAGTGATAAATTTAAAGAATTAAAATCTGTAGTCTTCAGTAAAACATGGAGTGCGAAAACAGTGTTCGTGTTAGTTACATGGTAGTTGATAAAATGGCAAAACGAGGAAAGTCTTTCACTGATGGAGGGTTTATTAAACAATGTATACAATGTTCAATTGATGTGGTTTGCTCATTCATGCCTCAAAATATCAAGAATATTAACTTGTCTAGTGAAACAGTAATGTTCAAGATCTGGCATAAGATATTTTAAATATGTTAAATCTAAATGAAGAACTTTTTGCAGCAATGGACGAATCAACAGATGGTACAGATATTGCGAAAGGGGTTATTTTCAGTGATATTGTCAGAAACTTTACGATTGTAGAAAAAATAGCTTGTATTGTTGCATTTAAATGTTCAACATGGGATTATGATTTGTATACTTATTTGAAAAATACTCTGGCTAAATGTGAGCTAGATTTGAGCAATGTATCTGCGGCAAGCACTGGTGATACTTTTCTATGGTATCATAAAAACAGTTTCATCAATAGCATTAATGAAATCTATGCGAAAGGTAGTGGGAATATTAGGATTATGACTTTACTCTGTATCCTTTGTAAAGAAAATTTGTGTCAGATGTTTTTATCCACTTTTAATCATCTGATGACTGTTGTTTCAAAAATTGGTGATTTTATTCGATCAAAAGGATTTAATAACAAACGGTTTCAGCAGTGCCTGAATTATAGGGAAAATAAATATCAAAGTACGTTAATTGAGCCACTGTAAAGTATTCCAACGGCTTTATTTCCTGAAGAATGAAGCTAAACAATTCACGTTATCCAATAGCAAATCCATTTGCGAGTTCCACGATGAGAAGTGATTAAGAGATTTTTCATATTTAGTACACATTACAAGCCACATCAATTATCTGAATGGCCTTTTACTAAGAAAAGGTAAACTTGTTCAAAATCTTTATGACTGTGGGAAATCATTTGAGAAAAGAATGGTGCTATGGGAACATCAGCTGAAACATGAAAATAACTTTCAATTTCCTACATCTAGTGAGTTATTGGATAAAACTACAGAATTGATTTATGTATTTTAAATGTATCAGGATAGAATTTGAAAGCAAATTTTATGACTTTCGCCAAAACGAAATTCCCCTGAGAAGGTTCTCTTCACCATTCCCAGTTGATATCGCATATTCCACCTATTTTATAGTTGGAATTTGCTAGTTTACAATATCATTCAATTTTGAATTTAGGGGTGGTCCCCAGAGGAAATCGCTTTCTAGAATATTTGAGATTTTATTCTTATTAATTCTCTAGAATTGCAATTTCCCCATAAAACCCTCACAGTGTTCCCTTTAAAATTGCTGATGATAATATGTAATATTACTTGCAAATTATAAATAAATAAAACATTTTTTATGAATCAAGAATAGGAATTTTCGAAATTTCCCCATTCTCTATATACAAATCTTTCCTGCCAGGAAATTGTCCCCTGATTTTGGTATACATACATTTATTGCCTACAGATGGCCCCCAGAACTGTAAGAAGTTGCTGATGTGGTCCACGAGCAAGAAAGGTTGCATTAGATCCCTACTTCATAGAGTTATAGAGAATCGAAATTTGAGTATGCTAATGCAGAGGTGCAGAGAGCCAACTTGACTCTGGGGATGAAGATTCCTAGGAACTCCCATACATGTAGTAATATAAAAAGGAGGCATTTTAGAAGATACGGTAAAATCTATGAAAACGGAATCACTAGGGACTGAAACTTTCATTTAAGACAAGTGTCCGTCTTAGCAGGTATACAGGTGTAATATTATTCTTACTGTCCAACTATGAATTTTCTTTCGTTTAACACAGGGTTTCGTTATAGACCGATGTCATTTTAACAGGTTTTGCTGTACTGGTACAGTATTTAGGTAAGTAAAAATTGTTAAAACGGGACCTGCCTGTAATGGAATATTGTCTTAAGTGGAAAAATTTTGGTCCTGAGGGAAAGAGTTCCATATAGTTCTTCGATCCTTATATTTTCTTTTCGCAGGTTTTGCTGTAATAATATGCACATGTAATCGTACCTTTGTTTTATGATGCATAGAAGCAAATTGGGTATAATTTTTCACACCAATATAGACAAAAGTATTGCGCATTGCAAAGATTTGCTACACGGAATGCTTCCTTCATAGGCTTATATTAACCAAGAATTTGGAAATGTACTGTTTTAAATCTCAATAAACATAAATTTGTAGTTCTGAGCAATGTATATTTTCGTTTCTGCTCCACATAAAAACATAACTTAAACTATGGAAGTAAAACAACAACAACAACAACAACAAAAATCTTTAAAAAAAGCTTATGAACCTTAAAATAGTGGGGGTTTGGAGATGTATTCCCACCCGCTCCCCCTCCTCCCTCTCTGTGCTAATGTTAAACCTAGTGACAAACTTTGATTTATATCTTTCCAATTAAGTTATCCGGTTTAAATATTCATTTTTAATGAGATAGAATGAAATAGACCTAATACATGGTATCCGAAAAGTCTTTCCCAGATTACAAAATGTATTTATATCCGCTAGATATAAGAAAGACATGTGAAGCTAGTGCCAAAATGTTGGAAATCTAGCGAGGTTTTTTGTTGCATGTTTCTGTAACGTGGCTGTAGTGTAGCAGTGTCAGTGCCCGGGAAACCCGAAATATTCCCAAATCAGGAAAAAGCTCAGTGTGTCCTCTGGTATCACAAGGACAAAGGAATCTCCAGAAATCCTGCACCAATTCTTGCAAATCTGCGATAACGGATTACCACAGTCATTATATCGATTCCCACAGTGATGTTGGCTAATATATGTACATATATAAATTGACTAATCGACTAGATGTGCTATAGTCTACGAAGAGGTTCACGTGGAGGTTTATTGATGTGTGTTTCCTGTTTCCCATTAGTGTTCCAACATTTTGGCACCAGTTTCAAATGCCTGTCTTATATCTGGTGGATATAAATACATTTTTAATCAGGAAAAGACTTTTCGGAAACGGCAAGTATTATAAATTCATAAATAAAGATAAACTCATGTTCAAAAAGTTACCTACATTAATTTTTACATAAAAAGAATCAACATGATCAAAAACACCGTTATGGGAATTTAGATTTCATTCCTATCATTATTTTTCGCTGATGTAGAGAGGTATAACTTTTTTGTCTGTCTAAGGGGGCCGTCTCCTGAAATCGTTTCCATTCACAGAACATAAAAATCTTAGAAAATAGTCGTAAAATTGTATGAAATTTTCTTTTATATAAAATTAACCTTTTTTATATTTAGAATTTTTATACAATTTTCTGGTTACTAATTGAATGACTCAGTACTTTTAGCTGTAAGATCTTTTTAATTTATAGATAAATCCCCTAACTCGTTTTATTTTATATCTCTATGTAGATTTACGAAAAAATGAATAAACTGTGCTCTTTCCAGGATTGATTTTATCCAAGAAACTAAAATATAGCGCTAAAAATGGGTGTTACCATTTGTAAAAAGAATGTTGGCATAATTTTAGATCATCATGACAATCATGTCATTGCAAGAGGCGTTCGTGAAGAACCTGCTTCAACGCCCCCCCCTCCCCCACCCCTGTGAAGATTCTATAGCTCTGACATCGCCAATCGACTCTTTCTTATAACGTTCTATTTAAGATAAAGTCTACAGGTGTCGACCAAAAAATCATCTTCCAATTTTGTTTAATTTTCAAACAAAAATATTTTTTCGTTTAAAGGTACTTCATTTATTTTTATTGAGATCATGTGAATCACCGAGTACTTTACACACACACATTATGTATCCGAGAATATAAAAAAAAAACCTTAGGTTGTAAATGCTACCTGTACAGAGTTACCAAAGTCACATTCTGAATTTATCATGAAGAATGTTGAAAAAGGACATTTCACATTAAATGCCAAGCTTACCTGAAATTAAAGAAAATTATAAATTAGTAATTAATGATAAACGGAAAAGTTATTTTATAATACAGGATAATTCAAAATGACTGGTACAAATAGATTACATGAGAAAAAAAACAAGGATAATATATACGACACATCCTTCCAATACGTGAAAATTTTCATTTTTCTATAAACATTCATGATGAATTACGTTTAACCTTCAGTGTGATTAAAAAATAAGGGTACTTGCGTATTATCCATTCCAGGAAGATAAACGGCGACAATAATGCTAATTAGAGTACCCCCCCCCCTTTTTTTTGAACAATTTCCAACAAAGTTGAAAGTGTTTATGAAATCGGTTTGTCTGACCGTCTGTCTGGCCACGCTCTAACTCGTGTAAACATACTCGGATTTTCATGCAATTGATATATGTTATTCATGTTTACCATGGCATGTTTGATATTGAATAGGACGTGTGTAGCATTAATAGTTTATTTACAGGGGTACTGAAAAGAATTCCGTTACATTATGGTCAATTGGGAAAAATCGTTTGCAGAGAATTTTAATGACATTACGATATTTCAAACGTATTGAAAATGATAGAAATCACTGAATTGCACGACAAGATGATTGCTATCGAATAGGTCATTTATAGCATTTGTCGTACATTTACAAGGATACAGAAAGTAAATCGGTTACATTACTGTCTTTGAGCAAAAATTGCTGGAACTGCGTTTTCAATTTCGGTATGCGCTTTTAAATTTATCAACTTTTTTGCATGTTACTCGTTGTGTATAAATTCTGTACCTCATATACAGGGCTGCACAAAAGAATTCACGTACCATGAGTGGAAATTGCTGAAGGGGAATTTTCAACTGAGGTATTTATTTCCAAACTGAACTAAATTTTTGCATGCATGTAGTTAATAGATACAAATATGTATATCATATACAGGGGTGCTCAAAGAATTCTGATAATTTTCCAACTGTAGATTGGAATGGCTAAAATTGGGATATCAAAAGGGATATCATCATAAATCTGATTTTTATTACTTTCAATTTTGTTTTTGTGTTTATTTTGTTTAATAATAATGTTTTATTGCTTAAAACTGCTTGAATTTAAAATTGTCATTAATTATTTAAAAATGCAGCTTATTATAAACATATTTTTCTCCAACTCCGGTTACCACGACACTTCGCTTATGACGACACTTTTTCTGGTCGTTGAGTGTCGAGATAAAGAGGTTCGACTGTATTTTAAAGTTAAAGCATTTTAAACAATAAGACGCAATCAATACAGGATGCACCTAAAATATTGAAATATTCTTTATTTTTTACCTATAGGACGTAAGTAGGCTAAGCAGATTACAAAAGTGCTTAAATAAAGTTAGGAAGTAAGATTATATTAACAAAATAGTCCTTTCAGTAACTTCCAAAAAATTACACTTTTTAAACTTTTATAGGATCCCCTATGCAAAATTCGTCAATTAGATTTTTTTTCCCTTTTGCCTCTACAAAAATTCTACAAAAAAATATCATATTTGCATCTTTAAAATTATCTGAAATATGATAAGGGAAAAAAGTCTGATATACCCTTTATCGTATTACATTTTAAAGTCTATTTCATTAGTAAAAGCAGGAACCATTCACAAATAGTTCTTGGCGTTCTTTTATATTAACAAGTGTGGTGGTTGGTTGTATGAGGTTTAATGGCGCAAAATTCTTTAAGGGACATGATGCGCCAAATTAACAAGTGGGAAAGAATTGAATCACAAATACATCTAAGTAAAGCATCGTACGGTCAAAGTTAATTTAGAGAGACAAATGTAGTTTCAATTCCTAAAAACACAATTAAAAAAAAGAAACTAGCAAAGTATTTTCATATTTTCTCTCATTTCTAATACATAATTGAGATCTTCAAATAATACTTCTATGATTATAAGGAAAGGGCAGCTGACGTCACTGTGGGTCAAATTACTGTGGATCGGCAAAAAACTCCTGTCCGTTCCTTATGACTCCTACTGTACACATGAGTTCGGGAAATTTGATTGGTCTACGTTTAACTGGTCTATGATATGTTTGGCTTACGTTGCCAAGATGATTCCTGCACTGATCACAATAACGAAAATGTAGTGGTAGATTGGTTGACAAAAGTGTTAGTTTGTAAACACGCCTTTCCTTATTCTAAAGTTCTTCGACATTAATATAGTCACAAGCACAAGCATCGATTATCTTTTGTTGTCAACTGCATATGTGATACCATCCATGCTTCGTTTTTTATGCCAGTATCACACAGATTTACGAGACATACATTCCTTAATTATAAAAAGAAACCTAACAGTTCAAATTTGTCTAGCGATGTCATATAAAACTGTAAAAAGTATAAATTTTAGAAAATGAATGGGGTAAAAAGTTTTGGGGATAATTTTTGGATAATAGAACAATTTTGTTGTGCATACTCGATTTATGAAATGTTTCACGTTACAACTATTTTTGTTTCTTTTTATGACCGTAACTATGCAACTGATATAACAAAACAATTATCAAGACTTTTAAATTGCAATACGAGATACACATTTCTGGTATACGACAGACAATAAGACCATTTTAATGACAACAAAATCTTTTTTAAAACGGTATCTGACTGTGTAAGTCTCAAAAAACCTGTTCCTAACCTTAATAAATAATGTGCTCGACATTATCTATAAATGAAATTCAATATGTCAGTTTTGAATTGAAACAATAGATATGGTTCCGTTTGTTTTTTAGTTCACTAAGGAAAGAGTAAATAAGAATGAAAAGATATGACAACAATTTGAAAACAGAAGCTTTTGTCAATGATCAAATCAAGTACATAGGTGTTAATTTCTCCTATTCAGTATTTAATGACTTCAAAAAGGTCATTAGACTTTTCTTTCTTTTGTTGGTGTTTTTTTAAAAAACTATTTCGTATTGTGTAGATGTAAAAAAATACAATTCAGTAAATTTATATGTCTTTATTTACTAAAGCATAGCTATTAAAAAAAAATTCGGTTTG
This sequence comes from Maratus speciosus, assembly GCA_963932465.1. NCBI lineage: Eukaryota > Metazoa > Arthropoda > Arachnida > Araneae > Salticidae > Maratus > Maratus speciosus. The sequence continues at coordinate 270,433,505 of OZ010795.1, forward strand.
TCCTCACTTCATAAAAAAAACTACTAAAAAATTAGCACCCGAACCATACTCCGTGCATTGCAAACGAGTTTATCACAAACGAGTGCATGTCATTTTCTAATATAAGTAGCTTTACATAGGCCGTAGGGAGAGGTGAAAGTAATGGGATGGTGCACACTGTAAACATAAAATAAAGGTAAAAAAAAACGAAGATTCTACTGGCGATCTAGACGCCACAGTACTATTTCCGTAAATTTGTAGAAAAATTTCCGTTTTTTCTGATTAAAAACGGAAATTTTTCTGTAATTTATGGGGGAAAATTTCCGTAAAAAAACGGAAATAGTACTGGCGTCTAGATTGCCAGTAGAATCTCCGTTTTTTAGTCCGTTTTTTTTTTACAGTGTAAGGAGTGGGATGACACGATTTTTTAACACTTTCCAACAAAGTTGAAAAGTGTTTATGACTTCGGTTTGTTTGTCCGTCTGTCCGTCTGTCCGCGCTCTAATTCTCGTAAATATACTCGGATTGCCCTGAACTTTTTTGATGCTATTGACATTTACCATAGCCCGTTCCCTATTTCAAATGAAGTTTTTTGCATGTTTATTTCATTTACAGGGACAGTCAAAAGTTTTCCGTTACATAACGGCTTAAGGGAAAAATTCGTTTAAAATGATTTTTAATGGTGTTACACGTTTTCAAACATAATAAATTTGATATGCATTAATGAAGTACACTAAAATATGCATTCTGCAGAATATGCGTATGTAAAGAATAGTTATTATTCATTTACAGGGCCATACAAAAGAATTCCGTTACATAATGATATAGGGGTGGAGGGAATTGTTTGCGGCGTATTTTAATTATGTTAAATTATTTCATATATAATGAAATTGTTACACGTCATTGAGGTTTACTATAACTTATTTCGTGTATAATACGGAGTGCATAGCATTTACAGGGACACATAAAAGATTTCAGATACTATATTGTGTCCGAAGTACTGCACAGTAGCGATGATTGCTGGAAATGCATTTTTATATATGTTATGTTCTTTTATGTTTCTCTATATTTATGCATAATATATGGTGTGTATAAATGTTGTAATTCATATACAGGGCTACACAAAAGAATTCGTATGGGTTACTGGGTATGAGCGAAAATTGCTTAAAGGTGGTTTTTAAATGAGTTGTGCATTTTTATGCTGAACTGCATTTAGTTTACTAAGAAATGTTTGTAGAATATAGATAAAATGATATACAGGGCCACACAAAGAATTGGATACATGGTCGTCTATAAATGATAATTTCTGGAAGTGTGATTTCAGTAGTTTTAAGTGTGTTTTAGTTTGAATTAAATTTTAGCTAAATAGTGGCGTGTAATAAGGGTTGTACAAAAGTATTCAAATATGTTTCCACCTATTAGTATAAATTGCTGAATGAAAAATTTTAACCTGTTATGCGTTTTCTTGCTAAACTCGATTTTCCCATTATATAGTATATATATATATCAACTTACAAATCAAATGCAGGACAGTTCAAAAGACCTGGAATACATACTTGGCTATGGACGGTTACTGCTGAAATCAGTTTTTTAAAGGCTTTGTGCGCTTTTTAAAATGTTACTTAGTTATCATATTTACCTTATATCCCTAAATAACGAAGTTTTTTAAAAAGCATTTAGGAAGTGTTGGAAAGTGTTTCATAATCTATCCTTAACGCATAATTTTTCTTTCTTGTTTAAAATTAAAAAAGACCTTTTAGTCAGTTTCTATATTAGATGGCGTATCTATAAACTTATTTATATATGCTACAAATATTACTGTTATTAGATTAAAAAGATTCATAATTAAAAATTCTCATTTTTACAGCTCAAAACTGAATATTAAGTTTTTTTCTGATGTTTATTTTGACACTTATGAAATATGTAAAACAAAAGTAATGAATTGTTACCATAATTCCATATAGCCTATGTTAAAATTTCCCTGACTACTTTGAAATTCCCTGGCTTTCCAGATTTTCCATGTCACCGGGAACCCTGTTATATACCGAGATAACTATAATGTTTTAAACTTGGCATATTCAGCATAAAGGTAATTTAAAATTTAAAATGTATTTATTAATTTTATTTACTTTTGTGCGTAGATAAAATCTGCCGATAAGTTAATTTTTATTCGTGTGCATTTATTTCCGTCTTTTTTGCTTTTCATTTTTCTGCATCTTCAACAGAACCCAGAGCTTATCACCAGCCCAAAGGCAGTGGAGAAATTTCGACAAAGGTTCACCCCTTTGCAGCATGATTTCTATTTTCTTTATTGTTTTTCCCCGCGTAACTTTTAACCTCCTCATCATAAAATAAAGTTTATCAACAATCATCCTCCAAGCACGCTTTGATAATTTTGAAATAAACATAAGTTTTAAGATAACTGTTGATAACTCTTTGAGATATTGACGATATGTTTTTCATTTTAATGATAGCTGATAGTGTATCTCAATTTCAAAAGGATTTTTAATCTGTTTTATGCGATGATGTAACATGCAAAAATACATCAGTGTTTTCACAACACAATAATTGTTCAAATTAAACATGCTTATAGAGCATTTTATTAGGAGAAGTACAGTGTAAAAAAAAAAAAAAGCAAAATCTATATATATATTTCTCTTACGTAGCGCTAAAAAAGGGCTGTATTTGTAGCTTGCTATTTGGCAACAGCCAAAGCGACGTTTCTCAGTGGTAGTTACGGTCGCATGTCCCAAAACACTCAGAAAATCAAAATCCAGACAGGATCTCTCTTTTAACGCAAACCGTTTGAGCAATACATGAATGACAATTGCTATTGGTCCGTTTTACGGTGACGTAGCTTTTTTATCCAAGGTTGTATTTAGACACAGGCGAAAATGTTTTGTTTACATTTCGGTAGCGTGATACGTAGCATGTTTTATAGCGTCTTATTATAGTTTTAAATTAATTTAAGCCGTGGTTTTCAATACTATAGGCAAAATGAAAGGAGAAGGACCCCATCTGACACTAACATGCCATTTAAATTTAAACGGCGTCAATTTTCTGTTCGCTTAGCTTTCTCAATGATGATCAACAAGTCATAGCGCCAAACTTTTGATAAATGCATTTTTATTTATATTTTCAACAAAATTTTCAATTACTTTTTTATGAATTAAAATATTTTTAAATTTCGTATGTTGCTTGCTCGGATCTCATAGCGGCCCAACTAAAAATATTTTTTATTTTGTTTTCACTAAGGTTTTTAATTAATTCTGTTTCCAAGGTACGTTTTTATTTACATTTTGAACAGTTTTCAATTACTTTTTTTATACATTAAAAATATTTGTAAATTTAATACGTTGTAATGATTTATGATAGCACTCATTCTGGCTAGAGTTGACATAAATAGTGGCGAGCGAGCGAAGCGAGTTGGGATCGCGTAGCGATCCCAATATGAATTGCGCAGCAATTCATGGGGGTTGGTGAGCGTTAGCGAGCAGGGGCTGAGCCCCCTAGTATTTTATAAAACAGCTTTCAATATTACAAATTAAAATTGTATTTTTATTTTTAATTAATGAAATTTTCTTGCAATACCCATTAATTTGTTACAAATTTTGCGGAAGCCATAATTTAGCTTAATAAAGATATTTTATGTATAGTAGTCTTTATAAGCATCGGTAAAGAAAATTAATGAAAACGCTAAAGCACCAGCGTAGTCTAAATCAGTAGCATATTCAGGATTCTGTTTCGTGTGAGAATGCATGACTTTATCAGCGTTATGAAATTGGGCAGATTATGGGTAGATAAAAAACTAGTTGGATGTGCCAATCTCAAAACTTTCTTCTATCTAATATATTTTAATATTTCAAAATGTTGTTACAGGTGTCATTATTTCATTTTTATTAGTTCAATAATATATTAACTTTGACTTTCATCTTAAATTCTTCAGCGAATGAATCGGAGTAAAAACGAATTAATCTCGATCATGATATTTATTAAAATCAATAGTTTTTCGTTATTCTGTTGTATATCAGCTGTTCGCGAATAGTCGGCTTATTAGGATGGGAAGTTCCCGTGGATTCAAGAGCCGCTGGTGTACAATAGAACTACGAAAAATTAAGAAGATTGCACAAAAATCGCTATTACAGAGCTCCCTTCCTGCGGAATTTTTCCTAATTCAGAGAGGACCTTCTTGTTATGGTCAGAAACATACACAAAAAATTTGGTTCAATTCTATGCATAACTTCATACACTTTTCGATGGTACAATATTGAAAATGGCACAAAAATCGCTATTACAGCGCCAAATTTCCTGAATTTTTCCAAATTCAGGGAGGACCTCTTACCATGATGAAAAACATTCACAAAAAATTGGTTAAATTCTATGCATAACTTCACATACTGTTTGATGGTACGAATATTCAAAATGGCACAAAAATCGCTATTACAGCGCCCCTACCGGCGGATATTTTCCAAATTAAGGAAGGAATAAGGAAATAACAGGACTCCATCTTCAAAAGGACGTAATCACCATGGCAACCTAGAATAATTACCTATCATGGGATATCAATGAATTAATTACGTATGATAGGATTTAATAGAATGAAGGAAACTAATATCTTTTTAAGTTTTGATTCGATTTTCAGAAAATTTGAAATGACTCGACAAAATTCTGTAACCATTACATATATCAAATTTCAAACCATTCGGTTGGGTAGTTTTTGCGATGTTATATGCGGACAGACGGACGGATCAGACGACGACTATAGGTGCTACACATTTATATAATTACGAACGTACCTAAAAATGGAAAATTTATTTCGAACACTTAGTTTCTGAATAAGAACACTTCGAATTTCGAGCGATTCCGAACAAAAATGAATTCATAAATGTGTCACAAAGTAGCACCTTTGGATTTGAGAACAGCTTTAAAATTTGCATCAACATCTAGTTTTGCATATAGTCAGTTTCAAAAACTGGGCATCTACACATATGCACAAAAAACTGAATTCAATATATCCTGAGTTTAAATAGCTCAAATATGTGAGATGTAAAGAAATGAGATAAAGAAAGTCAGTATTAATGAGATTTCAATAAAAAATGCAGAAGTAAGGTTTTTTTTTTTTTTTTTTTTTTTTTTTTTTAAATTCCTTAAAAGCGTGTTACAAATTAAAATTTAAAAATTTTTTATTTCAGTGTATGAAAAATTTAAAGGTTCTTCAATAAATTAGTTTTCAATGAAATTATAGAGAAAAAGACATTAAAATTTCAAAATTAAAAAGATTTTAATAAGAATGATAATAAAATAATTCAGTTAAAGGAGGGAAATCAATAGCTTATATTTTCTTTTTAATTAAAAACGTTCTTCAATTTGAACAGGTAAATTTTTTTTCATTCAAGTTAGGGATAGCAAAAGCTACTACTTTTTTTCCAACTTTACAAAAACTTTTCAATTTGAAGATTAAATACTCTTCCGTTATATTAAAGAAAGCAAAAGGTACTATTTTTTCAAAATTTATTAAAGTTATTGAATTTGAAAATTAAATGTTCTGTTAAATTATGGAAACTAAAAAATGCTATTTTTTATGGTTTCCTAACTGCTAGACAACTTAGTTATGGTGATTAAATGTCTAGGATTTTACTTCTCATACGCTCTCGGTTCCAAGTTACGAATGATAAATGAATTGTAAAAAAAAATGTCAAAATCTATATAAAAAGAAATATAATAGTTATAAAGAAATTAAAAAAAAAAAGATTTTTCTAGAAAACTTTTTATTTTTGAATTGATATTCTTTTAACTTGAAATTTCAGTTGAATTTAAACAAGAAAGAAAGATCATACGTTAAGCATAGATTATGAAGCACTTTCCAACACTTCCTGAATGCTTTAACAAAACTTCGTTTTTTAGGGAAATAAGATAACTAAATAAACATTTTAGAAAACGCATAAAACATTTTAAAAATTGATTTCAGAAGTTACCGCCCATAGCCAAATCGCATGGGTAAATCGGGACTTTGCCCAGAAGCCCCGGACCTCAAGGGTCCCCCAAATCCATATACTAATTCATAAAATATTTACTTTTGTCTCCCAATTCTAACTCTGCAAATTTCAAATACAAAATACAAATTTCATCTTTAAAAGATTCTACTAAACTTTCTGAAAGACAAATTTCATTTTGAACTCACAAAGCTCAATGCTTTCGCAAAGTTCACCACTATTAAATAAGAAATAATATTTTGATTTTAATCGATTGTATTAGCAATGGAATTAAAACATACCTAAACTTTAGCGGTTAAATATAATCAGTTCTAATTGTCACGAGATAAGTTTTCTTCCGTATTCAAAGTTTTTTCTTTTAATTTAGAATTAAATATGAAAAGCAAACCCAAAATTGCCATCTTTTTAGATTTATTGAAAAAACACTTTCAACTTGTGAAGTAGAAAGTATTTGATTTGATATTATGTTATGTGCAGTACAAGTTGAAGAGATGTAAAAGAAAATAACTTGATTAACACATGGGGCATTCTCACAATCTTTTGATTTTCATGTCCCTGAATAATATTTTTTTATTTTAATACACTTTTTTTTTCATATACTGGGGAGCATCCCATTGCATGATTGCATAGCAATATTAACGAGATAAATAAGTTTTTGACGCTGTTGGGGGTCCAAATACTAGGAAAACTCCTATACCGTCCCGTGTCCATGATGCTGATTTTTAAGGTTGGAGCTCTCTGTATAAAATTGTTTCAATAAAAGTAATTCGATGTAATCTTTTTTCCGAAACTGGGACACTTGTTTTATATAAATATGTAGCAAAAAATTAACCTGCACTCATTTTTACGGTTGATATTAAATTTTTGAACTTAGTCCCTGAGTTTTTCATCCTTAGCGTTCCTCTTGCTAAACTTATACAGAAAATCCCTTCAGATGCAGCCACAGATTTTTTTTCAAGTTTTTTCTCATGCAGAAGTATGCTAGAGAAAGAATGAAATTTACTGCAGAATTTAAATCAGCATTTAAATATCAGTTTCAAGATCGTGGCTTTATTCGTAGTCTTACCGGCCCCAAGGTTTATTCCTGCACTTTTCGAGGCAAATTAAATTTTCTTTTAAATTTAATCCAATGTAAATAACTGTTTCTAAAAATCAATGAATATTGTGGCTACCACTTAGTCTTAACATGATTTGCCTAAAATAGGTGGTAATTTTCCTTACCGTTCCATCCTTACCATCCCTTTTTTTCCCATTTCGTCCCTTTTTTCCTATACTGTCCCCTCTTTTTACCTTACAGCCCCTTCTTTAACACCCGTTTAAGACAATATTATGCCAAAGTTTTGAACTAAAAATACTACATTGTTATCATTTCTTATTTGAATGCCCTGTGGGTACTTTGCACATTCATTATAAGTAAAAGTTTAGAAGAAAATAAAAACTTTTAGTGGTAAAATGGTAAGGAAAATTAAACTCGCAAGTTTAACATAAACCTCAGTTAAATGAAAAATTTTTCGCTGCTGACCATTTTTTTCTTTATTTTGAATCATTAAGCCATCAGACAGGCGTCTGTCAGATTAAAATGTTATTTTAGCAAGTTTAATTTCACCAGATTTTTATTCCCGAAAGTCAAAAGATTGTGAGAATGCCCCATATATTTACATGTTAGAGTATTTGACACTCTTCCATAAGTTCATAGCTGCCAACCTTCCACTAATCTTCCGTAATGTTTGGATTAATTTAACCCAGTTTAACCACATTTCGAATCAGAAAATATATTTCACGAATGCTTATTTATTTAATTCCAGGTTTCTACGTGGAACATATTTAATTGCATTTCTTAAAAAAAATTCTGATACGAAACTTATTAAACCAGGGTCAAATTAACACAAGTATTACGGAAGATTAGTTTGAGGTTGGCACCTATGCATAAGTTGAAGTTATTAAAATTTTTTTAATGTAATATAACAAGTTGCTAAAGTTATATAAAAGAGCTTTGTTCTGTACTAAGAAAAAAGAGTACTTTTATTAAATAAAATGCTTAATTTAGAATTGGTGGAGCTAAGAATTGTCTTCTATTTAAAATCGAAGTTGCGAAAATATTGTTTATGAATACCACATATGACTGACCATCAGTTGTATTTGAATAATGTTGCAACTATTCGAATAAGGCTCCCTAATTTTTTTTTTTTTTTTTTTTTTTCCCAGGGCTCCAATTAGTTACGATCGGGGCCTGCTGTTCCCTCCCTAATGGTCTATGTGCATCAAAACTGACATAATGTATTTTATATTCAGAAATGAAATGATTAAAGAAATATATTGTATTAAAATAAGTAATAGCGTTAGCAAAACTCAACAGATGGCAGCAGCAGGTATTCTTTATTCAATGTCCACCAAACTGAAGATGCAAAAGAGGAATTTTACTTATTTTTTTATTTTTTAAATTGCTATGCAATTTCATCGTTTTGTCCCCAATAAAGTTTCTATTAATATGCGCAATTAAAACGGCGTTAATATGAGATTAACTTTGATCAAAATAAATAAATAAATATACTTTTAAAATTAAAAGACTTTCGAGTTACGATTTTTAGATTAGGAAACTTGATTATTCTCTGATAATTTTGAAAATAGTTGGAGCTTCCTGAATTTTATTTAAATTGTAATATATGTCTTTGTTCAATAACTTAAAATATATTATTACGAGTAAATTTATGCACTAGAACGGAATAACAGTTTTGAAAGATCTAAAAATAAAGAAGGAAGTGAGACGAATTGAAGCATGAAAGCAGAATGCGTTTGAACACACAGAAATTAAAATTTAAATAAATGCTACTATGGGCTTATTGTTGGAAAAAAATACTTGAAATTTAATATTTTATGTGACTCCTTGTAACGTAAACATTCATTAAAATATACATGGATAAGTGCTTCTTACATGTTATCCTCTAAGGTTGCTTAGACTTCAGGACTACTAATTTTATTAAACTTTGTTTCTACATCGTCAGTACCAAAATTCTAAACTAATATAAACTCTGCAATCATTGTCTATGAAAGATGTTAAAGCAAGAGCAGCATCAATCATTTAAATGATAAATCATATGTAAACCAAAACTCCAGTTGGTGAAATAATTACTTATAAAAAAAAAGAATAATTTAAAAATTGTGGAAAAATAAAGAGTTATTGGGAAAACATACCCAGAACTATAAATTGAGAATTTTTAGCACAAAGCATATTTATATATTCAGGATTTGCACTTAATTACGCAATACAACTATTTTTGGATGTCACTATATTTTTTAATTCATATCTTTATTCAAATCTGTCGTTTCAGCCATTAATATAAAGATCCAACTACTGGCATCCACTGTTTTAGGGTGTTGGTCAGCGATATCTGGAGTTCCCCTGGCCAATCTTAATGGCCTATGGGTGTGTAATGCATTCGTATATTTGAAACATTTTCTCGGGAAATTAATATTTTAAATTTCTTTTTTTTCTGATTACAGTTCTTTAAGGACGTCTCAAAAATATATAATTAATTTTATTTGAAGTATTAAAATCTTACACACAGCCTATCAATATTTTAACACATAAAATTACTATTTAACGATATTTCTAAAATATATACTTAATTTTATTTGAAATGTTAAAATTTTATTTAAAGCTCGTCAAGATTTTAGCACATAAATTACGATTTGACGATATTTCTAAAATAGATACTTACTTTTATTTGAAATATTAAAATCTTACTCACAGCCCGTCAATATTTTAATACATAAAATTACGACTTAAAAATATTTCTAAAATGTATACTTAATTTTATTTGAAATGTTAAAATTTTCCTTAAAGCTCGTCAAGATTTTAGCACATAAATTATGATTTAACGATATTTCTAAAATGTATACTTAATTTTATTTGAAGCTTAAAATCTGACTCAGAGCTCGTCAAGGTTTTAGCTCATAAATTACTATTTACCGAAATTTCTAAAATATATACTTACTTTTATTTGAAGTATTAAAATTTTACTTAGAGATCGTGAAGATTTTAGCACATAAAATTACAATTTAACGATATTTCTAAAATATATACTTAATTTTATTTGAAGTATTAAAATCTTACTCACATCTTGTCAATATTTTACCACATAAATTACGATTTAACGATATTTCTAAAATATATACTTAATTTAATGTTAAAATCTTATTCACAGCACGTCAATATTTTAACACATAAAATTACAAATTAAGTATACATTTTAAAAATACTTTGACAAAAAAAAAGACATCTTTTAAGAACAGTAACACAGAAAAAAATAAGTTAAAATATTAATTTCTCGAGGAGGTATTTTAAATATACGAATGCATTACACGTCCATAGGTTTAACATTAGCAAGATAAATTTGAGTGTTCTCTGATCAACACCCTTAATTTATACATGAAAGTTTAATGTTCCCTGCACAAAATATATTTTCATACATAAAATCTAAACTCATTTATGCGACACAAGTATTTCTGGATGCCGCAGAATATTTTAATTTGCCTTTATGAAAAGTTATCGTTTCTGCAATTAACGAAACTATTGGAAACACGCATGGAATTTTTTATTCTGCTACAAAATATACTTATATATATAAAATTCACACATAATTATGCAGTACAATTACTTCTGGTTGACATGAATTTTTTAACCCATCTTTTTAAAACAAAGTTATGTTTACGCAAAAAATATATGTAGTTACTGAAAATATACATAAAAGAGTGATTTCCACACACACACATATGCACAATGAAATAACATAACTTTACGACGAATTGTGCTTATGGAGCTCCTCTGAAGATTCCATAAAACATTCATAAGCTCTTTATTTTTGTATTCCTCTCTTCCTTGTTTGTAATTTTAATTATATATATATAATTATATATACAACTTGAGAATTCTACAAATATATTAAATTTACAGCAGTGTTATTAAAGTTCGACACTGAATGAAAAGTTTATTGAAAACTTCATTTTGAAATTATTAGACCGATTGTGTACGTTGCATCATTACAATATGGTGATATAAAGAATAATTCAATGGTGATTTTTTTTTCAAAAGTTAATTAATAAAATGAAATAAAAATAAGTAAATAAATAGATAAATGGAAGACATGTTTTATCCAGACTAAGGTAAAAATTTCTAAAAGTGATTTAAAAAAAATTACACTTAATGCATATAAATACCTTTTTCATCACGCAAACGGCGACATTATCAAGATCTTTGTTGATACAAATATTTTCGCAATTTTTTTAAAAAACAAGAAATTGGTAAATAAAATCACTAGACCACATGTATAATGAAAAACGAGTTCAAACATATAATGAAATAAAAATGGATATTTGTTCTGCAGAGCATCTCTTTCCAAATTTTGTGTAACTGAATGGAGGCTAAATCGTTGCAAATATTCTCACAGTGTAAAAAAGATCTCTATTGATTCCCGGATAATGGAAGGTGAATAATATCTTGATGGATAAATTATTCACCTATTTTCTGCAGAATGATAAAACGTAGTAGAAGTTGATTCACGTTCACAAATATCCATTTTTTATTTTATTTTTTGTTTGAACTTGTTTTTCATTATACCATGTGGTCTCGTGATTTTATTTACCAATTTCTTGTTTTTAAAAATTTTTGGGAAAATATTTGTATCAACGAAGATCTTGAAAATGTCGCCGTCTGACCGATGAAACATATGCCGATCTAAATAAAGGTACAGTAATCCCTTAACATTCGCGAGGGTTAGGTTCGCAGAAACCGCCGCGAATGTCAAAATCATAGTTGTGTTTTAAGATTTTGTTTTAACCCTTTATCTACTGAAATATGAATTTATGAAAATTTTATCTTCTAAAGCATTTTTCGTGAATTGCTTAAACTACATTAGAAGATTTACATAATCATTTAATAAATTTTAGAAGAATTTTAGAAGGATTGAAAGATTTAGTAGGATTAATTAAATTGGAATTTATAAGGATTTTTGCAATATTTATAACCCCACTCAAGTCTTTTATTTTAAATATTTTACTTAGTATTTTGTACAATTAGGAAATGTACAAATATAATGTTTTTACAATAGAAATATAAAAACATTTCCGAATAGAAAAACTCCCCCACTGCCAAGAAAGCTGAAAAGATGCAAAGGCAAAAGAAATCATCCTTTAATTTTTTTTTTTTTTTTGTTTTGCGTAACCAATAATGCTTTTGGAACAAGATAAAGTAATTTATCTATAACTCATTCTAAACTGTATTGCAACTAATCGATGTATTAAATGAATTTTACAACAAATTATTTTAATGGTACTTATAAGTATCGTCAGTAGATAAAGGTTTAATGGAAAAAAAGCAGCTGAAAAGTAAAAATATATTTATTAAACCTTAAAAAGTACATGCTGTAAATAAATTTGTGTAACTATAAACATAGTGTACAAAGCTTAGTTGCTAGTTGATGGATGAAAAAAAATATTGATATACCATTGCTTGGAAGAACAGATCTTTTGTTTATGAATTTCCGTATAAGGAAAAGAAGCGGTCTAGATATCTTTTGTAAATTTAAAACTCCTCACCAGTTAAGGATCACATTCTATTGCTTTCTCAACAATTTGTTGGTGAAGTTTTAAAATTTCCCATAGGATTTTTTGAGAAAAATTTTCACTTGTAATACAATTTTGATTTTTAGAAAATTTGGGATTTTTTTTAAAATTTAGCATCAAGTCATACTTCGGGTTTCTCGGAATTACTGATCTATGTTTTACCTCAATATAAACTTGAAGTTCTCGGAACTTGGGTTACACAACACAATGCAGCTGTCCAGTGTCAAATAGTTTATGGAATTGGTAAAACAAAGCGAGTTTACTTTGTAAAAAATATTCCTCATAAAACAAATTTCGCGAATAATCAAGTTGAGTATTCGCGAATGTCGAAATGTTCTTCATTTTTTATTTCGCGAATAATCAAAACTCGGGAATGTTAAATCCGTGATTTTAAGAGATTATTGTATTTATATGCCTTTTAAGTGTATTTTTTTTTTATCCCTTTTAGCAATTTATAGCTTAGTTTGGATGATTTTAAGTGATTTTCATACATAAATTTGTGACATATTTTATGTTGCTTTTTACAAACACTTTCAAGGACACATTTTAGTATCTTCATTTAGGATGCTTATTTAAGAATCGATATATAAATCCGATTACTTTACGCTTCCGTATCAAGATCCGATGTAGGACTTTGAAAATAATAAAAAAAATAAAATAAAAAGATGAATCATGTTAAAACTATCATTAGATGCTGGTAAAATGAAATAAGTGGCTTGAATAAAGTGGCTTGTTAAATTTGTTCCCATACATTTAATTTGAGAATTGGTTATGTCATTATACAAGTACTGCGGTACCTACGTATTAGTCAAAATTTATGTTTAAATTAAGAGAAGGACAGTAACATAATAATAATAATAATAATAATAAAATTCGATTAGTAAATATACTTGAGGATAATTAAAAACAAAGTTCTTAGATTACATGTTTTTATTTATTTACTATTATTATTTTTAAGAAGAAATACCAGAATATCATTTAGAGTTTTTTGTAAACAAATCAATTGACAGAAAAACTTAGTAATCCATTTTTTTTTTAAGTAGTGAATACTTATTAAACGAAAATAGTAAATTATATCTGCCAGAGGGTGGTGCATGATCGAGTAGGAGGAGGAAGTCCTTGATATGCTATCACCCTTTTCTAAGCCTTGAAAGATTTATAAGCTTACGCAGCATTAATTATCAACACTTTGCTTCTCTTTTCCAAGTCTCTGTTTCCTTTCGCACTTTAACAAAGCAGCCTTAAAATTTGTCCTCTCATTTAAAGATTTTGGTTTAAATTCAGAGAAATATAGTAAACTTACACAAAAACAATAAATTTTGATTTGTTTTGAAGATACTTGAAGAGAATCTCTCTTAAAAACGAAGTCTTTAGATTAATGCACATTTTATTAATATTTATGAATGAAAAGAAATGCTAAAAGATTTTTACAAAATTTATGTACATGCTAATAAAAAAATTTACAGAAAAAAAAATCAATGCTGAAGTATCATTAAGAATTTTTTTTCCTCTTAAAAAAAAAAAAAAAAAAAAAAAAAGAAAAAAAAGAAAAGAAAAAAAAAAAGAAAGAAAGTAAAAAATACTTGATATGCTAATTTTTAAAACGGGTGAAAACTCGTAAAGAAAAAATGCCAATTATATCTGTTAGGAAGTTATTTTGGATCTAAGAGAAACGATTAATTTCAAAGGTGCTTGAGAACAAAAACTTTTAAAAACAAAGTTCTCAAATTCTTCCTATTCTTTAAAATTTATAATTAAAACGAAAAACCAGACTTAATATACAGATATATGATTTAATAGTCATTTTATTTTCAAAAATATTTATTAAAGATGCATATTAATCTGAGACGTGATGGTGGGGGGACACCTGATTTAGTAGGAGGAGCCAGTTTTTTAAATAGTAGCAACCATCCCCTAGGCCTTGAAAATTTTCTCAGCTTACGCGCCAATAATTATCATCACCACTTACCTTTCGTCTCCGAGCCTTTCTTTCCTGTCACACCTTGAAGAGGCACCCTTGAAAAGTGAAGATTAGAAAAGTGCTCAAGGTTGATGCTTTACTAAGATGCTAATGAATTAAAGTCACGTGAAAAAAGAAGCTGAGGAAGAAAATCCCTCCCACGTCTACAGGTTCTGTCAACATCCATCAGGTGTGGTCCGCGAAAACAACCACCTCTGCATACGGAAGCAGCTGATTGACGAAGGTGAATGTTAACGGAACACATTAAAGGAAAACATTTCACTCCAAAACGGGATGAACGCCTTTCTCAAATTCTTAACTTCACTTTGTGGGTCCTGTCCTATTTTGAGTACATTGTAACAGAAATTTCAAAAATATACATTGAAAGTGTCTAAATTGTAAAAAATATAACAGTCTGATATGAAATTCGGCTCCCTACACAATTGCTTATGAACATCAGTGTTCAAAGCGCAAAACTGAACTTGCGCGGCTATATTAAGTGTAAAAACTTTTAGTATGTATCTCTAAGGTACATGTAAAAGGTATAAATAGTTAAAAATGTAAAGCTGACTTAACAGAATATAGCCTGAAAAAAGATTTGGCCTTCTACAAAATTACTTATGTAAACGAGCGTAAAAAAAGAAAAGAAAAAGTATTTGCGCGGTTAAATTGTGAGTAATTTATTATTTGTATTTTTATAAGCTAAAGCATAAGGTGTATAAATAATTAAAAACATAAAGACGATTTAACTGCATATACCATAAAATGTTTCGGGCTTTTACAAATCATCTTATGAGCATCGAGATCCGCAGTGTAAAAATGAAGTTGTGCTGTTAAATTATTATAATAATTTATCATTTATATCTCTATAAGGTAAGATATGAAATACGTAGATAGCTACAATATAAAACTGATTTAATTGCATATAGTTAAATATTTATAAAATTCTGGTTTCTACGCAATTTATTTTCAACATCAGGATGATTAGCATAAAAGTTAAACGATAAAATTGTGAGTGTATTTGTTATTTGTATCTCTATATGTTTTACTTTATTATTTAACCCTTTCCGGCATAGAGTCTTTTTGTTATAGGGGCACGGTATTATAATCACCACCTGGAATAGCTCACAAAAGCAATGGGTCACTTAGAAAATCAAGAATTATAAAATAACTGAAAAGAACTAGAAGAATTTGAAAGGATTTCTGCTGTTTCAAAGAACCATTCACATCTTTATCTTTATATGTTATGAATATTTCCGGGAACAAAAAGAAATTTGAATCTTAAAATTACTAATTTGTATGAAAAAAGTTACGCAAATACAAAAATAACACAAAAGTGACGGGACAGTTGTGAAACTTAAAACAAATCTATCTGTTAAGAATGTAAAAATGAAATCTACTATATTACTATTTACTATTGAAAGTGAATGGCGGAATTTTTTACTATCGCTTGTTTATTTTATTAAAATAATTTTACTTGCAAAATGTAAAATATAATATTTTAATGTTATGGATTGTTCTAGAAAAGATTTTACTTTGGATTTTTCCAAATATAGTTCTTGATTTTCATCTAAATAGAAAGACATCTATCAGAAAAGCTTCTTAAATGTTTAATTTAGATGGCTTGGTAATCCTCTCCCATTTAAATGCCTTTCAGTACATCATAGAGTTCAAAATCCATATATATATATATATATATATATATATATATTACGCTATCGGCACAGAAATCGCGATTATTTGTCAATTGTTTAATGGCAACTCTAAAAATTAGACATACAAATATCATTTGGCATATTTCAACCATTACGGGAGCAAAGCCGCGTGGTTTGTAAGTAACATATAAAGATAAAGATGTGCATGGTTATTAAACTAGCAGAAATCATTTTGAATTCAGCTAACACTTTTTAATTATTTGGTAATTCTGGATTTTCTGAGCGCCCCATCACTTTTGTGAGCTACTGTAGGTGGTAAAATTTGTCTATAATTTAAAATGAAAGATTATATACTGTGCCCCTAAAACAAAGGACTGTAGGTCGGAAAGGGATAAGTAACTAAGCAAAACCAATAGAGATACCAATAACAAAGCACTGACAATTTTATCTTAACTTTTATGCTAATCTTCCTCATTATCAAAATCAATTGCGTAGAAACCATAATTTTATTTTGAACTATATGCAATTAAATAAGTTTTATCGTGAACCATGATGAAGAGACTCTAACTATACGTGGACCAGATTTTCTCAGATTTTGAACTCTATTATGCACTGAACGGCATTTAACTGTGTGAAAGATTGACGAATTGTTTAAATCAAACCCTTAACCCTGACCTGCTGTTAGCGATCTCACAGACTGCTGCTTTCTTCAATTTTCACAGTTAAACGTGTAATTTTCAATGTTACTATAGATACTGGTTAAATTTTGTTTCGTTTGGAGTACTATCACTAGAGAGTTTTGAATAGTTGAATTTTAATCATAATACTCCTGTACATAAAGATTTGTATATGTTTAGTTTAGTTCAGGGCTGCGGAGTCGGTGGGAAAAATTGCTGACTCCGACTCCGGTCTGGGCTACTAGTGTTGCCTATTGGTTAAAATAAGATGGAATATAACAAAAATAAAGCTAAAATCTCACTATTTCGGGATTGATTATCTTTTTAGGGCTTCAAAAATAAAAAATAAACAAATTAAATTTTCCGTTTTATTAATTTTACAATTTCGCGCCCGCAAACCTGAAAAATCCAACAGTCAATGTCTAAAGAACACAAAATGTAAATTTTACTATTTTGGATCTGCGGACTGAGAAGAAAAAAGTGAAATCGTTACAATTTAGTTATTATTTTGCTGTGTCTTCCAGACTCGAAAAATTTCTATGGAAAGGAGAAAAAGATGAAATTTTTATTATTTTGGAAATAATTCGGATTCTGTAGATTCTAATGAAAAAAAAAAAAAATACATTTTTGAATCGACTTTACAATTTTGGCTTTTTTTTTAGGGTTCTGCAGACCTGAAAATTTCTAAATTCTAAAGGTGAAAGATAAAGAAATGTCACTATTTTATCGTTATTTTGGTACCGCCGATTCAGGAAAAAAAAAAAAAAATTACAATTTCATCTTATTTTGACTCCTGTGCACAAAAATAAATAAATAAAGGAAAGGTATTTTAGAATTTTGACTTTTGGTCATACAGACCGGAAAAATTTGACGAGGGGGGGGGGGGAGAAGGGAGAAAGGCTTCTATTACAATGCTATACCGAGCTACTAACTGGTACATCTCGTATTGGATTGTTAATTCTGGATTTTCTAAGCGGTCTGACAGACCGCTCACTATAGTTATGCGACAACTTTTGTTACTGTAGTTGAGGGTTAAGCAAGTTTTCTGATAGCTTTCTCTTTATTCAGATGCAAATCAAGAACTACATTTAGAAAACCAACGTAATATCTTTTTTTAGAACCATCCATAACATCAAAATATAAACATATTCCATATTTCAATTATACCGTTTCCTTATATTATTATTGCCATTTACGTTTAATACCAAATAATATAAAGCTTTTCATTTTTTATAACAGATAGTTTGTTTAAAGTCTACAAGTGTCCCATCACTTTTGTGACGTAATTTTCTATCCTTTTCACGCAAATTTATAATTTTAAGAATTGAAATTCATTTTGTTTCCGAAAATATTCGTAACCTATAAAGGTGAAGATGTGAATGGTTTATTACAACAGCCAAAATAATTTTAAATTATTCTAATACTT
Source organism: Maratus speciosus (assembly GCA_963932465.1). Taxonomy (NCBI): domain Eukaryota; kingdom Metazoa; phylum Arthropoda; class Arachnida; order Araneae; family Salticidae; genus Maratus; species Maratus speciosus. The sequence continues at coordinate 270,451,816 of OZ010795.1, forward strand.
TTTAACTATTCGATAATTCTGGATTTTCTCTCATCAGTCTCTCAAGAGTCTCATCACTTTTGTGAGCTACCATATATGAATTTTTGTGCTTTGGAATAGTCATCAAGCGTTTGTACACAACATAAAATCACCAAATAATCGTCAAATACTTACAACGTGGTATTGAATTTTAAAACTGGCTCTAAAACTGTAAAAAGAACAACAACAACAACAACAACAAAAAATCATAAGTTTCGTGTTACGTATATAATAACGGCTCGATGTGTTAAACGAATTCTTTTACCAGACTCCTCTTGAAAAATACATGCAAATATTACGATTTGCCCCACTTAATTCATAGCGTAACCTAAATACCAGTTTAACGTGGGAAGACCATATTTGAAATAAACATTAGCCCAGAATATTTCCTCCCACGTATGATTGAAGCAATTGTCTGAATTCGAACACCTCTAAATAGTCATTTTAATAAATTTCATGCTGAAGATGCATGAAGATCGCACTTATTTTTTTTCTCTTCCAAATAGAACGGATCTTTGTAGGATGATGAAAAAAAGGGTCAGAAAAGAAAGATTAATTTTTCTTTTTGGAATGAATTATGTTATAATATAGTTTTAAAATGACAAGCTTTCTCTTTGTTCGAGAATACTTATCTATGCACATATAAACAGCCTTTTTTCCTTATCCTACAAAGATCCGTTCTATCTGGGATATTAAAAAATAAGTGCGATCTTCATGCTTATGTATGCACATATACACAGCCTCTCTTAAACTAACCAATTGCAAATTCCTAAGCTGTTAGTTTTAAAGTATATTTTCAAATTGCAAAAATAAATCAAACGTTGTTCGTTATCCTATTAAAGTTCATTTATGTTAAAATAGTTATTTTTGAAAAATTTACAAAATTTAAATTTTTATACAGTCCATTGGTCCTATAAATTATATTTAGAAAATCATAATCAATACTCAAACAAGTAAAACAAACAAACAAACAAGTAAGTTACTGCATGACGCAAACTTACCGATTTATCATATTTTGAATTTTGTGAATTTTTTCTAAAAAGGCTGCCTCAAAACTATATAATTGCTTTCTAAAAAGAATTTTATATTTGCTAATTCATGCATCACAATATTAACAAACTATAAAAAAACTATCGTTCGTGGTGAAAAACTCTTCTTTTATATCATTTTTAACTGCGCGGTGCGCTTGACATTTTCTCAGTTTAGCCACTTTATAGTTTCACCACTGTTGTTTATTTGTTAGTAGATAATTTTCTTTTCTTTTAATATTTTTTCTTTGTGAAATAACATCGACATACACAATTTATATGGCTGCTTTAATTATTATTATTTTTACTTACTAGGGATAATTCCCAACCGTCAGTTCTTGATTTCGACGAGATTGGTATTACATTAACTTTAATACAATTATTCAATTGGTTGATAAATCATATGAGTTGTAAATTTCCAAGTGGGTGAAAAATGTTCGGTCCAGGATTCGAACCAGAGATCTCTTGTCTGAAGCCGCCAATGCTCTGCCAACTGAGCCATCTCGAACGAATCTGGAGGACCTAATTCACCTAGCTAACCTTAATGGTCACAGCATCTAGTCTTATATCGGAATCAGCTCAACAGAATTAATCAAAAGTTATAGAACTTTAGTAAACGCTAGATGCGTAATTATATTAGATTAATTTTAACACAATTATTCAATTGATAAATAAATCATATGAGTTGTGAATTTCTAAGTGCGTGAAAAATGTCCGGGGCAGAGTGTTCGGGTTCGAAAGTTATTGTCACGAGGATAAAAAAATGTACAGGAACTATACTTCCGAATCCAATTGTTCACAAAATATTCGCACTGGAAAATAGAAGAAATAAAAGAAGATAACGAAAGGATTTGAGAAAGTATTTTAGAAATTATTGGGGAATAATGGAGTAATTATTAGTAACAAGAGCTAACTTTGCGCCAGATTGTATGGAATGATAAAAGGGTATGGGCAGGGCCAATGTGGGAACTTTCAGGAGTGGATAAAGCAAGGGTGTAGTAGAGAGCATACGGAGGTATACCCCGTATACCTTCTGGTTTTCCTTAAGAAGCACCTTATATCTCTGTTTCTCAAATAAAGCTATAGCATATGGACATTCATTACTCTAGCGCATACCGCCTACCTATAGCATATACCCTCTGGTGTTTTAACGACTACAAACAGTGAGATCAAGCTCTTCATCGATTGTGCTTGGTGTTAGAAACACTTATGTTTTCAACACTTTTACGTAGAAAACCTTATCATGATTAATTATAAGACAAAATTCATATCTTCGGCAGCTTTTGATCTCATACTGTTTTTACTGCTTTATTTCTCTTCTTCCGAAAAAGAAAAGTGTCCATATCTCGTGAACTATTGGATTCGGGAGTATAGTTCCTATACATTTCTTGATCCTCGTGACAAGAACTTTCGAAGAATACCACACTCGTCAAAATGCAGAACTGACAATTGGAGATGTTCTCTAATTAGTGGTTGTTTCATCTTTAAAATTTTACGTAAAAATTTGTGCGCAACTCTACCTTTTTGTTCTCTGATTTAAGAGCCATAACTTGTGATGGATCCTTGATAGCCGTGCACCGGGAATTTGTACTGACTTTACACCCCCTTTCTGCTGCACCTGTGCATGATTGCAAAATATGTGTTTATTCATGTAAACTGATAGTGATTTCACGAGCGCAATGAAGAATTTCAAAGAACGCAAGCGTGTCCGAGAAACTATGATTGGGGAATTCTGTATGACAATATGCTTTTTCTTTTATTTCTTCGTACTTCAAATAGAAATTTTTTAGAGGTATTTGAGGTATATTTTTTTATTTCTATAATTCTTATTATTTTTTAGAAGTTTCAGTCACAATAAAATGTTTCACAATTTATTTCGCCTTACAGTTTTTAAATGCAACACTCCTTTAAGTACCGGAACAAATAAGATTCTAATGCAGAAAACTAATTTTTATTGATCTTCTGAAGTTCTCAGTACTGTACCTAATTTTCATTAGACACAGCCGCAAATGAATAATAGCTAAAACATAATTACAATATTTTCTTTACCCTATGTCCGGAAAGTAGTAAGAAACTGCACCAAGCAATAAAAGATTATTGACCTGAGTTGGGTGTTTGCTGAAATTGTATTACGCGCTATCCTTTTTTCGGCTGCTTAAATATTTGTCTCTACTTAATGTAATTAATTATTCATGATTTTCATTATAGTTTTACTTTTAAAATAGCGATGCTGTACAACTATTTATTCCATAAATAGATCGCGTCGTGCCTCAGTTTTACCTCGGCAACAGATGGTAGAAGATTTTGCATGTGTTTGCATGCTGTTTAGTTACTCACGAAGATGTTTTACTCACCTGCGCTTCGTGATGCATTTGAGAAAGGGTTAAGTGCCTTGATTCTTCTATAAGGGTTTAATGATCCTAAAAGAACTTTTACTCATAAGCAACTGATGCTTTAATGAAGCAGTATTAGCGTTAATATTTAGTTTAGAGCTATTAAAGTATTTTGCGAAATATTTTGCTTGTCTTTCTACTAACTGCTGGATGATAGTGAAGACTAACGTTCCGCGCCTAATCAGGACTGGCGTCTGGTATCGGGTTACTCGCACTACACTTTCTTTGCTTAGCGTTGGACAAATTTGTAATTCCAATTATCTGCAACGAAATTACAATTTAACTATACATACTTAATTGTATGCAATATATTGCATGTAATTATAATTACATGCAATTAACTTGTAATTAAATTGCCGATAATTGAGATTACAAATTTGCCCAACTCTGGAACAAGTATTATAGTCGTTCATTAGTGTCAGTATAATCACTTTTTGTTTCGTAAGTGCGTAAGGTGCGTTCGTAATTCTATAAATACGTAGCACCTATAGACATTGTCTGGTCCGTCCGTCTGTCCACATATAACAGCTCAAAACCTACCCATCCGAATGGTTTGAAATTTAATATACAGGGTCTACAAATGTCTACAAATTAGTTGGGTAATTTCGTAAGTTAAGAACTTCCGTAATAATAAAGAAATTAACTAGTTGAAAGTCAGACTAGTAGTAATATTGCCGAAGTTTATTCATAGATGGCGTTAGGTGTCATAACGGACGCTATCGCTTAGCGACCGGAGGTGTTATTCAATGGCCACCACGATCACAAGATCTTTCACCGCTTGATTTCGGTGTATGGGGTTTTGTAAAGGATCAAGTGTACAAGCCGCCAATTCCTGCATCCATTCCTGAACTAAAATCAAAAATCTGCACTGCAATTAATTTGATTGAAGGAAACATGCTGACAAATCTGTGGCAAGAAATGATTTACCGATGCGACATTTGCAGAGTCACGAAAGAAAGGAACATCGAACAATTGTGATAATGATCAACTTGAACTATTTTTCTATCTTACAAAAATATTTAATTTAATTTTTTCCCTGTTAGTTCCATTCAATAAAACATTCTTTTTGCCCAACTAATTTGTAGACATCCTGTATATAATCGTTGCAAAATTTTGTCGAGCTATTTTAAATTTTATGAAAATCGAATCAAAACTTAAAAAGATATTAATAAAAGTTTTCTTCATTCTATTAAATATTTAATGGAATAAAATTATAGAATTTAATTATATTTTTGCTATTAAATACTATCATGCGTAATTAATTCAATGATATTCCACGAAAGGTAATGATTCCAGGTTGCTATGGTGATTACGTCCTATTTAAGATGGATTCATATAATTATTTCCGTGTTATTAAATTTAATATATAGAATCGTAATAAATTTTTCATTAATGCATCATGTGCAACAGCTATTGTACCAAGATCTGAATATTTATAAAACTAGTTATAGTACGAACGCACCTCATTTGCTACGTTTGACGTACAATTTTCGACTTGTACTTTCTCCTATCTATAGACAAAAGTATTGTGATCGAAATGTTTTTCGACTTCAGGTTTTCGACTTCAGGTTTTCGACTGATATACTTGTTTTAGGGGTCCGAGATGCCGAAAAACATGTTTATGCAAAATGTCTGTTTGCCCGTGTGTGTATCCTCATTTTATCATTGAAAAGCATATGAAGTTATGCATAGAACTGAACAAAATTTCGCATATAAATTTTTGGCTACAGCCAGAAAGTCCAGCTTGAAATTAGGAATATTCCGACGAAAGGGGGCGCTGTAATAGCGATTTATTATGTCATTTTTATTATTGTATCATCGGAAAGTGTAGGAAGTTATGCTTAGAATTGAACCAAACTTCATATATATGTTTTTGATTATGGTCATCAGGTCCCAGTAGGGAATATGGATATTTCCTGTGATAGCAATTTTTGGTCAATTTTCTCGATTTTTTGTAGTTCTATTGTACATTAGCTGCTCGTGCAGCAACAGGCTTTTTGCATCCAACTAAACCGGCGAATCGCAAGAAGCTAAAGGAGAACAGAATAACGAAAAATATTGATTTTATTAAACATTATGATCAAGATTAACTCGTTTTTACTCCGATTAATAAAATGAAGAAGAAATTTAAGAGGAAAATCAAAGTTTCTGTAGAATTGAAGTAATAACATTAAAGTATTAACATATGTAACAACTTTTTGAAATATTAACATGTATGAGATAGAAGAAAGTTTTACGATTGGCACTTCCGACTAGTTTAGAGTAAGACTGATTCTTTATATGTTAAAAAAATAAATGTTTAAGTTTTAATTAATACATGCATGATTATAGATAAATTCATCATTGTAATATACTTTTAAAATAAACATCGTTTTAATCCCCGTTTACCTTAAAAATGTTCAATAGCCAGCAGTTTTCAATACTGTTACCAATTTTTTATTTAAAATTTCTATTTTTTCTTCATTGATGCTAAATAAGATATTTTGAAGAATAAAACACTACATGGATATATTTTAGAACATTTAAAAGTATATTTGACGGGAATGTCTGAAACTAGAACAACCTTTATCTCTCTCAAGGGATAAAAAAACGAACAAGAAACATTTAAAACTTTACATTATTTTAGTCTGCAGTTAATGCTTCATCTAAAATGGCCATATTATTTACTTTTATTAAGTAAAATAATAGTAAATCAAATTTATGTACAGCTGAACTTTGTGAAACAAGTTTAATCTTCTATTCTAGATAATGTCTAAAGAGAATTATTAATTTTATACTTCCTACGTCTTGAGTATTTCTAAAACAACTGAAGACAAACTATTTTTCATATCATTTAAAAAAGTTTGTTATATGTCTACAAAAATCTGCAGATATTTTGAAGAAAAACTTTTATGCTTTCTAAATTATGATTATTTTGTATAATATCGGAAGAAAATTTGTACTGATATTTTGCAACACGAAATGTGTATAAAAAGTCTTTTAAATGCTGCAGAATTTTTAAAGAAAAGGCAAATCTGCAAAATGTCTCCAGATTCCTGTATGCGTTCTGAAAAAAATAACGTTTTTTTAAGAACTTTTCCAGATTATTTCTGGTGGGATGAATTGCATAATGACTAAAGGATTTTCTCTTGAACAATATTGCATAAATATTATAACTTATTAGTATACCAATCTCAAATAATGAATGCATTTGTATATTTTTAGATTGTTAAACCCTTAAGCGTCGCACCCGATAAGTGTAAGTTACTTTTTTAAAAATTCAGATTGTTTGATGGCCACCAATTTTTTGAAATATTTACCATACTTAATGACAGATAAAATGATGCGAGAATAAAGCTAATTATACTTTTTAAAAGACTGGTGGGAATAAAAAACTCTGAATAAAAAAAAGTATCCTACACAGCGCGAGAGAAATAGGCATATCACACTCTGAACAGACAAGCGACAAAAAAAGCGTAAGTCAAGAGACATTTCACCATGATAACAAAGAAGAAATCGGTTTCAACGCTACAATTTGCCTCCTGTCTCACGCTTTTGTCCGCTTGTCTGTTCAGTGTGTGATCTGCCGTAGGAGATTAAGCAACACAAAATTATGTAACAAAAACAGCGTAAAACTTATCGTTATAATGAGATTTCATGACTATTATGTCGTCATAATGACAAATGTTGATTAAAATGTAATTATAAATAATGTCCTGGTGTCACGTTACCAGCTTTAACTGTGTTGATAAAACTGTACAAGTTATTAAAACTTTAAGGAATTGAAATTAATATTTATACAAATATTATTAAAAATGTTATTGCACTTGCTTTCTTTTCTTTAAGGCTCCGCTGCACTGAAATTCCCCGATCGCGAAATCCCATGTTAGCCAATGGGAAAATTTTGAAGAGCAATTACTCATTACCTAATATAATTATTAAAATTTTACCATCAGAAAGTAGACGTCAAATGCCGATGATGTGCCTTTTTAAAAATTATCTACCTAAATTTTAAGTATTTTTAAAAAAGATGATAAAATTTAATAAAATGGAAATTTCAAAGTTTATAGGAATTTTTTATGTACTTAAAATTTTGTGAGATAATTTTTAAGAGCACACATCATCGGCATCTGACGTCTACTTTCTGATGGTGAAAACGGTATTTTAATAATTGACCATTTAATGATTCTATTTAGGTAATGAGTAATAGCGCTTCAAAGTTTTCCCATAGGCTAACATGGGATTTTACGATTGGGGAATTTCAGAGCAGCGGAGTCTTAAGTTAGAACAAGGAAACAGAAATCAAGCTTCATTGCGGGCAGTATAATCACTTTCATAAGCAAAAAAATATGTATATTATAAAGTAAAACCCCGAGGAAAAATCATTGTAACTCATAAAAATTTCAATTTCGAAGTCATCACTGAAAATCACGATTTGATGAGCAACAAAATAAAGCTAGATTGCTTAACGGATAAAGAATCTTCTAGTCAACAATACTGAATAAATTATACAGCGACTTATTACTTTAGACTATCGCAATCTATAAATGCATGTCTTTGTCAAGCAACACACATTTAATAAACAATGCAAATATAAAAGTTACCGTTATAATGATGCTCCATGACAATTATACTGTCACAGAAACATGTAAGTAATTATGAAAAGAGCGTTGTTGAAATGCTACCGGCATCCATTGTATTGATAAAACTGTACAATCCAATTAAACTTTAAAGGTATTAAACTTAATGTCAACGAAAAGACAATCGCAAATGTACTTGCACTAGCTTTCTTTTTCTAACTGTCTAAGTCGAAATAAGGAAACAGAAAGTAAGATTCATTGCGGGTAGTGTTAATCACTTTCATATGCAAAAAAAGTAGACACGCCAAACAATTCGGAGCCTTTTCTGACAAATTAGTTCTGCGGTCACGCTTAGCCATTCTATTCCCCCCCATCGCAAGTTCATTCGTTTCACATACCTAATGATCATTAATTTGGTTTTGTTGACTTCCTGGTTAGGGATCGTTCAGTTATTGCCAATCACATTTGTTACGCATTCGATTCAACTATAGCTGTTTCTTTTCGATTTTTGATAGCACTTTCAATAAATTCGAATTTTGCTATACATTATATGATTTGAAAAGATTTTCTAAGGTTTGTTTCTATACGTATGTTACACAATTCAAGAAAAAAAAAAAACTGAACGTAAGTCATCAAGACAGTTTTTGAAACTGTAGAATATAACTGTTTGCACAAAAGTTATTTGTTAATAATTTTCTGAATTTTAAAAATGGCTGATATTTTTGTACTCAAAAATACTATTTTTATTCCTCCATATAGTGTGAATATAAATTAACACTTTTCTATTTTAAAATAAGTAAAATAAAGGTTAAAATAATTTTGGTGACTGTGTCAATATTCAAAAACATGTTTTAGGAGTTGAATGAAAATGCTTCATAATTATTAAATTTAGAATATAACGATTACACAAGTATACAAAATATACGTTTGTGAAAACCTTTTTTAAATTTTATACTGATCTGGCATTTTTGGGCTTATTCCAAAAATGACTTCGTTTTTTTTCTTTATCATATACATTTTTTTACAATCTGCCTTAATATATGTTACATTGATGTATATAGCTTATTGAGCCTAGTAATAGCAAATAAAAAGAAAAAATTTATTTTAAAATATGTGCATAGATATATGTACACATATAGACTGCATTGAAACAGATTTAAATTCATTTATTCAAACATCTTTTATAACCGTTTTCTTATGTTTAGTAATGTTGCCTTTTCTTTTCTTTTTTTGGGGTGGGGGTGGGGGAATGTCCTGTCATGTATCCAATCTGAATTTTCACGATTAAACATCTAGCAATAATCGGCGATAATATATTCCACTGACCATGGTACAATAAGGACATAGATATATTTATTCCTATTATGTTAAAGAACAGTTTTAAGACTTCGTTTAGAAAAGTCAATAAAATGGCTCCTTTCCTGGGCTTTATATGTAACGTCAAACTTGCGTTTCAATCTATGAATATCCTAACAGATCCTATTCAATAGAAAGTAAGAGATAAACTCTTGTTCTTTGTTTATATATACGGTAGTAAAAGTTTTAGGAGCTACATTTTTTTTCTTCTAGTCCGGACAATAAAATTTCAGCAAATCCTTAGACAATACCAAATCTCTGATTAAATCATAATAATCAGATTGATTGAATAGTTTAGGGACATTATTATATATCTTGCACATTAAATCCTCAGCAAAAGTATTATCTGAATCAGAATCTGGTGGATTTTCAAATATGTCCTTTAAATGTGGATCAGAAATTTATGGACTGTGTGGAACAAGTGATAAAGCTAAGAAAGATTCGAGTACATAATGTCTTGTATGCTTTTAGACTTAACATGTATTATTCATTAACTATTAACATCAAAAGAACATAAAATATAATCATCTGTGTGCTATTTAGCCCCCCCCCCCGGCCTTAAAAATGGGATACCGAATCTAAATGCTTATTTTCACCTTTGGACAATTATTTAATCTTACATATGTGAACATAGAAAATTTTCTGTGGCGCTCTAAAATTCCCAAGTTTCACTCCAAAATAGGGGAAAATATATTTTTTGTTCGTTTTTTTAATCGAATGTCTACCACTGAACACATTTAATTCTGTGAAATAATAAAGTTATTGTTAAAAAAGTTTTTACATTTAATTTTAATTAAGCGTTGTAAGTGCAATAAGCAGCATCGCTTACATATAATAAAAGTCAAATTTGTGCAAAAAACGCGTGCGATGAACCATTTTTATTGTAATTTTTAAATTCAGCACCAAAAGAGATATTAAGAACAATTAAAATTATCATTTTTTTTCATTCTAGAACTGCCTTATTACCTATCTCTGTTCATTCGTATTACGTACATCGTATTACGTGGTTGTGTTGTCTTCCTAGTTAGGGGTCGTTCAGCTATTGCTAATCACATTAGTCAAACATTCGATTCAACTATAGCTGTTTCTTTTCGATCGCATTCATTCGGTTTTTTAAAGCATTTTCTATCGCTTTAAGTCGTGTTTGAAAAAAGAGTTTTAAATCAAAAACTGGAGAGGTTGTGTGAACAACAGTCTCCAAACTTGAGAGCGTCCTCAAATTTTGAGGACATTTGATCACCTCAGTGAAGTGATGCATTTACTACAAAAGAGACCCCCTTACACAGGGCAATAAACAAACAAACAAACAAACAAACAAAAATATGCCATAAATAAGTTGAGAAAAGTTTCTTATAAAGCCGATTGCACCAAAATCATATACAAATTACTTGTTTAAAATTTTATAATTTTTTAAAAGTTGCAGCTTTTTTAAAACTGAAAGACTGTTTACTCGTTCTATTTTATTTAACCTTTGAAATATTTAATGACTAGCACCTTTTTTTTTGTTGTTGTTTCTTTCATACAGTGTAAATATAAATCAATAATTTTTACCTTCAAAATATAAGTTGAAATGTCCCCGAGAATTGCAGCAGCATTGAAAATGTACTCTCGATTACAATAAGATTTGCATGTGTAGTACTGGCCTAACCATTGTAGGGTTATTTTTTAAAAAGGATTTTGACTAAATTAAAGATTTGATAAACAATCTTTTCCTTTCAATCTCATTATTTATGGGGGTTTTTCCTAATTTCCTGTAATGCCTAAGTTTATGAATTTCTTTAACACTATGCAAAATATTCCCTATAATCTAATATTCCCTATGCAAAATTTAAATTTTCTCCGTTGGAGGAAAATATGCTAAGAATCTGAGAAATTAGGTAACACGTGCAAAAAATGGATTTTTTTTTTGTATACTTAAAATGCTATTAAATATTTTCAAACTTAGGAACACTTAAAAAGGGAAAATAAAATAACAATAGAAATAAATAAACAACGAGAATTTAACTTACCTTGGAAGTTGTTTTAAGCTGGTTTTGAAATTTTCGTATCCCGCATCTTCATATCGTAAATCCGCAGACTTTTTCATAAACTGTCAAAGAAAAAAAAAACTTAGCTATTTGAGCTGGGAAATGAGCTACTGGAAAATATTATAAAATAACATAGCCATCAAACAACATCTTTAACATAAAACGTACTACGTTAACTGTATATTCAGGACTGCGACTGGTGACTATTTATTTTTTTTAATTTTGTGTATCCCTATTTCTAAACAAAAATAATATATTTGAAAGATTAGTAACAATCTACGACGTCCTATACATTTGAATAAATTTATCATAAATTGAATGAAAGACAAATTTTTAAAAGAAAATAAATTGTTTTACAGAAATTTTCCTTCTAAATGGGAATAAAGAAAAAAAAAAGATATGCTTGAAATATATTTTAGTATCAAATGCTAATAATACATATATAAAACTACTTGTTTAAGGAAAAGGCTACATATTTATAATAATAATAATAATAATAATAATGTTAAATAAATAATGAAAATTAGAATAGAAAATTGAAAAAAAAAAACCTTAAAAAAATTGGCCAAATTAAAAAAAAAAAAAAATTGCCCACCGGAAGCTTGTTAAGTATGTCCCTATAAAAGTTGGTTAAATTGCTATACACAGTTTTTGTTCCTATGAAACTTTTTTAACGGAACTATTTTGACTGACTCCAACATCAAATAGCTCTTACAATAACTCTTCGGTTTAAAAACTGCCTGCTTCAGCCTGTTTATCGAACACTTCTCTATGAAACGGCTAATTTTCATTTTTTTTAAAAATATAGAACAGTTTCGTAAAATTAGCTGTGAAAGAGTTCCGATCACGAAGAAATCATTTACGGAGACATCGACAGCGTTAGTTACTTTTTTCTAGATTTGAGAGATTCTGCGTTGTCTGCAGCGTTCCACGGTAGTCGTGATTTCAATGAGAGTACTTTTGTATTAGTTTTTTCTCGATATTCCTACTTGTCTGTACGTTTTATAGTAATTATGATTTCTCTGAGTGTTCTGGATAAACTTTCCCTTGATATCCGTTGTCGATAGCATTCATTCTACGACGGTACTCGTGATTTCTCTGAGCGTTTTGGATGAGCTTTTCCTCGATATTCATTCCGCGTAGTCGAGATATTACTCTGAGTATTATCATCTGGAAAAAAAAATGCTTAAAATATATATGTCTACACCTTGGGTGACGATTTTTTTTCTAAATATTGCATTTTTAACAAAGTACAGTACTATAAAATTGAAAGTATGAGTTTGCATCAAAATATCTGACCTTGTTTTATTTATAAAAAACGACCGAATTAAAAATAATAAATATAAATGTAAAAAAATAATAAAAATAAAAATAAAACATGCTTTTATTAAAATTCACAAAAATGTATAAAAGGAATATTTTTTCAAATGCACTAAAAATTAGAAAAGCCTTGAAAAAAACCTTAAATGCGCGCAGTATAAAATATATTGCGATGAGCTCGATTATGGAAGATTAATGTTTAAATGGGAATTCGAAAATTAGCCAGCTATCGCCAAGTTTGCTTCATATAGGGCAACTTTTATTTGTCGCCAAATTTGGCGACATTTGCCAAGTTGGCCTAAATTTAGAGCTATTATGGTAACCCTGTCATTAGTACTTTTAACAAATACTCATTGTTGAAGCTGATACTGATTTCTCCATAGGAAATTAGAACAATATTTATTGTTTAATTAAACAAACTATAATTCAATAACCATTAAGTAAATTTTTCTCCTGTTGTTTGTCCCCCTTAGGGATCGAAAAAAAAAATCAACGTTCAAATCATGTATTGCCCTCAGGGATACACATGTAGGGGAGGGTAGTACACGGTGAGACGAAAATTATTATTACTTAACAAATGGCGACGATTTTTATTGTTTTGAAAAAAATTTTTTGGTACATCTTTAAACTACACAAATGCGCTACACATTAATGTATAAATGGTTTAAAAAAAGTTATTTATAAAATCACAGAAGCAGCATAACGGAGTATCGAAAATTGTCTCACTGTGTACCACAAGTAGTACACAGTAAGACAATGTATATATTTTCATAAATCATACATTTTTACACTCTATCAATAATTTTCTGCAGTTTATGATTTCTAATTAATATTTCTAGATTTTCAAAATATTAAAAATATGAGCCTCGGTTCGACAATGGCAGACATTGGGCTCCTTTATGTAAATTTTCAGCCTCTTACGTTTAGTAAATTTCCCTAGCCATCGCACGACCACACACACACAGAGAAAGAGAGAGAGAGAGAGAGAGAGAGAGAGAGAGAGAAACCTTCTTTTATTAATAAATAACTTTTTTAACATCAGAACCACATAGTAGGTACACAATAAGATACGTCTCACTGTGTACCACAACTGTGTGTCTCACTGTGTACTTCCGTTACGTTGTAACAAAATGGATGCCACATCTGTTACATCAATTTCATTGTTTTAAAAAGGTTATGTCGTTTTGCCGAAATACCATATTATTAGATATCGCTAGGTTTGGTTAAGTAAATATATGTCATATTGAAGGAAATAAACTCTGAAATAGACGTTTATGTAACTTTAACCACTATAAAATAAGGAATTATTTACTATTTTGTCGGACGAGTAACTGAAGTGCCGAAATTACATCCACGTGTTGCGTAAGATGAGGTCGTTATGTGTGTGTGCCAGCTTGAAGATAAAGTTACAAGTATATGTCAAAGTGGCTACTGTCTCACTGTGTACTCCCCTACCTTATTCCAAATTTCAAAACTCTATGTCAACAGAAAGTGAATGAAAAATGAGTAACAAGATTTGACTGCCACCTACAAACATAATTGTAAGTTAAAAGAAAGCATTGTTATAAAAAATAAAAGAAAAAATGGTCGAGAAATATATAAGCGTTCATTAAATAAAAAAATATATATATATTATTTCGGTTCATTCTAAAGATATTCTGAATACTAACCTAAAGAGCATTGTTGGAGAAAATCATGTTTAAAATTTTACTGTCTCGTGCACTGTGTTATAAAAGCGTATCTTCCACATGTACGTTGAAATTTTTAACAGCGGCTTCCGGAGATTTTTTTGGAACCATCATTTCATTTATAAAACGTCAGACATTTAAAAAATGAAAAAAAAAAAGAAAAAAAAACAGCATTTTTTGAAGGAAAATAATTTCCTACAACGAGAAGTTCTTCCCATATGGTTTAACGTGGAATCTGCCTAATAGGACAGCGTTGAAATTTTTTAATTAACACAGAACGTATTATATTGCAATAATCCTTCTTTTTTTTAATAATTTCTGAAACCAGAAGACTTGGTTTTCATTAGTAAATTTCTCACAGTACTTTTTGAATAAATTTTCGAAAAATCATTTAAAAATGTACCTTTTTTTGTGAAAAGAAAATACGAAATTCATGAAAGTTATTTTTAAAATACACGAAAAAATAAATCAATGATTTAAAAAAAAATCTCAGTAAAACTACGAAATTTCTGCGAAACTGTTTTTTATTTTTAAAAGGCTATTAGATATTTGAATAGAAAATACACTCATGTCCAAAATTAAGGTCACAAACATAACATCTGTGAAAACTGGTGAACTATTCACTGTGTTGCCACGAAATTTGGTACGGAGGTATATTACAATGGGAGAAAGACCACAGCAACATAACAATATGGCAAACGTTTTAATTGTGATTTAAAATACAGGGTATATAAAAAAAATGTTAAATCATGAATCAGAGATAAAGCATTTATCTCGTGAAAAGTCTGTCTAATATGGAATGTGATCACTGTGCACTGCTATGCAAGCCTCACAACGAGCTCTCATACTGTTTAAGAGAGTGTCAATAAATGTTTGTGGCAACAAAACCCATTCTTCCAAAAGCGTGGCTTTTAACTCTTGGCGAGTCCTGGGAGGCGGGTTACGCTGTGCAATGACTCTTCCTAGATCATCCCAAGCATGTTCAATAGGATTGAGGTCCGGAGACCACAAGGCCCAATTCGTATGGCGAATATCCTCTTCTTCAAAAAAAATCATCAACAATGTGACCTCTGCGTGGCTTCGCATTATCGTCCATAAACATGAAGTCCGGGCCTACAACACCCCAGAACAACCTCACATAGGCTTCAAGGACCTCATCCTTATCGTCCGGTGTCTGTCGTGTGTGTAACTTTCACTGCATCTAACAGGAGAACCCGGTTGTTGTGGAGCAGAAGACATCAGTGTTGAACACAACAAGAATGGGGCGTGTTCTTTTCAGTAATGAGTCGAGATTCACCACACTGTGTGATTCTCGTCAAATCTTCATCTGGAGAGAACGTGGAGCTCGCTATCATCCGTCCTACGTGAAAGAAATCGACAGATTTGGTGGCAAAAGAATCCTTGTCTAGGGCGGCCTAATGCTGGGCAGTCGTACACCCCTGCACGTCTTCGATGCGGGTACAGTCAACGCACATAGCTTTACGGATGAGGTCCTTGAAGCCTATGTGAGGTTGTTCCGGGGTGCTGTAGGCCAGGACTTCATGTTTATGGATGATAATGCGAAGTCACCTAGAGTTAACATTGTTCATGTTTTTCTTGAAGAAGAGGATATTCGCCGTATGAATTGGCCCTCGACGTCTCCGGACCTCAGTCCTGCTGAACATGTTTGGGATGGTCTAGGATGGTCCATTGCACAGCGTAACCCCCCTCCAAGGACCCACCAGGAGTTAAAAACAGCACTTTGCAAGAATGGGCTTTGTTGCCACAAACATTTATTGACACCCACATAAAGAGTATGACAGCTCGTTGTGAGGCTTGTATAGCAGTGCAAGGTGGTCATACTCCATATTAGACAGACTTTTTCCGAGATAAATGCTTTATCTCTGATTCATGATTTAACACTTTTTGATATCCCCTGTATCTTAATTCACAGTTAAAATCTTTTCCATATGTTATGTTGCTATATTCTTTCTCCCATTGTAATATATCTCTATGCCAAATTTCGTGGCAACACAGTGATTAGTTCACCAGTTTTCACAGGTTTTATGTTTGTGACCTTAATTTTGGACATGAGTGTATATTGAATTTACTAAAACAATTTAAATAATACTAGCTTAATTTAATTTTTATCAAGGAATATATTTAATTTGATTTATAGACATTTAAATTATAATAGCTTAAATTTTATTCAATTTAAGGAGTGTATTTGAAGTCCCGGACTTGAACACATTATGTAACTTACAGCTAAAACAACAAATTTAAAATGAGTCTTTTTCTCGTTTAAGGCTCTAAGGATGAAGGAAAGTATATAAACATTTTTGGAAGCAATGTGAATTTTTAAAAATCTAAACCCTCAGTAAGCTATTTGTGTACGATTTTAAATACCCCCATTAGTATAAAACTTTCATTAAGTCAATTGCCAACAAAAACTAAAGGTATCTTATGTGGTTTAAAATACAGTAAAACTCCAATCATCCGGATCTATCTATCTATCTATCTATATATATATAAGAAATACTTGCAAAAAATATTGAAATGGGAATAGTTTTATAGACAATCCAGAGGGACCCGATGGATTCTCTAGTCTCAGGTTTATTTGCTGAATTTAAATTGAGACCATTAGAAAAATTTATTTTTGATACTTTTGACAAAAAACTAACATTTTGGGTACGCTACGTAGATGATATTTTTATTTTATGGAATCATGGTCGCTTGGCCCTTGAAATTTTTCTCAGTAGTGTGAATGGTCTGAATTACAACATAAAATTCACCTTAGAAACTGAGAAAAATGCTTCTTTGCCCTTCATGGACGTACATTTACAGCACAATGGTCAGGTGTTGAACTCTACAGTTTATAGAAAACCTGTGAAAGAAAATACTGTTATCCCCTTCAATGCTAATTTACCCTTTAATTATCGTATTGCGGAATTTAAATCATTTATACAAAGGGCCTTTTAATATGTTCTGGCAAGCAATTAAAGCAGGAGCTTAATTTTATTAAGCAAATTACCATAGATCATAGTTTTTCCATTAAATACATTTGTAATATTATTTTATAATATTACAAATGTTATTTAATAAATGTGTATAACATTACAAATGTATTTAATAACACAAGCAACACTGTCTCCTCCCTCACAGCCTACCTAATAACCAGAAAAAATGAACATATTGTCGATTCAGGTATGTACCTGTCATTTTTGAAAAGTTAAGGAAAATGTTTCTTGGATTTAACGTTCAACTTGTTGCTATTCCTCCTCCTTACCTTATTAACTTGTTATATAGTAATTTGGATCCTACACCTGGGCATGAACGTGCCGGTGTTTATGAAATTCCTGTTATTTTGTAGAGCAGTACAAGAAAGATTTACACTGGGACTACGAAAAGAAAATTTCTTGAACGTTTGACAGAACATAAAAGAGATATTTTGCAATATCGTCAGTCAACAGCACTTGCTAGATTTTATTTCAACAACCCTCAGAATTACATAGACTTTAGTAATGCCAAGATAATAATTCCGTGTAATACTGCTATAGATGGCCTACAGAGGGAAGCATTTGAAATTATGGTTAGAAAAGAGGAAGTTTGTAACGATAACATCTCATTTAATATCCCTAAACATTGGATGCACTTATTAAAATAATCTTTTGCAACTAATTTTATTCATCTCGTATTCTTCAACGTCAAGTATGCACTGCTATTTTTGGTTTTAGAAAAGTTTGTATCTTTTATTTTCAGTTCTGCATTTACTTGCATCGTCTTAAAATAGATGTAGCCACTGCATGCCACAATGTTCATTCGATTTTCTTTTATTCATTTTTCACCTGATAGATGTCTGTAGCATCCACCATCAGTTAAAATACAGCAATCTTTACAATACACCACGAAAAGATCTTTCAAAAAGAAAAAAAGAAATAATTTTCTTATTTTAATTCATGAAATTCTTAAAAAAAAAGGTAATCGTTAATAATCGGGTTCACAAAGTTTAGAAATTTCATCGTAAGCGACGTAGATCAATGTTTTATACACCTAACCCCAGAAACTAATATTTTCTATCAAAATAGTATAAACTTTCCAATTGAAATGCAAAGCTTGCGTTTTATATATGTAGTAGAATGTAGGGGATGATATGATTTTCTGTAATTGGATTCATCATGAAGATTTCGCTTCAAACAAAAACGAAGCTTTCAACATTTTATTTAATAGTCAATTGGCAAGATATCTGATTACGGATATGATATCGGATTAGCCAGGAAGCTATGGACAACTACCTAATGAACACGAAAGAGCTCTCTGAAAGCTGAAAAATAAGAAGTAATATATATTAATAGGCAGATGATCTTTATTTCAGCAAGCACATTTTTTTTCAAAATCGCAAGATTTATGCAAACAATATTAATACATAATTGCATAAATATCCGTAGGAATAATCTTTAATTCGGGATTCCTGAGATGGTAAATTCTAACTTAAAACTAAAAAAAAAAAAGTAAAAAAGAGAAAGGTAAATAAAGAGGAGGAGAGATTGCATATTTCCCTAGCTGGTTTAGAAGTTTAAAATTTATAACCTAGGATATTGAAATATGGTGACTCTAAGATGGAAAAAAAAATATTGGCAACATTTACTCTCGCATAAACGAAAAAAAAAGCAAATTACCAAAAATCATAATTGTATGTATTCGAACCCGCGAATAACGGCCCAAGTTTTTCCATTTGTGGCCAGATTATTTATACTGCATAGTGCCCTTGTGAAAACAGGTTAAGCGAAACATCATAAATTAAAAAACAATTACTAATTATGAAATCGGTTCTTCTTTTGTAATAGGATTTACTGATAAGAATTCTCCTCAAACATGAAAAATGCTTCTAATAACATAATTTATACGCAAATTAGGGGAGGGGGTACTGAGTTACGAAAGATTAGTCAAAAATCCGGCAATCACCTACCAGCAAAAGGGGGGTGGATACGCAGTTATACTAAAAAGTAATGAAGTGAAAAACATAAAAATTTATTTCACCATGAAAATTATTTTAATAATGCCTAATTACATAATTCTCCATAATAATAATTCTAAATTTCTTTAATATAATAATCCAACAATAAAATTTATACGCCTATTGCCGGGTTACTCAATTACGGAAGATTAGTAAAAAAATCTGTAACCACCTATCAGAAAAAAAGAGGGTGGATACGCAGTTATACTAAGAAGTAACCAAAAATATAAAAATTTATTTCATCATAAAAATTCTTTTAATAATGCGTAATTATATAAAGCTCCGTAAGAATAGTTCTAAGTTCATTTAATTTCGTTTTTTAACTGTATTTTAAATAAAATTACTAACAGTTTTTGTTCGTATTTTTTTTTCTGAATAATATAGCCGTTTCAGTTCCACAATAATAGCATAATATATCGTAGCCAAGATGAGAAACAATGACCAGCAGCAACTTTTCGCCTGAAAAAAAGTGAAACACCAAACTTTAATATAAAATATTAATAATAATAGTTATATCGGAAAATCATGCACACAAATGCTTCCGCGAACTTATCCAATGGTGTAAATGATAAACAAAATGCATCCAATACCTTTGAAACCAACCCTGATATACTTAAAAAAAGGAAGAAAAAACGCTATTTTAATTTTCAGTAAATGTTTTCTTATCCAGGTGCTAAATATAGCAACAAAGAGGATAAATCGCCAAATAATGCTTCAGTGGATCGACTTTGAAAATGAATACCTCTTTTCAGCTATTCAAACATATTTCTCTCACATTTAAATTAAATATTTTCATTTTATACTATTATTTCTCATTAAAACTGTATTTCTTCCTATTTTTAATAAAATCAATAATAGTTTTTTTCCATTTTATTATTCGGTCTGTTTGTATATTTTAATTTCTAATTGATATAAACGTTTCAATTCTTAAAAAAAAAAGCAGCATAATATGCGTCGCCAAGATAAGAAACATATGCCAATGGCAACCTTTTTGCCCAAAATAACAAAACTTTTCATCATAATTCTATAACTAATCTACGTAGAACGATGTACTACGTACGAAAACCTCCCCTGAAATATTATCTATCTAAGAGTGCGAATTCCATCAAAATCCATTCATTAGAACTCGAGTTATAAGAAGCCGGAAACAAAATAATTCCGTTTGTATTATATATATATAAGTAGAAGTCTATATTTGGATAATTCTAGGCTGGCATTTGACTTCAAGCAATGCAGTTTCTGAATATGGCAGCATGGATGCGAATGTCTACTGTAAAACGGTTCAGAATGGTGAACTAATTGCTCACAAAATATATGAGTATTTTATTGTATTTTTAAAAATAGATTTTATCGCTTATTTTTAAATTAAAAAGGGATTTCTTTTTTGACATATATTAGACTTTTCTTTTTATTAAACAAAATCGATGAAAGTTTTTGCTTCACAATATAATTTTTTTAAATATGTATCCGGATCCCGTCCAAAACACGTTAATCCAGATAATTGGAGTTTAATTGTATTAAAACAAGTGTGATCGAAAAAACACCATATTTTGATTAATATATCCAAATAAATAATTTTTAATTATAATTATCATTTATAAACACGCTATCTAACTAAGAACATAGATGGCAGCACAATTAAATTTAATAATAAAATGATAAGAGCATGCTATTTTTTAAAAGACAAATAATCCAGAACTGCTTTTCAGACAATTCTAACAGCATATGTTTGCATATCTGAAAAGACTATTTAATTACATGATTTATTTTTTTGGTTAGAAAAAGAGAAAGAAAAAAAAAACAAGACCCTTAAAAAAAAAATCGAAAATTTTTTTAATCAAAACTAGATGGAAAACAATTTGATAGTACCATAAAATTTTTCATAATAACAAAAAAAAAATAAAAAAAAATAAAAAAAAAATAATAATAAATAATAAAAAAAAATAAAATAAAATAAAATAAATGAGGTAAAATAAATTTATTATACAAGTAATTTATTTTTTTAAATTAAAATATATTTAATTGTTTTTCTATGTAATTAATGAATATTTGGTTAGCATCAAATACAAATTAATACCTAATTATTCTAAATGAAACTTTGTTTTATAAAATAAATTTATTTTACAAGTAATTTATTTTAAAAACTAAAATGTATTTTATAATTTTTTTTCATGTAATTAATGGATATTTGACAACCCTCAAATACTAATTATTTTTTCCTGTAATTAATGGATATTAGATTATCATCAAATACCAATTATTTTTCCATGTAATTAATAGATAGTTGATTATCATCAAATATCAATTATTTTTTCATGTAATTAATGTATATTTGATAACCATCAAATATCAATTAATTATGTACGAGAATTTTTTTTAACTAGTTGTGAAATGTACTTTATATTTCTTTAAATTTCTTATATTCTAATTTATAATCCAGCTTAACTTATTAATTTATAATTTTTGCAAAATAACAATTTAAATATTTATAAAATTAAAAAATGATCATAAAATCATGACGTGTTAAATTCTGAAATGAAATAAAACAAAAATAAAAATAAAAAATAAACTTGTAAAATGGCTAAAAAATAAGAAATTTCTTTTAATTAAATCCATCGGACAATAAAATGTAAAAAAAAAAAAAAAAAAAAAAAAAAAAAAAATCTACTTTGCTTCGAACCCGGGATCTTTCGGTTAAAAAACAACACACTCTACCTAAGGACTACCGAGTTCACGAAAAGGTTGTTGAAATTAAGATTGTGTTTTGAAATCGTAAAAATGGTAGGACGTCATTACATTAATTTATTTAATTAAAATAACGTAGCTTTCTCAAAATTTTATGATTTTGAATATGACAGGAAGTATTCAGCTCTAAAAAAAAAAAAAAAAAAATCAAGTCTGTAACTTGATTAGTTTTCCGAGTACGAGCGCTGTGACGGACAGATAGAGAAGCGAGACTATAAGGGTTCGATAGATGAACGAAACCCTGAAAACCCTTTAGAAACGTAAGATTTGTCTTTCAGTATGAGCCGCCTTTTTATGTCATACTGTGCGGTAAAAAAGAAAGGAGGCGGAATTTTTTTAGATAAAAGCACAACTGAAGTTATGAATGATAACTCCTGTCAAAAGCTATTAAATTAGTTCTGGATGTCTGATCACGTGAATAATGTGTTTTGTCAGGTAACCCTTCATATATTTTTCGAAGAAGTGACAAATTTTAAAATCCGAACTCCCACCAATAAATATAGATTTTTTTTTTAATTATTACACAAAAAAAAAACAAGTTTAAAATATTGTTCAAAAATAGTTGCTTATAATGAATTAAAAAAAAACAAAAGTTTGTTTCCCGCTCTTAGCCGCCTTGTTCTATCCGAATAGATTGTAAAAAGAAAAGAGGCGGAAATGTTTTAAATAAAAGCTCAGTTGCTGCGATGAATATTAACTCCTGTCAAAAGCTATTAAATTAGTCCTGGATGGCTGAACGCGTGAATAATGCGTTTTTCTGCTAGAGAAAAATAATAGAATCCACAAACTAAATAATGTCTTATAGAAGGCTGAAAGTGTTTTTGGCATAGTTTCAATTAATCTTTATTTTTGAATTATATTCTGTGCGAAGGGTTTAGCCGAAATCAAAATCCATGTACATTTTGAATTATTATTTTTCTTTCATATTCCGGCTGCTTTTTCAGGAAGGCATTACGGCTTCTAATACTTTAGTTTAAGGATATTAAACCTTAAAATGGGGTGAAGTTTGATATATATATAGGACCTTTATGATTTATTATTAATTATATGAATTATTTTCCGGTTGGAAGCATGGAAGTAAAAATATTGATAATACAACTACCATATTATTATATTTTGGGCTTATTGCATCTATTTAAATAAATATATAAATAATAAAATCATAAGACGAAATGCAATATTCCACCTTGATCCAATCAGAAACTACAAAATATGAACTTTAAAAGTTCTCCGTTTACTTAAAAGTTGACAACTATAATACAGATGTTAAAAGTTTAACATTTTATTTAAATTTTTGAGCACTTTCGGTCTGCATCCACAGCCTTCGTCAAGGAATATTCAATTAACTGTCGTTCCATTCATAATCCGAAGAATTACTACTTCTACTACTTTCCAGCTATCCTTTTAAAACGAACTGACGTATGTGAATAAAGTGAATTATTAGATTGAATGGAACGTTAGTTAATGAAAATATTTTCCTCTGTACAAATTTAATCCAAAGCACTACAACTTCTACTGCTATCTACACTTAAGATTTATAGACTCTACCGTTTCAAACGAAGTGACGTATTTGGATAAATGGAACGGCAGTTAATAAAAATATTCCCTGACGAAGGCTGCGGATCGAGACCGAAAATACTCGGAAATTTAAATAAAATATATATTTTAAAATTTTAATATCTCTATTATTATTTGTCACCTTTTAAGTAAACTGAGAACTTTCAAAGTTCATATTGGGTAGTTTGTGGTAAAAATAACTTTTGAAGGTTTTCTCAGATTCTAGAAAGCGCAGTTTTCAGTACGGCTTTAGGATCTAGCAACAGCATTGAAAAATTCATTGTTAAGAAAAAAGGTTTTAATATGTGTTTTCGACTAGTTTTGATTTTGATGAATTTTTTATCATATTCTTAATAAACCAACGTAATAACAAAATGAAACTTTGAGGGATCTTTTGAAATTTAAAAACAATAAGGTCATATGTCTGCTAAATTTTGCTTCGATAAAGTAATTCTAAAACTTAAAAAACACCCCTTGATTAAAATTCAATTTAAGCACTAATAACAGATGAAGTTTTCATAAGAATACCTTGAAGTCAGTTTATAAAATTATATTGCATGAGTTGTCAAATATTATACTTTATATATAATTTAAATATGTAACTTTATACATAAAAATCCTTATTATTGATACACAAATTATTTTATTATTCATTATATTCATAAACAATGTTAAATTACTGTATTACTTCTATACAAGATATAGACATTCAGCAAAAAATTTATTAGCTTATTCCAAATCAGCAATTAAAATGTCTGCGACATTGAAAAGCTCAATAAAAAAAAGTACCATATATTCTTGTGTATAATACGCTCCAACGTGCACTTAAAAGTATCAGATTTCATTTTACTATTTTTAAGTATATTTCTCCTTTTCTTTTTTCTTTCTTTCTTTCTTTTTTTTTTTTTTTTACAAAGAAACTTTCATGAGATGCATAACAAAAAACAAAATACAGATTATTGTAATGTATAATAATAATTACTTTTCACACAATCTGATACCTAAAATCCTTTATTTTGTATAATATAACCTAATAAAAAAATATTTTGAATAAAAAATAGCATGTTCATTAAATTAGAAATCTTAGTTCTTTTAATCATTTTTTTTTCTTAATTCTCAATCTTTTATTTTATAATCGAGGTATAACATGCAACTTTGAATTTCGTTCAGTTTTCTTGTAATTGTATTTTTTTTCGTAATTGTCAATCTTTCATTTTATAATCGACGTAAAACACGAAACTGTAAATGTCGATCAATTTTCTTGTGTCAAAAGTGAACGTTATACACCGGAATATACAGCGTATTGTTTTGATAAATGAAAGATCAGAAAAATTATTTTAACAATGAACTGGAGTTAATTAAAAAAACTTTGTAGATACAGGTAATTTTTGCAACTTTTTCTAGACTGCATTAAACACAAATTTTTAACAAAGAATATGTTTAGAAGCTACAAAATGGCCGTCTGTGATTGTTTATAGTATTAAAACAGAAGGAAATAAATAGGGTTGATAAGACCCTAAGAGGCTAAGGCTAAGAGGTGAGGTCCCTTTCAATAACGAACATAAAAGTTTCTCCTAATTTTTTTAAAATAATTATTTGAATTATTTATTATACTTATTCAATACTATATAATAATTAGGTTCACTGTAATTGTTCAACAAATCTTTTTTGCTGGTCGAAATTGATTATTTATTACATTTTTACTATTTTTCACATTTTATCTATATCTATATTTATCTACATATTTTTTTCACGCTATGTAAAGGATAGTACCATTTTGATTTTGATGTATGTTTATGTTAAGGGTGAAAGGATTTATAAAGCATTAAAACAAAACTGCTATCTCAATACGATCACACATTAAAAAGTTATTTGTAAGATATCGGGTATCCCAAAAATGACAGACTTATAATATTAAATAAACGAGAAGTGAGAAAAATTTACCAAAAAACAATATTTTTTCAGTCATAAAATTGTATTTAAATTATAAAAAAATGCATAAAATTAATATAAAATAAAATATAAGTTTTCACATAGGCTCGCCACTTTTGGGACAGCCAGTAAATAAAGTTTATTATAATATTTAGATATTTATTTTTTAATTGTATTTATATTTACATATAATTGTATTTACATAATATCAATTTAATGTCAATAACCAAAATACTTTATAGCAATTTGAATTTATAGTACGACTTTTATATCAAGTTATATTACGTTTATATTTATACACATTATATAATTATTTATTTTATACCCAGTATTTTAAAAATAATTTTAACTGCGTATTTTTATTAATAGTTATATTTTAGTATACCTTAACATTCTGATGAATGTCGCAGGGGTTTACTTTGAAGCCTTATTAAACCTAGCCCCTTCGAAATTCCCTCTAACCAAGCGGCCAAAGCTTAACCCATTAACCGCCGAAACTATTCTAAGATAGGTGTCTTCAACTTTTTTGCTGAAAAACGTTGCCACCACAAATTTTGAAAGATATTCACTTTATTTAATTTCAAAGTTTCTGTAATTAAATAATGCAAATTTTTTAATTCAAAAACAATGGTAGCTTGATAGTTAAACTAAGCATGCGCATTTATTTTTACCGTTGTGCCAACGCAACACCATCAGGTAATGGGTTAATAGAACTTTCGAGTAGATGCAAATGGAAACATAAGCGCAAATTACCGAAGAGTGGGGGGGAGGCGAAGAGCATATGAGAGGTTCACAACCATAATAGACCAAGTCCATTTTGAAAAAAAATCAGATAGTCCATTTAGAAGGTGCATAATATCTGTTTTATTTACTCCCACAGTGAACCAAGCTTGCTTTCACATACTTTCTCGTATATGGCGTCTGTTTACAAATTTGGTTCACAGTGCGAGTGAATAAAACAGACTTTATGTACCTTCTAAATGGACTATCTCATTTTTTTCAAAATAGACTTGGTCTACTATGGTTGTGAGCCCCTTATGGCCTTTTTGAAAATTTAAAAATCTAATGCCTCTGGATGGATAAAAAAAAGGGAAAATAATAATGAAATAATAATAATAATAATCTTATAACTTATGATACATTTCCTTTATATTTGAAGGAAGTTACATCAATGCTCGATTTATTGAATTTCTTACGATTTATCCACCATCCTGTATGTAACTGCATTGACATACGGATCTTTCACCTGTTTCTTCAGGTGAACGTGTCTAACTGAAGAAATGGGCATGTTAACGTTAATCACAAAGATCACTGAAAGCCACAATAATCACTAGGTTTTACTCCAAGGTTGGTGACCTTCTCAGCTGCATTTACATCGACTGTAAGTTTTCACGCACGAGATGGGCTCAATGGATTTGAAAGTGGTAGCATGAGGATGCATCCACTTACCTCCATTGCAGTGGAACCATAACATAATCGCACAGAAATACACATTATGGACACATCTCTTTTCTCCCCTCTAGCTGAATACAGCCTGAAGGAGAATCTACGCAAATCCATTTTTGTTTGCAATAGCTTTTACATATGTTTAATTATAAAGGTGGTCCGGGACACGAAAGTTTATTTTCCCATTGATAAATATTTTTTGTCTTTTTTTTTCTTGACATTGGTATTTATATCTATAGATATATATTCCTTTTCAACAAGAAATTCTTTATTTAAAAAAAAAATATATATATTAACGCTTTGTATCACCGCGTTCTGTATTTGCGACATACCCCAACGTAAATGTTATTTATACAGCGGGCTTTAAAAGAAAATTTTATTTATTGCTGCTATCTATCTATATCAGTTAATATAAAATGTACATAGAATTCTCATCACACGGCGATACTGAGTTAATTTTTCATGCCAAAGTTTTATTTAACAGTTGAGTAGTTTCGTATCATTAGTGCAAAAATAAACTTAATAAGTTAAACAGTCTGGAGAGGTCAAAAAAAAAAAAAAAAAAACATTTTTAATAAAGATAAGTTTGTATACTCTACAATTTTGTACTAAGAAATTTGCAATATTTGTGACAAGTGTGAAATTTTCTATTTATTACAGATTTAAAAAATGTACTTTTTAATCAATATTTTTTTGTTTGTATGATCGACTGTTTAAAAATTATTTTTTGCATGGTTAAAATGATGTATTCTAACATCTGAGTAAATATTTTTCAAGTCGGAATTGTTGAGTCACAAAGGGTTAATTTTAGCCACTTTTCAAACTTGATGTATCTTCTGAAAAAATAATACTTTTTACATACTTTTTTACATTGTTAAGTATGAAAAATTAAACTATTTTCAGAATTTACAAATTTTCTTTTTTCATTTAATATTTTTTAATGAAAAATATTAATGTGTGTTAATACTTTTACTACGTATATTTGATATTTTAAAAATTTAATCTCAGGACAAAAGACAATTTAATGCAATATGTAACTGAAAATAATTTGACGTTTCCAAAACTTTATCGTTCATAGGAATTTAGATGTGTCAATTTACTGCTGTCATAATTGAATTTATCGTGGCGTTTTTCCTTTCTCGCTTATACTACAAAAAATATTGCATATAAAAACGTGCAAAATAGTAGATTTATTAGAGAAATATATGATAAGCACGCTGAATCAGGTA
Source organism: Maratus speciosus (assembly GCA_963932465.1). Lineage (NCBI taxonomy): Eukaryota > Metazoa > Arthropoda > Arachnida > Araneae > Salticidae > Maratus > Maratus speciosus. The sequence continues at coordinate 270,480,107 of OZ010795.1, forward strand.
GTTTATCAAGGAATTATTTAAAGCACCATTTAATGTTGAAATCAGTCAAGATAGTTCAATTACACAAGTTTTATAGCATCAAAAACTATGTACAGTAGTTTAACTACCTTTTGCGGTCGCATTCTTCACTAGATTGTATATTGCATTAAGAAATTATAAGACCACTTTGATTTTGAATATTATGAAGTAAATAAAGGTTCTAATTATAGTTTAAACACATAAGATATCAAAATACAACATATTTATTAAAATTACTTTGCAATAATTTTGAATAATGCAATATGTTAACAAAAATATAAGCAATGATTGAAAAATACACTGTTAACAAATTATAAGACCGTTTGTCTAAGAACAATAATAATATGTAAATTAATGCGATATTGGTCCTCCATTTTTCCTTATAACGTGGAACACTATGTTTTTCATAGAAGTGACCAGGCGATTAAATACAGATTCAGAAATACTGTGCTTTTACAGTGGCTACTTCTAATTCATTGGCAGATAAAAACTTTTTATTATTAGCATAAACTTTGTGACTTAATACTCCCCAAAAATTTTCTATAGGGTTCAAGTCTGGACTTCGACTTGGTCATGACAAAACATGATTTTTTTCTTTTTTAAACGATTGCTGTGTGGATTTACATACATGGCAAGAAGCATTGTCCTGGTGAAACATCCAGTTAGCACCATCTAAAAAAGATCCAAACGGTATCAAATGATCATATATCATAGCCTGATGTTGCGCAGAGTTCATGCGTCCCGAAATTTGGGTTAATTCGCATAATCCATCATGACTAAAAGCTCCCCCAATCGTCCGATTTGTCGCTGAAGCATTGTTTCCGTTCCTTCCTCAAATCATACCAATAGTGTTTATAACCACCCAGACCATCAATAATAATTTTTTTTTCATCAGAAAATATCACTTGTTTCCATTTCTTGTTCCATGACATGACATTTTTAGTCCATTTCAGTCTTTCTTCTTTATGATGTTTCATTAACCTCGGTTTTTTCATCAGTTTCATACATTTTGCATTACTATTTGATTTCAGACTCTTCCAAACTGTTACGTGTGAGGTTCTTTTGTTGAAATGGTTCGAAATTTCCCGAGTTGAAAGATCTTTTTGAGTTGATAATCGAAATATTTGTCGATAATCCCGTACTGTCAAAATTCCTTTTCTTCCAGATCGTTTAATTTTATTTGAATCCTTTTTTCTAATTATTTCATTGTGAATGGCAGTTTTAGAACGCTTCATTACCAGAGCTATTTCTCGTTCAGATTTACCAGCACCCTTATAAAACCAAATTTTTCTTACTTCGGTCGCAGACAACTCTTTATCCCGCGGCATCTTCAAATGTATCGTAAATAACACTATCTAAACCTGTACCTTTGCTTCTCGGAATACTTTCACCATATACAAACGTGTACGTTTTATAATGATTCTGATGTGACGTATAATATGCTAATTTCCTCAGGTGGTCTTATAATTTCTTAACAGTCACCTTATTTAAATTTTAAAAAATTAGAAGATTTTAATAAAATGTAACTTAAATTTTAATGTAGCAATTATAACAGAAAACGTTCTGCGATCAATTTTAAATACAAACGCTAAAAATTTGCTTATTGCGTCTTCTTTTTCAGAAGTGCACCAATTCGTTAGTGGTCTTATAATTTCTTAACGCACTGCAATGTGCAGTGATAGTCATTTTAATATTTATCTAAATTTTTATATATATTTTTTAATTTTTTATTCAAAATTTCATTGTCTGAATAGATATTTACTTCATAGTTTGAATTGCCCATTTTTTACCTATTATTACTATAGTTTAAAAAGATCAAATAATAATATTTACAAACATTTTCCTATTTAAAAATATATTTACAAGTGAATATTAAAAATAAAGAAAGAAAACTTTAAAATAATTAAATTATTACGTTCTAAAAACGTTTAACAGTAAAATGTACGTTATATTTGGAACCATACATTCAAAAATATTTTTTATAGTGTCGTGTCGTTATAAAAGTCTGGAAGGCAAACACGTTTTTTACTTAAGCATTGTTGCTGGTCATGATAATATTCAATCTTCCGTAATCGGTTAATCTCATTAAAGCAAAGCAAATTAGCGTGATTTTAGAAGCTGCGGTATCTGTTCGAAAGTTAGAGAGAATAGCTCATGTGGACAAAAGTGTCTTAAAATTAAAATCCGAGACAAATGAGTTTAAAGCTTAAAGTAAGCCTTAGACGTTCATAGACAATTCAAGATGAAAATTATTACAGCATTTTATCTAATCATCCTATTTACATGTGGTTTGTGTCATTTTAATCTAAAAACTCCAAATTATGTTTTAACCTAAAATCCAAATAGTAATAATAATAATAATTTTTTTATATTTGCAAGATTTTTGTGTCTCGTGCCATCTTTAGAAAAGCAAAATATCATGTAATAACGTATATAATAAAAAGGATGCACATAGTTATTGCCAATTTATTCCGCGCAACTAGTATATAAAGTAAAACTATAATCACATGATTATTTATTGTATCTATACGAATAAAAGAAAGTTTTATAACAAAAATGAGATGATACGGAGAGGAAGTTTGAAATAAATAAATAAAATGCAGGGAAATAGTCATTGTTTTTATCATTTTCTAAATATTTGAATAACAGCAACCACAATACCATCATGACCGGTCATCAAATACGTTCTTCCGCATAAGTGAGATACAAACGCACGTGTTCATCAAATTTAACCCCATCATTCTTGGGCAGCATTTAAAATGCATTTTATAGGTAGTAAAACTCTGTTATTATTGCATCCGACGCTTCCTTTACTGTGAGTATGAAAGAGAATGCCGAAAACTCTCACAGTTAATGATATATTAGCGTGTTATTTCAATACAATTGACAGAAAAATGTGCTTGAATTGAAAGGGAGTAGCATCTTTCTTTCTTATGTTTTGTATTTGTTTAAAAGAAAAAAAAAAGTATCGCGGATGTTTTTAGATGAGAAAAAAAAAAGTTGTTTCGAAAAGATATAACATTTCAGGTAAGAAAATAATACTTTTGATATGAAGGAAAAAATGCAACCGAACATTTATGATGTTTGTCGAATAGAGCAACTGAATTTTAATGAATTTATCAGTTTAAAAAGTAATCTAATGTTAAAAATATATTCCTTTACCTCTTGTTGTTAAACAAGAAAAAAAGAGAAAAATATTCTGCATTGCACACTACACAAATTAGTATTCTGCACGTCCTGCCTGATATTGTACTATTCTGACAAACCCAATTTGCGCAGAACCGTAATTATTGTAGCCGATTTGTGACGGTTATAATTTTAAACTGTATATAATTTTTCAAATGAAATTCTTACGCCAGTGAAGTATTAAAAAAAAGAGGGAAAGCTGAATATGCTAGATTACAAAATATATATAGCGCCTTAATACAGCAAAAGTGGAAATAAAGGGTCACACACATTTAATGCCAAATTTTGCAAATACCATTGTTTAGATAGATTTAGAAACGTTTGATCTCCATTCTTTCGATATGGTATGTGCAGGTCCCCGTGAACTTTCTCATATAAATGGTAAAGACAAAGTGCTCTAGTTGCGCTGAACCATAACTGTCATAACGGATTTGTAATTGGTACAAAATATTAAATTGTGCATAATGAGTAATATCTATTTTGGGTAAATCAATCTCATATTATAACAAATAAAAACAATTTTATCAGTAAAATGTATACATTTTTGTGGCCTCATGCTTAATTATTTTAAGTTACTGGAATTATTTCCCTTCAAAATTATGAAAAATAAAAAAAAGTTTAGATATTTTTTTTTCAATACAATAAACAAATAAATACAAATTTCAAGCAAAAAATCAAATAAAAGTAATCAAAACTATTACATCATTTTACAAAAATATTATAACAAAAGTTTATTAAAATGTCCACGTCCTGATAATCAAATAAAATCTTTCTTGAAATGTTTGATTTTACGATATAGATCAAAAGCTTTTTTTCTTTTTTTTATACAATCTAATATCAATGATTACACAGAACGTTAAAAGAATAAGCACGTTTATTTAAAGAATCCTTTCTCCTTAACATATTTCCACAAAAAAGATTCATGTAATTGATCAAATTTAATGATTTTTTTAGTGAAATGTTTTTGAATTTTTTTAAAAAAAGAGTTGATATATTAGAATTTTAAGTTTTAACAAATAACTGGCTGTATCTTCAGTATATCATGCCTTTTTTCTTTAAAAGACTACTTCACTTGGTGAATAAGTGTGCAATCTTTCGGACGATAACATTTAAATAAACTTGTGTTGATACGATAACAAAAGTGTATTCAAATGCTGAAGGGTTGCCCACATCATGATAATCAAATAAAATGTGTTTGATATATTTGATATACGGTATATTATCTTACGTAATATATAAAAAAATTCTATTTTCTACCACCTACCAGGAATGATTACACAGAACGTTAAAAGAATAAACACGTTTATTAAAAAAAAGCCTTCCACTTTAGCGCATTTGCACAAAAAAATGATCAATTTCAATGATTTTATTAGTAAAAAAAAAGAGTTCATTTATTAGAATTTTAAGTGTTAACGAATAACTTTCTGTACCTCCAATATATCATGCCTTTTTCTTAAAAAGACTGCTTTACTTGATAAAAACGTGAGGAATCTTTCAGACGATAATAACATTTAAATATCCTTTTATTGATACAATAACAAAAGTGTATTCAAATGCTGAAGAGTTGCCCACATCATGATAATCAAATAAAATGTTTTTGATGTATTACGTACGGTATATGATCTTACGTAATACATCAAAACGTTTTTTTTATTTTCTACCACCTACCAGCATTGGATTACACAGAACGTTAAAAGAAAATGCACGTTTATTTAAAAAAGCCTTTCATCTTAGCATATCTTCACGAAAAAGAATAATAGATTAATGGTAATGATCCATTTTAATGATTTTTAGATGAATTTTTGAAAAAAGGTTGATTTATTAGAATTTTAAGTTTTAACAAATAACTTACTGTATCTCCAGTATATCATGCCTTCTTTCTTTAGAAGACTACTTCACTTGGTGAATAAGTGTGCAATCTTTCGGACGATAATAACATTTAAATAAACTTGTGTTGGTACGTTAACAAAAGTGTATTCAAATGCTGAAGGGTTGCCCACATCATGATAATCGAATAAAATGTTTTTGATATATTACGTACGGTAAATGATCTTACGTAATACATCAAAACTTTTTTTTCTATTTTCTACCACCAACCAGCAATGATTACACAGAACGTTAAAAGAATACGCACGTTTATTTAAAAAATCCTTTCACTTTAGCACATTTGCACAAAAAAGGTTAATGTTCTTGATCCATTTTAATGATTTTCTTTCTTCACCTTCTCCTTCCTATATGAAAAAAATGAAAGGTTTGCCAGAAAATGGGTCCATTAACCTTGCATGAAGAACAATCCGCCCCCAACCATTCTAAAACCTTCCTTTGTAAGTGAAGGGGCTTCAAATGCGAGGTCACTCAACGAAACACTAGATGTAAAACGAAACTTCCCTACTGCGAGTTCTATTGGAAGACTATGTTCGAAAACATAGGGATGTTCCAGAACAAAGAAACATGACAAAGAATTTTTATAGCCTCATATTTTAGTAATGTTTTTCTATAAGGCTTTTCTGTTATTTAGTAAAGAGAGGGTTAATTAGAAAGTCAAATACTTGTGAGCGAGTCACGATGGGCCTGATTTACTATCTTCCGTACAAGAAATGTTTGACAGAAAAGAGAATTTGAAAACCTTGCAATACCGTAACCTCCGTACTTCCGCATTATCTTTGAGGAAAGGTGTGAGGCACCTTTAAAGTTGAGATACTTGACGAAAATAATGTCTCTAAGTTCAAATATGTCATTAAGTTAATTTTATGAATGCTCTGTAGAGGTCTGCACAGGCCGGACTTTCCGCCCATACCCCAACGAAAGTTATCTTTCCCGGATGAATCAAAAATTAGTGAAAACAAGCCCGTCCCTGCAGAATTCAATTTAATCAGGCCCGGCCCGACTCAATTTCTACAATAAAATCCGCTTTTTCTTAACATACAATTAAGATTTTTTTAAAGAATGCTGCATACAGATTTATGGAAAATATTTACGATATATTTTAGATTACTATGTGTTCGCGAGACAGAAATACAATAGCAACATTAATTATTGCAACATTAATTATTACCCTTAAACTTTTCAGTATTCAAATAAAGATTCATTAAAAAAAAATAATGTAGTTTACAATAAAAGAAAAAAAATGAGGGTTAAAAATATCATAACTGTTCAAGCTGCCTAATAACAAGTAGATTTTGGATACGATTTCCCTGTAATTTATTAAAGTATATTTCCAATGATTTCGTTAACAGGCGTTCATTATCGCTAATACTATTTTTAGAAAACATATTGCCAATCCGACACGTCTTGGGACCAATTAAGTCTAGTTCTAACCCTGCTCGACTATGCATAAAATAAAAAATATATAAGCCTGATCCCGGCCCGGTTCGAGTCTGCTGAAAAATGAACCCCCTGCTCAAATACGATTTAACTGTCCGATGCCGATCTCTTCGTTGGACATTTTATATTTCTGTATTGATGTTGCCAAATTAGCATAGGTCCATGCAGCACATTTGTACTTATTCTCGCGAAAGTCATATCCATTGAAAATGGTTATTATTCTATCGTTTAAACTTTTATATCTGGTCGGTCGGTCTGCTTAATTTTTTCGTCAAACCGGCTGGCCCGTTTAATTTTTTTGTTTGTTAAGAAACTTCTCTTTATTATGCCTGATTCGTTGGAAACTTTCTGTTTATTTTGCCGGGCCGGGCCGAATATGGAACTCATGATAAGTCCGGGGCCGTGCAGATCTCTAATGCTCTGTCATGAAAATATTTGAATTTCAGCTTTAAATTTTAGAATTTTGAAACTAATCGAAAACATTGACAATGTATGTAATGTAATCTAGAAAAATATATAGATTCTGAAAATTATACAACACATATACATATTCTAATAATATAGCAACATTTCGCCAACTTCAACAATAGCTTTTATAAGTGCTTGCGATTCTGAATGCAGTTTTCCTTTTCATGTAAAAATTTTTTTAGATACCCTACACAACTGACTAATTGAAATTTGTCAAATTTAACTATGGGCTAATAAAAATTCAATCATTAAAAGAGGGGGAAAAAGTATTGTTATAGGCATTTCATAATTTATAACGAATCAAAATTATCTGATAATTTAAATAAGCAATTGATGATTATTTTTACGAATGTTATGTTTTTTCTTGTTTAAGGTCTTCAATGATTACTCGAAAATGGGCAAAATTTCTTTTTAATTTAAGAATAATACACATGGTTTTATTTCAAACAATTGTAGATATGTAAAAAAAAAAAAAAAAAAAAAAAAAAAATTAAATCACCACCAATATCTGAATCACTCTCAAAACATTTCTTTGTAAATGAAGTAGTTTTAAATGAGTGGTTTGGTTTTGCTGCCGCACATTCTAAAGTTAAAAGATACTTGACAAAAACTTTGCAGTCATTCGTCCTTCAATATGCCGTCAATTTTTTGTCAGATTTAAAATTAATATATATATTACGTTAAGAACTTACTTTAAAAATAATACTTAAAGTTTAGAAGGGTTGATAACTATTTAAAAGAAATAATAACACATGTAACATAATCTAGTCTAGAAAAATTGTGGATTTTGAAAATTATATTATACTACATAATGTTTTTAAAAAATTGATAGATCTAAAAATATTTATGTAAATTGTACAAGGCAAAAGCACATTCCGCACATTGCTGGATACAAGAAAGTTCAAAGTTTGGACTATGGTCTGTTAGCTTGCATTAATTCAACTTAATCTTAGTTGCGTCTGTATTTTCCAAGCTCTCTAGACCAGATCCCTTGCGATTTTTATCTATGCGGGTACATTAAAGAAAACGTGTATGATTCACTTATGCTTGCAAATCTTTAAGATTTAAGAAAAACAATTGGGGTCAATCCATTTCGAATCGCCAAGTGGATGCTGCTCGACATTTTTAATTTTCCTAATTTTTTAACCAGGTTTACTTAATAGTTTTTTGATTTAAAAATATGTTTAAAAGTTTTTATCATATAGTTATTAGTTCATATAGCCATTTTTAACAAGATACACAGACTTTTTTGTTGAAAAACGTGTTTTGCGGAAAATACTGTTTTATTTTTATACGTATCAAGATGAATCAAAAGCGAAAATGTTCTGCATAAAATTGTCTATATTTTATTTAACTTATAGAATTTTCATTAGGCTTAAGAATCGTTCGAAAACATGTTTAAAAACTGGAGAATTAAAAAGGTCAGACACCACGTGTCGCTACCATTATTTTTTATCAAGGAAAACAGGCAACTTAAAAATTTTTATTACACACATCTCTTATAGGGCTACTTGTTTCACAAATTTTAATTTAAAAAAACTTTTCCTTTTTTTTTTTTTTTTTTTTTTTTTTTTTTTTTTTTTTGTACAGCTAAAAAACTGTGTTTTTTGACAGTTTTCACTAATTAATATCTCAAAAGGAACTGAGTAAAAAAATGTTAAAACTTAGGATAATAACCACCTTTGTAATATAAAGTTACCAAATAAATCTTATGAGTGAGATTTATCTGTTTTTTGAATAACAATTCACTAAAACTGCACTAAAATTCCCTTCACTTCCCTTCGGGCCAGAGAAAGGAGGTTTTAACTTTTCTGTGTATAATACTATATATTTCCTCAAAAATTATCCAAAATTGATCTTAAAATAATAAAACCTACATGAATAAATTATAGCCCTTATAAATTTTATAGAAAATTAAAAGAACAACAACATACAGAAAGTATTACAAATAGTAGTAAATAAATTTCAGAAGTACTTTTTACATACAGCCTATGAAGATACATTAAATAATTTGGACAAATGTCTTCATAAAGATTTTGTCAAAATAAGAACTTGCAGCTTAATTCAAAATTTTGTAAAAATGAACTAAATGTAATAAAATCAAAAAAGTCTGCAGTCATGTAACCGTTATTCAAATCTCATTATTTTGTCATCTACAATTTCAAATAATAATTAAATTTAAACTTAAATCGCAAATTAAAAGAGCATTTAATATATGTTCTATATCTAAATAAATTTAATACAATACAGCGTACACATACTTAGGAATAAAACTAGAAAACAGGAATTCTGCTTTTTCAAAATTTAGTGTCATCCCCGATGAAAAATAAATATATGTATATATAAATAGTACAAAATATATTTCAATATTAAGACTTAAAGCACACACATTTATTTTATATAAAATGACTCCATTCGCATCCGCTTAAGAATTCCACATTTACGATCCACTCTTAAACAGCTACATTAAAGCGCGCATAGGATGTCATTATCGAGAAATAATACATAAATGAAGCAAAAAAATGCCGTCATTACAGAAACTCGACAAAAAAAACGGTTGTCTATTGATTCAAATGCCTTCATTTGTTTGTAACATTAATATATATACTTAAAATTAAACATAGTTTATAATAGCTCCATGTTTTAACAGAAATCATTCGCTTACATTTTTTCAAAATAGTACGAATTTTAATTACATTTTCTTTCGGTTGTTATGAAAAAATGGCAACAAAAATATATAATTAATATTTTACCACTATTTTTCCTTTACTTTCTATAGAAATGGAATACTTCCGTCGCCAATATTAAGCAAATGCCTCCAAAAACTACAAAAAAATTAATATTTAAAAAATAAATGGAGATGCAGTTTTCAAACAAATTGCATTTAAAAGTACTTTTTTTTTCAATACGGCGGTATAAAAATTGAAAATATGCGATGCTTAGAAGTTTAAAGAATTGCTATAGAGTATTTAATCGTACTGCTTTGTTTTATGGCTGGCTTCTGTAAGTTAACGTTATTTTTTGGAGACGACATAAAATAACTGGGAGAAAGAAATGGCATACCGTACCGGGGGGCTAAAAGTGCTTAAATGGCAAATATTATTCTTGGTCGATTGATACCTTTATATTTTTTATATGATTATATGGAGCAGAATCAGTAGGGGATGATCATTTTTTTTTTCGAGGACTGTAGAATAATACTAAAAAGTCACCATTTTGTAACCTACATTTTCAAATAAAAATTAAATTTAAACATAAATAACAAATTAAAAGAACATTTGATAACTGTTCTATACCTGAATAAATTTAAAACAAGAGAGCATACACGTGCTTTAAAAAAAAAATGAAACTATAGAATTAAATTGAAGGTGCACGACCGAAATAGGGTTACTTGACCGCAGGTGGCAAAAAAATAAATCCCAGAAGTACTTTTGACATATATTCTACGAAGATTCACTAAATCATTTGGACAAATGTCTTCATATGGAACGAAATGGTTTGGAGTTTCTGTCAGCCAGAATTAGTTTCAATGTGAAATCAAGTGTTATTAAAGAGTGAAGACGTTGAATGTACCTTTGTTATCTAAGATACAATATATTGTATATACTAGAAGTCCTTGACACATTTTAAAGTAGTATAAAAATAGCTGCATCAGAAACAGAAATTCAATATCACCGTATTTGCGTAAGTTTATATAATAATGCTCTATTTTAATAAAGGTAGCCAGAGGGTATTATTGATTTCGTAATTTTGTTAATCGCAAAATATCGATTTCAGCTGTAAAAAGAATGGGTTTTCCTATAATTTGTTGCTCTCCATGCTAAAATAAGTAACCCTATGGTAGAAGATTTTTTTAAATTAAAAGTTTAGTTATATTATATTATTTTATTGTTTTTGTATTTATTTATACAACAAATTTACAAGTAAATCCACTACACATATCCAAAAATAAACAAATGCTTTACACTGGAGGCTAAATAATAATATTCATGAGTTATTCTGAAAAAAAAAATCATAATTCATTGTAGACGAATTCTCGGATGAAAAAATCTTTTAAAATTTCTTATGGTCTTGAATCTTACTGAAAGTTTAAGTAAAACTGAATTCTAAAATCAATCAACTTAGATTAAAAATTATTAAGGCTAATTAATCAGGGCTCTGTCAATCTATTTCTTGTTTGCCAGCTATAAAAAAGTAAAATTCCCTGTTTAAAACAATAAAATCCAAAAAAGTTTATTATATCTCATAAAATTATTAAAATTACATGGATTTAATGGAAACATACACCTAAAATGTACCAATTTATTTATTTGAAATAATAATAGGAAGACATAAATAAAAATTATTATTATTTTTAAAATGTAACATTCTATGTTTTACAAAATCCCCTCCTCCAATAAAGCCTAAAAAAAAACAACAACAACCCTATAATACATTACATATTTTTTTTTACTATTATTGAGTGAAAAAATATTATTTCTAACAGTGAAAGATTTGACAATTAATTAAAAAAGGAGAAACCAAGAAAAGACAAAAGGAAATTATCAAAAGATGAAAAAAAGAGTCATGAGTAAATATAGTTCTATATACTGTGTACCAGCTATAAAACAGACCTAAACAGAGTGGATTTCTAACCTTACTTGGATTAAATATTTTCCAAGTCATATAATTTTTTTCTCCAAAAAAGAATTGATCAGAGCGAGAAGAAACCAGTAAAAGTTGTGCAATTTAATTACCAAGAAAATTTCATATTAGTTGAAATTCTTATAAAAATTTACAATAAATAAATAACATTTTCCCACAACTTTCTATATTACGATAAACAAAATATTTTGTGAAAGAAAAAGAAAAACGGAAACATATTAAATAAAATCATAAGACGAAATGCAGTATCCCACCTTGATTCAATCACAAAATACACAATATGAACTTTAACCCTTAAATGCCTGATTTTTCAAAAACCATTGTAACAATGTTTTTCGGCTTTCATTTTTTAAATAAATCATGGGAAAAATAATTTAAAAAATCATATTTTGTTTTAAGTATGGTTTACGGTTAAAAAACAGTTTGTTACTAATCGGCAATACTGGTCTTTAATTGAAAAAATAATTTTCCTTGGTAAAATTCTATAATATTAAACACACAAGAATTTTAGGAACTATAATAAGAAATAAATTTTACTTGCTCACCGCAGAATAAAATAGGGTTTTTCGTAAGCTTCCAAACAAAACAAAAAGATCAAGTAGCAACAATTGAAAAAATAAATCTATCTTTATTCTTAAACAGCACAAGTCTTGCCCTCTACATGTTCAAAATCGATTTAATAATATTTTCAGAATGTATTTTATTGGCAACATTAGGCATTATAGCTTCAATATTATTCTAACAGTATTTTAGAGACCAAATTTGGGTATGTTGCCGAAAAGCAACACCAGGCATTTAAGGGTTAAAAAGCTCACCGTTTTACTTAAAAGGCGACAAAGATAGTAATAACATAGATGTTACAAGTTAAAAATATACATTTAAAAAAAAAAAATTCTCTAGTACTTTCGGCCTGCAATCCGCGACCATCGTCTGGCAATATTTTAATTAATTTATATTTTGATTAATAAAGTATTCCCTAAAGATGGCCACGGGCTTGCAGGCCGAAAGTACTTCTAGGAAATTTAAATAAAATGTATATTTTAAACTTATAACACCTATATTATTATTATCTTTGTCGCCTTTTAAGTAAAACGGGGAGATTTTTAAAGTTCATATTGTGTATTTTGCAGAAACACATTCTTAAAACTTTATTTTAAACTGACATTTAAAAAAGCACAAATCAGTTTACTAAAATACTAACAATTTTCTACACTTTTATTCAAAGTGAAACATGCCGAAAATAAAATAGCTAAGTTAGATTAAAAAAGGTAACATAAAGAACAACACTTGACCACGTAATCTCGCTCCAAGCATTAGATAAGGGCAAGATCTAACGACCAATTTCCAGCGCCGGGTGAGAAAAATAATTAATGTAAGTAATTATTCAAGTGCTATATTAAGAGGAAGAATATAAACATTTACATTTTAAGCAGAACAATAGGCATAAACCACTCAAATATGTAAACATTGGCAGAAAATTCTTACTGCATAGTCAGAAAGTGGTGGGAATTGATAATCAACAAAAGAGTTATTTTTTTTCCTTTACAGCTAAATTGCAAGAAAAGCAACAAGAAAGTTAATTTTTTCCCTACAATTTTTTATGCTACGGTACGCAAAACGTTTCGCTAATAACTGAAATATATTTGAAATATATAATTTTAATTAATTTTTCAATGAATTTTCAGCAGTGAAATTACGCTTGAAAATATTGAATATGTAATACGTGATTTGTCACATTGCTAAGTTAGCGTAGAACCAACAGAGTGAAAAATGTCCAAGCCGGGAATCGAACTGTAGCGCTATTCCAGCAAAAATTTATAAAGGTATCTCGGTTGCATTCCAATATTTTTTTTTTTTTTTTTTTTTTTTTTTTTTTTTTTTTTTTGCATTGGATAGCTGAGATTGATCTTTACAAAGGTCATTTTTCACTTTTTTGATTTCAATTGCAGATTTTTTTTATGAGGATGCTTTCTGTTTCGAAACTGGTTCCGAAAAGGAAAGTGTCCTCATTAAAAATTCTGTAAACAAAATCGAAAAAGTAAAAGACGGCCTTTGTATAGATCGATCTACTAAAAACCAACTTTTCAAAAGTAAAAAAAAAAAAAAAAAAAAAAAAAAAGATGAAACTTGTGGCTAAAAATGGTGTGATATCATATTTCCAAGCTTATATTATGGTACTTTTTTAACATTTTCCATTAAAAAATTCACAATTTGTAAGTCGAGTGGCTTCGTATATGTTGATAGAAATCCTTTTCTCCTGTACTAAACACATCATAACGTGTTTCTGAAAAAAGTTCATTGTTACTGCTTTTAAATGATTAATTACTCTAAAAAAGTAATCATAAGAGGAATAGCGAAGATATGTTAATTAACCTTACCATTAAGATATGTTAATTAACCACCATTACCTTAACACACAAATTTCTAAGCACACAATTCCGTGAAGGAAAAGCATAAAATGTGTGCTTTGGTAACAATGTCGAACTTTGGTTTTCAACTGCAAACAGCTGATAAATTGAAAAAGACTAATATTTTGAGAAAAGAAATATTTTTTTATTGCCTTTAAATGATTAATTATTTTATGAAATAAATCATAAGATGAATCATTTAGTTAGGTCACTATTATTTTAAGACTCAAAGTTCTCCGAATACAAGTCCGTAACGGAAAAGCTTATAATGTCTGCTTAAGTAAGAATTTTGAATTTCGGATTTTAACTACTGATTAGGGTACATAGAAATTTGTGTAAAATATGGAAAGATGGCCCATGATGCATAATTTTAAAACATTTGAATTTTCAGAAACACGTTATGATGTATTTAGTACAGGAGAAAAGGATTTCTATCAACATATACGAAGACACTCGACTTACAAATTGTAAATTTTTTAGTGGAAAATGTTAAAAAGGTACCACAATATAAGCTTGGAAATATGACATCACACCAATTTTAGCCACAAGTTTCATCTTTTTTTTTTTTTTTTGAAAAGTTAGTTTTTAGTAGATATCATTTATTTTTTTTAAAACAAATTATATAAAATTTAAATAATCTACTCACTTAAATTAAAATGAGTTTTATTAGAACCTTTGTAAGTAGAAAGGAAACCCAATATGTGTACATTTTGTTTACATATCATTCATTTCTTAGAGTAATTAAGGATTTAAAAGCAATGAAAGCTAACATCTATTCTCAAAGTATCAATCTTTTTCAATTTATATGGTATTTTAATTTTTATGAAGAATGAAAATTTTGTAAAAAAAAAATGATAAAGTCGGAATAACATATAGACATAATAGTTGGTCTTTTAGTTAGATATTTGTTTATTGTTAGATATTTAGTCAGATATCTGTTTAAAGATAACTTTTTATTTTATTTTTTGCAAAACTGTTTTACCTTTGCAAATATCTACGGCTAATCCGAGAATAAAGGACGACATACAAAGCAGTGCAGATATTTTTAGAAACGATTCTTAATGAACCTTTACATATTTTAGATAATTAGTATGCCAAATTCAGGCTTCTACACCGAACGGTATCACAAAAATTGGAATTTTAGGACTTTTTTTTTTTTTTTTTTTGTTTTTGTTTTTGAACCTTTTTAAACTTTGAACTTATTACGAAATTATTTCTGAGAGCATTAATATTTCAAAAGTTACAACCATGTTAAATTTCAAGGTCGTGCTTTGACAATTCTATTTAAATCGTTATTTAGAACGTTTTCTGCTTGTTTAATCTCTTCAAAGATAGACTTTATTTTTCGAAACAGTTCTTAACACTCTCACTGTGTAAGTAATTCTTCGCGATGAGCGTCTTTTACAAAATTTTTAATCGTTTATCACCGGCTCTTTAAAGCAGAAATTTTTGACTATCGTAATCGGGAAAAATGTTCTGATTAAATCAGACAAAGTTTTCTTTAAAAGATAACTAGTGGGAATAACCAAATAGTATTAATTTGACGGGAAAATGCAAGCCCGAGCATAGCTCAGGCTGCGGATCGAGAGGATTAACGAGCGCTTAGATCTTAAAATTAACAGCTTGCCAAAATTCAGGTTTCAATCTTTAAGGATATCAAGATAAACCCAATTTTAGAACTTTTTTGCTCCTGCGCCGTTAAAAATTTCGATTTTTTTATGAACTGTTCATGGTGAATATTTACGTCTTAAACGTTACAACTATGTCAAATTTCGATTTCCTTAAGGCTAAGAATTCCAAATAAATCATAATTTAGAACATTTTTAAAAAGCTTTTTTACTCGTTTCACCCTTTTAAACTTCGATTTTTTTAGAAATAGCATTTAGCGAGCACTTACATCTTAAAAGTAATCACCATATCAAATTTTAAGTTTCTCCCCTCAACAGTTTCATAGAAATCTTAATTTATCAATGACTTTTGCTTTTGCAACCTCTTAAATTTCGATTTTTTTAGAAATTGCTTAGGACGAGCATTTTCGTTTTAGTAGCCGTAATCATGTTAAATTTCAAGTTCACGCTCTAGCAATTCCATTCAAACCGGAATTTAGAAAGTTTTTAAAAAGCTTTCCACTCATTTCAACCTTTTAAAATTCGATTTATTTTGAAACAGTTTTTAATGAGCATTTACATCTTGTAAGTGACCACCATGCCAGGTTTAAGGATTCTATCCCGAACAGTATCACAGATTCAAAAATACAAGAATTTTTTTGCTCTTGTACACTTATAAATTTCTAATGTATTAGGAAACACAAAGCATTTACGGCTTAGAAAATTACATCTGTGTCAAATTTTATGTTCCTAGCCCAAACAATCTCATTAAAATCATAATGCAAACCGTTCTTAAAACTTTTTCCGCTCGGTTCACCTCTTAACATTTCGATTTTTCACTAACAGTCCTTAGCGTGCATTTACATGTTTAAACAAATCGCCATGCCGAAATTCAGACCACTATATCCCGAACGATATTACAGAAATCGCAATTTTAGAACTTTTTTTTTTACGCCTGCATCCATTCAAATTTCGAATATTTTAGGAACTTTTCTGTGAGATCATTTACGCCTTATAAATAAAAAGCACGTCAAATTTCATGTTTCTAACAATTTGCATATTCAGCAATTGTTGCTGACTAACAATTGCAAATAAATCATAATTTAGAACGTTCATAGAACGCTTTTATGTCGTTTCGAACTTTTAATTTCTACCTTTTTTAGAAATTATTCTTATCGAGTATTTAAAATAACCACTATGTGCCAAATTGTCGGTTTCTATTCCGAACGGTATCACAGAAATTTCAATTTTAGGAAATTCTTTTCTTTTCTATTCTTTTCAATTTCGAATTTAATAGATTATTTTCGCCTCTGTCTAGCAGTTTGATCCCCGTTAAATGTATGCTAAGTATTACATCATGTTACTTTTATTCATAATTTAATTAACTATCTCAATCCTTCGCCAAGTAGGAAGATTCTGATAGAGAAATCATGAACTCGTTACTTTTATGTTAGCGGGCGCAGGTGATAAATCGCCTATTATTGTTTCCTTCTCATGCATTCGTATTGCCTTAATTTTACTTAAACTTTAATCCTTTCACTTATTTTATATAAAATGCATAACTTTAATTTAAAATACAAACGTTTAAGATACATGCCTTTCATTATTTAATTAAAAAAAAAAAAGGAAAAGAAAAGAAAAAAACTAGAGAACAGGAATTCTGCTTTTTCAGAATTTAGTGTCGCCCCCGGCATTTCCATTACTGCATTTTCATCTGACGGACTGATGGCTTCTATTATTATGAAAGAGCCATTATAAATGAATTGTTAGGTGAAGATGAAAGAGCAGCCGTAAAAAGTTAGAACTCTGATTTTCTGGTCAGAATGGGGGGGGGGGGTGGCCATAATTTTTTTTACGGCTGCTCTTTCATCTTCACCTAACACTTCATTTATAATGGCTGTTTCATAA
This sequence comes from Maratus speciosus, assembly GCA_963932465.1. NCBI lineage: Eukaryota > Metazoa > Arthropoda > Arachnida > Araneae > Salticidae > Maratus > Maratus speciosus. Next base: position 270,497,670 of record OZ010795.1, read on the forward strand.
TAATAGAAGCCACCAGTCCATCAGAAGAAAATAACTCGGTTAAGCGGGACTCTACCGCAGTACAAAACATATTTCAATTTTAAGACTTAAAGCACACGTTTTATTTTATGTAAAATGACGTCATTCGCATCCGCTTAAGAATTCCACTTTTACGATCTACTCTTAAACATCTACAGTAAAGCATGCATAGCACATCACTATCGCGAAATAATGCACAAATGCAGCAGAAAGATTCCGTCATTCAAGAAAATCGAAAAAAAAAAATAACGGCTTTCTAATGATTCATAGATACTTACAATTAAATATAGTAAATAATAGCTCCATTGTTTTAACAGAAATCATTCGTTTGTATTTTTTTTCAAAATAGCACGTATTTTAATTACATTTTCTTTTGGTTGTTACGAGAAAATTGCAACAAAAATATATAATTACGATTTTAAAACTATTTTTCCTTTACTTTCTACAGAAATGAAGTACTTCCGTTGCCAATATTAAGCAAATGGCTCCAAAAACTACAAAAAAATTAATATTTCAAAAATAAATGGAGATACAGTTTTCAAACAAAATGCATTTAAAAGAACTTTTTTTTTCCAATACGACGGTATAAAAATTGAAAATGTGCGATGCTTAAAAGTTTAAAAAAATTGCTAAAGAGTATTTAATCGTAATGCTTTGTTTTACGTCTAGCTTCTGTAAGATAATGTTATTTTTTGGACACAAAATAAGCTGGGAGAAAGAAATAGCATACCGTACCGAGGCTAATTATAAAAAAATGCCAATTTCATTATCAAAGCATAGTTTTTAATTTAACCACGCAAAAAATAAAAACTGCTACTGGTGAGGTAAAAAATACCATTGGCGAGTTTTGAGCCTGGCTAACATAAAAGTACCAAGAACTTCTTCGGATCATGTCAGCATTGTATAGCTTTTTCGTTGTTATGTATTTCATCTTTCTTGAGAAAACCGCTTAACTCTCGTAGGCATTTATGCTTCATATTCGTTTGAGCACAGCTATCTCAAACGCACCGTGGTTGGCGCAATACATTTTTTTTTTTGGGGGGGGGGGGTACTTACGTATTAACGCCAACGCAGCTTATATATACATACATATATATATATATATATATACATATATATACATATACATATATATATATATATATATATATATATGTGTGTGTGTATATATTCATATTCATTAATATTTAATAAAGTTAACTATTAAATTATGTTTAATTTTTGGCCTACTCAGGACAATATCATATTAATTTCTAATAGTATACTCTCTTTAATGTGAATAAAATGCATAATGAGTGTATTTGTTATACCTAATGCTATGAGAGTATGGATTTTAATTTGGTAATTTTTTTTTCCTGTATTCTTATTAATCTTGTTTCATTTTTAACTTAATTGGTGTTCAGTGGTTTATTTCCCGGTTTTCTGTGTGTAGTAGTCCCAAATTCATATTCTTCAGCTTTTTTACCTGTTACCTCTTACCTGTTAGACCTAGCTGGCGAAAATAGCATGTTGGTTTTATTTATTAAGAAACTGTTTATTTGGTATAAAAGCACAATTTTATTATAAAATACACAAAACTATGGCACAGATGTCATATTGGCGCGATTGTTTTCTGACACCAATTTGGCGAAAACATCAACAGCATAAACAATAACTTCGGGGTTAACATATCAAGAAAAATAACGACATTTTGGCGCCAATTGAGTTCCCATTGCGTACATGACATTGGCGTCAGAAATAGATCGCGCCATTATGGGGCGTATATGACATCTATGCCAGAACTTTTATTAGAAACACACACAAATTATTTTATTATAAAATGCACAAAGTTTGATTTAATGTAAAACACACGCGATCTCTTCTATTGGATTGTCACATGAAGGATAATATCATCAAAATTTCTGGGTTGCTATGGAATAAAATTGCCATTTTGGCACTAAAAGGATACCCCAATGCGTCTGAGACATCGTCTTTGCCTTTGTTTGCTCATATGTTGAAATAAGTTCAATAATAGGGAGATTTGGCACAGATGTCATATACGCCCAGATGTCATATTGTCGCGATTTTTTTCCGACGCCAATTTGGCGAAAACATCAACATAATAAACAACAACATCCGGGTTACCATATCAAGCAAAATAACGACACTTTGGCGCCATTTAAGTACCCGTTGCGTATATGACATTGGCGTCAGAAACAAATCGTGCCAATATGCGTATATGACCTCTGTTTTTTTTTTTGTTTTTTTTTTTTTTTTTTTTTTTTTTTTTACCTGAAAACTTTTTCATATTCAGCTCAATTCATTTTCAAAAGTTTTGTTTACATTAGGAACGAAACCTAAAATGCCGATAATTTTGAATGCATACTTCTTAAAAGGTACCATTTCTCTATAAAATCATTTTTATTTTAAAAATCTTTCTAAAAATTAACTTTTATGCAGTTTTATTCGAAAAAATAATTTTGATGAAAATATTCATCTACCAGATTGAAGTTGAAGTGGATTTGTGCTATTATAATGTGGATAGTACGCACTCGTTGGCGGGTTTATCACTGTTTGGCACAATTTGATACTTTTAGAATGAATTAACAGTTTTTTGCATATTAAGGATAGAAATTTTATTTTTTTTAAACTAAGTTTTATAAAAGCACGTAGATCGAGTAATTACCAGTCCGAAAATGCATTCCATACTTTTTTCTGTCTATTATTTAAGTCTGTAGCTTAATTGAATTAATATATGTTTGACGAAGGATTTTTTAATCATTTTCAGTATCTCGACGTTTTTTAAAAAGTCCTGTATCTCTGTTTATAATTATTTTATAGAGACGAGTTTGGTCTCAAATTGAAGCTTTTCTTCAGTAGATTCTTCTAGTCTTAATATTATTTCTCTGCGGTACTTGCTTTCTTAAATATCTGAAATTTTAAAAGGCCACGTTTGGCCGATTTAACATGGACAAGTTGTGTTCAGTATAATAAACAGTTACGCTGTACTGGCTTTTGTTTCTTGGCGTTTGTTTGTTTGGCGGGGGTAGCATTTTTTTATAGCTTGGCTTGGCAGAACGACCGTCCTGCTAGATCTCAGTTATCCAATGTAAAAAATAAAAAAAAAAATCATTTTAAAAATATTAAAATGCAACCGAGATACCTTTATAAACTTTTGCCATAGGATTAGCAATAGCGAACGGGTCTTTTCGCTTGACTGAAGTAGCCTCTTAATAATCTGGAGGACCTAATTCACTCAGCTAACCTTATTGGACATAGCATCTGATCTGATATATGGAATCAGCTTAATAGAGTAAATCTCAGGTAATGGAACTTCAGAAAAAGCTGGATACGTAATTACATTCGATTAGTTTCAACAAATTTGATTAATCAATTTGATGTTGAAATTAATCTAATTTAATTACTTATCCAGGCGTTACCGGAGTTCCATTACCTGCGATTATTCTGTTGAGCTGATTCATATAGCAGATCAGATGCTATGATCAATAAGGTCAGCTGCGTGAATGAGTCCTCCAGATTATTTCGAAATAACTCATGTGGCAGAGCATTGGCAGCTTCAGCCAAAAGAGATCCCTTGTTCGAATCCTGTCCTGGACATTTTTCGCACATTTGGAAAATTGCAGTTCATATGATTTACTTACCAATTAAAATAATTGTGTTAAAATTAATCAAATGAAATTAAAATATCTTAAATCTGCTTATGAAATACTATTTTCTAGACATTTATACAAATTAAGGGGACCTTCTACATTAGAAGACAAAAAAAAAAAAAAAAAAAAAAGCACCTTTTTATGACTTTTTTGTAAGAAAACTGCATGATGGATCTTTTTGAAATTTTAACAGTTTATTGTACATATATTAAGGTATACACAATAATTTTTTTATTAGATTTTGTTGCTTCTACTCTAAGTTATAAACAAATATGTTCAACCACATTTTTTGACACGGTGGGCAAGATTTAAAAAAAAAAAAAAAAACTACTCAATGGATCATCTTGATTTTTTTTTTTATTAAAGCTTATTTAATTCCCTTCGATATGAATTAAAGCTTTTACTAAAATTATTTAAAAAAAAAAAAGTTATTAACAATTAAGAACGATTTTTGTTAACAAAAAAAACTTTTTTTTTTAAATCAGCCATTACATAACTTTTTAAAAATAAATTTATGGGTTCCTTTAATTTAACTAGAAGCTGTACTCACGAAGTTTACGAAATAAATTTATTTTTTGTGTTTCAGATAATTCTACAAGGCACTATCATGCCCACCGTCCAGACGAAATTTTCCAAAGCAGTTGAACATATTTGCTTATAACTTAGATTAGAAGCAACAAAATCTAATAAAAAAATTCTTGTGTATACCTTAAGATAAGTACAATAAACTGTTAAATTTTCAAAAAGATCCATCATGCAGTTTACTTTTTAAAAAATCATAAAAAGGACTGTTTTTTGGTCTCCTAATGAAGAAGGTCTCCTTAAGAAAAAAGGAAAATAAACAGCTAAAGGAAATAGTTGAGTTTGACTAAAAATAGGAACATAAAAGAACAACCCTTGAACACATATCTCTCCAAGCATTAAGGAAGAAGGGCGAGAACAAACGACCAATTTCCAGCGCCGGATAAGAAAAATAATTTCTACAAGCAATCATTGATGTGTTACAGTAGGAGGAAGGATATAATAATTCACATTTGAACTAGAATAATAGGCATAAATCAGTCAGAAAGGTAAACATTGACAGTAAACGCTTACTGCATAGACAAAGGGTGGTGAGAATTGAAACCACCTACACAAGTGTTCTTTGAAGTGAGAATTTACTTCTTTACTTTGATGCTTTGTGAAGCATCTATTTTCGATGCCCTTTGATGATAGCGTTTTGTATTTTTAGCACTATCAGAATAAAAATATATAAACAATTATTGAAGGTGTTCTAAAAGAACGTTTTTAACATCGTTAAGTACACAATAGTTATTTATGTTATTCAAAATAGGCGTGCATTCTCGATCCATTTTTAAAGGTTTATTTTATTGAACATATATATATATATATTATAAAGGACAAACATATCTGTGCGCAACGCATACGTCATTTTGCGAATGGCAACACGTTGAAATTTGAAAATAAAATTTTGGTTTTGCAATTTTCTCTACTGCAAATTTTTAAATTTCTAAACATCGCACATTTTAAATTTTTATACCGTCGTATAAGGAAAAAAATGCTCTTGTAAATGCAATTTGTTTGAAAGCTGTATCTTAATTTAATTTTAAGATGGTAATTTTTTTGTAGTTTTTATTACTTATTTTTGTAATCGTTGCAACTGAAGTACTCCATTTCTGTTGAAAGTGAAGGGGAAAAAAAGGAAAATGGTAGATTGCTGTATATTTTTGTTACCATTTTCTCATAAAAACTGGAAAACAAAACAAAACTGAAATTAAAATACGTGCTATGTCAAGAATATTGTCTTTAATTTATTGCAATTTAACTTTACAAACTGTTATGGGTTTTTTTTTCTCTGAGCAGTTAAATTTCCACCTAGATTGAATCCTGTATATAAAATCATAACAATAACTTCTAGCTGAATTACAGAATTACTGTAAAAGAAAACTTTAACACTAAGATATCAATGCCACACTTAAAGAATTTTAAAACTGCAACAAAATACTAAAGCAAATACAGGGTTCTCAATTTATCTGCTCAGATCAACCCCAACAATTGTCATAGAGTCAGAATATTCATGCATGACCAGAGGAAATCACTTAAAAAGAGATGAATATAATTAATTAAATGAAATTTAAACATACCGCAAGACAAATTACTTAAAGGAATATGAATGAACTGAAAAGGTAGATTAATTTGAGAATTTTGAATAAGTTCACAGTCAAGAGCTGAGATATGAAAACAAGCTTCAAAGTCATACATAAAAAGAATAACTCTATGGGCTGTGATCGTAATGTGGCTAAATTCATTAAATTGTAAAGGTGTGTAAAATTGAAAATTTTAGTTAACTTAAGCTGTTTACCTTCATTACAACAAAAAACTAGAAGAAACACTGTTCATATTCTCTATATTCTTCAATTTATTAATGATTACTTTTAAATCTTTATTTTTAAATTAATATATAATTAATTTTAGAGAAACAGACCATTTCTACTTCTTCTTGGGTTAATTTGAACTGAAACATTTATTCTCATTATTTCTGTTTTTTAAAGAATATTTACTTATTTAAACCTAGTGAAGTTACTTTATTGAAGAATACTTTTAGCAGTGCGAAAATAGATACAAGTCAAGAGAATAAGATTAAAATTAAATTTAATTCTTCATAGGGAGTTTAAACTCTTATACATACAGGTGTTTCAAAACTTATTTCTCAAGTTATCACAATTAACAAATGATATTGTAAATATTCTAACATTAATAGGACAGATTTTTATCATGTTGACATTTTCTGGCTTCAATTATATAGATTGCAACTTTTAAAACAAAGATAATCAATCATTACGTTATAATGGAACAAGAGAAAAAAAACTTAACATACCCAATGTAATCCATAGTAGGTTTCCGACATGGTACACTACAAATTATTCTATTTTCTTTTAACAGTGTTATCTTAAACACAATTTTTTAGATGACTTTTCTTTGACGACCATATCTTAACTGGCAGTGTTTTTTTTTTTGTTTTCTGTAGTAGAAAAAACTCCTTATCTTGAAAATAGTTCCAGGGGGTGGGCTACACCCCACACACTTCCTTCGGTACGCAGCTTTACCCGATGAGTCAGGAAATCGTTTTGGAATTTGAAGTCAGGAGCCAATCTCGCTCTCCGTGGAAGTAGCTGGAATTGTTTTGCTTCAACTTTAAACTAGCCGGCATCCTCCGTGATATATTTCTAGGATAAATCAATGTTTAGCAAAAAAGGGAGCGGAACGCTAACGTCTTGCTTCGCATGCTCACGATTTATCTTGGATCTCTATTTCACAGAATCTGATATCAGGGCATTTTTTTACTTGTCCGATGCTCGGTCAGCAGCCAGGTATATCCAGCTTACCAGTACAGTCGAAAGATGCACCTTCTAAAGCCGCGCTCGCTTACCGTTCATTTTAAAAAAAAAGCGAAAAGCACTTACAATTCAATTCATACTCTTTACTCGCAAGAGTAGATCTTTTCTGTCCTCGGTCTCAAAAGCGAATCCTTAATAAAAATTGTTTCATGCCTCGACAAAAAAAGGGGGGGGGGGTTTCCCGGGCCCCTTTGGCCCCTCAAAATTTTATGTTGTTTCACATCTTACTGCACTCAGGACCCCTCTAAAAAAAAACGCTACACGACCAACAAGCCACGCGCTCGCTTCTCGCGTCCCCTCAATTCTTCCCGCGTTACTTCCCAGGAAGCAATAAAGGGTGGAGGCGAAAACTGTTTTCATTGGTCAATTTCCCTACCTAATGCCAAGAACATCTCGTTGCTATGTCCCTCTAACCACGGGGAGATCACGTGAACTCAAATCTCAGAAGCCCAGGCAATACTTGCACCTGCTTAAAAAATTGTTTTTCGTAAACAAAGTCATAAAACTGCATTGTAAAAGGGGCTGGTATGCTATGAGAAAAATAGCATTCCCACACAATAATCCTGTGTTTAAAATGTAAACGTGTGTGGTCCCAATTATTTCTGAACACAGCTGACCATTTACCCCACGTTTGCTAGTAAAAGAGAGAAAAGGGAGATTTTTTTTTTTTTTTTTTTTGTGAGAGAGTATCCCAAAAGAAAAGGTTTTATTTACAGAAAAATAGAGGAATGTTTTTGAATAACAACATTTACATGTTGTAACATAATTTAAGTACGAGAAATTAATAAAAAGAAAGGGTGCTTAATTTATTAAATTACTTTTATTTATTTATTTATTTTTATTAATTTTAGAAAACACAACTGACTTTAAACTGAACTCTTAAAAATAAAGAAAGTGTACAATGAAAAATTTTGACTAGAACTAAGCTATTAATGATATACAAAAAAATGGGGGGAGGGGGCGCGTGCTGTGTACAAATAATATATTTTAAAATGAAAATTTCTTAAAAATAAGTAAATTACGCCTAACAGGATTCCCCGTCGGTTGAAAAAAAATCAATTTTTTTTGAATGAAATACAAAAAAAAATTTATTTTTTGAATGTCAAAGAAGAAACACAAGGCCAAAAATTTCAAAACGAAAAAATTAAAAAAAAAACCCAGTACATGTCCCAATGAGTCACTTACTTAATCTCGGTGAATCTACTCAAGGATCTTTGACCATCAAAACAAACTAAACTTCAGCCCGAAAGACAGATCAGAGTCCCGTTGTACATTCGCCACTACTGCAACACACTCCGGAAATGTGAAACAGTAGTTTGACTACAGCAAACTTCCCAAAAGGTCCAAAATTGTAAATGTTAGAAACAAAAACTGAGATACCTATACTACGTATAAAAATTATCTACTTTTCCACACACAATTCACAGACGAAAATCACCATGACTGCAATTTATTTCTGGACAATGGCGAGCAAAGTTAGTATATGAGATCGCCGACTTGAGAACTACCACTAGAGCTCACTCTAGTTACACCGTACCCGAACTCCACTCTAATAACACTAACCAAATATCCCCAACTTTGTATAGCAATATACTTACTACCTATTCCGGGGGGATTAATTTTGACTTATAGCACTGCCAGCCAGATATGGACACAAAATATATATATGCACAGTTATATAAACAAAACATAAAATCAATACACTAGTGCACAGCTGGACAATAGAATACACATAAACAGAGACAAAAAAAAAATTAACATTAGGTATATATTGTTGACAAATACATATCACTCGGAAAAATGTGGATTAGAGTTCTTCAGACTGGTGAAAAATTGTTCGTTTGAATTTTAGAAACACATAAGATCTTTCTGAGTTTTACAACTGCACTTAGAGGGCCACTGTGCATTTGGTAAGTGTATGCCGCAATGTGTGTTGCAGATAAGAACACGTAAAAATTATATACCAACTTTGGTTATCAAAATTTTGCTAAAATATCCACAAACATTAAACAGTTTGATACACCAACTGTGGTGGTGAATAATTACACCCAAAATCGAAAAAGGGAAGGCAGAAAACAACAAAAAAAATTTAAAAAAAAAACCGGTATACAGATTTAAAATGAGATGAATTAATGTAAATACACACCAAACATTTTAATACTTACATTTAGATAAACAAACCTCAGATACACTAATCTGTGTAATTTCAAACAGTATTTAAAAGTGTGTATTCCCTAAAGAATAACAATTCTAGTACCTACCCTAGAAAACCAAGTAAAATTACACACTACTATACAAAATTTTATACATAAGTACTTTATTACGTATATTAAATAAAATATACCTATCCTTGCTAAACCATTACCTTAAAAAACAATGCATATACATAAAACACAAAGCGAATAAGAAGAATTTGATGCATGCATAATTCCATTAAAAATGTACAGAAAATTTTCAAAGTTCAGAAAATACAGCTAAAAATTCGGAAAAATGCATAATAAATTAAACAATGTATGTGCGGAGTACGTTTTAATATTAAAATAACCTAAATACACACTAGAAATAATAATAACTAAGTTAGAAAACATCTAGTATATTGACAACAAACTTCCGTTACCCGGACACAAAATCAAAACAAGTTTAAAGTTCCTCAAAAAATTAATTACGTACTAAAATGCACAAAATAACATTAAAAGAATGCTAAACATATATATATATATATACAAAAAAAATATTAAAATAAAAACTATTCTAGGCAAAGATTAGTGCTTAAAAAGTTGCTACACTCTATAATTTGGCTTATCTCTCCTTTCACGGAATCCATATTGACTGGTCGGGACAGCATTCGATTTAGTTGGTATCGATTGTAAGTGACTACCATTCGAAGTACGCGATGCATCCGCATTACAATCCGACGTAACTTGATTAGCTGAATTCCCTCCCGGTGCTGGATCTGAGAGCTGAACGTCGCCTGAATTTTCCTCATGCGTATCGCTGGAAACTGGGGGGGAAGAATGATGAGCCATACTTTCGCTATCTGCCTCTGCTGAACTTAAGGGCGATTGCTCTGCGCTGTCTGCTGTATCTGGCGTGCTCCGTGGGGTCGAAAAAACTGGGACGAAGTTACGTCCGCACCTGCGCTTCCGTGGTGCAAGAAAATCGAAGTTGCTTGTCGAAGGGACGTCAGTTACAATCGGACTGGACTCAATCGATATAGAATCGACATCCTGCTGTTGTTGTTTTGGTACAAAAATGGGATTTCTGCTTTTAAACTCCGTTAGTCTGTCAACATGTACAACTTGCGTTTTAGATAAGTTAGATTGAAGAGCAATTTTAAAATTTACTTCACTTAATTTTTCAGTTATAGTGTAAGGGCCATTATTAAATTTAGAGAGCTTTTTTGACTGACCTGGCTTTACGGAAGGTGTGAATAACCAGACAGAATCCCCTACTTTGAAATTTTTACACACTGCAGTTTTTTCACGATACTTCTCTTGTTTTTCTGAAACTTTAACAAGACTGCTGTGTACTTCCGTGTATACTTTTCTCAATGCAGGAAATAAGAGTTCACAATATGAAGGAGTATCATTGTAATTTAAAGTTGTAGGGGTAGAAAAAATTTTATACGGAAGGTTAAGATTTCTTCCAAACATTACTGCAGCGGGGGTTAAGTTTGTGGATGAGTGTACTGCTGTGCGGAGGGCTAAAAGAGCAAATTTGAGTTTTGTATCCCAGTCTGTTTGATTTTGGTTGACGATATGACATAGGGCATTTTTCAATGTCTGATTTTGTCGCTCCACTTGTGCATTCCCGCTTGGATGAAACGGGGTTGTCTGAATGTGTTTGGTGCCAAACTTCTTATAGACTTTCTCTATAGCTTCTGATATTAAATTTTTTCCTTTGTCAGTTGTGATATATGAAGGTGCTCCATATCTTGACACGAAGTCAGCAAGGGTATCAGCTATCATATCTGAAGTGATATCGGATACTGCGTATGCTTCAGGCCATTTTGAAAACGCATCAATATATGCAACAATAAACTTATTACCCGAAAAAGTCTGGGGCAAGGGACCCAAGATGTCCAAATTTACCTTTGAGAGTGGGAATTCAGGGGTAGGCATTCTTTGCAATGGGGCGAGATGTTTTGCCTTGTGTGCACGTCTCTGTTGGCAACTAATGCAGGACTCTACTAGATGTTTGACATCAGCGGACATGCCTGGCCAGTAAAAATTTTCGCGAATGCGATCAATGGTTTTCTGGAAGGCTTGATGACAAGCAGCTAGAGAATCGTGAGTTAGTGCAAACACCTGGGGGATAAGTTCTCTTGGTACCACAAGTCTGGGCAATTTATTCAGCACAAGAGAATCTCTAGTGTCCTCGCCCACTAAAAGATCATCTTGGAAGAAAAATCGCATATACTTGGGTGCAATTTCCACCCCTTGGTCTAATTTTTGAGCAATCTGTATACACTTTTTATCTGATTTTTGCAATTCCCTGATTTTCTCTAATAAATCAGATTGTGGCATAAACATATTTCCTTTTTCCACTTCAATACAAAAATTGCAGCTGGTCACATTTTCAGAAAAATCATTCTCATTTACATACCTTGATAAGAAATCAGCTACACTGTTACAACGACCTTTAATAAATTTAATCGTAAAGGTAAAATCTGCAAGAGTGCAAACCCATTTCGCAATTCGGGATGTTGGGTCTTGAATTTTGAGCATATATGTAAGTGGGGCATGATCTGTATAAATAAAGAAGTGTGTGTTAGCTAAGTAACACTTAAAATGTGAAGTAGCCCATACTAGAGCCAGTAATTCACGCTCCGTGGTCGAATACCTCGTCTCAGGGTCTTTTAATTTTCTACTGGCAAAGGCGACAGGATGTAAACAGTTGTTATCATCAAATTGCGACAATACTGCTCCAAGAGCTGAGCCACTAGCGTCCGTATATAAATGAAATTCCTTATTAAAATCAGGGAGGTTTAAACAAGGTTTAGATATCAAAGCATTTTTTAAATCTTCAAATTCTGCCTCTGCTTCCTGATTCCAAACAAAACGACCATTATCTTTAGTTAGTAAAATTAAATTTTTGGCTCTTTTTGAAAAATCGGGAATGAATCTCCTATAAAATGATATTGTACCAATAAAGGATCTAACTGCCTTACGAGTTTTAGGTGGTTGGAAATCTTTAATTATTTCAATATTTTTATTGATTGGTGCAACTTTACCTTTTTTAATCTCAAAACCAAGATATTGAATTGTATCAGATAAGAAAAAACATTTACTAAGTTTTAACTTTAACTTATGTTGGCGAAGTCTACTGAACACTAAATTTAATTTTTCAAGGTGGGACTCTACATCTTTCGAAGCAATCACAATATCGTCGATATAAACTAGGATACCTAAATTTCCTAAGTCACCAAAAATAGCATTCATTAATCTTTGAAAAGAATTGCCAGATGTCGATAATCCGAAGCAATTCCTGGCCCACTCAAAGAGTCCTTTATGGGTGATTATTGCTGTTTTGTGTCTATCCTCAGGACGCACAACTTGCTGGAAAAAACCACTCGTTAAATCAAGGGTTGAAAAAAAATTTGACCCAGAAAGTGCATCAACCGAATCTGTTATATTCGGGATGGGATAAGCATCCTTAACTAAGTTTTTATTAAGGGCTCTGAAATCGACCGCCAATCTATAAGAACCATCCGCTTTCTTAACTAAAAGTACAGGGGAGGCGAATTCAGACATAGAGGGGGCTATAATTTCAGCTTTTAAAAGGATATCAAGTTGACTTTCTAACTCTTCTCTAAGCTTATGTGGGACTCTATATGCTTTACATTTTACGGGTTTATCTGAGGTTAAATTAATTACATGGGGGATAGTGTCACAGCCTGGTAAGTCTAAAACTGAAGCTGCAAACACATCTTTATTCTTATCTAAAAATTCTTGCATCTTAAGTTTGAGGGGGGATTCTAAATGATCAAGATTGATATCTGTGCTCCATGTCAGGTCAGCATGGTCAAAATCATCACCTGGGGCGGGTGTATTTACATTAAAAGCAAAATTACATTTATCATAGTCACAATCAGAATCATCGATACACTTTCGAACTTTGGCAACCCTCATTCCCTTTTTAAAAGTTACACTATCATCCGAAAAATTTGCAAAAGATATGTACAGCCCACGTTCCTGAGAACAGACACTTCTAGACGATAATACACTATTACAGACTTTCTGTACCAGAGGTTCCAAAATCACATTATCTTTACTTTGAATAAAATTATCTCTTGAACATTTAACTTTTGCTATAACTTTAGAATGGGGAGGTATAGTTATTACACTGGTGAGTACCGCAAAACTAATCTCATGATTTTTTGAATTTTTGTCCTCATTACATGTATCGGTACTTGTTTCACTCAAATGTGCAACTTCACTATTAGTTACATTGACCTGGCAGACAGGATAAACACTTTGCATTTCCCTATTTTTACTTTTTCCCTCCTCCTCATTCATTATATCTGAGCTTACGTTAGTATTTACATTATGAATATTTACATTAACACTTATCTCATTTTCATTCGAATTGTTGCAACCTATATTACTATTTACATCATTACTGTTACTAATACTACTTATACACCCTACATACAGTTTATTATTATTTACATTATCCCCTACATTAAAAATCTCATTCATATTTAGGGAATTTTCTACATTTGAATTTATCTCTGAGAGATCCTGAACAACAGAGCATTCATCTTTATTTACATTGCTTTGACAATTATCACCAATTACAGCTTTACTCATTTCATTAATGTTTTTCTCCCTAACCTGTACTTTCCTATCTTCCTTATCTGCTTTTAATTCTAGTTCATCTTTATGATTATACTCCATGTTGTTCAGAGTTTCCCCAGAAGCTTTATGTTTAAAAAAATTCTCCTTTGGGAAATTTGTTTGACATGCTACAGATTCAGTTTTGTAAAAATTGACATTGTTTATTTTACTATATTCACATTTGCTGTCAACCAGTGGGGAAGGGAGGGAGTTTTGCACACTATTTTTACACAAAGTCTGCTCGTTTACATTCAAGATAATGGATTTTTGTTGACAATTAATAATGGCACTATATTTACTTAAAAAGGGCATACCCAAAATGGCAACAAATTCATTAGCTAATTTTCCTGGTACCACGAAAAATTCTGCCTGACAGTTTACATCATTGAACTTAAAGTTTAAATCTATTTTTTCTGTAAGTGGAACCTTTTCACCTGTTACCGTTAAAATCGGGGTATTGCATGGAGTGGTATTTGCAAATGGAATAAGATTAAGGCCTTGCCTGGATATCAGATTAATTCCTGAGCCAGTATCACATAACACATTTAAAAAAATATTATTTATAAAAATTTTCATTGTAGGCAAATTGTAAACAGACAGGGAAAAAACATTATATACAGAGGGAGGAATGTCGTTAGGCCTATCATGAGTCAGTCCGACTGATTCTGACTCAGCCCCTACTCGTTTAAACCTTTATTTTCCTGAGTTACATTATTTTGGCCCGTTTCCTGTTGTGGGACATTGTTGTCGCCACCTCTACCTCTTGTATATTGCCCTCTACCTCTATAATTATTCCCTATTTGAGAGTTATCATACCTTCTACCTCTTTGAGGCTGTTGGTATCCAGACATACCCCTACGACCCTGATAACTCCTATTGTTACCTCTCCAAAACTGGTTTCTGGGGTTTTGGGAGCAATCTCGAGCAAAATGGTTGAGACCCCCACACGTATAGCAAGAAAAATTTGAAAAATTTGTTTGTTCTGGGTTCCACAACCTTCTGTCATTATCTGTTTTCTCCACTAAACTATCAATTTTCGCAGTTAACAATTGTAATTGTTGTCTTAGCTCCTCAATTTCCTGCTTCTGATTGTTTACATTCGGTTTTTTAGCTTGAGTAGCCGCGCAAGCTATATTGATAGGTTGCGGTTGAGTTGCCTGTGCCAAATCGTGGGAGTATAAGGGGTTAACACTCCTACAAGCTTTTTCCTCTAATCGGGCATAAGCTAAAATTTCAGCAGGTGTTTTTGGGTCTTTTGAAATTACCCCCTTCCTGATTTCTGGCAATAAATTTCCCAGCAGCATGGAGTGTAGCATTGCATCTCTACTTTGCTGCGCTATTGTTGATGATACCCCATCCATAACAAGAGCCCTTAGGGAAAGATCAGAAGCCCTGTCAAAAAATTCTTGAACAGACATAGCAGGTGTTTGCTTAAAATTTAAAAATTTAGCTAAAGCTACATCTGGGGTTTCCTGATGAATGTACCTCTCTTTAATAATTTTAACCAGTTCTGCACTATCCTTACCCTTATGCAGTTTCAATAGTTTAGCAGCTGTTCCCGAAACTCTGCTTAATAAAGCAAACTTTTTCTCCCCCTCATCCCAGCCGAAAAAATCTGCTAATTCCTCCCACTTTTCAAGAAAGTCAGAACATGAAACTGTTGATTCACCATTAAAAGGGGGGATGCTTGAAAGGTTGTCGACTAAGGCCGTTTTCTTTTGTACAAGTGCAAGTTCTTTTGTAGCTTCATCTGCCATAATTAAATCTTTATATATAATCTTAACGTTAGACAGAAATAAAAGTTAAACTGTAAACTAAAATTACGTCCCTATGCAGATTTAAGAATTATACCCGGTACACAAGGGCACATTACAATTAAAACACTTACACAAAAATAAAATTATGTAAAGTATGACAGAAAAATTAGTATTTGAGAAAAGAAAAACTTCTTAGGGGGGGGGGGGGGGCATATACTTAGAAACCTCACACCTTGGAGCATACACTTATACATATATATTATAATACACAACATATGAAAAAACACACACATATATATATATACCTATTGTCCAGCTTGCCCCTAAATTTTTGGTAAATGAATGACTGAATTATCACTCGCATGAACTCTGTACAAAATGTGTATACTAACTGAATGGCAATTACCAATAAAAATGAACTACCTAAACTTTTAAATCACACCCGCACAAGCAAAAAAGGACAATTCTGGAATTTTGCGAGAGGAAAACATTGAAAATTTGTAAAGTATAGAGTTCTAAATTCAGTCAAACAGTTAATTCCCAACCAAATACTGTAATATATAAAATCACACATAAATTCAATACAATAACCAGGCCTTTAATAACATGGCACCATTCTTGTTATGGGTTTTTTTTTCTCTGAGCAGTTAAATTTCCACCTAGATTGAATCCTGTATATAAAATCATAACAATAACTTCTAGCTGAATTACAGAATTACTGTAAAAGAAAACTTTAACACTAAGATATCAATGCCACACTTAAAGAATTTTAAAACTGCAACAAAATACTAAAGCAAATACAGGGTTCTCAATTTATCTGCTCAGATCAACCCCAACAATTGTCATAGAGTCAGAATATTCATGCATGACCAGAGGAAATCACTTAAAAAGAGATGAATATAATTAATTAAATGAAATTTAAACATACCGCAAGACAAATTACTTAAAGGAATATGAATGAACTGAAAAGGTAGATTAATTTGAGAATTTTGAATAAGTTCACAGTCAAGAGCTGAGATATGAAAACAAGCTTCAAAGTCATACATAAAAAGAATAACTCTATGGGCTGTGATCGTAATGTGGCTAAATTCATTAAATTGTAAAGGTGTGTAAAATTGAAAATTTTAGTTAACTTAAGCTGTTTACCTTCATTACAACAAAAAACTAGAAGAAACACTGTTCATATTCTCTATATTCTTCAATTTATTAATGATTACTTTTAAATCTTTATTTTTAAATTAATATATAATTAATTTTAGAGAAACAGACCATTTCTACTTCTTCTTGGGTTAATTTGAACTGAAACATTTATTCTCATTATTTCTGTTTTTTAAAGAATATTTACTTATTTAAACCTAGTGAAGTTACTTTATTGAAGAATACTTTTAGCAGTGCGAAAATAGATACAAGTCAAGAGAATAAGATTAAAATTAAATTTAATTCTTCATAGGGAGTTTAAACTCTTATACATACAGGTGTTTCAAAACTTATTTCTCAAGTTATCACAATTAACAAATGATATTGTAAATATTCTAACATTAATAGGACAGATTTTTATCATGTTGACATTTTCTGGCTTCAATTATATAGATTGCAACTTTTAAAACAAAGATAATCAATCATTACGTTATAATGGAACAAGAGAAAAAAAACTTAACATACCCAATGTAATCCATAGTAGGTTTCCGACATGGTACACTACAAATTATTCTATTTTCTTTTAACAGTGTTATCTTAAACACAATTTTTTAGATGACTTTTCTTTGACGACCATATCTTAACTGGCAGTGTTTTTTTTTTTTGTTTTCTGTAGTAGAAAAAACTCCTTATCTTGAAAATAGTTCCAGGGGGTGGGCTACACCCCACACACTTCCTTCGGTACGCAGCTTTACCCGATGAGTCAGGAAATCGTTTTGGAATTTGAAGTCAGGAGCCAATCTCGCTCTCCGTGGAAGTAGCTGGAATTGTTTTGCTTCAACTTTAAACTAGCCGGCATCCTCCGTGATATATTTCTAGGATAAATCAATGTTTAGCAAAAAAGGGAGCGGAACGCTAACGTCTTGCTTCGCATGCTCACGATTTATCTTGGATCTCTATTTCACAGAATCTGATATCAGGGCATTTTTTTACTTGTCCGATGCTCGGTCAGCAGCCAGGTATATCCAGCTTACCAGTACAGTCGAAAGATGCACCTTCTAAAGCCGCGCTCGCTTACCGTTCATTTTAAAAAAAAAGCGAAAAGCACTTACAATTCAATTCATACTCTTTACTCGCAAGAGTAGATCTTTTCTGTCCTCGGTCTCAAAAGCGAATCCTTAATAAAAATTGTTTCATGCCTCGACAAAAAAAGGGGGGGGTTTCCCGGGCCCCTTTGGCCCCTCAAAATTTTATGTTGTTTCACATCTTACTGCACTCAGGACCCCTCTAAAAAAAAACGCTACACGACCAACAAGCCACGCGCTCGCTTCTCGCGTCCCCTCAATTCTTCCCGCGTTACTTCCCAGGAAGCAATAAAGGGTGGAGGCGAAAACTGTTTTCATTGGTCAATTTCCCTACCTAATGCCAAGAACATCTCGTTGCTATGTCCCTCTGACCACGGGGAGATCACGTGAACTCAAATCTCAGAAGCCCAGGCAATACTTGCACCTGCTTAAAAAATTGTTTTTCGTAAACAAAGTCATAAAACTGCATTGTAAAAGGGGCTGGTATGCTATGAGAAAAATAGCATTCCCACACAATAATCCTGTGTTTAAAATGTAAACGTGTGTGGTCCCAATTATTTCTGAACACAGCTGACCATTTACCCCACGTTTGCTAGTAAAAGAGAGAAAAGGGAGATTTTTTTTTTTTTTTTTTTTGTGAGAGAGTATCCCAAAAGAAAAGGTTTTATTTACAGAAAAATAGAGGAATGTTTTTGAATAACAACATTTACATGTTGTAACATAATTTAAGTACGAGAAATTAATAAAAAGAAAGGGTGCTTAATTTATTAAATTACTTTTATTTATTTATTTATTTTTATTAATTTTAGAAAACACAACTGACTTTAAACTGAACTCTTAAAAATAAAGAAAGTGTACAATGAAAAATTTTGACTAGAACTAAGCTATTAATGATATACAAAAAAATGGGGGGAGGGGGCGCGTGCTGTGTACAAATAATATATTTTAAAATGAAAATTTCTTAAAAATAAGTAAATTACGCCTAACAAAACGATAGACCACTTTCTCTTTACATAAATGTATTTTAAAGAATATTTGTTTGACTTATTTTCGCCGCATTTATTTAATTCGTATCAAAAATCTGAAAGAATGCAATTTCTGCTGGGTTTGTACATTATTCCGCGATAATATGTCATTTGCATACTGTTCTATAGATGTTGTTTAAGACAGGATCATAAAAGTGGGATGATTTAGCGGATGCAATTGACGTCATTTTATGAAAAAAAAAAGCGTGTATTTTAATTCTTAAAACTGAAATATGTTTTGTAGAAGTGCGTCATTTTCACACTAGCTGCTTTGAAATTCTTCACAGGTGAAAAGGCTTTATCTTTGAAAATAACGTAATCGAAATCTCACACTGATAAAACGCAATGTTTTACAAACATTTATAGTGACTTTATGGAAGAGCAGTAACAGACAGTCTGCATGCTCTTTGTCCGAAAAACAGCGATTTATATTACAGAACTCGATGATTCTCTCTTGGATGAAATCGCTTCGCCGAGTTAGAGAAGCAATCAAAGATCTTGGCTATAATTCGAGGTTTAAAATAATACCATGTTCTCCAAGTTTTTGTCCAAAATCCTCCCTACTAATAAAATTTTATTGCTATTCTTTAAAACATATTACTGTAATTGTATCAAAATAACATAATTTGCTTAATTTAATTTTTCATAGTTTTATATAATTTACTAGCTAAAGTACCCGGCGTTGCCCGGAAATTTAAGAATGTTTGACTTGAAATACCAATTTCAAAATTTAACATACAAAAATAAATAAATAAATAAATAAATAACAGTCGAAATGTTATGCCCATAAATCAAATGAAAACCCAATAAAAAATGTATAAATTTATATAACAGACGCAAAATAATACAGCTATAAATGAACTTATTTCCCTTCATCATTGGAACAATGGTGTTAAAGTACGCCAATATTTCCATAATCGAGTTTTAATCATGCTTCAACACCTTTCTTTCACATTTACATGACGTTATATATTCACCACGTCCTTTATATTTAGAATATGACGTAATATTCCATTTTTTTTTATTCGTCAAATTAATTAAATAATTATAATTTTTCACATGGAAATCATAAAACAGAAATTATGACGTAACATTCACTTTTGTTTTTAATTCGTCAAACTATTTATTTTATTTACATTTTTCAAGTGGAAACCTTGCAGTAGAAAAGTTATGGTGTAATATTTAAATTCGTCAAGCCATTTATTTCATTTTTTCACGTGAAAATCTTGCAATAGAAGAGTAATTGTTGTGGCAAGAATTTTATTGTGGATTTTTAAATATTGGCAAGTTATAACGAAAAATGTTTCCATTTGATTGGAAATTGCTGTTAAATTTGTGGTTTTTTATTAATTAAAAATTAACTATAAGTTATTTCGATTCCGGGTGGGGTTCATTTTTGACCAATTATCAACTCGTGGGATATAGTCCCAGGTGGGGGTGCCCTTCGTGGGGGTCTTTCTAAGGGAACCTAACCCGTATTTACGCATGGAAACACATGGTTCGAAAAAAAAAAAAAAAAAACGAAAATTCCGAACGATTAGGCCGATGGACACGATCGGGTTCGAACCCAGCACCTCCCGTCTACCAGCTTCGAGAGTAGAACCTCTCGACCACTGGTGGGGCCCATTTCGATTCCGGATTACTTTAATTGCCTCGGCCGTGTTTTAATGCACATGTACGTAACATTTCACAATTCTGGCTTCCAAACTGTGGATTTGTATAGAATTACAGACAAAGAAATTTTCATTTTTGTATATTAGATATATTTAAAACACAAGAATGTTTTTTTTGCCATCCGCCCTGAACCAAATTTATTAATAATTTTTTTAAACTGAAAGCTGTTAATTTGTAGATGTGCCTGCACTAGCTGTTTTTTTTTTCTTAAAATATCTCATTATTATATTAGATACATTTAAAACACAAGAATGTTTTTTAGTCATCTGCTCTGGGCTTTCTGTTGAACCAAATTTACTAATAAATTTTTTAACTGAAAGCTGTTCATTTGTAGATGTGCCCGCACTAGCTGTTTTTTTTTGTTTGTTTTTTTAAATATCCCATTATTATATTTTACTTTTAAAAGTATTCTATGAAACTTCTTCAAAATGATGGCATCAGAGATAGCTTTCATTATTGCAGAGAAAAGAGAAATAATAAGGTTTAATTATCTTTATTCATGCGATTATCTGATAAAAATTCAAAATTGTTGATAAAAATTGTTGTACAGGGTTTAATGGCGCAAAATCCCATTAAGAACATAATATTTTGAACGGAAAATGACGTACTGCTTTTCAAAACAAGCATTTTCCTCATAATTTTTTTTTTCTTCTGTGTGTATTAAGTTTCAGACACTAGGAGAAATGCTTAAGTAAGTGAAAATGACATATTTAAAAGAAAACGACGCTTTCCTTAGATTAAAAAAAAACTTTTTATCACAAATGGGTTAAAAAGCATAAATTACGGCAATTTTTACTCTCCGGTACTGAGATTAGATTCTCGAGTTAAGAGTGCGACTGTTCACATGCAAAGATTTTGCTGACAATCGTGACTTCACGTTTTGAGTTAAAATGATTTTAAAATGATCAAATTAAAATACTAATTTTTAAAAAAGGGTGATTGCTGGTATGATAGGTTAATTTTTAAAATTACCTCTATCGCGTGGCGCTCGATTAAGAAAGGTTAACTCGTTTGCCCTTAAAACAACATAAAGAGTTCATCATTTTCTTACGACTAATATTCCGTAAAAAAAAAAAAATAAATAAATAAATAAATAAAACTTACTCTATGATTAAATAAATAAAATTATATTAATTAAACACAAATTTAATAGACGTGTAATTGAACTACGCACTTAAAGTCAGAAATTATCAGAAAATAAAAGGATGCCGTAAGCAGCAAAATCTTGGGCTAATTACTCTTAGCGGCTAATACGAAAAAATCGCTTTTGATAAATTTCAAAAGTTTATTTCATTGTATAATTAATATGTTTAATATGAAACATGATTTTTTATTTTTAGTGGACAAACTAAAAAATATATTGCATGTAAAAAATGTTACTTTTCAATTAAAAAAATTGGTTTTCACCTATATTCTGGAGCCCGGGAAGACCGGGTACGATCCCCTAGTTATACAAGGTGTCCGGTTTCAACGGTGTCCAATGACTAATTCCTAAACCGTTAGTCATAGGCATATAGTTCCAACTACAAAAATGTTTTAAATTAGGTAAAGAAAAATTTTAAAAGCGATTTGGATCAATAAAAACATTTCTTAAAAAATTACGAAATTTAAATTTTTATACTGTCCCCCGGTTCTATAACTTATATTTAGTAAAATTTTCCTTTTACACTGGCAAGTAATACACAAAAAGTCCCGTTATTCTACGATTAAAATTGACCGAGTAATAGCTGTTTAAAGTTGGAGCATATTTTTTGCTGCAAATTGGGGGTCATTCACAAATTTAGTCGAAATATAATTTCGTCAGATATATTAAAATATGGTTGAGAGTAAAATTAACATTGCAATATAAATTTGAAATCTTTAATCATTCTGACATATTAATGCAAAATATACAATTTGTAATAAACATTTAAGAAGAAAGAAAAAACAGAATTTTTGTTAAATAAAAAGGTGCTAAATTAACCGCCTCAATTCTTTACTAAATGATACGTATTTTACAATATTATTAGATTGCACTAGTCTGCAAAAGTTGGGTTATGTCATGTTTTTTAGCTTTTGATAATTGATTCTTATGTATTCTGTACCGTTGAATCTGAAATTGACCTTCATTTTTAACCATCGCATCGGAATTTTTCGCAAATTTCAAAGTTAAAAGTTCAAAGTTAAAATTGAATCTCCTCCCTCATCTCATCAGACCACTTAACTATTTAGCTGTAAGAATCCCAGGATAAGATAAAATATCGAATAAATTATTGAATAAAATAAAATAAAACATTAATGTTTTACATATGTTTTATAGTATGAGATTTTCGCTATATTTTAACTTATACATTTACGATTTGCAAAAAAATTCTAACGTGATGGTTAAAAATGAAGGTCTTTTTCAGATTCAGTGCTAAAAAGTACGTAAAAATCGATTATCAAAAGTTAAAAAACATAACCATCTCCTCTACTTTATAGTATCCAATTTTTGTTATTCTTTAAATTTGACAATTTATGATTTACGAAATATCCTGACATGATGGTTAAAAATTAACCTAATTTTCGGAGTCAGTGCTAAAAAATACATAAAAGCTAAATTAGTCAATCTGAAACTTAATAAATGTTAACTTAATCGTAATACTTGTACGATTTTTTTCAAAGTACAGATACACATGAAATAAGATCGTTGAATACTTTAAGCACTTGGTATGTGACCCCTCAAACCCAAGCCGAACTCATTTGTTTTCAGAGCAGAAAAGTCATGCATTTTTAAAGTTTCATAACTCGTTGAATTTTAGTGTTATATGAATGGAATTTTTTTTGTCTTACTTGTCAGTGTAAAAGGAACATTTTACTAAATATAACTTATAGGACCGGGGGACTGTATAAAAATTTAAATTTCGTAATTTTTTAAGAAATGATTTATTGACCTAAATCGCTTTTAAAATATTTCTTTACCTGATTTAAAACATTTTTGTAATTGGAACTATATGCCTATGACTAACGGTTTAGGAATTAGCCATTGGACACCGTTGAGACCGGACACCCTGTATATACTACTAATAATAATAATAAATATTATATATATATATATGAGGGTTTCACAATATAAGTTTAAATTTTTATTCATGTTTTGTACATTCCTTTTAATTTTTCTCAATACATCTTCAATTATTCCATTTTAATATGCAGCATTTTGGATTATCAGTTTTATGGTATCATAAATGATTTCATTTTATTGGTCAATTTTTCATTTGTTAAAATGGTTTATAACTACGAAAAGTTTGACTATATATATATATATATATATGAGAACGTGAGTTTCAAAAATTGCCTTGTTCAAAATTTAAAAAATCGTATTTTCTCAAGCAATTTATTCTATTGTTAAACCTGCACAAAAAAAAATATCTTCAAAAAAAAATATCTTCAAAAAAAAAAAAAAGTTTTATCCTTATCCTGTATTTCTGAATTTGTAAATTCTTGGTTTACAATGAAAACCAATAGACCCAGTTGGTTTTTCGCGATTTCCCAAAATTTGATTTTCTGGTTAAGGCGAGTTTTGAAACTCACGTCCTCATATATAATATGCTAGAAGTACTTTCTAAATACATTTTGAAATATTTCAGAAATATTATGAAATATGGAACAATATAGATTTAGCAATTTCTTGTCGAAAATTAAGAATAAATAAAAGCAATAAGAAAATTGATACTTAAGAAATAATGTGCAGTAAAAATGTTTAAATAATTGCGGTCGAAGAATTTCTATATGAAGTAAATCTTTTATAAGAACAAAAGAATCTTCATTTTCTTCAAAATACAACCTTTACATGGCTGAAGCAAAAGCTGAAAAATAATTCCTTTTACTTAGTAATAAACTCTCTGAAAAAATATTTATGGGTTTGAAAATTATTTTAGTATTAGTTTCACAAGACCTAAGCAACTTATTTGTTGTCTCGAATTCCAGAACGATTGTTGAATGTGCATAAAAACAACAACACGATACTAGAACACAGTTTTTGAAAAGACATTGGGCAATTCCATGTCCCGTGTGGGGCAACGTTTTTACATATTACTGCTGTTTTAACGATGTTATTATATCCTCTAATTAAAACAACTGTGCTAATTAAGTTAAATAATGCTATAAAAAGTGATAGAATATCTTTATTAAGACTTACGATCGTTTCATCGCACAATCGGCGACATTTTCAAAATCAATCATAATAGAAAATATTTTCACATAACTTAAAAACAATAATATAGTAAACAATGTCACGAAAGGAACGTATGCAGGAGTATACGAAATACCTTTCACCAAAGAAGATGGAACAAAGCAGTTTTATATAGGTATGACAAGCAGAAAACTTACTAGAATCAAAGAACATATAGCAGACATCAAATACAATAGAAGAACCACAGCTTTGGCCAGATTATGCAGCGAAGAACCTTTACAGATTGAATTTAAAAATAGCAAGTTAATTTATCCATCAAGATTTTATTTACCATCCATAGTCCGAGAATCAATAGAAATATTTTTACGCAACGAGAATATTTGCAATGATTCTGTGTCCCTTGATTTACCTAGAATTTGGAAAGAGATACTAAGTAATATTAGAAATAATAGTAAAAATTAATCCACACTCGCAAATAGCCAAGTTAATTTTATTTTATTTTATGTTTTGCAATGTTTTTCAGTATGCTTGATGTCTCGTGACATTGTTTACCATGTTGTTTTTAAATTATGTGAAAATTAATCCACGCTCGCAAATAGCTAATTTAATTTTTATTTTATTTTATGGTTGCGATATTTTCATTATGCTTCATGTCTCGTGACATTGTTTACTATATTATTGTTTTTAAGTTATGTGAAAATATTTTCTATTATGATTGATTTTGAAAATGTCGCCGATTGTGCGATGAAACGATCGTACGTCTTAATAAAGATATTCTATCACTTTTTATAGCATTATTTAACTTAATTTGTTTATAAGTGATTATTATACATGTTTTTATAACTGTGCTAATATGAAAATCTAGGGTTTTTTGTTACTTTTAATGTATAGTTTATATTTTAATAACTTATAAGTTAATAGATATAGACATTTATGTAAGTGTTACGCGCAGGACATTTTGTCTGTTTTTATGCAATGGCCCTGAAACGGGCAGATTAAATAGGTCTAGGATTTAACATTTAAATGCCTGGTGTTGCTTTTCGGTAACATACCTAATTTAGGCTTCAAAAATACTATTAGAATAATATTGAAGCTATAATGGCTAATGTTGTCAATAAAATACATTCTGAAAATATTATTAAATCAATTTTCAACATGTAGATGGCAACACTTGTGCTGTTTAAGAATAAAGATAGATTTATTTTTTCAATTGTTGCTACATGTTCTTTTTGTTTTGTTTGGAAGCTTGCGAAATACCCTATTTTGTTCTGCAGTGAGTAAGTAAAATTTATTTCTTATTGTAGTTCCTAAAATTCTTGTGTGTCTAATATTATAGGACTTTATCAAGGAAAATTATTTTTTCCATTATTATTTTTTCCATATTAGACCAGTATTGCCGATTAGTAATAAACTGTTTTTTAGCCGTAACCTATACTTAAAACAAAATATGATTTTTTTTAGTATTTTTCCCATGATTTATTTAAAAAATGAAATCCGAAAAAAATTATTACAATGATTTTTGAAAAGTCCGGCATTTAAGGGTTAATTTGTGGAGATTTTTAAACCTATTAAAAACAGACAGCTTACTTAAGTAGGATGTTTAAAATGTGGAGATTGTTAAACCTATTAAAAGGCCATTCCCTATCACGTGTGAGACAGCCATATTACTGCTGTTTTAACGATGCTATTTTATCCTCAAATTAAAGCAAATATACTGATATGAAAATCTAGGTTTTTTTTGTCATTTTTAATGCACAGTTTATATCCTAACAACTTATAATTTAATAGATATAGGTATTTATGTAAGTGTCACATACAGGATCTTTTGTCCGTTTTTCATGGAACTGCCCCATTATGCAAATGTCTTCCATAAATACCTTCATAGTTTCATTTTGAAGAACGTAGTACTTATAACTTATAAGGGAAGGTTTTAAACCAGTTCGGATTAATTTTTTTCAGAAGTAGGCTGATTCATAAAACCATATCGAGAAATGCTATATCACAAGGTATTGTTTCATAAATTCGCAGAATTGTACATAAAAGAATTTTTTTTTGTGCTCTTGACATCAGTCAGACTGCAAATTTTACTGTATAAAGTTAAACCTATATGCTTTGAATGCATCCATATATTTCATATTTTTCTTCAGAAAATTAAAAAAAAAAATTAATTATTTTTTCTGTATACTGTTCTAAAAAGATCTTTCTTTCTTTTTATGTGAGAAAATATTTCTAAAATACGCAGTAATACACAGTTTTATTTTAAGTGTTAAAATTTTATTTCTAACTTGAAAGCTTCACTTGCGTTCTAACGCTTAAAATATAATATTAAATGTGTATTTCAAATAATAATAAACAAAAGTTTTAATGCCCGTATTATATTATACGTTTACATTTATACCGATATTTATCAGGAATTATATATATATATATATATATATATATCTTTATATATATATATATATATATATATATATATATATATATATATATATATAAATTCGGTTTATGGCGTCAGATGCCGCCATCCGAAGAATCTACAACAGTATTTTTCCATATTTTCCGGTCAAGGGTCCATTCCTCCTGCAGACCTCTACCCCTCATTGCCTTTGCAATATCATCCATCCAGTTCTTTCGTGGTCTTCCCCGTTTCCCTTATTTATTTGTTTTATAATTGAATGTGATTTTGGGTAGTCTTTCATCATTCATTATTTTATCAGGAATTACTTGTACCAAAAAATGAGGTATTATGCTTGTGTGTGCTATACTCGTTAAACGTAATTATAATGTATCTAAGTAACTATTTTATGACTGGTTATCGAGTATAACAGAAACAAGCATGATTTAACAGTGTATTTTAACAGTGTTATTTCAACTTGAACATCGTATTTGTGATAAAATACTAATATGTGATATAATAATAATAATGGTATAAATCACAAATAATAATAATAATAGTAATCATAGTGCGTAATAATGGTAATGTTTGAGGATAAAACTTTCCTGGAGTATTTTTCTTCGTTTCCCAGCTTTTTAGAAACCTTTTGTTAAAAAATATTTTCATTAAACTACCTAAATTAGCATTACCTTCTTTCATCTAACTTCGCCTTTGTATTTCTCCTCACAAAAAGATTTTGTACGATACAAAAGCAATCAAACTCTTTACAAGCTTGATGATTACTATCGATTGATACCCATTTCATTCATTTTAATTCGAACCACTTGTATACAGTCGTGGAAAAAAAAAGTAAACACCCCCTACTAACTCTGCAAAAAAATTATTGTAGAAGAAAGTTACTGGTAAAAAACGATTGGAAAAAAAGCCTACTTTTAAATGATGCATATAAAATTTGCTTAGAGGGCCATCTACATATCAAAATGAGCCCAAACTTTGTTTTTTTTTTTTTCAATAGCGATACCCAAGTTTGACACCATAAATAAATTCTACACCCTTCAATTAGTCGAAAAACAAATTTTCATGAAATTCGTATGATTAGTTTCAGAGAAATTAATTATTTTAAAATGAGGATATTTTTGGGGTTGTATCTAAATTGAAGTTCGGTACTCGATTGTTGAAAAGCTACAGAATAACTATGTCACTTCTATTAATGTATTATTTCTTGGCAATATGACCATCTCACTCGCTTAACATTTCAATAAAATGAGTAAAATATATATATTTCAAATTATGCTTTTCTGCACATCATAGGCGACCCCTTAAAACATAATTTTCACGTTTTTTTAATCATAATTCGAAAACTTCTAGGAAGAAAAATTTGAAATTTTGGATTCGCATCAAGCAGGACATAATAAATATAAATCTATCAAAAAAATTGCTGGTTGCAATTCATATTTTTTTCGAATATTAATTTCATAATTCACAATTCATATTATTAAATT
The DNA here is from genome assembly GCA_963932465.1 of Maratus speciosus. Lineage (NCBI taxonomy): Eukaryota > Metazoa > Arthropoda > Arachnida > Araneae > Salticidae > Maratus > Maratus speciosus. Next base: position 270,526,303 of record OZ010795.1, read on the forward strand.
TTTAAAATTGCAAATTTAATGCATTTATGTTTGGTTTTTTAGCATTATAACCATACAAAAAATATAAAATTAGGATTATAATTTCAGGAGATATTAATAAAAGTATGAAAATGTAATTTAACGTTAGAATTTTGAATGTTTATTAACTAACTATATTAACTATATTAACTAACTCTATTAACTCTAGATTTTGAATGTTTAAAATATTATCATACAAATGATTTGAAATTTCGTTTTCTAGGCATAGTTTGAACCGAAAATTTAAATATATTGTCAAAATTGAGTGTTGCCATTGAAAAAACAACAAATTTTTGTCTGGTTTTCATTTGTAGATGGCCCCTTAAGCAAATTTTATATACATCATTTAAAAGTAGACTTTATTTTCAATCGTTCGTACCAGTAACTTTCTTCTATTCTAATTAGTTGCAGAGTTGGTAGGGGTGTTTACTTTTTTCCCACGACTGTACCTTGCATTGTTAGTTTTTGGTGTGTAGCAGAAGTTTTGTAATAGATTTATATTAAAATATTTCAAATTATTAAATTTTTGTTTATATTTATCCAAATAAAGAGATTCTATCTTTTACGTTTCTTTACTTTCATTAAGCTAAATTCTTGGGAACCAGGTGAAGTGTTTGGTATACTTTTAAAATACCATAAGATTACTATTTATTTCAAATGCACATAGTTTTTAAAAAGTACGGTGGAACATTGCAATGCCTTTGGGACCGTCTTAGGTTTAGTTAAAATTATGCTGACTTTTCAAATACGCTTGAGTAAATTTAAATGCTATTCAAAATGAACTGAAATTTGTGAATAAGGATTAAGAACGAAGTAACTTTGATAGCATTGTGTAATAGTTGACTTTAATTTAATTTAAACTTAACACAAAGCTGAGATTATTCAGAATAGCGGAAATAATGACTCTTTATCCTCCCTACTTCTGAATGGTGAATACACCCAGTATCTGCGAAGGCATGTTGTCTTTTATCGAATTAATTCACACGCTTGGCTAATAATCAAACAGAAAGATTCCTTAGATAATACGATGAAGGAGAGGAATTCTCCGCAAACTTTATATAAAAAATTTTCTTAAATTTAAAATAGGAATTTACGCAAAACAGAACAAAGCAGATATAAAAGCCGAATAAATATATTAATGAAATGATTTCAATATCTGTCAAATTTTCTAGGTTAAGAAAAAAAAAATGCTTGATGAAAGTATGAAAATTTTATAATTATCATTGATCTGACTTTTAGAATTTTATTCTTAAGCGTATACCAGGGAAAGCTTTTCTTAGCATTTAAACATAAATAAATATATAAATAACAAATCTACTATCTACCTATATTACAAAGGATAAACATGTCCGTTCGTAACGCTGACGTCATTTTGCGAATGGCAACGGCTGATGATTAGATTTCGCTTTTTCAATTTTTGCTACTACAATTTCTTTTAGCTTCTAAACATTGCACATTTTCAATTTATACACCGTCGTATCGTAAAAAAATCTACTTTCAAATGCAATTTGTTTGAAAACTGTATCTTAATTGACGGATTTATTATACTTTTTAAAATATTTTACAAGCATTAACTTTTTAAATACACCTCCATCATGTGCAGACTTCATTACAGGAGAATAATAACCTATTTGCACTTAAAACAATATTATATCGGTTTATAACATAGCTATATTATACTATTGGTTTTAACGAATTTTATAAATTTTAGAGACTGCTGCACATGTGCACAATGAATGTCATGAACCAGTGATTTTGTTTTATTTTTTCGGTTAAATGGGCGCGTAGCTCTCATTAGAGATCTGCACGGGCCGGTCTCGGGCCTTACTTTTTTCCTGATGGTTCAGGCCGGGCCTAACTTATTTTTCTGCACAGAGCCGGTACTGGTTTCATTCCTAATCTTCACGGCCAAAAATTTTTATTCCTAGTTTTGAACCAACCCGTATGAAAATCATTGTCTCGGCGTGGCCTAGTCCGTTCAAAGGTCAGTAAAATTAGGCTTGGCACAATTAAAAAAAAAAAAATGCATACATTTTTAAATCGCCATTATTCTACAACTAAGCATTCAAATTCATGCTTTTTAAGGAATAGTAGATTTCTACGCTTATTAAAATATAGTTAAATTAAAATATAGTAAAACGTGTGAAAAAGAACCTGCCTATGACGGAAACTTGTTTTAAACTGAAAAACGTGTTGATCCATGCCAAATTAATATACTACTACGTAAGAAAAGAATATGTAGTACATTTACACTTGCTAAGAAAGAGAACTTGTCTATAAAGCATTTTTTTTTTCTTTTCTATGCAATTCCATCTTAGATTTTACTGTATAGCATTTTTCAGATTTTTAATGAAATATGGATTAACAATATTAATGATAACTGAAACATTTACATACAAGAAATAGAGATTCATTAAAGAAATAACTATCGCACACTGTGGCACTTCTATAAAAATGAAGATTATACACATGAAAAGAAAAGTTAAGATAAATATTTTTGGCCTGAACTCCTCGTACGAGACAAATTTTTAACCAAATCGACGTAAAAATCAATGTTTTGTAAAAATTCACTCGGACCGGGCCGGGCTCGGGCCGAGATTTTAATTTTTTTTCGGGCCGGGCCGGGCTCGGGCCGAACTTTTAACTTTTCTACCGGGCTGGGCCGGGCCAATAGTTTTTTTGTACGGGCCGGGCCGAATTTTTTTTCTCTCAGTCAGGCCGGGCCAGGGTCTGGAAATGTCGGTCCGTGCAGACTTCTAGCGCTCATGCATCGGTTTATGATTGGGGTTTTAACGATTTTCATAAATTTTAGAGATGACTGCTGCACAACGAATTACATGCATCCAGTGACGTTTTATTTTTCGGTTTAATGGGCGCGTAGCGCTCATACATCGGTTTGTGATAGAGGTTTTAACGAATTTCATACATTTTAGAGACTACTACACAAGGTTTGGCGAGAAAAATTGGTGGCGAGATTTTAGCGAACAGTGGCGCCCGGTTAACAGAAAATCTTCTAAATTAATGTATTAGAATGGCATAGAAGAAATTTTTATGCTGGCCACTAGTAAATTTTTGTAAAACAAATTGCAATGCGGACAGTTCTTTAAGCATAACTCAAAAACCATTTGACAGAATGAGATGTAAATTTGGTTTCGTATATTTGAAACTTTTAGAAAGTTAATCAATTTACAGTTTACAATTCATATGTTTTTACAATAAATATTTCGAAAATGCATATTTTTATAATCAGTTTTGGAAAAAGTATGAAATGTAACCCATGAATTTTTTTTTTTATCAGAAATCCATTTCCAGAAGCTTCAAATAAGCGAATCCAAACTGACATCTCATTCTGTCAAGTAGTGTTTGAGTTATGCTAAAAAAAAAAACTATCCCCATTACAATCTATTTTTTAATTATTACGAATGTATTTAACATTAGGAGTTCAGAAAATTAAACATTATTAATTCATAAAATACTTAACGAATGGCTTCCTATTTAGGTATCCTAAAAGTAAAATTTACCGGAGAAGCTAAACATGATATAAAAATAAGTGTTTGTATTGAAAATTTCAGAGTATAGTACACTTTCACTATAAAGACTGCACCTAATATCATTATTTTAACCCTTTCGCTACTTAATTTGTTTTTCAATTTTTGGAAAAAATCACTTTTATGCGAATAAAATTAAAAATAACTGCCCAAATCACAGAAGTTAAGGTTTACTGAAATTAATGAATAGGTTATTTGCTGAATTCTAACGAAAGTAGTTATTCTGCGTATTTTTCATATGGCACTAGTATAAGGAAGATTTCTTTAAGACTTTGGAAAATATCGTATTACAACAAAACTAAACAAGCATAAAAACTTAACTAGTATTTTTTTATTGTTTATCACAAAGTATTAATTCGGAAAAGTAATCCATAATTTAATTTTAAAGCGTGAAATATACGTTTGAAAAAAAAAAATTAAACGTGAACGGCTTAATGATAATTAAGAAAATAATTATTATTACTATACTGGCTGCCCTTGGTGACCAGTTTGGTCTCTCTAAAATGTATGCTAAGCATTATATCATGTTTATTCATAATTACATTTAATTTACCTACACAATCCTTCGCCAAATAGTAAAATTCTGATAGAGATACCAAGGACTCCGTAGTTTTATGTTAGCCGGGCTCAGGTGATAAATCACCAAAAACTGTTCCCGTCGCATTTTTTCGTATTTCATTAATTTCAGTTAAAATATAATCCTTTCACCCATTTCATTCAAGATGCATTAATTTCAAATTGCATCATTTAAAACTCCCGACTTTTTCTTATTTCTTAAAAAAAAAGAAAGAAAGAAAAGAAAGAAAGAAAAGAAAAATAATAAATAATACCATAAACCATGACATTTTAGTCCAACATCAAAGCATTGTTTTAATTTATCACGCGAAAAAAAAAAAAAAAAATGCCAAGTGGCGAGTTAAAAAGTTCTATTGCCAAGATTTGCACCCGGCTAACATAAAAGTACAAAGAATTTTTGCGGTCATGGCAAATTTTATGTAGTTTTATTCGAAAAAATAATTTTGATTAAAAATGGCCGCCTTGCATATGAAAAGCGGAGGGGTCAGCTCATAATCGTTTATGACACTCATATGACTTGTACTGTTATAATATAGGTGAAATGACGGCGTTGGAACAATATTTGGCAATTTATCACCTATGCCCGGCTAACAGTAAAGTACCAAGATGGTCGCCAAGTATATAAAAAAGCGAAGCGGTCAGCCCGGAACTGTTGATGACAGTCACGTGACTTAGGCTATTATTATAGATCTTATTATTACTAAATGCTGAAACATAAGTGAATGCATAATATTAAATATATAGACATACAGTATCATTATTAGACGCTGAAATTAAAAAAGAAATAATTGTTAAGATAAAATAATACTCAATGGGAAGGCAAGTCCTTGATCAAGGTCGCCAGTAGCGAAAGTCTTGACATAAATTGAAAGAAGACCTAATTTTGACTTTAATATTTCCTTTTTTAGGGATGATACAATTCTGTTTTATAAAGTTTTAACTGTATGAAAGTTTCAAAAACGAAATTAATTTTTCGCCGATCCTACGAAAATTTGCTTTGAACACGATTACTGCACTTGATCGAAGCAAAGAGTTGGTGAAAATGCACGAAGTATACAGGAATTGGCAAAAACTGAAATCTTATTTATGTATTACTTGGTTTTCTACTATTAAGTTTTGTACTAGGTTTTCTATTTTTACAACAGTTATACTATTTAAACGATTTTCATGAAAATAACGGATTAAGTGTTTTTTGGGTATAAAAATTCGTTTTCATTTAATTACGCACTCTTCATACATGTGGAAAACACAGCAGAAAGCATAAAAAGAGCACAAGAACTACCAAAAATGTAAATGAAATATAAAAATATTCCAAATTAGTATGTTGAATGTAAAATGGAACAATTTATTATATTATACCCGCTCTTCGTACAGGAAAAATAGTTAATATTCCGTAATCGGATACACTGCCAAGGTTGGGGTCAAACAAATAATGATAGCAATTTTTTTAACTGTATGAGGATTATAAAAATGATATTAAATGCTATTTCAATTTGGACCTGATTATGGAAGTTTCCTCGGTGTAATAACTACAAAAGGAGTTTTTCTCAATTATCCCGAGTGAAGGTCGGCCGACCAGGTGCTCAATAGCAGAATATTGACATTAAAAAGATGCTAGGCAAAAACCTCCAGTGATTGCATAACATCTATTTTTTTTTTCTTTTTAAAGAATGTAATTTAAAATTACGTAGCTGAAACTGTGTGGTATATTTATGATTTAAAACTTTTAAGTTATTATATGTATATTTTTTTGAAGCAATAGGGGTTATTTTTTATTTAAAGTTGATTTCTTCACGTTAAATTCTTAGAAGCTAAACAAGTTGTTTGATGTATTTTTGAATTATTGACAGATTATTGTTTATTTCAAATACTCGCATTTTTATAAAGTATAGTAGGACACTGTATTACTTTTAGGACCATATAAAGTTTATTTCAAGTTAAACGCACTTTCTATTTACGCTTGAGTGATTTCAAATGTTATTTAAAACGAATTGAACCTTGCGATAAAGAAGTAAACAAGAAGGAGCTTCGAAAGCATTGTACGATAGTTAACTTTAGTTTAATTTAAACTTAACGTATAGCTGAGATTATTCAGTACAGCGGAAGTAATTACTCTTGATTCTACCTACTGCCGTATGGTAAATAAACCCAGAATCTGTGAAGGCATACTGTCTTTTATCAAATTAATTCACACGCTTGGCTAAGAATCAAACAGAAAGATTCCTTGGAGAATACAATAAGGGAAAGGAATTCTTAGTAAAGTCTGAAAAATTTTCACTTAAATATAAATTATGTAAACATTCCTTAGAATGTAATGAAGACAGAATAGAAAAAAAGAACTCGAATGAATTTATTAATTAAATTATTTACATGGATCATATTTTCTACATATATATAAATATATATATATATCAGGCATTCTCACAAAATTTTAACTTTCAGAAATAAAAATCTGGTGAAATTAAACTTAATAAAGTAACATTTTAAACTTATAGATGAATGCCTTAATAATTGAAAATAAAGAAAAAATGGTCAGCAGCAAAGATTTTTTTTTTTTAAACTGAGGTTTAAGTTAAACTTGCGAGTTTAATTTTCCTTATCGTTTTACCTCTCTAACTTTTTATTTTCTTCTAAATTTTTACTTATAATGAATTTGCATAGTATCCACAGATCATTCAACTAAGAAATAATAATAATGTAGTATTTTTTATTGAAAATTTTTGGTATAACATTGTCTTAAAGGGGCGCTAAAGGCACGGTGATGAAAAAAAAAGGGATGGTAAGGATGGGACGCTAAGGAAAATTACCACCTATTTTTAGGCAAATCACGTCAAGTCTAAGAGTTAGCCACAATGTTCATTGATTTTTAAAAACAGTTATTTACATTGGATTAACCTTTAATAGATGTTACCGGTCTCATGGAACGGTGCTTTTTTCAATTTTCATAGTTTAACTTCCAAATTTCAGTTTATCTACAAACACTACTGAAATTTTGTTTCGTTTGGAACTTTAGTACTAACACCAGAGCCTTTTGAATAGGTGAATTTTATTTATAGCACTCCTGTACAAAAAGTTTAGTACAAAAACAACATCCTATGAGTTAATCGCGGCTTTTATTCATCTTTCGACGGAGCAGTCTCACAGACCGCTTCACACTAGTTATGTGACAATTTCTGTGACATCAGTTAAAAGTTAAATTAAAAAGAAAATTAATTTACCTTAAAAAGTGCAGGAATGAACCTTGGGGACGGTAAGACTACCAATAAAGCCATGATGCTTGAAATTGATATTTAAACGCCGAGTTAAATTCTGCAGTAAATTTCTTGTCAAACAATTTTAGTCATTCTTTCTCTAGCATACTTCGGCATGAGAAAAAAGTTGAAGGATATTCTGTGGCTGCATCTGAAGTGATTTTCTGTATAATTTTAGCAAGAGGGATGGTAAGGAATCTAAAACCCAGGGTCAGAGTTAAAAAAATAATAACACCCGTAAAAATATGTGCAGGTTAATTTTTTGCTACATATTTATTTATGTAAAACAATAGTCCCATTTTCGGAAAAAAATATTACACCGAATTACTTTTATTGAAACAATTTTATACAGACAGCTCCAAACTTAAAAATCAGCATCGGGGACACGGGACGGTATAGGAATTTCGTGGTATATTTGGGCCCCCAACATCGTCCCAAACTTATTTATCTCGTTAATATTGTTATACAGTTATGCAATGGGATGTTTTCCTGTATAAGAAATAATAATAATAAAAAAAACCCCACAAGATACATACTAAAATAAAAATTATTATTCAGGGACTTAAAAGTCAAAATAATGTGAGAATGCCTCATATACGAGGGTTGTTTTTTAAGTAAGGGCCATTTGAAAATAAAAACTAAATGAAAGAAAATTTTCAAAAACCAAATTTATTTTCAGATTCTACATACATTTTTCCATTTTTCAACATAGATGCCAAATTTGTTTAAACACTTATTATAACTTATAACTAGATTTAGAAAACCCTCTTTACAGAAACTTGCCGCCTGCTCCGATAACCAAGAGGTCACAGCCGTTTTCACGTTTTCGTCATCCTTGTAGTGATTGTCGCCTAGATGATGTTTGCGATAGCGGAAAAGATGGAAATCACTCGGCACAAGGTTGGGCTGTAGCGTGACCTTCGACAATATTGTCGAAGGTCACGGCTGTAGGGGGTGGGGGTGGGGGGGTCCAAAACTTCCCAGCCCAAAGTGTCCAACAAAGCTAGGGTCAGAGCTGCGGTGTGAGGTCTTGCATTGTCATGGGGTAGCAAAATTCTCTCTGTCAGCATGCTGCGTCTTATGTTTTGAATCGCTTTGCGGCAAAAAAGTATCACTGACCGTACCTGCACGGGGCGGGCGATTCGAAAATCTTGAACAGTTTAAAGACACAGAACAAACCGTACAGGCCATAGACTTCTAATATAACCTACACAGCAGCAACTGATCCCAGTTGTTCCCAAGGAATGCCGGGACACGACGCAAGCACTCGTTGCGACGCGCGCGCCACCTATTAGTGTATACAATAAAACGGCCCTTACTTAAAAAACAGCCCTCGTATGTACGTGGGTTTTACTTTCCCGAATTGGAGGGAAATGTAAAATATAAGTGTCTAGGGATGAGAGTCCAGTCTGATGTTAAGTTTAGTTACGTAGAAATTTAATGCAAACTTGATTACTATGAAGATGATTATTTACAAATGATATTAAATATTAACATGATAGACGAATCGGCCTGTCTGCCGACTGATTAAACCTTTGCCCGATCCGTCTGATGTGCAAGCTCTCAGCAGAATCCACCATCGGCGAATTCTGGTTGATATCTATTTTTTTTTTTTTTTTTTTTTTTTTTTTTTTTTTTTTTTTACAAAAGTGTAGCCCTCATCAAAATCATTAGTTCGGACGACGGTAATTCACTTCGATAGCCTCAATTAAGAATTCGCTTTGCTTGCGGCTCACAGTCCAAAATCATGTCACCACAGTTTCGACCTACCCGACTGTGCTGGGTCCTCCCAGTCATCATCTACTGTATTTCTCAGAGGAGAGACCAATTGACTAAATCTAAAAATACTAAATACACAAACAAACAATTGCAAACATTTAATAAATTTCATCGATAGTTCATTGATTTTTTAGGTGTACACTAGGAAAACTTGTTGTTGGCATTTAAGCAAAACTAACTAACTAAAATAAATCTGAAAAAAAAATTAAATAAATATGTTCATTAAATTACATAATCACATTTTACATTTTAGGTGTATTATAAAAGTAATTTTATTTTATGTAAAAGTGAAAACTCAAAGCCTTTTGCTGGGAATAAATTTGTAGATATTCCAAATATTTAATACAGAATGTCGTATAAATTATAAAAAGAGAATATTAATAGAATAAAAATAAGATGGATTAAACGATGCCTTGTAGAATTTATTTTTAGAAGACGCGTTATTTTTTAAAAAATACTTTAAAAAATAGGTTTTTAGTGACTATCCAAAATATATATCTATAGTACAAGGAAAGAAGTTACGTGTGAGTGAGTGTGTGTCGATGGTGTTCTGAAGAGACTGCCGCATGTAGTCATATAGTATACATAAGTCTACATAATTTGATAGGACGATATCTCTATGTATGTAGCTTTGCACCTCGAAGCCCGATTTTGGATTTTTTTATTAGATTTTTTTAATTTAATTTTTACGCAGTTTTTAGCGTTTTTTTCACGTTTCTAGGTGATTTTTTTTACATTAATAAAAATAATCCGGATTCAATCTTTTAGCCCGATATAGTAAATTTTGTCCCCTTTTCAATAGAGTTTATTCGGAATTCGTACAGCAATTTTTGAGTTACCTATTAACCTTTGGCTTACCTATTTGTTTTGACTTACCTATAGTCGTCGTTCGGTCCGTGTGTCTGTCTGTCCGTCAGCATATAACAGAGGAAAAACTACCCAACCGAATGGTCTGAAATTTTAAATAAATAATTTTTGCAAAATTTTGTCGAGTAATTTCAAATTTTATGAAAATCGGATGTATGGTTTAATTAAAGGGACAGTCAAAAGTTTTTCGTTACATTACGGCCAATGGGAAAAAATTATTTTAAGTGCATTTTAATGATGTTACAGCCTTTCGAATAGAATAAAATTGATATGCACTTATGAAGTGCCCTAAAATATTCATTCAGTGCAATATGCAGAGCAAAACATATTTATAAAACTAGTTATAGTATGAACGCACCTCATTTGCCACGTTTGACGGGCAATTTCCAACTCGTTTTCAACTAGTGTTTTATTCAATCATTTTACCTGATTATTACAGATAAAATGGGGTTTTTGAGAAACAAGTGATGACCATTCACGAAAATTTTGGAAGAACTTCGTTTTGGCTCTAGAAATGAAGATGCGATGAATCCTCCTAATATAAAGTTGTTTTACAATGCTTTCTTAATAAAAAAGGTGAGGATTATAATTCAGAGAATGAGAGGGAAACTCAAAAATTTTTAAGTAGATCAAGTGGGGTATCGTTTGTTAAATAATTTTTTTACTTTTGAATCAAATGACACCCTCTGAAAACCGTTACGATCATTTGTTACAAAGTTATGGCAGGTTTTATGAATACACTGCAAAAAGAAGCGTCTTAAATTTAGACACATATGTGACTGAAAAAGAATTTTAGACACTTAAGTGTCTTAATCTGAAAATTAAGACACTATAGATGTCTTAATTTAAGATACATAAGCGTCTTACTATGACCATGGTGTAAACGAACTGATAATAATGTCTAAAATATCCGCAAACGTCTTATTTTAAGACACTTCATTGCTTTAAACGTGTCTTAATTTAAGACGTTTTGATTCTTCCGACGCAATAACCACCAGGGGGCACTGGGGCACTGCCAGTCGCGCATGCGTTTTAGATGTCTTCGTTCAAAGTTGGTATACGTTGTAATTCAAACGAAGTTTGTTTTTATGTACGCATGTATTTTAATTCTTTTTTCGCGGAATGTGAAGTTATGTGATTTAAATTCGTATTCACTTGGATTATTTATTTATTGAATACATACATCTGACGTGTGTGCTTGACATCAAATGTCTCTTAGAAGCTGTCGTCCATATAAGGGCGGGATAGACACAGAACAGAAGTAGACGACGGTTGAAGATTACACCCGGAAATTCTACAAAGCGTGTGCAATGGGCTTAGTGTTAACTCGTATTAATTTATATCAATGATATTGTGCTATTCATCTTCGTCCTGTCGAAGCTGGCAAAAAAAAAAAAAAGAAACTTTTGTCTGGCGGGCCCTGTTTTGAGGATGAAACATCTCATTCTTTAAATATGGCTAGTCGGATGTATTATGGGATTACCTTTCAAACTGATGAAAGTCTTTCTCCATCACTGTGGTTGTGGTAGTTTTTAAAATTTCAAATCGAGGAATTTTTCTTACCTCTTGCAGCAACTCAAGTAAGTTTCTTTATAGTAGTAAAATTAGTGTATTTTATGATTTTATTTATTGTACTAAACAAAATCTTGCATGAAATTTAATTAGTTTTGAATCTGTTCGCAAAAACCCCCACTAATTCTAGAAGTATATATTTTTAAACTTATGACGTTCTTTTTTATTACGAATTATATATTCAATGTCAGTTCTTAGTTTCAATGGATAATTTTTATCTCGCAGTAAAGGACGGCCACAAGGAAGTAAAGAAAAAAAAAACTTTGAAAGATGACCTAATGCTTTCTTACTTCCTGGCATAAAACCGCAGATTAAAAAAAAGATAAATAAAGTAAATGAGACTCGTCTATTATATGAAGCTGCCTGTAAAAATATACATATGTATTTGATTTGCAATCAACTCTAATACTGATTTTTTTATTATTTTTAATAAAAAAGTAATTTGAAATTTATAATGGGAAAATTAAAAACCTCTAACTAGATTTCGTATTTAAAATTGTGGTAACTTTATTTATATGCACTTATACGAAAAATACAAAAATGACAGATGTTACTGTATATATTTAAGACGAAAGAAGTTTGGAAACCATAAGTTATTTTTTCCTCATGTTTTTAATATAGAATATGTACTTATTTGTTTTTATTGATAGTTGAATAGCTTTTGTGAGTACCCTCTGATCTACATAAAAACTTGCCCATGTGGAAATATAAATTTTTTAAAAACATAATTTTTAAATAAGTATTTTCATTTTTTTTTTGGGGGGGGGGGGGGGGAGGAGGGGATTTTGCATGAATTTTTGTAAAGCTGATATCTTAAATCTTGCACTGATTGAAAGTTTTGAACTTTTAGAGTAGGACAAGTTTAAAAACGCAAATATATTTAACAAAATACCAAAGTCATTTTTCCCCCAATCTTATTAAAGTAGAATATTTATTTATTTATTTTCATTATTCACGACTGTACATTACGACTGTAGTGCACCCAAATTTGATGTGCAATATTTGTAAAGCTTATATTTTAAATCTGTTTCGAAATTGTACTGATTATAATCAATATTTTGAACTTTTAAAGTAAAATAAAATTAAAAACAAAATAAATTAAAAAATCTAATATTTAGATAAATATTTTTTGTTTTTTAATCTTGTTCTACTCCTGAAGTTCAAGATATTGATTATAATCAGTACAATGTCGTAAAAGATTTAAATTATCAGCGTAACGAAAATTGCATACCAAAACTGAGAGCACCAAAAAAAATCAGGCTGTATTGGGGGGGGGGGAGAGGGTCAGGACCACAGCCAAATATTTTTCCAGGATTCAACGTGGTCAAACATGCTACGTATGATGCTTACAAAAAAAATGGATGCGATTCAGACGTTTGAAGTGTCTGAAATTCAGACGCAAAAAGTGTCTGAAAAAATTCAGACATTTTAAAATGTCTGAAAATTGAACACTCCATTTCAGACACTTAAATGTCTGAATTTCAGACATTTTAATTTAGAGTGTACAAAGTCGAAAATTATACTTTGGTGTAGGTAAAATGTGTTCTCACAGAAACGACTGATGACCATTCACGTAAATTTGGGAAAAACTTTGTTTTGACACTAGAAATAAAGATACGATAAGTGCTCAAAAAATAAAGCTTTTTTACAGTGTTTTGAGGGGAGGGGGAGCAAAAGGGGGTATTTTAACTGGGGAAAGGAATCTCAAATTTTTTTAGTAGGTCAATTGGGTTATCGTTTTTTGTGTATTTTTTAATTCTGAATTGAATGACACCATTCGCAAATCGATACGCTTCTTCGCTACAAAATTATGGCAAGGTTTTAAGAATACAAAGATGAAAATTGTACTTTATTATTAAGCACAGCTTTGTTGCATTTATTTTGCGTTCAAAACCTGTTTTTTATATCATATTAAATAATCTGAAATTTATTAAATGTTCCCAAAATAGCAATAATCAAAATCAGGGTCATGTGAGTATTCTTCAAGGTCATCAAAGTTGTCAAAATACATGCATTCATAATTCTGTACTCATAAAACCATTCACGACTTTGTACTCATAAAACCTGCCGTAATTTTGTAACGAATAATTGTATCGATTTGCGAATGATGTCATTCGATTCAGAATTAAGAAATACATATTGAACGATTCCTCAGTTGCTCTAATTAAAAAAGTTCAGTTCTTCCTCCCCCCATCAAGTTAAAATACCCTTGTTGACCCCTCTCTCCCGTCAAACCCAAACAAACACGGTAAATCATCTGGATTTTTGGGGACTCACCGGATCTTCATTTCTGGAGCCAAAACGACGTTTTTACCAAATTTTTGTCAATGGACATCAGTTGTTGCTGTAAAAACCTATTTTACCTGCACTAAACTTTAATTTTTGACTTTGTATTAATAAAATATGCCATAACTTTGCAATAAATGAACGTATCGATTTGCGCATGGTGTCATTAGACTCAGAATTAAAACATTGATCATAAACAATATCCCACTTTACTTACTTGAAAATTATTGAGTTACCTCCTTGAGTTAAAAGGCTTCCTCCTCCCCCCCCCAAAAAAAAAACGTAGTAACAAAAACTTTCTTTTTGGGGGCGCATCGGATCTTCATTTATAGTGCCAAAACAAGGTTCTTCCAAAATTTTCATGAATAACCACCCGTTGTCGCATATTGCTGAATTTCTGGTCTATTTTACCTGTACCAGAAATGAAACAGGTGCTTTGATTTGAAATTGCGGGCGATGAAATTTTCCAATTTTCACTAGCTAGCGAAAATTAAGTAAACTATTTGAGTTATCCATTTGAAACTAGGCTTACATATGTAGAAAAATTTCTGCATCCGAATATCCAATTTTTGTAAAAATTGTTGGGTAATTTTTCTTTATTTTTTTTTAAAGTGACGACACAATTAAACTAGTATGTTGTGGTCATCACAAAACTTTCTTCTATATAAATCACGTCAATTAAATCCTTTAAATAGTACAAGAAATAACAACGATTTAGCACCAATTCATATCAAAGTGTATCTGAATTTGAAGTTGGATGAAAATTCGTGCATTAGTTCTTGAGATAGAGCTATAGCGGAAATTCTGAAAAAATGTAGCATAGCAGCGCCACCTGTTGAGCGATTTACACTAAAAGTAAACAGCACTAAACTATACTAAGGTATACCTGAATCTGAAGTTTGTTGAAAATCCAAGCATTAGTTCTTGAGAAAAAGCTATTGCGGAAATCGCAAAAAATACAGTATAGCAGCGCCACCTGTGGAGCGATTTACACCAAAAATTAAACAGCACTAATTTATATGTGAATTCATGTCAAGGACTAACTAAATCTGAAGTTTGATGAAAATCCGTGCAATAGTTCTTGAGATACAGCTCTTGTGGAAATCGTGAAAAATGCAGCACAGCAGCGCCACCTATTGGGCGATTTACACCAAAAATTAAACAGCACTAATTTATATCAGGGACTAACTGAATCTGAAGTTTGATGAAAATTCGTGCATTTTTGCTTGAGTTAGAGCTATTGCGATAATCATGAACAATGCAGCATACCAGCGCCATCTGTTCGGTGATTTTCACAAAAAAGTAATCAGCACCAAACTATATCTTGGACTAACTGAATCTGAAGTTTTATCAAAATCCGTGCAGTAGTTCTTGAGATATAGCTATTGCAGAAATCGTGAAAAATGCCGCATAGCAGCGCCACCTGTTGGGCAGTTTTCACCAAAAACTAATCAGGTCCAGTTTATATCAAGGTCTAACTAAATATGAAGTTTTGTGAAATTCCGTGCATTATTTCTTGAGATAGAGCGCCCACAAAATTTTTGTCACATACAGACTCACAGACAGAGTGACAGAGTGACGGAGTGACAGAGTGACAGACAGACTGACAGACAGACATTTTCTAAAAACCATCAAATCGTGTTCTGGGCATTCTAAAACGTATAAATCCGTTGAAAACCGGATGTCGAAATTTTTCACGAATCCAATACTTTCTTCTTGTAAAGATAGAAGAAAGTAAAAATGAACAAGACAGGGACCGGCGTTCATTAAAAACTGAACTAAAAAGAGATCGTCTTCTCATCGATCTCATCATTTACTTTCCAAAATTGAAAGAAAATAATTGCGAATTTTTTCTAATGAGCAAAAATCAAAATAACTAATTATGATATAGAATTGAAAATCGTTAAACATATGTATGAAAATTTGAATGTGAGAAAGGAAGATGGGGGAGGAGGGGAATATTGACAATGGATCACATTAATAAATAAAACTGACTCCCTCCAACCCTTAAATTGTTAATAACGTGCCCCTTTTCATTTCGATCTTCATTTTTGGGGCCCTTTCTTCATTTATTTTATCCCCATTTCTAAATTATAAGACCCTGGCCCCGGGCTCCCTGAAGTTTTTGGTGCACCGTGCATTTTCACCTCCTCCTTAATTGTGTCACCCCATCAATGCATAACTTTAAAGTTGAGTCTAGAACTAAACTACCTAGAGCTCAACCGTCATATTTTTAATGGGGTCCTAGGGCCTTTTTTTAAGCATTAACCCCATTTTTGGCGCATTTCTTTAAATTCGTATTCTTTAATTATTTCCCTAAGCGCTAAGTACTAGGGCCAACAAGTTAACAAGTTTTTATCTTAGAACCCATATCTCAATTATCAGTAGGCCCCTTTAGAGTCCCTTATACTATGTTCACACTACGATACTTAAGATATCTTAGGCCGCCGAACTCTCTTAATTTTGAGGTGGTACCCTCCCGGAATTGGAAACCTGTTCACATGGAAAAACTCACTTAAGATAACTCAGTGAACGTCACTGTGTTGTTTGCGCATGCGCTTAAGATAAGATCGCCCGCAACACCCAATCAGTTAATGCGAAGCTTTACGGCCAGCCAGAGTGAATGGTCGTGACTGTCTCTAGCCCGAAGAAAGTTGAAACTCTCTCAGAGAGTTTGTGGAACTCCCTCAGAGAGTTCGGAGGTTTAAGATAGTTCCGATAACGCAGTGTGAACAGGGTATTAATGTAGCTCCCTTAAAAATAGTCCCATTCACTAGCTTTTTATTCTCTGACAACTTAATAGGTAATATATGAATTAGAAAAAAATTTCACAGACCTCAGCTACCACCATTTTTGAATATTAATATCCTTCTTGCTCCCTTTAGCGCAGCTTCTTTAAAAATGATCAGATTCTCTTGCAATTTTCTTAAACATAGTTTTAGGGTCCTCCGGCTACTTTATAAACTAGTAAAATTTTCTCTAGACCCCAGCTACCAACTTCGAGTATTAATATTCTTTTCAGGCTTCAACTTAAGTTTATTTACTACAAATATTACGCATGTACATTGAAGATCTAAAGCGCTAAGTACTAGGGCCTTTTTACACGTTTTCATCTTAGGCCGCTGCTCCCAACTATCAGTTGACCCCTCTAGAGCCTCCTAATATAGCTCCCTTAAAAATGATCCGATTCACTAGCTTTTTTCTTCTTCTTTTTTTTTCTGACTTCTTGTCTGTCTGAGGCTTCATGATGATGACAGATGGAGCTTACTAGGTGGGACTTGTTGAGCTGAAGCGAATTGGTAAGCCTCCCCAGCTAGCTGAACCTGACACCTTCTTAACTTCTCCAGCTACTATTCGAACTATACAAATTTTTCTCAGATATCATCTACCACTCTTTTTGAATATTAATCACCTTCTTGGGTCCCTTAGTGCAGCTTCTTTGAAAGTGATCTGATTTTCTGGCAATTTTCTTTAACGTAGTTCTGGGGTCCTCCAGCTATTTTATGAACTAAAAATTTCTTTAGACCCCAGCTACGAACTTTTTCGAATATTAATTTTTTTCGACTTCAATTTAGGCTTACCCACTACAAATATTACTCAAGGAGTTACGAGTCTGCCCACAAAAGTTTCTCCACCTTGATTCATTAAGTTATCTTGCAATTACGCTATCATTCTGCATTATGAAAGTTTATCTTAGACCTTAATTACCACCATTTTCGAACATTAATGACGCTTTTTTTTCTCGGTCTCTATGGGCCCGATTTCAACTGTTATTGGTTCAATCAACCTAGCTTACGATTCATCTACTTACTGCATTACGAAAGTTTATCTTAAACGTCAGTTACCAGAATTTTCGAACAATAACGGCCCATTCTTATCTAGGGTTTTATGAGCCCGATTTCGACGAAATTTGATTCTTTCAACTTAACTTACAATTCTCTTCCGATTTTACAGCGTTTGCGCAGCACTCCTGCTATACTGTGCGTGGTAGGCAGCGGAGACCTATGCTGGAGGTTCGGTCGGAAAGAAATTTTCGTAGAACACTGTATACGCTGCCGAAGGCAGTGCGTTCCCCGTAACTAGGTTCACTTGGAAAGATTTCCCGGTGTGAGCGGAGCACGCCCGGTATACGGTGCTATAGGTAGCGGTTACTCGAAAAACTATTTTTTTTTTTTTTTTTTTTTGTTAAGTTAAATGAGCCAACGCGAAAACAACAACAAAAACAAGTTGGAAATTGCTCGTCAAACGTGGCAAATAAGGTGCGTTCGTACTATAACTAGTTTTATAAATATTTTTTGCACCGCATATTGTACTGAATGTATATTTTAGTGCACTTCATAAGTGCATATCATTTTCATTCTGTTCGAAAGCCTGTAACATCATTAACATGCACTTGAAATATTTTTTTCCCCATCGGCGTAATGTAACGGAACACTTTTGACTGTCCCCCTGTAATTAAACTATACATCCGATTTTCATAAAATTTGAAATAACTCGACAAAATTTTGCAACAATTATATATTTAAAATTTCAGATCATTCGGAAG
The DNA here is from genome assembly GCA_963932465.1 of Maratus speciosus. Taxonomy (NCBI): domain Eukaryota; kingdom Metazoa; phylum Arthropoda; class Arachnida; order Araneae; family Salticidae; genus Maratus; species Maratus speciosus. The sequence goes on from OZ010795.1 coordinate 270,544,746, forward strand.
GCTGTAACATCATTAAAATGCACTTGCAATAAGTTTTTTCCATTGACCGTTATGTAACGGAAAACTTTTGACTGTCCCTGTAACTAAACTATACATCCGATTTTCATAAAATTTGAAATGACTCGACAAAATTTTGCAACAATTATATATTTAAAATTTCAGACCATTCAGTTGGGTACTTTTTGCTCTGTTATATGCGGACAGACGGACAGACAGACGGACAGACAGACGGACTGAACGACGACTATAGGTGCTACGTATTTACATAAATACGAACGCACCTAAAAAGGGTAAGAAAGCATATTTTTTTACAACTAGATAATAATATTTTTTCATAATTTTTTCACGGGGTGTAAAACCGTTATGTTTATAACCGATAAAAAGTTCAGAGAGTTCGGAAAACAAGAACTATTTTTTTTTTTAAAAAACTATGTAACCATCCTACGTGAAAAAACAAGAAAATATCTTCACTTTTTAAAAGTAAAGGAGCTAAAACTACAATTAGAAAGTTCTGAAAATAATTTATAAAAATTCAAATTTCATAACACTTTTGTGCAATATTTCAAATTTGACATCTACTTATGTCGAATTTTACTAATAATAACTAATAATAATTCGACTAATAATAACCGATACCGTCTTGTTTTATTCAAAAAGAAAGTAATTCTAAAATACAATAATGAGCTACACAACTAGCCGCCAAACTTTCCGATTTTTGAGTTTTCGAATAGCTTCATTTAATGACAGACATTTACGTTTAAATAACACAAAGATTCGGACTACTAAAAAATAGTGATACTCAAAAATAGTGATACTCAAAAATAGGAAGGGGTGGCAGCTATGAATAAATAATCTCTTAAAGCAAAGAAAGCAGGTAAATACTCTTTTAAAAACTCTAAAGTAAATTTCATTGATAACACAAGCCTGTGATAGATGTGTTTTTTAACTTTTGATACTTGATTTTTATGTATTTTGTAGCGCTGAATCCGAAAAAGATCTTCATTTTCAATCATCACGTTAGGATTTTTCGCAAATCCAACATTCCAAAGATAAAAAGTAAAAAAAATAGCGAGAATCTAATATTATAAAATAGATGTGATGATTATGTTTTTTAGCTTTTCATAATTGATATTTTGTGTATTTTTTTAGTGCTGAATCAGAAAAGGATTTAATCATCGCATCAGGATATTTTTGCAAATTGTAAATTTCAATGTTAAACGTAAAAAAGTAGCAAAAATCTGTCAAAACCTTATCAAAAGAAGGCAAATGTTTTAAGTACATCTACGAAAAATTTGCAGCCTTATAAACTTACAAAATAAAAGAGGACACCGATATGAACACCGTATATAGAGCATAAAAGTAAAAGCGGCAGGCAGAGCATGAGCGGTTCAAAGGAACTTCCACACATGGAATAAAATTGTAAGGGTTTTAAACACACATAATTTTACATGTTTAGTTGTAAAAATACACAGTATAAGTAAAAAGATGAATAAATTATTATAAAAAAAAGTTTTACGTCTATTTTATAGTGTCATATTTTCGCAATCTTTATACTTTTAAAATTTGTCATTTGGGGAAAATTCCAGACGTTATGGTAAAAAAAAGACCATTTTCGGATTCAGCGTTAAAGAATACATAAGAATCAATTATCAAAAGTAAAAAACACACGTATTTTATATAGTATCATATTTTCTCTATTTTTTTGACTTTTTAACTTTGAAATTTACGATTTGCGGAAAACCTGGCGTGATAGTTAAAAATGAAGATCATTTTTGGATTCAGCGCTACAAAATACAAAAGGATAAATTATCGAAAGCTAAAAAACACGACACAACTCAAATTTTACAAATTAGTGTAATTATGTGTTATACAAATTGTTACATTTTAGCTAACTGAAGAAAAAATATGTAAGCGAAAGTATATAGATGATTGCATTTATTTGCTTCTTTATGACAAGAGAAATCGTACAACATCTCGGATTAAATTTGCTTGTCATAGAGAAACAAGTATATAATTTTTATTATTTCTATCATCACCTGTCCTCGTCGGCGAAAAGAGAATCAAAAAGAATTCCAAGAAGACTACAAAAGTGCCGACAGAAAAATGACAGCCATGACAAATGATAATTTCTGGTAAATTAATCTGGGTAGGATTTCTGGTTGGAGAGACAGTAGTTCATGAAATTATGTTTTTATAATTTTAATACGACAGTAAAATTGCTATACTAGATTTTGTCAAAATTATCAGTTTCTTTTCTTGTCTTAAATAAAAAATGATGTTTTTTTTTCGGTGAAAGATAATTGATATTTGCTGATCAGCTAATTGCTTCTTTGGAAAGTAAAAATAAATTGTTTTTTTTTGTTTTGTTTTTTTGTAATAGAATTTTCGAACAAGTATCTTTTTCTTCACTGAAAAAATGGTTTTTCAAAATTGAGTAAAAAGTGCTCAATTTTAAATTCGTCACATACTCAAAATAACTCCGATCCAAATGTACTCAAAATTGAGAAACACATGTACACGTATTTGATTACATAGATGTGTTCAAATATGAATGAACCATTACGTACTCATTTTTGATCTTATGACTGTATTAAAATATGAAGTGTTTATGTACTCATTTTTGATTCCATGTTTTTATTCAAATATAAATTTTGAAAGTAAGTGCTCTCGGTTAATTTGTTTTCTTATTTTATGCAATCAGCTGTGCCTTCTGTAAATATTAAATTAATGCGAATATTAAATTATTCAGAGTATCTTAAAATAATAGAAAATTACTATTATTTTAACACAATCATACTGATTGGTAAAGTAATAATAGGAATTGAATATTTCCAACTGAGCGGTGTTATTACCAATAAGGTTATCTGAGCGCAATAGGGTCGTCGGTTGTCAGCCCAAGTAACTTAAACGGTAGAGCATTGGCAATGTAAGCCAAGAATCTGGATTCGATTCCCGGCTTGGGCGTTTTTTCGCTCAGTTGGAAATATTCAATTCGTATAATATAAAAGTATTTGAAAACAATGCTTTTGCCATAAAAATATGATACAAAAGAAGATGGCGTCCAAGATGGCCGATTTGTAACACGTGCAAAACCAAAATAAGGTAAAAACGTGGGCTAAAAGACATTTAATAAAGCACTTTCAAAATTAAAATAAGATAAATAGAAAAAAAATATTTTTCTTTTCAAAGGGGCTTCTCCCCCTGACACTTCACAACAGATTAAAGTAAAAATTTGCTGATATTTATTTCCCGCTCTAAATTATGAACAAGAAGGATTTAATTGAATATTTATTAAGGAAAAATAGCAGAATAGTTATCAAGATACGCTAATAAAATATTTTTATGACAAGAGCATTATTTTCAAGCACTTTTAAATTATTTTAAAATACTGTGCATAACTCAATATTTATTTACATTAATTTAATATTTACAGAAGTTACAGCTGATTACACTAAACAAGAAAAAAAAAAGAGTATTGAATATTTAGCAGAGAGTACTTTTTTTCAAAGTTGTCGGCGAAATTTTAAAATTCCCATTATTTATATCTACCCTATATATCTAAAATCCTAATGAATCGAATTGAAACGAATTTATGTAACGATTCTATGAAACGACTGATTAAACAACTGATTACGTTTCACGGCGATTTCTCCTAAAATATGGAATACTTTGCGATGAAATTAATACCAAAAATCCGTATTGATCCACAGATCTCGAAACTGGTATTAGAATTTTAAAATTAGAATTAGTTTTCGAAATATTAATTTTTTGCTAATTTTAAATACTTTTCTTCTAATGATGGCAACTCAAATTTTAATCATAACAGATATTTTTTTTTTCATATTTTAGAAAAGGTTATTTTAAATTAATTTGGCGACGAGTTTGGCCTCCCTTAAATGTATGCTAAGAAATGCATCATGTTACTTTTATTCAGAATTCAATTTGTATTTCATTATCATTTTATTTAACACAAAACTTTTATTTAAAATTGAAACCTTTAAAATAAATGACTTTTACTTCATTCTTTTTTTTTTTTAAACGAAACGAAAAGGAAAATATCAGACACAGATATCATATACGCAACGGGGTACCTAATTGGCACCAAAATGGCGTTATTTTGCCTGACATGGTAACCCGGCTATTGTTGCTTATTTATTAATAAATGTTTATTTGAATTTATTTTCTTTTTATTTACAAAAAATCTTATAAATTGTTTTGTTCTATAGTTATTAATTAATTTTTTTTTATTTATTGTTATTTCATTTTAAAAATAACAGAAACTAATTTAAAATTACATATGTAACAGGTATTTGAGGTTTTCGCCAAATTGTCGTAAAAAAAAAAAGAAAAATCACGTCAAACCCGGTGCGTATGTGACAATGCAACAAATCATGAGATTTAATTTCCACTTCAAAGCAACGTTTTAATCTTATTACTTCTCCGTCGACCAATTTTGCCAAATTATATAAATAGCCAAATTATACAAATTGACATATTTTTTTATTTAATTAAAAGAACAAATAAATTAGTATAACATTAATAAAAATACAAACAAAACGTCGAAATAAAAATCACTTGATGGCGTGAACATGTGTAACTTCCTTAAAGTCAAGTGAATGTGACATTTACGATCAACCATTATTGGCATTTAATCTTATAGTTTGGCGACAGATTTTTGGTCGATGGGATAACCAAGTAGCACCGTTTTAATTTACCACTCGAAAAATAAAAAAATGCTATCTGGCGAGTTAAAAAAAAGCTATTGGTGAGATTTTCACCCGGCTAACATAAAAGTACCAGGAATTCTTTGTGATCAGGGCAACTTTTATGTAGTTTTATTCGAAAAAATAATTTTGATTCTTTAATCAAAATAGAAACCTTTCTTATGAAAAGCGAAGGAATCAGCCCGTTGTTTATGGCAGTTACATGACTTGGACTATTATAATATAAACGGAATAATGGGGGTAGAATAATATTCGGCGACTTATCACACCTGTGGCTGGCTAACATTAAAGTACCAAAATGGCCGCCTGGAATATAAAAAGCGAAGGGATCCGCCTGGAGCTGTTGATGATAGTCACATGACTTAGGCTATTATTATAGAGATTGTTTTCAATTTTAAAAACAGCGCAAAGAATAATATTTCCTAACGATTAAAAATTTGTTTTCACGTGACTATTAAAAACAGAAAAAAAAACTTTAAAATTACTATTAAATGAGTACGTGTTAAAGGCAGGAAAATATTGAACATTATGTCCTGAAAATTGTATTTACACGTGAATATTAAAAGGGAAGGGAAACTTTAAAATAATAAATACATTAATATGCCTTTAACCCTTTCACGGACAAGGCACTTCTATTCGTAAAATCTTGAAATCAGTGAATGGCACCAGAATTTACAAACAAATTTCGAAATACAAAAATGCTTTTGTTCACTTACTTAATAAAAGGGAAATTTTCATCCCAATATTCTGATGCTAATGTGGCATTTAAGAATTAAAATTAAGTGGTCCAAAAATGAACCAACGCCCTTGAATAGGTTAAAGCAGCAAATTTTAGTAATTGTATTATGTCAATCGTTTTATAACGCTGTTAAAAAATACCGAGAGACAAAGACTCTGTTTACTTAATTCATTTTATTTTAGCTTCTTTTCAAATGTTTAACTGATCTTCTTTAACCAAACACGAAAACAACCATTGGATGTCTTAACAGCAACTGATTCTACCTTGAATTTTTGCAATCAAAGGGAATTGAATGGAAACCCGTCTACATGGAGATCGCTACAGGTTTTTTGAGTATAATTCAATCTTCTCTAATCTTTTTAAAACCGATCAGATTAGCGTGCTTTTAGATTCTAGAGTGTCTGAACGGGGGTTGGCGAGCGTAGCTTGCAGGGGCAGAGCCCCCTAGTATGTATATATTTTTTTCATGAACTAACTCATCATAAAATAACTCACTTAGCGTTAGCATACGCACCGGACCGACCATGCAGGAACATGCGGCGCACTCATAACAACAATCCAATGTATCCTTACGCATCATAAAGAGAAATATAGTTTCTTCCGATAAATAAAAATGTAATATTATTCCTCTGATGTCCAGAGTATATTGAATTGTTTTCCTATTAATGAACATCCTTTATACCTCCATGAGTGAAAGAAACCATTACAAAGTACAAAATTATCCTATTGTTTGGGTTTGATAACATGTGATGTTTCAAAATTGAGAAAACATATCGCTTGCCCGCAAGAAATGTGACACATCTCACAAAATTCCATTTTGCGTTTTATTCCCCTAATAGTTCTGTCATAGGTGCGTCTTAGCTACGCAAAAAGTTTTATAAGTGTAGTTATACTTAAAATCACTTTATTACGCTATATGCCCATTTCCGGCGACAGAAGAGGGGTGTTGGGAAGTAGAATTACACAACCTTCCAAACCTGATCCTACGTCTTCATACTTAAGGGTTTTATGCTTTTATGCATTTTGGTTTCAATCCTGTATGCAGAGTTAAATGCTATAATTTAATGTTACAGTAAAATCGTGCAAATTTTCTTTTGCCTCTCCTGTGAAATTTACTTTTGTCGCGATGTGTCACCTTTCTTGCGGATGAGCGAATTATGTTCACTTTTTAATTCAAAAATACTCAATCCGATGCGAGTACATAGATTTACTCATTTTTGAGTATTTAATTTTTTTCGGTGTTTTTAATTTTCGAATGCTGTTTGCTTTCAAGATTAGTATAAAAAAATTTACCGCAATCTGTTCGATCAGTTTTAAACTTAACTGATAAGTTTAACTGATAATTTTGTAGTAACTAATAAAAAGCGATCAAAAACTGTAAAAATATTAAAATTTATTTTTTATTTTTTTCAGTTATCATCGGGATACAAAGTGATAGGAACGATAATTTAGTTGACACTATAATAAATATAATTCCATGAATCTACATATAAACCATGCAAATTGATTTTATAAAACTAAATAGACACTATAAACATAAAGAAAATATTGTAAAATAATAATTATTATTACAATATAATAAATTGCATTTTCACTGGATAGGTAATAGAAGCAAAATGAAAATAGCAGAACAGATTTTTCTATATTATCAAAATGTTGCATGTTAATTGTGCTTCCTTTATGTTTAATGATTTAAATGCAACGTTCTGGGATAAAGTTTACAAGGTTTCGAACTTGATGAAGTGACAAAACACCCCATGCTTCAGAAATGACTGATTTTAATTCTTCTTTAGAAGAATTCTCGGCCAATCGACAATGTTTTCGGTAGATATTATATGTCCTATAATTAGTCCAGTCATTTGGTAGAAAATAGGGGAAAGTTTTGGTGTAGTTTTGATATTTGGTGCCTTTATGTTTTTTGGGTCGCTGAATGCGAATCTGAAGTTTGCCAACAAAATTTATCCCGGGAAACACGTTTTTTTGGCAAAAAACTGGAAAAAAAACGGGATTTTCTTTGTTTTTTCAAAATAACTTCAAAATTATGCATTTTACAGAAAAGTCTTCAATACATAAATTAAAAAAGATAAAATTTTCTACATTTTACGTACTAAAAGTTTTTTTCTCTGATCAATAGTTTAGCCGTGACAATGCCGCAAAAATGGGTGTGAAAATAAAAAAAATATTTTTGGCGTCAATATAGTCGCACCGCCATGAAATTGAAAAATGTTATTGATATTCACTATTGAATGTTAGATATTGTAAAATATTACATGTAGCAATCATAATTTCGTTACAGGGTCATTCAAAAGTATTTCATTATATTACGCCTATGGGGGAAAAATCGTTTGTATTTTTTTTTTCAATAATGTTTCATAATTTCAAACACTTTGAAATTTATATACATATCTATGAAGTGCACTACAAGATGATTTCTTATAGAATATGGTATGGGTAGTATTTATCGATCATTTACAGGGACACTAAAAATAATTATGTTACATTACGGTCTATGGAGAAAAATTGTTTGTGGTGTATTTTGTTCATGTTACACCTTTTCAAAAGTATTTAAATTGATATATATCTCCGAGGGGCTCTATAAGATGCTTACTATTGAATATGATGTGCCATTGATCTTTCATATACAGGGGCACATAAAATAAATCAGTTATATTTTTCTCTGTATGAACAATAATTGATGGAAGTGCATTTTCAGTTGTGGAACACTTTTTAAATTTTAAAAATTGCATACTATTTAGCGTGTATAAATTCTATAAATCATATATAGGGCTGCACAAGACATCTATATACCCGCTTATTGCCGGAAATTGCTAACGAGGAATTTTCAACTGTGCTATGCGTTCACTAACAGTTCTAAATTTTAGCATATTGTGAATTATATGATAAATCTATAGTTCATATACAGGGATCTACAAAATTTTCAGCTATTTTTTCGATTTTGGTTGAAATTTTGTTTTCAAACGTGTTATATGTTTCACAAATTATTACTTAGACACCGTTTTTCACGTTATTAAACTATGAAGTTTTATTATACTAGCCCGAATGCTTTCAAAAATGTTCCATAATCTGATTGGCGCATGATTTTACGTTCTTTTTGATAATTTTAATGATACTTTCTTAACGGTATGGAAGCTAAAATGATAAAACTATTTTTGTATTATTATAACAAATTCTGAAATTTCTTTTTCTAAAATTTAAGGTACGAGACAAACATTCGACAGCATTAATGAAAATTGCTGTGTTGCATATTCTGTTGTATATTCATATTTATTTCTGCACAAACCTTACAGGAAACCTAACAGGAACCTTATATAAAGATAGGGAATCATAAGATATCATGATTAATATATCATGAGAAAATGCCTACATTATGTTTTGCATTGTATCAAATCTGAATTTGGAGAATTTGCCTGGCTCAATTTTGTAACCACTCAGAATTTGCAGCCAAGTAATATATTTTAAATGATTTTGTCCCGATATATCTACATACAACTGGAAATTTTTGCCCAAATTTGGTCATAAATTTAAACATTTCGTTCTTGCAAAACTTCATGTGCTCTTCATTGTAATTTTCCTCTATAAACAAAATATTTTGAACCAAATTCACATTTAAATTACATTTTAATTCTTGTTGCCGTTGCATAATGGTGCAAAGGTTTATTTATGTGGCTAACTTAAATTCTGCTGTCTTTGATTTAAAAAAAAAAATGGTACTTGAACTAAAATGTCAAGAAAAAGTCATGCCAGAAGGTATAAAATATTTTTTATTAAAAAAACATTTATTTTATACAGCTGGTAGTAATAAAAACACCCACTAATTCTATACGTCTATTTTCTATGCTGTAGATGTCGGTGAAAAGCAGGGACCCTCAAGTAAAAGAAAGCGGAAATAATATTTTTTTGTTTTTTAAATAAATGTACTTACTAATGTACATGTTTATTTATAATTAAATAATGATTCATAATGAGTCGTCCTATTTATTATCAGCAACTTCATTGTAAAATGTAGTCATTCATATAATCTTCAGTATCATTTATAGTCAATTCTTGTGTAAAATGGTCACTTTTCATGTTAAATCTACGTACAGCGGCGTAATTCCCGTTTTCTCTGAATTTTTTGATTTTCATCCCCATTTTTGTGGCGTTGTCACGGCTAAACCATAGATCAGAGAAAAAAACTTTTAATACATAAAATGTAGGAAATTTTATCCTCTTTAATTTATGTACTGAGGACTTTACCGTAAAATATATAATTTTGAAGTTATTTGGAAAAAAACAAAGAAAATCCCGTTTTTTTCCTGTTTTTTGCCAAAAAAACGTGTTTCCCAGGATAAATTTTGTTGGCAAACTTCAGATTCGTGTTCAGCAACCCACAAAACATAAAGGCACCAAATATCAAAACTACACCAAAACTTTCCCCTATTTGTCCTTTTTGAGCACCTAATGCCTGGACTAAATACCCTAAACGTTCTTCATGGGGTTCAGGGTCGGCGTATTGGCTGACCAATCAAGTGCGGAAAGGTAATCATCTTCAAACCACTTCTTTGTGTCTTTTTCAGAGTGAACTGAAGCATTGTCTTATTGAAAAATATAGTTAAAACCGGCATTTCCTTCATCTTGGTTATAATAAATGACGTTCTAAGATGTAAATATAGACATGTCTATTTTGTAGTTCTTCTGAAAAAGCAATTCTAAGCTTAGCTCCTGAGAAAAAACAGCCCTAACCTAAAGGTTAAAAGATCCCATACCTAGTAGACGCGTAGAATATACATCCTTATCTTTTTGAAGATCATGCCAACACGAACGAATATCATCCGAAACATCAAAATTAAACTTGTTTCATCACTGAAAACAATTTTAAACCGATTCGTTTGTTGCTCCGTATGTTTCTCTGTAAATTGAATGCGGATTTTTTTGTGGCCAGAATGTTAAGACTGCTAGTCATTCAGCTTCCGAATTCTCCTCGGTAATGTTAAGTCTATGGGCATTTAATGCATTCTTATATTCAAAATATCTCCTCGGGAAATTAATATTTTTAACTTCTTTTTTCAGTGTTTTCATCTTAAAGAATGCCTCTTTTTTTCTTAGTTCTCAAAATATTTCTAAAAGCTACGATTAATTTTATATGAAGTGTTAAAATTTTACTTCCAGTTCGTCAGTTTTTAAGACATAAAATATTAAATTAAGCATAGAATTTAGGAATATTTTGACAACTAAGAAAAAAAGTGACATTCTCATCACTTCATCATTTTGCTCCAGTGGAGACTAAATATACTGGTTGACTAAATATTTAAAAATATTTCAATCTGATTCTAAGTTTACAATAGCACCGCTTACGAAAAGGAAAAAAAAAACAGGGAGGGACAGATAGAAATTATTTTATAAATCAAATGCTCGCTTAATTTTCTGTAAAGACTTTGACACATTTAATCAAAGTCTTCTCCTGTAAAAGGAAAAAAAAGTATCTCTGTAAAGCATATCATCGCTTCCTATTTTTATTACAATATTAGAGAACTGAAAATTAGTTTACGAACTGTTTTATTAACATTAATTAATAAATTGTTTAACGTTAATTAATTATTGAGCTTCATTAATATTCTTTTAATAAAAATAAATAACATTATCAAAATCCGTTTTATCTAATCTGACGTTATACGTGAACATGGAAGAAAAAGAAAAAGAAATTAGCCATAGAATTGAGAAGCCTATTCTTTGTTAAAACCTTTTAAAAACTCAACAGTTACCAAACCTATGGTTTATGTCACGGAATATTCGGGATTGTTCTTTTCTTCAATTCTTGGATAAATTTTTAAAAAAATAAAAGGCGTTGTGTAATAATATTATATCTGTGTTAAGCATGTTATCGTTTCGCAATTTTATTAAAATATTAGAAAACTGACTATTGGCTTCACGAACTATTTAATTAAATCCCGGTTAACATAATTAATTATTGAGATTTAATAATATCCTTTCAAGCAAACAAACAAACAAACAAAAAAAAAAACATTATCAAAATCGGTTTTAGGCAATCTAAAGTTATACGTGAACATGGGAGAAAAAGGAATTAGCCATAGAATAGAGAAACCTATTTTTTCTTAAAACCTTTTAAAAACTCAACAGTTACCAAACCTATGGTTTATGTCACGAATATTCGGGATTGTTCTTTTCTTCAATTCTACCCATGGATAAAATTTCTAAAAAGCAAAAAGTGTTGAGTAATAATATTATATCTGTGTTAAACATGTTATCGTTTCGCATTTTTATTAAAATATTAGAAAACTTGAATATTGGCTTCACGAACTATTTAATTAAACTCCGATTAACATTAATTATTGAGATTTAATATATCCTTTCAAGCAAACAAACAACAACAACAAAAAAAATACAATATTATCAAAATCGGTTTTAGACAATCTAAAGTTATACGTGAACATGGAAATAAAAAGCCATCGAATTGAGAAACCTACTCTTTTTGTCGAAGCCTTTTAAAAACTTAACAGTTACCAAACGTATGGTTTCTGTCACGGAATTTTTGCGATTGTTGATTTCAATTCTCACCATGGATAAAATTGGCTAAAAAGCAAAAGGTGCTGAGCAGTAATAATATATATATTTGTTAATCATGTTATCCTTTCGTATTTTTATAAAAATATTAGAAAACTGAATATTAGCTTCAGGAACTATTTCATTAAATCCCAATTAACTTTAATTAATTATTGAGATTTAATAATATCCTTTCAAACAAAAACAGAAAAATACAACATTATCAAAATCGGTTTTAGTCAATCTAAAGTTACACGTGAACATAGAAAAAAAAAGGAAATAGCCATTGAATTGAGAAACCTGCTCTTTGTTAAAGCCTTTTAAAAACTCAACAGTTACCAAACCTATGGTTTATATCACGGAATTTGCCGGATTGTAGTTTTCTTCAATACTGCCCATGGATAAAATTTGCTAAAAAGCAAAAACGTCAAAAGCAGAGCAGCAGTCAAATGACAAATGGTGCTATTTAGCTATTCATTCTTTCTTATCTTAAACAAGCTTAACGCCGATGATTATACATCTTTTTCTTTTCCTAACTCCAGTAGTTTTTGCAGGATTCTTTATATTGTATGGCTGTACGAAATAATGCTTAAGGTTTTTGTCAGCCAAGCGCATCAGGGCAATCACAGGTTATTCGTCACTTTAGTCGACAAGCTGATCCCGGATGCAATTATTAGAAGTTAATAAAGAAAGATAAAACAGCATTGGTAAAAAAAGAGAAAAATTTAGAGGAATTTAATTTCTTTTTGTGAAACATTTGAAGACATATCTGTGAAAGATGGTGTTATATCTGTCTCTCTCTCTTTTTTTTTAATACCTAAAGGTGTTATGAAATAATTTATCGTATGTTAAAGTTATAATACAAAAATTCTAATTATTATTGAAGATATGAAACATTATTTTTTGATATTTAATAATATATAATACAAAGCAAAAACAGGCCCATGCGTAGCACTGACGTGACATCGACGGTTGAAATGACTTGAACAATCAATTTCCCCGTATCGCAAATTTAACATCACACAATTTCAATTGCCATCGAATAGAAAAACGATGTACTTCCAAATGCAATCCTTTTGAAAATTTTACCTCAATTTTATTTTTATGATTTAAAAACATTTTTCATGCATGATTTTCTTTCTTTTTTTACTCAAAAATGAACATACAACTTGATTTTACGAAAGATTAACCCTTTTGTATTTAAAACAATGTAAATAATTCAGAATTTGTTTTGTATCAATATAATATTCCGTAACAAAATTGCCAAACGAAATTAAAATTTCACAAATAAATAAATAAATAAAATACGGATTTCAACAGAATATGTTATCGAATTACGCGCTTTAATATCGAAACCAGCAAAATAAAAAATGTTGCTATAAATATAGAAATCGTCCGCGATTAACCGCTGGCATGCAACTAATACGAAAATACCAAAAGTTTTTTTTTTTAATGTAATAGTTAATGAGCAGTCTTAGAAAATTTACTAAATGTAAAAAAAAAATAAAAATCTATTAGAAGTTACAATTAAAAATGGTTTTCAACCGCATTCTCTACGTACAGCCGGCAGTATATCGGGCATCCGGCCTGCTGGTTTAACCAGGCAAGAGCGGAATGGACTGTCGGGTTTAAATAATAGTGACAATTTCTAATATTTAATGAATAACTGTTAATAGGCTTTTCTTAAAAAATTTAGTACCGAAGCATTAACCCTTTAAACCTGTTAACAAAAAGAAAATAAATAAATAAAAAGTTTCCCTTCAATTTTCTCGAAATTTAATTTTTATTACACAAGGGCTTCATACACTCGTACCTTATTTTTATAGTTTAACGAATTTACTTTTGGTTACCTCGTCTATTAATATATTTTATAATAGATTCTTATGTTAGAATTTAAGAGGTGTCAGAGCTCTCAAAGCTTCAAAATTTTCGAAATTTTATTTTATTTAGATGTAAAACTCCTATCTTTTCTGAACATTTTGATATAACTTTTGTCTTGAAATTCCCATTAGAACATAAGTTATGGCTTTTAGAATTATAGCCGCTTAATAGCTGAAGCGGTGTTTCCGAAACTTTGAAGTAATTTTTCTCCAAATGACGTTTTTGGGCATAATACGCTCGATATCTCATAAACTTCTGAACATTTTTTTTATGAAATTTTCAAAACACATGTTTCATGCTAGTCTGTATAAACTGAATCTAAAATTTTCTTTTTATTGTTATAAAAAATATTTTTTTAGGTGATTATACTGTTAAAATTTTCAAAATTTTGTATTAGCTAAATACAACTTTGTATTAAAAACATAAAAATAAAATACACATTTATTTAGGTCCAGTGTAATTTTTACAATGTGAAGTATAATTAGGCACAAATTTTTTTATCCTAGTTGTAAAATTTATTTTGTAATCGTGCGCGTAAGTTGTTATACCAATTTTCTGCTTGAAAAATGTCTGACAGTTTGAAGCTCCATGTAAATGCTAATTTTGCATCCTGCAATTTTTTAAATACACGAAATGAAAGAACATACTTATATCTTTCATTTTAATAAAAAAATGTGTTTTAAAATAACCTACATTTTAAGATATTAAATGTTGAAAATTGTCTTTTTTAAAAAATGTTTCCCAAGTTTACTAGTCCTGAGACCCCTTAAGTGAGAAATTATTTCGAACTATAGTAAGATTAATAAGAATCTCGAAATATTTTATCCTTTTACTAATATTTTTAGTAATAACATAAATTGAAATTATATCAGCAAAAAATGTGCATTTGTATATTTTGTGATAAGTGCAGCATACATAATGATAAGGCAGAAGATTATATGCAATTACATAATTTAAGCGGTTCTTCATTAAAAATTATCAGTACATATTTAAGATTTTAACAGAATATTTTTTAGCACAGATTTGCATGGATAAATTGTTGGTTTTTAAAGCGCTTGATCGCCTAATAAATGAATGAAAATACGGATAAAATTTTTGTTTTGTTTTACTTAACGATCTATGGTTAGTTGTTGGTATATTACCAGTAAGTTCTTGTGACATTTTTGCGATAATTTAAGAAGTTGTTACATAATATATATATATATATATATAACAAAATAAAAATAAGCGTATACATTTTTATCTACAAAACATATGTATATTTCACATTAGCTAAGGTTCAACTTATACCCCTGAACCAACTATTATATAACATCTGTAACAGCATCTAAATAGATATAAAGAGGTATTATGGAACGGTCGGACAATATGGAATGCTTCAATATCTGGCGCGTACTGTGTTGCAGCCAAGCTTAAATATGCCATACGACTTCCTAGTACTCGCATAAGATACTTTACTCAATTCTGTTTGGATATATGTTGTTGGAGCGACGCGGTGAAATAAAGTCTCATTCTCAATTTTTTCAGTTTTTTGCAGGTAAATTTTATAAAATTCGTATTAATTATAAAATCTCTTGTCAGTGATGTGAACTAAGTCCAGTATAAATTTGAACTTTTGAAATCGATTTTTTCGAAATTTCTTTTAAATCGTGGTTTTTCTTTCAATTTTAATATTTCTTGTAATCCTATTCCAATTACCTGACTGTTCGCCATTACCCGGAAAGTGTAACTTTTAAAAAAAGTTTAAATATTAATAGGTATTTTTTTAGTTTTTTGCAGGTAAATTTTATAAAATTCGTATTAATTATAAAATCTCTTGTCAGATAAATTTGAACTTTTCTGTGATAATCAGATTTCTTCTATACTAACTTATTGACGACTGAAGAGGTTATGTTTAATTTTGGTTATTCTTTTAAATTGAGCTTTTTCCTTCAATTTTAATATTCCTTATAATCCTATTCCAATTACCCGACTGGTTGCCATTACGCAGAAAGTGCAACTTTTTTTAAAAGTTTAAACATTAATAGGTATTTTTTTTTCTTCCACTTTAAACGTATTAAAAATTTATTAAGAAATAGTCAAAGTTTTTTCCTTACTAATTTTTAATGTATCTCAATTTTTTTATGTTCACTTACAAACAAAAATGAAATGGTATTCCATAATACCCGAATTTCCTCTATATATGCATTGGCATTCTCTTCTCAAAAAATGCGCTTTTTCATCCTTTAATGAACAATGTCATTTTCCCATCGATTTTTGTTTAGATTTTATCAGAAAATCATAATTTATTATTTGATCTTAGTCGCCTGCATTCACTTCTCATAGGTCATCCTTTCGTTTTCTATCACTGCGAGAAAGTGCGTCATGGTTTTGAGCTCTTTACAAAGCCGACAAGATCTTTTGGATTCAAAAGTTAATCTTCATGTTTAAAACCGAATCACGAGAGCTGGTTTATGCTAAGTGGATAAACATGTCATTTTAGCGTGCATATGCCATCCCCTGCTTAGCTTCTTTTCCAGCAAAACGATTTCGAGAAGCTTTCTTTAGATCCCATAATTCATAAAAATGTATATGACTATGATCTTGGTAGGTTTTGAGCTAATCTATTTTTTAAACAATTTGTTTACTTTGTGCCAATGCCCCTTATGTTATATGTGTATTATGTTTAGTAGTTCAGTGAACCCATTGTCAAATAAATTGAATACATCATCTGATGTATCATTTCTTTGACATGAAAGCATCGTATCTGTTTGAAATCATTTGAACCTATGGCTATCCCCCCCCCCCCCCCAATGTTCAGTCATGTACTATTCTTTATATCAATATTGAATTATTTTAATGAGTACATGTACTTCCGCGAAGCATTTCCTGAAATAATCTATAGAAAAGCCAACGTAAGTCTGAATAGATACATTGTTAAAAATGTATAATTTTTAGAAACGGTCTTATAAGCTATGATGGCATTGTTATTAAATCGTGATTCACGAAATAAGATTTTAGTGGTATAATCTTTCTTGGTATTTTTGCAAATTATGTAGAAAGAAATGGCCATTTCAAAATGAAAAAAAATCTGCACACCATGTTAACATAATCAATATTTTAATTTCTTGGAGATCTTAGCCTACCTGTATCACATTTGGCATAATGTAAACTGGCAATTACGCTCATATCAGAATCCCCCCCCCCCTCTTTTTTTAAACACTTGAAAGTATAATCTTTGAAAATAAAAACATCAAAATCGATGCATCCTTAACTGAATATAATTTACTAATTGGTCATTAAAGGTACACATATATTAAGACAGACTTTAAATACAATTAAATACAATAAACCCAACTGGAGTGAAAAATTAGCCGGGGCCAGGAATCGAACCTGGGTCGACAGCATAACGTGCTGTTGCTCTACCGTTAAGCTACCCTGGCCGATGTCCTAGCCTGGCAATTTCTCACTAATAAACCAAGTTGGGGAACGTCACCGTCCATCTATCAGATAGCACAGGATGACGTGACAACGATGAATAAATTTCTTTTTCCATCGATCCACAATATATATTAAAGCACATAAATTAACGTCTGAATTCCATTTTTAAAATGGAATTCAGACGTTAATTTATGTGCTTTAATAATTGGTCATTGTTTGCTCACGAAGGCTGGCAAGCTTAGAATTTTTAGTTTAACCACTCAGATGGCTGTTTCCGTCCACCAAGGACCCGCCTTGGTTATTATTTCCAAGTGGATAATAATAAGAGAGTGGCCACCGCGGGGCTAATTTTAATTCAATACAACAACCAGAAAAAATAAAAAATAATTTTGGTATGATTTAAAAATCATTTTAAAAGCAGCCCCCGACTTACGTATTACTCGACTTACGTAAATTCGCAGTTAAGTAATAAATCTCGAAAATTACATTTGTGAACATACTAGTGCTTTTGACTCGCAGTTGCATATTTTTGATATTTATTTTATAAATAAAATATATAAACCACAACCGTAATATAGTTTATTATATTAGAGTTATATTTTTATACAATCAAATCTGTAACAAAACAACTTAATCTTTATTGTTAATTATTCATAGTAGTCATCTAATTCATAATAAATACAGTTTGCGCTTATCAATCATTATTTTATTTTGTGATTGCTATTCATATGTCTTGCCGTCATAAATTCATGGAGGACAGGTTAAATTAGTTTAATTATTTCGTATTTTTATAGTCGTTTGATGTAGGTTCAAAATTGTTATAAATCAGTTTATCAACGTTAAGTTTATAAATACCGAATTCTGTAACGGTAATCCACTTCGGTGATAACTTCCACAAGATATCTGAAAAGCGTCCTTTAAGTTTGTTTTTATATTTTTTCATACTTTTATAGTTTATATACGAGTAAATACTGTCGCATGATGCTTTACTTATATATATATATACAGGGTGTCCGATCTCAACGGTGTCCAATGGCTAATTCCTAAACCGTTAGTCATAGACATATAGCTCCAATTACAAAAATGTTTTAAATCAGGTAAAGAAACATTTAAAAAGCGATTTGGGTCAATAAAAACATTTCTTAAAAAATTACGAAATTTAAATTTTTATACGGTCCCCCGGTCCTATAAGTTATATTTAGTAATTTTTTCCTATTACACTGACAAGTAAGACAAAAAAAGTCCCATTCATATAACGCTAAAATTGAGCGAGTTATGGAACTTTAAAAATGCATGACTTATGCCACTTTTCTACTCTGAAAACAAATGAGTTCGGCTTGGCTTTGAGGGATCATATACCAAGTGTTTAAAGTATTCGAAGATCTTACTTCATGTGTATCTGTGCTTTGAAAAAAAATCCTACAAGTATTATGATTAAGTCTCAAATTGGCTAAAATAACATATGTTTTATTTTGTCAGGATTTGAGACTGTTTCTCTTATGATTTCTTTTAACAAAAATTATGTTTTTTTATAAGTTTTTATGTTACTTCAACAATCGTATGTATGTTTTTCCAGTTCAAAATTTGTACTCGAACTTTAACCCACTTTTAAATATCCGATCGAGATTGCATTTTACATACTGGCGCAAATCCGATAATAATCTAACATTATTAAGATTTTCGGTGGTTACCATTTATACTTATTTTACAGGATAACACAAAAAATTTCGGATGGATTTCTGCCAAGGAGTTTAAGAAAAAGTTTTAGATTAGATAATACAAGACTGCGATTGTTGGTTTTTTTTAACTTTTATGTATTTTTTAGCACTGAATCAGAAAATTACCTTAATTTTTAACCATCATGTGAGGATATTTCGCGAATGATAAATTTTCATATTTAAAGAACAACAAAAATCGAATACTATAAAGTTGAGGAGATGGGTGTGTTTTTTAACTTTTGATAATTGATTTTTACGCACTTTTTAGCACTGAATCTGAAAATGACCTTCATTTTTAACCATCAGGTTAGAATTTTTTTGCAAATCGCAAATGTGTAAGTTAAAATATAGCGAAAATCTCATACTATAAAACATATGTAAAACATTTTTTATTTTATTTTATTTTATTTTATTAAAAAAATTATTCGATATTTTTCCTTATCCTGGGATTCTTACAGCTAAACAGCTGAGTGGTCCGACGAGATGGAGGAGGAAATTCAATTTTAACATTGAACTTCTTAACTTTGAAATTTGCAATTTGCGAAAAATCCTGATATGATAGTTAAAAATGAAGGTCAATTTCGGATTCAGCAGTACAGAATATATAAGAATCAATTATCAAAAGCTAAAAAGCATGACATAACCCAACTTTTGCAGGCTTGTGCATTCTAATATTTAAAAAAAACTTTAGCAGTTTGTAAAGAATTGAGGCTGTTAATTTAGAATGATTTTATTTAACAAAAATTCTGTTTTTTCTTTCTTCTTAAATGTTTATTACAAATTGTATATTTTCCATTAATATGCCAGAATGATTTAAGATTTCAAATTTATATTGCAATGTTAATTTTACTCCCAAACATTTTTTGTATCTGACGAAATTATATTTCGACTAAATTTGTGAATGACCCCCAATTTACATCAAAAAATATGCTCCAACTTTAAACAGTTATTACTCGGTCAATTTTAATCGTAGAATAACGGGACTTTTTTTGTATTACTTGTCAGTGTAAAAGGAAAATTTCACTAAATATAACTTATAGGACCGGGGGACCGTATAAAAATTTAAATTTCGTAATTTTTTAAGAAATGTTTTTATTGACCCAAATCGCTCTTTAAATGTTTCTTTACCTGATTTAAAACATTTTTGTAATTGGAACTATATGCCTATGACTAACGGTTTAGGAATTAGCCATTGGACACCGTTGAGACCGGACACCCTGTATATATATATATATATATAATAAATATTGCAGTTTCTTACAAAATTTTACCTAAGCAACTTGCAAATTCGACTTACGTAAAATTCAAGTTACGCAAAACTTTACGGAACGCATTACTCAAGTAAGTTGGGGGATGCCTGTACAGTATAGTTTTCCCCTAAGATTTGTAAATACAGCTTCTCCTAAACGAGCGTATAGTTGGCTTGAATTAGGAAGACCAAAAAATATTTAACTATTCAACTAAAACAGTTTTTTTTTAGATTTTGATATAGAACCCATCATACTCACACAGGTAAAGAATGAGGAAGACGGATATATCTGTCTTAAGGCTGCTAATCAGTCAATTTCCGAATTCCCCTCGCTAAAGCTAAGTCTAAGGGCGTTTGAGCATTCGTAAAAATAAAATATGTCCTCGAAAAATTAATATTTTAAAATACGTTATTTCTGTGTACTTTTCTTAAAGACTATCTCCTTTTTTCTTAGTTCTCAAAATATTTCTAAAATATAGGCTTAATTTAATATTCTATGTGTTAAAATCTCACGAACTGTGTGTAAGGTTTTAAAACTTCATATTAATAGCAGGAGAGCTTTTGAACATTTTAGGGTTGGTATTTGAGGCACCAAAAAAAATTGTGTAACGCTTCTTTTGCAATCTCTGAATCCAAAATCGAATGTCTGGCTGAAGGATCGTGGCACTTAGCCCACCCATGAATTTTTAAATTTCCAAAATTTTCGTTGCAAAAATATATCCTTGAGGCATTTTGAAATTTTAATACCTTCAAATTTAGTATTTAATGAAATAAAAAATATAAAAGCCAGACACTTTAGTCGACCCAAAAATTGTGCCAGACACGTGCCATTTTATGACTTCCCAAAAAATGTATTTGCGGCACGCTGAGATTGAGACAGAATAATATTTATGCTTAGAGAAAAATATTTTGAAAATGACAAACCCTTTCGTTGGCACTTTCTACTTGCCACACAACATAGAATGTTAAACGCGAGTGCCAGTAAAGCTGGACTTGCGGTGCCTCACTGAAGATCCATTTACTGACTTACCATACAAACAAAGCGTAAACCGCGTTGCACCTTAAGATGCGATCTCCTTTAAGAAGAGTATAAAGGAAAAACGGATTTAAAAATATCAATTTCCCGAGTACATATTTTAATTTTATTAATGCATCAAACGCCCATAGATTTAACATAAGGCAGAGGAAATCGGAAGTTGAGAGATATACAAACGAAGAATTTGTCCACTTCTTCAAACTATTTAAAGTTTTTTTTAACGGAATACATATTTCAAAAAGTTATCATTTTGTGTATACAATAAGTTGCAATGCTTTCATTCAAATGGAAATCTTCACGGCAAGCATCAACAAAACAAGAAAAGGTTTGTTATAACTTTTGTTTCTCGTACGTGAAGTAAATAACTTGACCTTCTGTTGTGACAAATCTGATTGCAAAACAAGAGTTACAATAAAAGCAGGTGTTTAGGCATAATACAAATGCAAGTAAATTTGCAGCAAGAAATTAGAACTTCCTGTAAGGGTTTAAGGCCATTTATAATACTCAAGAATGCATGCAATAGCAGAGAAACGAGATTACAATTAAATTAAAGAGGTATTTTGTAAAACGAAATAAATTTAATTATGGCATCGATACAATTTCGAGAAAAAAAATGAATCTAAAAAGAAAATCTACACTGTAAAAAAAAAAGATATAAATCTATAAAACTAGTTTTTGTAAAGCTACAGAAATCCATATGATTACTAAAATTTTATCGGTGACCCGGGATAATTACAGGAATTTTTGTTGTCGTAGTTACATGAAATGTTGAAGGAATTCCAGTTTCCTAGAAAACTCTTACTAATATTACAGATGTTTATTTTTACAGTGTAAACATGAATCTATTACATGGATATTTTTGTTACAGTTACTTAAAAGTTCTAGGCATCCCAGTTTCCTAGAAAATACTTAGTATCCTTATAGATTTTTTTTACAGTGTACTGTAACACTTTTCATTCTTTTTCAGTATTTAAAAATTGATTTATTTTTAAATTCTTTTACATTAACTTGGCTTTGTATGTGTGGAATATTTTGCAAACTTCTCTCGCGGGCCTCTCTTAGCCAGGCGGGCGCCGCGAAGGATCACGTGATGTTTGAGAGAATTGATATTAAAAAACATTTTTTCTTTCTTGTTCCTTGTTTAGTTAGTTTTGTGAATGTGAATCTTGAACGCAGCAGAAAAATATGCTGCGTATAGGTTTTTTATCGTGGTCTTCTATTAGAAGAAATAGTTTCTGAAGTATTAATTGTTTAAAAAGCATTTCTCTTGTTTTTACTTCAGTTTGAATGTGAATCTCGAAAGCAGCATGCTGGCTGTGTATTTCTTGATCTTCCGAAAAGGGAGAAATAAATATTCTTGAACATATAAAAGAAATTATCTGGAATTCCCAGTGTGGAATATTTACATGTTTTTAAAGAAATAGTATCCATATGTTTTCGTTGTATATACTGTAAATATTTATAAGTGTAAATATACAAAGTTTTTAATCATCCTGTACTTGACTTGGACTTATACTGAACAAGACCAGCGCCATTTTCTGTTGTGAAATATGTTTTATTATTTTAATGTGATTTTACATGAATCGTGAAGTTTTAATCTAATAAGCTCTCCCAAATATGATTTAAAAATATCTTGAATCGTGAAGTCTATAATTAAGCTCTCCCAACCTTGGATTTAAATTGTGATCACCTGAAATTTCATGGAATATATATGAAGATTATTCTTCAGTATGTAAAGATGAAAATTTGTCATAGAATTTTTTGCTCACTTCCTGACATGCTAGAATTATAAAACTTATGTACAGAAGTGTGTTGCCGCTGACAATGCAGCATTTTAATATTTTTAGATCTTAAATATACATTGATAAATTAATTTCAAGACATTTTTCTGTCATCCCGCCACAGGAGATAAATTGTCAAATATTCATTATTTTTACAAGTTGCAAAAACAACGGAGTAAATTATTGCCAAACTACTCTCGCTAAAATAGGCCAACTGGCTACGACGAATTATTTTAAACGATAAAAAATACGAAATGTAATTAAAAAAAATAAAGAGTGTAATGATTAAACAAGTCGGAAATTGTACGTCAAACGTGGAAAATGAGGCAAGTTCGTACTATAACTAGTTTTATAAATATTCAGATCTTGGTGCAATAGGTGTCCCACTCTTATGCAAAAATGCATCAATACAAAATTTACTACGATTATATACATTTAATTCAGTAATACAGAAATAATATGACTCCATTTTAAATGGAACGTAATCCCCATGGCAACCTAGAATCATTACCTATCATATGATATCATAAAATTAAATTACTGTGATAGGATTTAATAGAATGAAGAAAACTGTTATTAATATCTTTTTAAGTTTATATTCGATTTTCATAAAATTTGAAATGACTCGACAAATTTCTGCAATGATTACATATATTAAATTTCAAACCATTCGTATAGGTAGTTTTTGCGCTGTTATATGCGGAGAGACGGACGGAGCAGATGACGACCTATAGATGCTGCGTATTTCAATTTTTTTGCATAAATTCGCTAGTTTCCGCTTTCTGTCAAGCGTAAATGAAAGCGATGAATTTTCAATAAGCGGGGCCCATGCCAAATTAATGTATTGTAACGGATTTCTTCGGAATTACATGAGTTGCACCCATGGAGTAAGGCATGATTTTTAAGTTAAACATTGAATACTTGTAAAAGTGTGGGTTTTTTTTTTTTTCAAAAAAATTATTTTTACATTTATTTATGCATGCAGAAAAATCTACATAAATAATTTAAAAGAGAATAACTTCCAATATATTGTTTACTTAATTATGTTACTTTTATCAATTATTTATAGATTCAAAATATTCATAATCTGATATATCATTGTAAATTTTGCCATCCAATATAACAAATTAATTTCAGTTATACACTATGTTCATAACAAAGATAACTACTGTTATTTCAGAAATGTTTTTGAAGCTTGCTAAAACTACAATAAGTTAATATGGAAATGCAATTCTTTTATACTTTTCAAATTATTTTGAACAAAACCAATCACTATTACACATTTACTATACTACGCATCTTTGAAGTAGTTATCTAATATTTCTAAAACTCTGTAAAATATATTTAAAATAGTTAAAATGTAAATCTATAAATTTAATATTCCCCGTAAGAAAATACACATAAAGGAAAGGAATGAAAGAATATAAATGGAATGAAGTAAATAAATAAATAAATAAAAAAAACAACACATTAATAAGAACTGTAAACTATTATTATTATTAAGAGTTAAAAAAAATTAACTATTTAGTTTTAAGAACAAAAATACTTCTTAAAACACCATCAAAAAATTTTAAATGCACTAGGCCTTTCGAAAGATCTGTGTCTTTCTTCGTCAGGCGCAAAGAAGACGCGCTTCTACTATGAAAGCAGCAGCAAGGCTGAAATGAGAGATAAGGGAAAGGAAACAAGCTGAAGAAACAGCCAATGGGAAATTAGAAATCAACAGCCAATAGGAAAGTAGAAGACAACAGCCAATCACAGAAGAGTATAATCAAAACAAAAGAACACAGAGTAGAAGGGACAAAAATTGAGAGGGAACAAAACTTATATTTAAATATAGGAACACATGAAATTAGAAAATAAATAAATGAATAAAATATAAAAAACAGGCTAATATTAATTAATGGAAAAATAAATTATATGGCAGTACTGAAAAGGTTTTTCCAAGCTGTAGGGAGCATTGTGGAATCAGATTTATCATTAACGATAACATCCGATTAAGATAAATACCTAGATTTTCAAGAAAGTCCAGTTCAGAGATACTATTGGCATTAAAGATAATTTTAGCATTTTGAAAATTAAAACTATGGCCGGAATCCCAAGAGTGCTTGGCAATAGAAGATTTAGAAAATTCTTGATTGATTACATAACGAGAGTGTTCTTTTAAGCGGATTTCGAGATTTCTTTTAGTTTGACCAATGTAAGATAAATCACAACCATTACAAGGAACTTCATTCACACCAGTTTTAACTTATTTTCTTTTATTTATTTTTAATAGAGTAATACATGTTATTTTATTAATGCATATTATTTTTAATAATCAAACATGGCTAAATAAATGACATTTGTAACAGTAATTTTTCAAATTATTTTGTTTAAAATAAATCAACACTACGCAGTTATTTCAGAAAAGCTTTCTAGTAGTTATCTAATATTTTTAAATGCATTTCATGTATTTTTAAATCTCTGTAAACAGCTTTAAAAAAATTTAAATGTAAATTTACAAATTTAATTTTCCTCGTAAGAAAATACACATTCAGGAAATGAATGAAAATATTTAATGTACTACTACTAAAATAATAATAATAATAATAATAATAATAATAATAATAATAATAATGCTCATTCATAAGAACTAATCTATTCTCATTAAGAATTACGGAAAATTAACTATTTTTTTTTTTTTTTTTTTGAGTAAATTGCATGTCAAAATAAAGTTTTTAGCAGTAATTTTTAATGGGATTTAAAAAATATTTAGTTTTAAGTATTTTATTTTTAAATAATAATCGTTAATTTATAATATTTTAGTATAAGTAATTATAATTGTGAAGGAGCTTTTTAAAAAGTACTTATTGTTTATTTTAATTTTTTGTTTTGAAAGAATAAACCATTCATTTTTTTTAGAAGTTCAACTTATAATAAACTAGTCTAAGAAAATAAAAATTTAAAAAAATCTTTTTATTTAATTTCAAATAATACATTTAACTCTGAGTGTAAACTTTTAAAGCAAACTCATTACTAACGCTTTAAATGCATGAGAAGATGTATTCATATACATCAGTATGATATACAATTTACCTTAAATTTAAAAAAAAAATAGCATATTAGATATTTATAAATAAGTTGCATTATTAATGTTGTTATTGATTTATAAAATCAATGAGAATATTTTACACTTAAGCCCTAACTCTATCGTGGGTAGACTAACTTAATTTCCAGTGAGATATCTTTGATTATAAAATGCTATTGTTAAATTAGACTCCTTTCCTGTGAAATTTCAATGAATTTGGTCTTTATCTACTAAAAGTCATATTTCCTTTGTATCGCCTATACCGATACATTCAGAACGATGTTATTAAATAATATTTTTCAATCTACTATTCAGATAAGTATGTACTTTCCAGGTAATTTCATTAAAAACATACAATAGTAACCAGAAGTAATTATAGAAGTACAAAAGAAACAGCTATAAAGATCATTGTTTAAAGATATAAAGGGATATAACTGAATAGTAACTGAAGGAATATAATTGAATAATAATTAAAGGAATATAATTAAATAAATCAACAAGTTTGGTTAATGTTTGCGATATTGAATACCCAGACGAATAATGTTTCAACTCAAAATACAGCATTTTTAAAGAGAAAAGAAAGAACAGAATTCTAATTACATTTTAATGAATTCTGAAAAGAGAAAGTATTAAAAACAGATTTGATACAATTTTGATTTTATTAGGTGTCATCGTATAAAGATCTTTAAGGTGTTTAATTAAATAGTAATTGATTGACTATAACTGAACAATAATTAAAAGAATATAATTCAATAAATCAACAACCTTGATTAACGTTTAGAATATATCACACATAGAAGAATATCGTCACAACTCAAAAAATAGCATTTTTAATCAAAGAAGAAAATCAGTATTCTAATAACATTGTATTAAATTGTTAAATTAGATTTTATTGAATTGAGAAACGAGGTTGCATTGCAAATATATTTGTGACATTGTTGATTCAGATTAGTATTTTTTTTTTTGGGGGGGGGGGGGCTTAATTAAATAACAGAAAATAAAAATCATGGTATAATTATTAATGTAAATATATTAAAGGAGTATAATTGGACATTATTTGAAGGAGAATAACTGAATAATAATAACCGTAAGAAATGTAACTGATTAAATCGACAAATTTGGTTATTATTTAGAATATATCACACATAGAAGAATATTTTTAAAACTCAAAAATAACATTTGTAAAGAGAGAAAAAAGAAACAAAGTTTTAATTCCATTCGATTGAATTGTGTAAGGCGGTAGTATTTAAAAAATATCTGTCACATTGTTGATTCAGGCACGTACATTTTGGGGCTTATTGATTAATATTAATTAAAAGAAAAAAAGCATAAAATCTATATAAAGATATAAAGGTGCTAAAAGAGTATAATTGGATATTACTTGAAGGTGTATAATTGAATAACAACTATTATATTAAATTGTAAAATTAAATTTTATTGAATTGTGAAAGAGGGGCAATATTTCAAACATTCCTGTAACATTGTTGGTTCAGATACCTATATTTTTAGGCTTACTATCAAAATAGAAAAATTATATGAAACAAATAGCTAAAACGAACATTGTATAAATATATTAAAGGAACACAATAAACTATTAACAGAATGGGCATAATTGAATAATAATTAAAAGGATAAAAAGGAATAAATCAACAAGTTTGGTTAATGGTTAGAATTTCGCAAACTTAGAAGAATATTGTCACATCTCAGAAAATACAAATCATTTGCCAGGAGAAAAGGAAAACAGAATTCTAATTACATTTTACTAAATTTTAAAATCAGATTTTATTGAATTGGATTGGTATTGAATACGGTTTTCACATAAACACACAGAAAAAAATAGGATTAAAAACAAATTACCAGAACAGCTGAATTTTTCGCCGGCAGGCAATGCTATGCAGATATTACTAGTCTGGAGGACAGCGTCACATTTTCTCAACCAATTTAAGCGTAAATGATTTTTGTATATTTGATAGATTCGATGGTACAGATAACTAAACTGCCAGTCAGCTGCACACCAGCGGGGAGGCGGGGGGGATACCATATTAACACCCCCCCCCCCCCCTCTGAAATGTGAAATGAATGACAAACCAATTACTCATGAAATCTCTAAATCGAGGTAACATCAGTAATTCTGTTGCCATTTATATCACAAGCTGTACGAAGTTGCTATGGTACTCCCCCGCGCCACTAGTGACAGTTTCGTTATTTGTACCATAGGATTTATAATATATAGAAAAATCATCGACGCTAAAATTGGTTGCCAAAATGTGGCGCTGCTTCCCCGGACTATATGAGCAATGGCATACATAAATTAAACATTTGTAATCTTAGTTGCGTTCTGAACAGTGCTGCGCCGTATATAAGCTGTTAACATAATTGAAACGCTACTTGTTGGTGGAAAATATGGTTATTCTGGTAATAAAATTTTCGTTATTAAAAATAATCCAAGTGTCAGTAAAAACAGCATCGATGCTTTGAGAATTATTGAAGTTTTATTTCTTTAGTAACTATTATAATTTTTACCCCTGCATTTTTTATTTTTGAAAATTTGTAGTTAGGACATAAAATCCATCCTAAATATAAAATTTCAGACGCTTTAATCAAAAGATATTTTTCGTCTCGGGATGAGTTAACTTCTAACATGCCTCTTAATTTAGCGGTTTTCTAGACATCTCTTGCGCAAAAGTATAAGATTCTGATAAGTTATTCTGATCAAATCGAACTTCTTTAAGTCGTCTTCTGTCATCCCTCATTTCGTAAGGTCTATGTCTTGATCTTTTTGGAGACCTAATTCAGCTTGATTATATTCTCTAAGGTTAAACGAGGTTAAGGTTTCTGTATTCTCTTAAACAAACACTTTTCAATTCCTCTTAAAACCTTCTTTTATTCATGATCTATAAATATGTATACTTTTAAAGGAATTCATATTTTTATTCCAACAAAGAGGCTACTTCATTCAAGATCTATAAATAATGTTAATGAAGTTTTTAATCCTTAAAAACTTATAAACTCGTATTTATATTTTATGTTTTTTGAAAGGCCAGGGTTTATTCAGGCTAATTCGGGGATCTTGTTCATCTTTTGAACAACTTTTTTGCGTTTGTTTTTCCCACTGGTGTACAGTAAGTCAAAAAGAAGAGAGAGAGAGAGAGAAGATCCACTCTAAATTAAAATGTCTGAAATTCAGACACTTAAGTGTCTGAAATGGAGTGTTCAATTTTCAGACATTTTAAAATGTCTGAATTTTTTCAGACACTTTTTGCGTCTGAATTTCAGACACTTCATACGTCTGAATCGCATCCATTTTTTTGTAAGCATCATACGTAGCCATGTTTGACCACGTTGAATCCTGGAAAAATATTTGGCTGTGGTCCTGCCCCTCCCCCCCCTCCCCCAATACAGCCTGATTTTTTTGGTGCTCTCAGTTTTGGTATACAATTTTCGTTACGTTGATAATTTAAATCTTTTACGACATTGTACTGATTATAATCAATATCTTGAACTTCAGGAGTAGAACAAGATTAAAAACAAAAAATATTTATCTAAATATTAGATTTTTTTAAATTTATTTTGTTTTTAACCTTATTTTACTTTAAAAGTTCAAAATATTGATTATAATCAGTACAATTTCGAAACAGATTTAAAATATAAGCTTTACAAATATTGCATATCAAATTTGGGGGCACTACAGTCGTAGGGGGACGGGGCACTTCCCAGTTTGCCCTTCCTTTAATCAAGAAGTACTTTTGCAAAAAACGCAACGCTGCATTATAGTTGTCTAAATTGAGATGTCCGGTATTCGGGAGTATCCGTTGTGGAGGTTAATGGACATTCTCGAATAGCGAACAACTCTATTTAACGAATACTTTTTTAATCAGCAGACATACATATTTGTATATTTTTACCTCAAAAAAGTAGACATCTCCAATTATCGGACAAATTCCGCGGTCCCGAAGTGTTCGCTATTAAGGGCTTTTAAGGTACATAGATAAATATATATATATATTTTATAATCTTGTCCTACTCTAAAAGTTCAAAATATTTATTATACTCGGTTGAATGTGGAAAAAGATTTAAAATATCAGATGTACGAAAATTGCAAAAATCCCCCCCCCCCCCCCCAAAAAAAAAAAATGAAAATATAAAAAAATATATTGCCACATAGGCAATTTTACATATACATCACTTGATAATCACAACAGCCATTTAACTATGAATAATGAAAATAAATAAATAAATATTCTACTTTAATAACATTGGGGAAAAAATGACTTTGGTATTTTGTTAAATATATTTGCGTTTTTAAACTTGTCCTACTCTAAAAGTTCAAAACGTTCATTATAATCAGTGCAAGATTTAAGATATCAGCTTTACAAAAATTCATGCAAAATCCCCCCCCCCCCCCCAAAAAAAAAATGAAAATACATATTTAAAAATTATGTTTTTAAAAAATTTATATTTCCACATGGGCAAGTTTTTATGTAGATCAGAGGGTACTCACAAAAGCTATTCAACTATCAATAAAAACAAATAAGTACATATTCTATATTAAAAACATGAGGAAAAAATAACTTATGATTTCCAAACTTCTTTCGTCTTAAATATATACAGTAACATCTGTCATTTTTGTATTTTTCGTATAAATATAAATAAAGTTACCACAATTTTAAATACGAAATCTAGTTAGAGGTTTTTACTTTTTCCCATTATAAATTTCAAATTACTTTTTTATTAAAAATAATAAAAAAATCAGTATTAGAGTTGATTGCAAATGAAATACATATGTATATTTTTACAGGCAGCTTCATATAATAGACCAGTCTTATTTACTTTATTTATCTTTTTTTAATCTGCGGTTTTATGCCAGGAAGTAAGAAAGCATTAGGTCATCTTTCAAAGTTTTTTTTTTCTTTACTTCCTTGTGGCCGTCATTTACTGCGAGATAAAAATTATCCATTGAAACTAAGAACTGACATTGAATATATAATTCGTAATAAAAAAGAACGTCATAAGTTTAAAAATATATACTTCTAGAATTAGTGGGGTTTTTTGCGAACAGATTCAAAACTAATTAAATTTCATGCAGGATTTTGTTTAGTACAATAAATAAAATCATAAAATACACTAATTTTACTACTATAAAGAAACTTACTTGAGTTGCTGCAAGAGGTAAGAAATATTCCTCGATTTGAAATTTTAAAAACTACCACAACCACAGTGAGGGAGAAAGACTTTCATCAGTTTAAAAGATAATCCCATAATACATCCGACTAGCCATATTTAAAGAATGAGATGTTTCATCCTAAAAACAGGACCCGCCAGACAAAAGTTTCTTTTTTTTTTTTTGCCAGCTTCGACAGGACGAAAATGAATAACACAATATTATTGATATAAATTGATACGAGTTAACACTAAGCCCATTGCACACGCTTTGTAGAATTTCCGGGTGTAATCTTCAACCGTCGTCTACTTCTGTTCTGTGTCTATCCCGCCCTTGTATCGACGACAGCTTCTAAGAGACATTTGATGTCGAGCACACACGTCAGATGTATGTATTCAATAAATAAATACTCCAAGTTAATACGAATTAAAATCACAGTACTTCACATTTCGCAAAAAACGAATTAAAATACACGCGTACATAAAAACAAACTTTGTTTGAATTACAACGTATACCACTTCGAACGAAGACATCTAAAACGCATGCGCAACTGGGAGTGCTAGTGCCCCCTGGTGGTTATTGCGTCGGAAGAATCAAAACGTCTTAAATTAAGACACGTTTAAAGCAATGAAGTGTCTTAAAATAAGACGTTTGCGGATATTTTAGACATTATTCTCAGTTCGTTTACACCATGGTCATAGTAAGACGCTTACGTATCTTAAATTAAGACATCTATAGTGTCTTAATTTTCAGATTAAGACACTTAAGTGTCTAAAATTCTTTTTCAGTCACATATGTGTCTAAATTTAAGACGCTTCTATTTGCAGTGGAGACTACTAGAGTTGCAAAAAAAAAAAAAAAAACAACAGTCTATTCCTGGTTTTGTTTCCAATAGACCCAGTTTATTGTCAGGTTTATTCGCAAAAGACCTGGTTTATTCCCGAAAAACCCGGTTTATTCCCAGGTTCAAGCTGGGTTTTTTCAAGCCTTTGCAACTCTACACCCCACACATTTAATCTCCACTTTGTCCAAGAAAAACAGTGAAACAGCCATCCGACTGGAAAGTAGGTCTTCTTTAAAAGTATTTTTAAAAAAAATTATGCTTCGGGGGTCATTTTCATACTGAAATTGTACCAAACACTGAAATTTTCAATGCGGAAACCTGATTCTGGTTATTTGATCTTTTTGGCAAATCTTTCCGTAAAATACTAAACTATAAGTTATTCGGTCAAATAGCATAAATCAAAAAATATTTGGCGGAATGAGCTGTAATTTTGTATTTGCATATTTGAAGCTTGTAGAAATCGATTTCTATTAAAAAATATATATATAAACTGTAATTCACATTTCTTTCAAAAATTATTTTCGAAAATAGATATTTTTTGTGTAAATTAGCGTGTTTTAGAACCTGTGGTGTCTTGACTGGGGTTGACAAGCGTAGCTCTTAATCAGTAGAGTCTGCTAGTCTTGTAAAACAAAGTTAAGAGATGAGGGTGTTCTGAAGTATCTTATTTGGTAGAGAAACATTGAAGAGGTTAAGAAAAAGGTATTACTTCAGTTGCTTAAGGCTGGTTATCAGTGAGGACACAAATTCCCCCCTCTAATGCTAAACCTATGGGCTAAAAATGCATAGTTTTCCAAAATTTTCCTTGAAAAATTAAAATTTTTATCTTATGTTTTCTGTATAATCTCCTTGAAGAATGTTTCTTTCTTTTTTATTTGCCGAAATGTTTCTAAAATACATATTTAATTTTATATTTTTAGTGTTAAAATCTAAGTGAAGCAGGCTTATTATAGTAAGAATTTAACACTTTAAATAAAACTAACAATGCATTTTAAAAGTATTTTTTCCAATAAATCAGACAAAAATATTCTTCAAGAAGAGCATACAGAAAACAGAAGAAAAAATAAACAGTCAAGTGCGAGTATTAATCGCGCACAGAGGGTTCCGTACAATAATATATGAATTAGTAAGTGCATTATTAAAAAAATACCTTTGCTAAAAGAATACTAAGACTTCGTAAAAACTATACAACGTAGGGTTGGGTATAGCTGTATAGTATACAGGGTGCAAAGGAAAGTCCCTTTAACCTGAAAATACTTCCGAACGGAGAGAGCTACAGCTATACAAGCCAGGTAACGGTACAGTAAAGCGACTACGCCCGATCTAATGCAAACGACAGCAGCACCCCTAGTGGCGAAATTTGGAAGATAGCCATTGCAAATCAAAAAGGCAAATCGCAGGTAGAACAAATTTTCCAATTAGAAAGTTTTAGAGCATCAATTAATTAGAACGAAGCGACATTTGGTGCACACGGATAAGATAAATCGTCGCCTGATCACTCAAATATATCGATGAGCACTTTGTACTGTGCTGTAATGTCTGTAAAGATTTAATTTCCAATGCATTTAAAATTTTAGAATAACCCTTTCTGGGACAGAAGAATTCTGTTCGTAATCTGATGAAATAACTGACTGACACCAGAATATTCAAACGAATTTTTCAGAAAACAAAACCCAACTAATTTGCACTTTCATTTCAAAAGCAAAATTTTATTAAAGTATTCTTGGTGCAATTTGTCAGTTTTGGAATTAAAATTAGATGGCTAGACCGTCTAGCCACCGCCCTTGAAAGGGTTAAATCTATGTCGTCGTATTGAAGAGGCTTGCAATAGACGTTCCATGCTGAGAAATGTGCATGCAGAATTACTCTCACGAATACAAACGTGTATCGTGAGCAATGGCAATTTTTTCGAACATACTGAATATTAACTTTTTATCACTGTGAGACAGTTTGTCTTTTTTTGTGTGTGTGATGTTATCAAAATGTATTGAGATAAGTACGTATGTATAGCATAAATTGTGCGTATTTCTTCATACTTCTGACTATTCCATTCAAATGTTTACACAAAATGAAGTGCATCCATTTCGGA
Source organism: Maratus speciosus (assembly GCA_963932465.1). NCBI lineage: Eukaryota > Metazoa > Arthropoda > Arachnida > Araneae > Salticidae > Maratus > Maratus speciosus. The sequence goes on from OZ010795.1 coordinate 270,579,019, forward strand.
CATTTTTGGGTAAACAGACGAAGATTTATTTTATCCATGTAAACCAAATATCGTATTCTGTTAATTAATTGATGATCTAAAAGTTTCTAACTGGAAATTTTGCTCTATCTCTTTTCGTTTTCGATTTGCAGTAGCTATCTTCCAAATTTCACCACTAGGGGGCGCTGCTGTCGTTTTCATTAAACCGGGCGTAGTCGCTTTACTATACCGTTAACTCACTTGCATAGCTGTAGCTCTCTCCGTTCACAAGTATTTTCAGGTTAAAGGGACTTTCTTTTGCACCCTGTATACTAGAAAAGTATAAATGGATATACCATGAAAGTTCAAAGATATATGGAACCTAAATAATAACAAATATAGCTATTCTGTATATTTGTTATTCCATATAGCTTTTTAGTTAACCTTTAAAGACATAGTAGAGTATTGAGAAAGCCACTCAATGGAAACTAGTCGCAAATCCCATAGTATTTATGTGATTCATTCTCATTAAATTAGTCTGTTTTTAACAATTTGACGTTTATTCCTTTTATACTGCTACTGGGCATTGCATTACATAAATATATCCTTAAAATTTGTTATCTAGGCTTTAAAAGCTGATGGAGCATAGAGTACGCTGTCCTTGTCATTATGTATGTCCAAACCGTCCGTGTTTTAAAGGGTTAATATCTCGGCTAATTACCGACGATTTTTTCCAATATTCATGATCAACAATGCTTTTATACTTCTGCAACGATAGGTATTTCCAACTCTGCTGAACACTTTTGCTGAAGCCCGTAAATCGAAATTTGAGTGTAACGGAAAAATGCGATTTTCTCAAAAATTATGTGACCTAGGGTAATCGCTATAATTTTCCTGCAAGGTTTAAATTAATGTCTACTACCTCTATTTTTTTCATAATTTAGTTTCAATAGATTCGGAATTAGATGGGGGAACATATTTTTGCATGACATTTTCCACCATAACTTTTAAAATATAATACCTAAAATTAAATGAAATATATTTTTGATTTCGGCTTTACGAAATCTTTCACACGATACCCCACACGATATACAAAGAAAAGATTTTTTTTTCAAGTAGCTTAATTAGCCCCTGTATATTTTTCCTAAATATATTTATGAATATTTATTAATTTGTAAATATGTGGGTCAATAGTCTTTATTACTTCCCCCAATTTGAACTTTTCACGTTGCATAGTTTACGAGTAAATGGGCTGTGACAGACAGACACAGGAGTGATCTTATAATGGTCCGTTTTTACTTTTTAAGTACGGAACCCTAAAAATTAATTATCCGAGCAGAAATTTGAAAAATACGGATGCATTCCAAGCCCATACGTTTAGCGTTAGAGAAAGGAATTTCCAGACTGACTGATGAGGAAGTCAAAACACACATCTATTGCATAAATATTGTGTAACATAACATATCATCCAAAAGTTTTCGTAGCAACACTTTATTTGTATTTAAAGCCTCTTTTTGGCAGATCATTCATTCAGCTCAACGTTTTACGGATAAAAAATACTCATTCAATATTTATGGCGGCTTTTTTAAAAGACAGAATTATCTTAGCACGCATGAGCCATTTTTATAGCGTAAACGTGAATCTTCGACTAAATCACCCACTTTTCACGTTGTTGAAAATAAACCCTAAACAACGATATTAATACATATAAAATAAAGAGATAAATATACTTTGTGTAGTTTTGTAATAGAAAAACTTTTGAAGCAAAACATTCTTTGACAGGCTTAAAAGGACGTTGTTTAAAATAAATCTGAAAATAAATGCTTAATGACGTTTAGATGAAACAGTTCTTATCAACATTTGTTTATATTTTATTCAGATAGGCAATGAAATATATTATGTATCAAGATAATAGATATGAATAAGTTAGTTAAATTGACGGCGCTTGATAAAATAATATGATCAAATTTATTATTCCCAGAAAATAAATCTTTTAACTCGTTCACTTCCAAAGCTGAGATGGTGCATCTGTTCACACACGTCAAGATCATATCTGCATTTTTATGTTTTTAAGTTATTCCCGTTTGTTTTATCATTTAAATATATATAACAGATTACTTATAGCAACAAATCACTTACTGTGCGACAAACACCTAAACATCGCATGTATTTTCTATGGCATTGCTCGTAATCAGTGAGTTAGATAAGGAGATCAATAACGAGTTACCTCGTTGCTGGCAAGGATACCCAGTTTGCCAACTACGAGTATTCTCGTACATGGCAGCGAACATGTTTTAATTACAGAAGGTTTGAATTACCAAAGTTTTAAATTCCTCATTAACAGAATAATTATATATAATAGTTATTTTTCCCCCACAGATAACTCGATATTTGTTGATTCGCAATTAGTTTCAATCATTATTTTTCTTGTATTAGCTTTATGTTTTAAAACATGAGCCGAAATGAAATCAAGGTATTTGCAAAGAACTTTATTTCACCAATGAGAAATTGCTCTTGAAAGAGAAAAAGACAAAAATAATAATAAAAAAAAAAAAATTCAGGAAAGAGTACAGCAGCAATTTTTCCAATAATTATGAGATACGAGAAAAATAAACTAGCAGAATTAAAAAAAACCTTGAAGGTTATATACTAAATTTATCACAGACGTCGTTCCCAAAGCAGTGAATCTCTAAAAGATAATCTTTCAATTTTCACCCGTGATGCTGCTAACAAAACTAAATTTAACCCAGTAAACTTTAATGAATATTAAAAACAAAAGTTTGTCATTGGGCATTTCAGTAAAAAAGAAAAAAAAGTGCTACAAAACACACGAAAGACCAAATAAGCAAGCAAAATCTGTATATTGAAGCATTCATACACAAAATTCCCCTGAACATTTTCATTTTGAATCATAAAATTTTTTCAATGAAGGTCTAGAAGATGTATCAATTAATAAATATTTCTACGTTTCTTATCCAGAAGAAGCTGTTGATTATACCCAGCAAATCAATTGCAAGTAGAAATTTTTTAGTAAATTTTAATTTTTGTAAATCTTAGACGAGTCTGTAAATCTTTGAAAGCCATTTGTTTGTTGTCCAATTATAGATTAACAAATCAGTTTTGCGTCATCTTTGACTGTGTTATTATCAAAATATCTTAAACTTAGACTCTAAATAGGCAATATTGTCAATGACGCTATATATAGTGTAGTTCATACAATGATATTCATTTTGTTTTCAATTTTTAAATATAATATAAAACAGAAATCATGTTGATTGTAAAAAACTGTGCTGATGCATTTTTTTTTTCTGAAACAATTTATCTCTCTCTCTCTTTTGTTTGTTTGTGTGTGCGCGTTGTTCTTTCCAGCAAACTAAACACGGCGTATTCTATGAAGTTACTTTCTTTGTCTACAAACTTACTATTCTAAAATATTGAGCTTGTCTTTGAATTCTAAAACGTACCATAAGCAGTGTAACAATTTTATATTTTTCACTAACTGTTGGTTTAAAAATAAGGAAAAAATATATCAACAACTGCTTCCTAAAAGCAATATCTTTAACGCATTCGGAGAAAAACCCAATTCATAGGTTTGATGCTATTTGTCAAATCTGCTGCTGAAACTTTCACTCTTAACATTATGTTTTCAAAGAATCTTCCAACGAGAACATTTCTATATATTCTTACTTGTATTATGTAAAACAAACTACACAGTATTTCCAAATTTAAAAAAGTTAAACAAAATCGTTGCCACAAACATCTGACATAAGACTGAATAAGAAACAGCCAAGCCGCTTGTCGATGTTATATCGGATGTCATATATGTTCTTATATTTCTTAATAAACGTTGATTTAAAAATGTGGGAAAAAATTCTTAGCAACTGCATTCTAAAAACATTCTCTCTAAGACATTCTGAGAAAACCTCAATTCGTAAGTTCGATGTTATTCGTCAAATATTCTGTTGAAATTTCACCCTCAACATTATGTCTAATAATCCTTCGTCTTGAATATTTCTATGTTTTCTTACTTGAATTACGCAAAACAAGTTACACAGTATTGCCAAATTTAGTAAAATAAGATAAAACCGTTGCAACAAACATATGACGCAAAACTGAATAAGAAAAACACCAAGCCGCTTGTTGATGTTATTTTGGATGTCCATTTACTATCGAGTTGAATTACCTTAATCCGAAAACTACTGCGACTGTTACTTGATTTTCTTTTGTAACGAACTGTTTTTTCTTTTCTCTTCTTGTTAACATTTTCATTCTATCACGATGTGCTTTGGGCGGGTCAGTATTTTTGTAATCTGCAGATTTTTTTTTTTTTTTTTTTTTTTTTTTTTTTTTTACTTTGTTTTCATTTTAACTTTATAAATCTATTTTTGTAGCAATTCTGAAGAATGAATAAGGCACTGTACATGCTTGAGTGAATAGCTACAGAAACTCATTTCATGTTCTAACAATCTGCAACGGTTTTGATACTTGAAAAGAAATATAACGGTTTTCGTTCCTTGTTTAGTAAATACCTGAAGAATAATGACAATATTGAATTATGGATCGAAGAAGAGGCTTATAATTTTGTTTGATATTTTCTAGATTAAATAAAGCAAATAACATCAGACTTAAATTAGTAAATTCGAGAACGATTGTGGGATAGACAAGTTCAGTACCTTAGAATAGCAAGTTAGTAGACAAAGAAAATAACTTCATGAAATACGCCGAGTTTAGTTTGCTGAAAAACATACACACACACACACAAAAGAAAAAGGGAGAAATTCTGCATATCAGCACAGTTTTTTACAATCAACATGATTTCAGTTTTATATTCTATTAAAAAATTAAAAACAAAACTAATATTAAAGTATGAACAACACTATATATAGCGTCTTTCATAATATAACCTATTTAGAGTCTAAGCTTAAGATATTTCTATAATAATACAGTCAAAGATGACACAAAACTGATTTGTTAATCCATAATTGCCTTCTCTAAGAAATGTGAACCTAAAATCACACAGAACTGATTTGCGTTAAGATTATTCTTTTTTTTTTTTTTTTTTTTTTTACATTTATTAAGAGACTAAATATGTATGCTGTCATCTACCTTTTTTGTCCATTGTTTATATTATTTGTGACGTGTGTTTTAATTTTAATAATAAAGTTGAGAAAATATTTATGTTACTTCATTTGAGTATAATTAAATTTTTTTTAGTTAGCTATGTTATAACAAAGTCTTTAAAAATGATATATATTTTTTTTTTTCACAAAAAAATTTAAATGTGTCTTACATTTTTGGGAAAGTGCTTTTACATAATAAATGAACAATATGTTTTTAAATGTAACACTATTTCTTATGAAAACATAAGTGCCATTTTAAACATTTTGTTAAGGTTACGATAAATTCTTTTCACAAAAAAATTACTAGGGTAAATTGGCGAGTTTCAGAAATTCCAACAAATATTGTTATGTGAAAAATAAACCTGAATACACTTATTGAAAAATAAAGAAAAAAATCTCTGGCTAAATCACGGGTATAGAGACCTAAAATGACTTTTTTTGCTCTTAAATTCCATTACTAAGGATTAATTTCCTGATAAAATAGTTTAAAGCAATAAGAAAGTAAATAAAATCGTCTTAAAAAATCTCCCGAGATTCAGAAGTATCTGCTACTTGCTCGCAATACGTCATCAACGCAACACATAAGAGCAGAATTGTTATAGGTGAACTAATTGTAACCCTACACATTTTAAAGCCTACATTTGAAACGCATGGAACAACCAAAAAGGATATAGAATGTTTATGATAAGTTTTTTTTTTAAATATTTTACTAAAAAAGTAGAAATGATGAAAAATTACTGCATTGATTTTTAGTTGAATAATATTTTGTTAGGTAATGAGTGTCTGATTGGAAGGCATGAAATGAAACCGCACTACCAATATTCTTGTGAACATAAATTATAAATCAAAAGACATTGTCCATATTTTCTAAAGCACGTCATCAAGATTTTTTTCAAAAAAGTAAACATGCGCAGAATAAGGGTTATTTTACATACTAGCATTTAAAGGTTATGCAACAATTTTATACACACACAAACAAACTACATCTTTCTTTTTACACACCACCACAAACCATTTAACAATAATAATTTACAGAAAAATACATTAAATTTGACATTAAAAGATTTCACAAAATTAAAAATGTGTAACTGTATTCATTTTTGGGAAATACTAAATGATTTTTTTTTCTGCATTCTGTGTATATTGAGACTGTCTTTCTTTGAAGGACAAACTGCATCATTTGAGGACACACCTGTTACAGTTTTTGTCCTTCTCTCAACAACAATAAAAACTTTATCGTGAACTAATACGTAAGTTCTTACTAATGAAATCACTTTGACGTCATAGTTTTATTTCAAAATAATGGATAATGCCATCAGCCATGAAATGTCTGTATTACATTGTCCTTTCATTTTTACAATTTCGTTTCACAAAAATGCTTTACCCTGTAAAATATGCAAGTAAGGAACAAGTAAGGAAGCCTGTAAGGAAATGTATCAAATATGGCTATCAGTCTAGATCTTGTAGAGAACGATCTCGGGACGACAAATGGCAGTATATAACCTGACAGTTTATGTGTCCTAGATATGTGCGGATAATTTAAACCACAACCGATATTGACATCGTCGTCATTTTAACAGCACTGACTCTTTCAATGCGTCTTTGTTAAAAACATTAATTAATATTTAATATGAAATCAGCATAAATTATTGATTGAATTTTACAATCATTGATGTTCGAGATAATTTAACGATCCTTTATAATGCATACTAAAATAATCCGTATTAGGTAGCTTTCACTACAAAAAGCTACCTATTGCAGCCGTTCGGAGGAAAGCGATTTCAAAAAATTTTAGTATATTTTCATCGATCCTGACCCCCAGACCCCGAAACCACCCTCCATTCAAAAGTTGATATATATATATGTATATAATAATAAATTTGAAATCCCAAATATATGAAGAAATTGATAAAGTTCTAAAGATGAATTAGAAATGAACATATGAAACCAGTATGTAAAATAAGAAACTATGAATGACTCACAGAATCATCAGAGGAGCTTGTGTGTTCATTCATAGAAGATGCGTTATTTCATCCTATATCCATATATATATATATATATATATATCTGATCTTTGTCACACTGTAACTCTCGTATTTATGAACCGATTTGGATGTAACTTCGTGTACACATCGTACATACCAATGCCTTGACCAAGTTCGTTGGCCAGCTTCATTCGCCATCTTGTTTCAAAATGGCGGCCATTTAATTTTTTTTTTTAATTTAAAATTTAAAATGTGGTACACAGTAAAAAAAAATCTGTGAAGTTACTAAAGTTTTTCTAGGAAACTTGGATTCCTAGAACTTTTAATGTAACGGCAACAACAAAATTTCATGTAACAGACACACTTTTGCGCCGAAAATCAAAAAATCTGTCAGGTTACTAAGAATTTTTTTGGAAACTGGGATTCCGAGAACTTTTCATGTAACTGCAGCCAGGGTTACAAATAAAAGTTTAGTAAGATTACTGAAATTGTAGCAGATTCATTTGTAAAGTTACAGATTTTTGTAGCTTTACAAAAACTAGTTTTGTAGATTTGCAGCTTTTTTCGTACAGTTACAGGTGAAAGTTTAGTAATCATGTAACTTTACATCTGTAGAACTACAGATTTTTTTTTTACAGTGTACTAAAAAATTGAAAATGGAAAAATATTTTTTTCTATGTGTTTGACCTTGATAGAAAGATTCCGGAGCATTTTTTGTTTCGTCTATATCTTAAAAAATGGCTGAGTTATAGCACTTTGAATTTCTAGCTTGGCTGACATTTTGAAACGACCTAATTTTTGTTACGCGATAACAGGCGTATTTAAGAACCGATTTGGATGTACCTTGGTGTATACATAATACATACCAATGTGTCGACCGAGTGCGTTGGCCAGCTTCATTTGCCATCTTGTTTCAAAAAGGCTGCTATTTAAAAAAAAATAATTTTAAATTTTAAATGAGTTATCAAAAAATTGAAAAATGAAAAGGATTTTTTGTTTATGCGTTTGTCCTTGATACAAAGATTCCGGAGCAGTTTTTGTTCCATATCTATCTTAAAAAAAGGTTGAATTATAGCACTTTGAATTTCTAGCATGGCTGACATTTTGAAACGATCTGATATTTGTCACGTGATAACACGTGATTTAGCATTGATAAAAATTAGTATTGAATCTCCTATAATCGGTTTCCACTAAATTGAGCTTCGTGTGTTTGAATAATATAAGCTTGCTTTTAAAAAATAAGGAATATGAAAGCTACTTCTTTCCCCCGACACTGACCAGAAGGACTTTTTTTTAATTCTGCTTGACTTGGAAAGTAAAATTCATGAAAAACTGGAATCTTCTAATAAAGCCAGACACAATCAGACATGGGCTTATTAAGAGATACTCAATTTTCTTCGTATATAATCCTTACCAAAGCTAATTAAACATTTTCTCTGCCTATTTTTGCAGAAAACTATGAAATTTATCAAATCAGTAGTAAAGACAGCTTAGTATTGTGAAAGGCGAATGGAAACATCAACGGCTGCTCGAAACGGCATGCCTGTAAATAGAGCAGCCACAATTTCTTTCATTTCGATTTCTTTCATAGTTAAATTTAGAAAAGACTGCTTTCCTTTGAAAGACAGGATGCAGCTTCAAACTGCACATTTGTTATATTTTTTCGTTATATGAACAATAATGAAAATAATTGTATCATGAGCTAACACAAAATACTCTTAAAAAAGAAATGTCTATTATTTGACAATTTCATTTCAGTATAATGGATAATGCGGCTGGTTATACAGTGAATTGAAACAAATTATACCTTGATGCATCCAGGTTTCCAGGTGGGCAGAAAAGTTCTGCAACCCATATTGTTCATCTTAAAAGTTTTATAAAATTACCATCGAAAACGTATAACATTGATAATTACTTTACAGGCTTTAACCCCCTGCGGCGCAGTGGTATGTCTATTAAACTACTTAATTTTAATTGCCAAAACCCTCACTGGCACCAGAATTTTGGTAAAAAAAAATTCGGTTTGGTAGTTGTGTGAAATGTAGCTTTTTTGGTATTTACAAAAAAGTTCGTTTTCAAATTCCGGTGTCAGTCATTAATTTCAGCACTCATGCAATGGAAATGCTCTGCGCCGCAAAGGGTTAAAAATAATTTAATGTCGTTATAAATACGTAACTTTTATTCAGTTTTGAGAAATAATACTAAATGATTCCTTTCCGCATATTGTACAGATTAAGAATGTCTTTTACTGAAGGACAGGCTGCGTCATCAGAGGCCACACATATTATAATAACGTTTAACCCGTAAACTCCACACTACTGCGAATTCGCATAGATCAAAATTTTAGGTCATCGGAGTTTTTTTAAAACATGTTTTCATAAATATACATTTTTCTTTAACAAAATGTAATTTTTGATAATAATAAATATCACTCTTTAAATTTCGCATAAGAATGATGTGTTATATTTAATTATCACTATATTGGCAACAAAATTATAATATATATATATATATTGAACTATTTCATACATTTCTTTTCAATAAATGCCTTTCATTTCATAATTTCATTTCAGAATAGTAAGCAATTCTGCCACAATAAGATGTTTATATAAAACTTTTTAAATAAAGAAATGATACCGCTATAAAACATGCTTTTATTAATGAATACCGAAAAAAATATTTAAAAAAAAAATGATCCGATTTCTTTCAGAGTTGAATTTAGAAAAGACTGCTCTCGTTTCACATACAGGATATAGCTTGAAACTGCACATTTGTTTTTAGTTCTCTGAACAATAATGAAAGTAATTGTATCGCGAGCTGACACAAATGACTCTTACCAAAGAAATATCATTTATTTGATAATTTCATTTCGGTATAGTGGACAACCCAACTATGCATACAGTATGGATTGAAACAAATTATTTGTTTTTTTGAAGAACAAGTTAAATCATCAGAGACCACATCTGTTTTAACAGATTTTTTTCTCTCTCAGCAGAAAAAAAAGAAATTAATTGAACTTACACATACATTTCTCATTAATGAAATGTTTTTTACCTCATAATTTTATTTTTGAATAATAGGGAATGCTGCCACAATAACGTGTTCATGTTAAATGCATTACAAAAAGAAATGATACCACTATAAAACATGCTTTCATTAATGATTATTATCAAAAATATATTTTAGAAATGCAATCCGATTTCTTTCAGAGCTAAATTTAGAAAAGACAGCTCTCCTTTCACATACAGGATGTAGCTTCAAACTGTACATTTGTTACAGTTTTTAGTTCTCTGAACAATAATGAAAATAATTGTATCGTGAGCCAACACAAATGACTCTTACCAAAGAAATATCATTTACTTGACAATTTCATTTCGAGATAGTGGACAACCCAGCCGTCCATACAGTGGGTTAAAACAAATATCGTGAAACATCCAAGCTTCCGGGTAGTCAGCAGCAAAGGTCAGACCCACGGCCAGTGGAGCCTTGGTTCCGCATGAAGGGTTATTTTTATCGTTAAACTGTTAGGTGGGTGCGAAGCCATAACGGCAGTAAGTAATTTTTTCTTTTGCCCAATGGAATTCTATTTTCTGAGGAAGAAGAATGAGAAAGAAAGATTACTTTTCTTTGTAATCTTTTCTATTTAGTTAACAGTTAGGTGTAACGAAAGTCTCAAAATTGACACTTTTTTTTGTTGACTGTTCTTCGGTCAAGTCACACTGGTATGTGATTTTTTTTTAGTTGAAATTCAGGAATGTGATAAAGTAAAAAAAAAAAAAAGTATTTCGTCGGGCATCATCGATTAAATGGATATCATTTGTATCCCAGGAACTTTTTCAAGCTCTGGTAAGCTTTCAGAAGTTAAAGAGGAAGAAGTAAAATTTGAGTTAATTTTGAAGCCTAAAAAGAGAGTTGATCATCTTATAAGTAATAGTTCATTCGTTCATTTTTATACAATACAGAATTTTTGTAATTGTAATCGCGATAGGTTTTTCCATTGAAAAAAACTTTATAAATTTCGTATAGCTTAGAATGAAAGTGAATGAAAGAAGGTCAGTTTTGTCAATTTCAAGAAAGTTCAATTGTATCAAACAATGAAATTGAGACTAAAATTATACAAAGGAACTGTCACACTTTTATCTAAAATATTTTCTTTTAATATTTTGAAAATGTTTGAGTTACTAAGATGCGAGTGTTTAATTTTTCAGAATATATAAATCATTATATAATACACGAAATTTTTCCGTTTCGATCGAGCAAACGATTCTAAAACTGAACAAATTCGCTTCTTATTGACACTGTTTTTTATATCAAAGCACATTATTTAGAGAAAAAAAACATAGACTAATTTCAATTATCTATACATGGAATATTAGTCATTTTATTTTACAATGAGCATTTTAGGATATAAAAAAAGCATAAAGCCTGTAGTACAACTAATGTAAACTATATTGCTTATTTGTTCATTTATAAGTTTTATGCTTATCCCATTTTCATCATAGCATAAAAGGTTTTCGAATTTATCTTATTGCTATCCTATTTCAAATTGCAAATGAATAAACATTTAATGAACATCAATTTTTTTCTGTGCTGAAAGGAATTGTTCTGTTCTCTGAGGAAGAATGTGAAGGAAATATTACTTTTTTGTGATTTTTTCTATTAGATCAATATTTAGGTGTTACGAAAACATCTCAGAATTGACACTTGTTTTGTTGAAAGGTCTTGGGTCAAGTCAAAGTGATATGTGATTTTATTCTTTTGGGAAATAAAGGAATGTGTTAAGCAAAATTAAAAAGTGAGTATTTCGTCGGACATCCACGATTAACCCGGGATTACACGCGCAGGGTATGAGCACGGTTATTACATTTCTCACCACTTATTTTTGAAAAGAAATCTTCAAATTATTTCAGCGCAGAATTTGTGAGCAATGCCAATGATTAAATAAAATGACGATTTCTGTTTGAATTTATTCGTGGCAAAATATAAATCGTACCTATGCTGGATTCCCGGGTTAAACGCAGATTACTTGTGTCCCAGGAATTTTTTAAAGCTCTGATAAGCTTTCAGAAAGTTGCAGAGTAGGTTTAATTGGAGCTAATTTAGAAATTTAACAACACGAAAACCAGATAAATTCCCGCTTAACAACTTTCGGACACATTTAAAGATAATTTTTATAGTTAAATATTCGAAATTTACAAGCTTGATCATTGAAGTGATATGGAATCGAATAGTCTTTTAAAAAAATAGAAGACTCTATTTTTTTCTTTGTATCTGAATTATAATACTTGCAAATTTGATGCGGTTATGAATAAAAAAGGCCTCTCAAAATGAGTCATAAAGTAGAACGTTTATATTTGAGTACTGCTTTATGTGCGTTTTTAAACCATCTTTTTATGCGCATGAGAAGTCGTAATATCTCTTTTTGTCACATACATTTCATGAAAATCTTTATAGGAACGTCTTGAGCTACAAATAAATGTACTTGTTTACTTCAAAAATATAACTAACACTATTATATATCGTAGAATATTTATTTATTTATTTATTTTTTTGAAAGAAGAAACATCGCTATATTTTATGCATAATCTGCGAATCATGAACTTGTTCCAGCTCTTTTACATGGTCATAACGTGGTTCTAAACAACACTTTTATCACGACATTCTATATTTATACTGACAGAGTGCAAAACAAATGTACTTAAGAATGGTCATATTGCGTGTGACAGAACCATATGTCTCTGGTATCCTAACGTAACGAAACTTATGTTATGACCGTGCATCATAACTCCTAATCATTGAATTAAATAAACAGAACTGAGGTTATAGCATTAGGTCATTGACGTGAATGTAGCTTTAGAATATTTAAAATATAAGGCGTTGTGAAATGTAATGTATAGAGCAAGATAGCTATTCAGTACACTGTAAAAAAAAATCTGTAAAGTTACTAACATTTTTCTAGGAAATTAGGATTCCTAGAACATTTTACTTAACGGCAACAACAAAAAATCATGTAATAGATATACGTTTGCACTATAAATAAAAAAAATCTGTAAGATTACTAAGAATTTTTTAGGAAACTCGAATTCCTAGAGCTTTTTATGTAACTGTAACTCTGGTAACAGATAAAATTTTAGTAAGATTACTGTAATTTTAGTAGATTTTTTTGTAAAGCTACAGATTTCTGTAGCTTTACAAAAACTAGTTTTGTAGATTTACATTTTTTTTTTGTACAGTGTACAGATAAAATTTTAGTAAGCATACAGATTTCTGTAACTCTACATCTGTAGTATTACAGATTTTTTTTTACAGTGTACTTCGTAATTTAAGGGCAAGTTACTTAATCCTTTAAGAACGAAGATTTTTGGTTGAAATGAAAAAGTTTGGTGGTTTTCCCTAATTAATAGTATCATATTTGATTGAAAAAAAATAACCGATGTGATGTTATGCCAAGGGAGGTTCCACGCAATTCTGTGGATGCGATCTCGACTTTAAATCGCACAAAAAGAGGAAAATGTTTTATCTTTTTCTTTAGGATCACCTGTACAACTGTCTAGCTCAGGTATTAAAGGGTTAAATAAATATTTCTGAGTAATTAAGGTTTAGTTAATAAAAGTCAACTTTTAAGGGTAAAGCAAGATTTCTCCATAGGAAAGGTTTAAACTGAGTAATTGACTCTATCGGCGAATTTATCATGAATTAACCAGATAAATTCTGTTCGTAAAATGATGAAAGAATTGACTGACACCAGAATTTTCAAACGAATTTCTTAGAAAATAAAAACCTGCTCTGTTGCACTTTCATTACAAAAGCAAAATTATATTAAAATAGTCTTAGTGCCATTTGTCATTTTTGGAATTAAAATCGGTTGGTCATGCCGTGTGACAACCGCCCTTGAAAGGGTTAATATATATTGTAAATAATATATTTAAAAATAAATAAAGAATACTTAGTAAGATAGGTATCTTATACATACAGCACAGCCTTTTAAAATCAATGTTTTACACGCCTACATGCATCCGTTACACGCACGCATGCATATAGTTTGATTGTAACAGCATTTTTTTTTTTAAACTGTTGAATTCTTTATTCTAAGTATCAAAAAAGGATTTATAACACATTCTATATATTCACACTTTTATAGAATTAGGTTAGAGTTTTGAATTTAAAATACCTTCAAATTTTTTACTGTTATGTTTTGATTATAATTCAAAAATACAATTTATTTAGTAGAATTCTACAAGTTATTAATGAAAATTAATTATAATTAACACAAACAATAAGCTATCACAAGCATGGATTATTATTATTATTATTATTATTATTATTATTATTATTTGCTTGTTAACGCAATTTTTTTAAACTAGTACACAATTTTTATGAATATTATTACATTTTTTATCTAAAAACCTTTTGTTTGACTGTTGAGCCAAAAATCAATATTGTAGTGGTGTTTTTTGAAATTTTTTTCAAAAATAGTAAAACAAATTATGATGATTCCAGCATAATAAAAAAAAGATCCTTTTGTATATGAAGATAAATCTTGAGAGGATTAAACAATGTTTAAAAACTGCGTTTTAAAACATGCGTGTTTTAAAATTTTCAAAACTATATAAATTTATATTATAAGGCAAAAACATGTCCGTGAGTAAATCCCCTTTGTACATGCAGATAAATCATGAGAGGATTTTAAAAGTGCGCTTTAAAACATGCGTGTTTTAAAATTTCCAAAATTATATAAATTTATAGTATAAAGCAAAACATGCCCGTGAGTAAATTTCTTTTGTATATGAAGATAAATCTTGAGAAGATTAAACAATGTTTTAAAGTGTATGTGTTTTGAAATTTGCAAAATTATGTAAAGCTATATTATAAAGCAAAAACATGTCGTGTGTAACGATGACGTCATATTGACAATGGAAAAGGACTTGAATAATCAATTTAGCTTTTATAGCAAATTTATTAATTTCCAAACATCACTGATATTTTATGTGTTTTTTAGAACTGAAGCATAGTTTTAAAAGAAAAAATCTGCCCTGTAAAAAATTATGCATAAGTAGATTCCGGAAGAAAATCTGTTTACATTTAAAGCAATGTAAATAATTCAGTATTTGTTTCAGTATTTGTTTGTTTCCGTGTTATATATTCCATAACTAAATTGCTAAAAGAAATCAAAACTTCGCAAATAAATAAATAAAACACGAATTTAATACGCCCTTAAACAAACTAAAAAAGAAAAAAAAAAAAAACTAACAATGCACATTTAAATCTTTAGGGTCAGGTGGGGGAAAGTGGTCATAAAAACAGGCTTTTCTAACTTTCAGAGGATATAAACATCAGAATTTCTGTAATGTTTTCTAAAATTTTGGGTGTTATTTTACATTACATTACTCTAGAATACATCTATATGCATTTCAGAAATATTTTTGGGAATAACACCTTTTTATAACATATTTTTCTAGGCATGTTTTTATGACCACTTTACCCCAGCGGGTGGGGTAAAGTGAGTAGTGCATGGGGTAAAGTGGTCACATTGAAAAAGTGTAATAAAAAATATAAACTAATGAATAAAAAGTGACATTTTATTATTTACAAACATTTTAAACAACCTTTATAATAAGTTATCTGTCATTTTATTTTATTAAAGTGTAAATTTGTAATGTTAAAATTGTTTGTTGTTAAAATTTGGTTCTTCAAGGATTTTGATCACATCTGATTCTGGAAAAGTACAATGATTGCCAAATTTGGATTTTTTTTTAACATACTTTAAGAAAAATAAATCCCAATTTTAATCAGGTTTTTTCCCAATAAATTGCTTTATTGATTTCTTCATTTCATATCTTAGCAACACTCAGGGTCCTATAGATATGGCTTGAGATGTCATCTTTAGCGATTATAAATGGATTCAAAAGAGAATGTTGACTAGGGATATTTTTTTTGTTGTCTTTTTTTCCTCTTGGAAATTTATGCAACTTTTAAATATCTCACTCCTCTTGTTATTTTTGCAGATGTAATGCAAATATTTTTTCTGTCAATACTACCCCGATCTTGGACCGGACACATTTCCTTTTCCTTTAAAACTATGTCTAACAATTCTATTCACATCCGAAATGAGTGTAGATAATGTTGCCAATGTAGCTTATTTTAATTTTTTTTGCATATTTTGCAGTCGGCTTTCTTGATACTGTTTCTTTAAAATTCCTTTCCAGGCTTTTTTTAATGGGGGAAAATACACCTAGATGTAATGGTTGTAGACTATGGCTAGTATGAGGTAGCAGGCAGAGTATTATAATGCGATTGTCGATAGCTTTTTTTCACAGCGTCATAATTTATTTATGTCCATCAGAATCACAAATAAAAGGGCAGGCTTTTGTAAGCTTTCGGTGTACTATCTACTTAATAAAATGATCCATCCAAGCTTCAAGTACAGAATCCTGCATCTATCCAGATTCCATGGTTCATACAATGCTCCTGCACGACCACCCTTTATACATAATTCATATATACTTATAAACTGCGAATGGAAGAATGTAATAAACACTAGCTCATATACCAAAAGGAACACTAAACATTATCTTTCCTTTGGTTTCTGAATTTTATATAATGCATTGCATTGCGTAAAATTTTTTAGGCTGGACTATTTTGGCTATCCATATCCATTCCAGCCTCATCAATGTTAAAAATTCTTTCAGGACTTTCGCGTGGACCATTTTTTTATATAATACAAGGTATTAGAAAAAGTAGTTAATGTGTTGGTTGTTAAATTAGTTGGTGTAACCTTTGTAAGCAATTCAGGCTTACACTTAGTTAATTCATTCACTATTCTGAACCTATTAAAATTTAAACCTAACCATTTTTAGCCCCATATTATAAACTATTATTAAATAATAACTATTTGCAGTTAGTTTTTAATGATTATTAGTATTTAATAAACCGGCATTGTATATAATGAATAATTTAACTCAGATCAAATATCTATAAGTTAAGCCTAACTCTATGACCACTTTACCCCATGTAACTAAAACTATTATGAAATAAAATCTGTGATAAATATAACTTAGCTATAAATGAAAATATGTTCTTGAGATATGTGTAAAGCTTTCTGAACTGCCAATTTAACAAATTCTCGAATAAACAAAATGCAGCAGAAAGAGTTAAAAGAACAAGGTGTAACAAAGACAGACAAAATGAGTGCCCAGTGCCTCAAACATGTTACTAAAAATGTTTTTTTTTGAGTGAGAAACTTTGATCAATACTTAATAAATCTAAAGTTAAAAGAAAATTATTCAAATTTTTGTATTAGTCGGGATTTTAGCCCTTTTTATGAATTATGACCACTTTACCCCGCCTGACCACTTTACCCCACCTGACCCTATCAATTGACTGCTGACATGCGGTAATGCGAGAGTATGAATAATGCTTTTTAGTGTCGTTGGTGGGTGCTGGGAAGATCCAGGCATAAATTATTACTGGTTACGATTTCCCTAATAGATTATTTCAAAACGCCTACATGCTGCGTCAGCCCTATTCTTACTTTTGCCTGTTATCTTAGGCAAATAATCTATTAAAATGTGATACTTAAATTCTAAC
Organism: Maratus speciosus; assembly: GCA_963932465.1. Taxonomy (NCBI): domain Eukaryota; kingdom Metazoa; phylum Arthropoda; class Arachnida; order Araneae; family Salticidae; genus Maratus; species Maratus speciosus. The sequence goes on from OZ010795.1 coordinate 270,596,669, forward strand.
CGGAATAACCAGAGTAAACAAAGCATATACTTTAAATTAATAGCATTAGTACTAAGACGCAATGTGTGATATCGTAAATATTCCTGTCCATGAATTGTTGGTTGGTAAACTAGAGTACAATTTAATCGAATCACACCAACCCTATAAAGCTACTCTAAAACTAGCCTAAATAAAAGAGAGTGAAATGATGCATAAATAAATTCAACACAGAATTAAAATTAATAACATTAAAGGTTATTTACAATATTTACAGATATTAAGAAAGGGAAAAAAAATACATTCAGCTATCACATACTTCAACTTAAAGATTGTTTAACTAAGTATTTTCTAACATAGAAAAATTCCAAGTTCTGCATTTTTACTTTGATATAAATAATTAACATAAACAACAAAATTAATTGGATTACACTTAAATTTGAAATTTGTATAATATAAAATAATTGCTTAATTAAATACATTCCATGTCCCACACTCGGTACAATATGTCCTAAAATTATAATAAAAACACATGAACTAAATAAATATTGGTAATATCTTGCAACCATGTCAGGGGCGCCATTTCAGAATTTTCTTGGGGGGGGGGGGGGCAAACATTTTTTGAGGGATGCTATATAGCTGAGGGTAGGATACAGGGGTCTAACCCCCTCCCACCCCCCCTTCCGTATGAGAAACGTTTGCTGACTTGTGCTTACAATAACAGTAAAAACTGCAAATACGGAAACTCAGAACCAATGAAATATTTCGTTTTAGACAGGTTTCCGTCTTAGAAGGTAAAATTTTAATATATTGGACATGATTTTTTTTCTTTTTAGACAGGATTCTATTATAGACAGGTTTCATTTTTACAGGTATCCTCACTGACTGTTAAACCATCCGCTCTATAGTATAGCTCTGAAAAGAGATGCATTATAGTAAAACTTGTGAAAACGAAACCTGTCTATAACAGATTTCTTTCTAGAAGGGGAAAAATTCAAATTTCGTTGAAAAAAATCATAAAATTATACTTGCTAAGACAAAAACCTGTTTAAATGGAGCTTTTTTCTAGTCCCTTTCGAAGTTTTATTTACAGAGGAGCCATTTCATGAGTTTCCTGATGAAGGACAAGGAAAATTTTTCTTTGAGGAACAGGGAACGTGGAAAATTGCACAACTTGCAGAACTGCACAAATCACACAGAAAAAAATCTCGCACAATAAAACATGCTCTACATGGTTTTGTCTCTATAACGTCTTTCACAAGCATGTGATTATTCCACAATATTTTTAATTTTCGTGAAAGTCCGCGATTTTTCTTTCTTTCAAAATCCGCAAAATCAATTCGTCAATGGGTCGCAGAAAAAAATCGTGAATTTTGGAAGTTTAAAAAAAAAAAAAGCCTCAAAATGGTCGCTTAAAAAATCGCTAATTTCTTGAAACGACCGTGGAAAATATCGCTAATTTCATCAGAGATCGCGAAGAGAAATACAGATTTCGTCAAATGATTGCACGAAAAAAATCGCGAAATTCGTCAAAAGTTTCGCAAAAAATCACGAAAATTTAGTCAAAAAATCGCGCAATAAAATCGAGGAGAAATTCGTCAAATGGTCGTGTAATAAGGTCCAAAATTTTGTCTAACTCTCGCGCAATAAAATCACAAATATTATTAGTCGGTGGCAGAAGCAAAATCACGGATTTCAATAAATGATAGTGATAAGGGATCGTGAAATTTGTCAAAAAAGAATCACGAAAACAATATCGAATTTCGACAAGTGCTCGCGCGAAAAAATTCCATTTCGTATAACGCTTTCAAAAAAAAAAAAAAAAAAAAAATCGTGAATTCCGTGAATCGATCGCAGAAAAAATCGTACATTTCGTCAGATGATCAGGAAAAAATCATGAAATTCGATCATTCATGAGATAATCAGCCAAAGAACGTCATGAATAAGTCACAAAATTTACAAATTTTGTGATCTGTAAGCATAAGAAAATTTTCGTTAATGATTTTCTGCAAGTGAAGGTAAAGCGTTAATTTTTTCGGATTGAGTTTTCCCTATTATGAGATGGCTTCATGTTAATTCGATTTTTCAAAGAAATTCTGAATATTTTTCAGATAAAAAAAAAACTGCACATTTGAACATTAATGAATACTATGTATATATCTTTCTTTTTCTACAGAAAAGGTAAAATTTATAATTAATATTCATATAAAAAGCACAAATAAATGCACAAGAATTATTTTCATGTGCATTCATATAATTTAAAACTATTTAAAATACATTAGAAAAACCCAGAACGTTTTCAGTCATCACAAGACCGTCATCAGTGGGATTTAAATGTTATTGTTTTCTTTGCGCTTATTCGAGAATTGGCTAGAAGAAAATCATTGTGATTGTTGTGTCAATGATTTTGACAAGTTTTCCCATGATCAATTTGCACACAGCTGAGAAGCAACTGATAAAAAAAATTCTCACATGTATTTTTAAAATTAACCAAAGTACTCATTAAAGATATATGTCTTACTTTGAGGGAGTTCGAATAGTAAGGCTTTAGGAAATTTTTTTGATAATTATTAATTTCTATGCATAAGCATTTATTTAATGCATATATTTTTATTGCAATAAAATCTGATAAGTTATTTTAGAGTTTGAGCAATTTTCTGATATTTCTTGAGTCTGACATATGATTAGGCATGCTCATGCACCGAATATCTATTCGATATTCGGCCATATTACCGAATATTCGGTTAGGCCGAATATCAAGCTATTTGGTTTGCCGAATACTTAAACCTCTTAAAAATATTTTTTAAAACGTTACACAACTTCTACTTTTAGCTGTCAATTAATAAAGATATTCAGAATAATTAGAATCTTTAAACAAAAGAGAATGATTGTATATTATTTATTTGTTGTTTTAAAAATATCAGTAAAAAAAAATAACCATTAATGACATGTCATTTGTTCATGGGAATTAATAAATGTGGAAATGCAAGTTACTGAGCATTGTCTGGTAAATAATCCGTTTCTTGCTTTTTCGCAAACAGGGTGTTTCTAAACAAAATGGAAGAAAATTTCAGGGGTAATAATAAGCATCAAAACAGACAATTTTTTGTCCAGTAAATCAGGATCGCAATTAACTTATTCAGTCAGATATACAGTGCATCCCCAAGTCAAACTTTAATTTTCTTTTGTTACTTTAACAATAATGAAGGTATTGTAACTATATTGTCAACAGAGTTACTTTAATTAGGATAACATGACGAGAAGTGCTGGAAATAGCAACCATTCATATCTAAACAGCACTGCGCTAGACATTATTTTATTAAGAATGCAGCTAACAATACTTATACTGTACCACTGGCCAAAATTCAGTATCTTCCAAGGATATCATCACATTCTATAAAAGCAAATTAATATGATGCAAATTTCGCTGAAATATCTTCATTTTTATACAGTTATAAACGAAAATTCTGCTACGGCTTGTACACCTTTCGTTTTTGATGAAAGAAGTGGGATGATATGTTGCTTCTTGTTCAATATGAGAGAATTCTTTTCATTTGTTTGAATTAATTGAAGTCATGGAATTTAAATTTTATTATTTAAAAAAATTTTAAACCATCCTCTTCTTAAATAATAACTCAAAACATACTTTTTTAGCACAAAATTTACTTATAAAAATAGTGTTGTTTGTCAAAGTGGAAGTAGCTAAATATTGTAAAAAATTGTTTAAAATTTAACTTTTTAATGTTAAGCACTGAGATATAAAAGTATTTGGTCAGTCAAATATTCGATATTCGGCCGAATAGATACTATTCGGCTGGCCTAATATTCTGTATTCAGCCTAACAGTTACTATTCGACTGGCCGAATATTCGGTATTCGGCCGAATAGATGCTATTCGGCTGGCCTAATATTCGGTATTCAGCCTTACAGTTACTATTCGACTGGCCGAATATTCGGTATTCGGTTTACCTGCAGGCCAAATATTCGGTATTCAGCCAAAATCATTATTCGGTGCATCACTACATTTGATGGTTGATAAATTTTCTGAAATATCAAATTCCTTGGGGGGGGGGCTATTGCCCCCCCCCCTCAGCCCCCTTCAAATGGCGCCCCTGAACCATGTACTGGAACGGAAGGTAGATGCAGGCATCTCAGTGATCCCTGAGAACTTGGGAACATCACAGTCACTAAGATAAAAGAAATTTTTGACAATGGGCGCTAAAGTTTAATTTTCTACTCTTATTGAGAGTTAACATTCTTTTTCCCTTTAATATAGCATTAGTTAATCTTACATACAGAAGAAAGCGTCGCCATATCATAAAATATAAGATGCATTTCGAAACTTAACTTCTGAAATCATAAGAGCAATTATAAGTGCAGACTTCTAAGTCATAACTACAGCATAACTCGAACTTAGAACATAATGCGCTCAGAGAGTCAAGCAAGAAAATAGTAGTAAGTTTTGAAGAGTATTAGAGAGTGAGTTGTCAGTTTTGTCCTCAAAAATCTTAAGATACTATATTATATTAGGGGTACTAAAAAATTGCCCTTCTGTAAGAACAGACCACTTAATCTAGAGATACTTAATGGGTAACAATTATTAAAATAAAGTTAATATTCACCAATTTGCATAAAAATTAAATATCATATAGAGTTAACAGAGAACATTAATGTGATGTTATTTTTTTTTTTTTTTTTTTTTTTTTGTGAAAAGTCCCATTCTTGTGATATTGACAGCTGAACATTGTTTTGCGCTGAGTTTAAGCTACATTGAATTTTTAGTTTAGCAGGAAAGCTAGAATGTTCTTTATCACCCAAGTCCAGCAGTGGTCAATCTAACAAAATATACGGAATGCAAAAAATCTGACAGAAAACTCTAACTTTAGTACAGTTTTCAATTAAAAGCGAATTTAATCTACATTAAGTACAACGAGTAGTATATTTATTATATTTAACCCGCGTAGTCCAAGTTGGATGGCTTGGTTTAAATTATGTATGTATTGCAGTGAAAACTGCGGCTACTTCAACAAGTTATCTCGTGAGAGGGTTAAAATATATTGAGCGAATTACCTTTCCATTAAATATAAACTAAAATTAAACAATATGATTAAATTCCGTGTTTAAAAATAACTGGCTACATACAATAAAAAAGTTAGAAAATTCACTGAAATTCATCCTTAGCAAAAAGCAAATTCCCTGAAATTCATACTTAGCAAAAAGAAAATTCATTGAAATTCATCCTTTGCAAAAAGATATAGATTAATTAAACATACCTTATTATTTTCGCAAGAAAACATTTTCACATACCTAAAAGGAAAGAAAAAATCTATTAATAAGGTATTTTATTTAACAAATTTGGTGCAAACGAATGATTTAAAATAAAACAGCACAAACAAAATAATTATTTTTCTTTTTTTTATGTTATGCAATTTGAAAGTATAAAGTTTCTATTGTTCTAAATGCTCTGTACATTATAAAATACAACTGACATATTTATAAAATTTTAATCGTTATTGTTAACGGATAAAAGCTCGTTAAGTTAAATAGGCTTACCAATAATGCTTGCTGTTGATTATTTTTAAACACGAAATGTATCAGCATTTTCTTTATTTTCAAATTCAAAATAACTTAATTTGTTGTGATAAAATCTAACTCATAAAATTGCAAAACTTATATACCATATATATTTTAAATTATTAACTTATTGTTTTTAATTTTTCAAAAAATAACCAAAGTGGCGCACGTAAGTTTGGACTTTGATACTTTCGCGAGATCAAAATAATAATGTAATAATAAAAAAATCAACCAACTTTTTAAGCATCAGAGTTGTATGTAAAGAAGAAAGCTGGAAGATGATTATTTGCGATTTGATATTTTAAATATGTTAGCAAAAAGGATTTCATGTTTGAAAAATATACTTAAAAGATTACTTAATTACGTGTAAACTATATTTGAAAGAAGATTTTTTGAAAATATTGACATTATGGATGTTTAGAATTTGCTGACAAAAGGACTTTGGCGTTCATTAAACATGGCTGAGATATAGCCGTTTCAATTTTTAGGGTAGCTGACACTTTGAAACAAGACAGCGGATTAACACGTTGAATGCCAAGTCTACTTTGTCTGTCTTTCCGTTTGGGCCACTAAATAAGATTACAGTTACACAATATACTAGGTTGAGTAAAAAGTTCTGGGAAATTTGTGAAAGTTGCGTTGTTATGCACAAATTAACAACAAAAGCAACAAGGACTATTCTTCAAAGTAGAGACCATCATAGTCCACGACTTACTACCATCATTCTGCCAGATTCCGGTTTGCTGGAAGTACCATGGCGGCTTCTTGGAATCGAAAAACTCTTGACATGCTTCTTCAACTTCATTAAAAGATTCAAATTGACGGCCCTTGAAAAACGTGTTGCATTGATCGAAAGAGACCATACTCGGATGGAGCCACGTCTGGAATATAGGCGGGGTGTGGGAGAATTTCGACGCTGTCCAACTGTGCAAACTTGTCCTTGGTCCTCTGGGCCACGTGCTGTTTGGCATTGTCCTGCTGAAACAAAACGCGCTGTCGGCGGACCGATCTTGGATACTTCTGCACCAATTTGTCGTAGACGCGATCCATTTGCTGGCAATAGAGCTCGGCATAGTTGGCACGACCATCATATACGATAGAAATTCTGGTAACTATTAGATTAAAAATTTACCAGAACTTTTTGCTCAACTTAATATAAGTGTCAGTCACCGATGACTGACGTGGTATTCAACGTGTTAAAAATAAGGGATTATTCCGTTATCGTGTTCACTACTACCTTATGATTTAGAAAACGTGGTTTCTCGTAAATTTAATTCGGTTGTTGTAGCTATTGTTGCAACTCTCATACGCTTAAAACTACATAGTCATATCATAAAAATTATGTCACACTAAAACGAAAATATGTAGCGCATTAATAAAATAGTCACACACACGCACACACGGAACGGTATTCTCCAACGTCAAATTTCGCTAAGCTTAGCGATACTTGGCAAGCTTTTGTGACAAAAATAAGTCGCCATAAATGACACCAAACTGGCGATAGCTTACTAATTTCTCGGAACTCTCATTAAAATTCAGTATTGACGAAAACTGGAAATCTTCTACAATAAGGTTTCACACATTTTAACATCGGGTTTTCGAATAAAATTAACTGGATTCTTAAAAGCAAGAAGTAGGCAAGGTACCGTTTTCTCTTGGTACAAACCAGAACGACTTTTTTATTATATTTTTTATGAAATAAAACATTCATATTTTTACATAATTAATTTTAATTCTATGCTCTTACTTATAGTTTATTCTAATTATTAGTACACTGTATAAAAACTGTTGATTTTATACTAAAAAACTGTCAGTCAGGAAGCCGGTAAATAACTATTTACTTTATAATAAGAAAAAGACTAGTAACTGTTTATTTTACGGCAAAATCTGTTAAAATAATAGAAAATTCGTAATAAATACAACTATTTATTGCAAAATTAATAATTTTTTACTTACGTCCTGGCTTACGGTCTTTTTCTATAAAATAAACAAAAGTTTGTAGTATATACTGACTAACTAATCGTTTATTTACTTTCTTTTGACCAGTAAAGAAAGTGTGTAGACCCTTCACAAAATTAATCTAACAATCGGCAAATCATCAAAAATTCCACCTACATATTTTGCAGGATGTTTAAGATTCAATTATATTTTAAGTATTGTCGTCTTGGATGACAGATTTTTTGACAAAATCAACAGGTTTTTTAATACTTTTTTATTTAAAAGGAGTTAGCAACTTTCGGCACCCAATTTTGCTTATACAGTCGAACCTCTATTTAACGAAGTCGCTAAATCCCGAAAAAAGTTCGTTATATGGAAAATTCGTTAAATAGAGAGTCACCTTTTAAAATACTTTAAACTACATAAAACATATTTTAAGTCCATAAACACTAAATATAATTTAAAAAAGTAATTGATCACACTTTTTTTATAATATAGTATATCTATTTGTTTTATTCATTTTACCCATCAAAAATAAATCTGGAAGGGAAATAAGAATGAAACGAAACATTGTCTGGAAATAAATTGTATTTTCAGTAAAAAAAAATAATTTTACATTAAAATCACGGTTTTTTATTATGGTTTATAAGCTGTTTGGAGGAACACCAAATTTTAAAGCAATATTCTTTTTCTTCATCTCATCAAGTATTTTTTTTATTTTTTTTATTTATTTATTTATTTTTTTTAATGCTCAGGCACTTTCGCTCTGACATTTTCGAGCTACAAGAACCGAAATTACCAGCACGACTGATCAACAATCTAGAAAACGGGAGACTCTAGTTTAGGGACACGGTGCAGCTCCATTGAGGATTAAGGGGGGGGGGGGGGTTATTGAAAGTTTGCACTTCTTGGATAAAAAGCAAAGAATCACAGCGACTTTAGTGTTCTCGGTGAGTTAGGTGCCTGGTAAGACCTGCTCCTGGTCACTGATCATCATAAAATGTGTTAAAAGAAAGAATAAGTTTGAAATGCCTAGTAAATATTTTGAGAAATAGAGAGAAAAAAATAAATTAGATCCCATGAAAAAGTTCGTTAAATAGAGAATGCAGTTCGCTATTTGGAGGTTATTTTACGAAGAAATTCGCAAAATGTTCTTGGTTCCAAGGAAAAGTTCGCAAAATAGAGAAATTCGCAAAATAGAGGTTCGTTAAATAGAGGTCCGACTGTAATAACACACTTTTTCGATACAACATCAATAAATAAGTTTTACATATTTTGGAGTGAAATTTTTAGAGTTTAAACAATAATACCCTAGCTCTAAAAAATTGCCACAACATTTGCAATTTAAATAATATATATATTTAATAATATATAATGTATATACAAAGGTAAAAAAAAATATTTAGTATTTACCTCTTTTTCTTACAATATAACTTTTGAAAAATACGAGAAACTAAATTTTTATATCATATTGAAGCTAAATATGATCTTTATTCTGTAAACCTAAAACATTGAACTTATTAAATGTTTTATAATTTTTTAATTAAAAATTTAGCATGATAAATGCTTAAAAGTTTTAAAAATTAATTTTTTTTAATTTTTAATTTAAAAAAACTTAAAAAAAACTGATAAGTTCAATGTTTTAGGTTAGTTTCAATTTGATATAAAAATTTAGTTTCTCTTATGTATTTTTCAAAAGTTATATTGTAAGAAAGAGAGGTGAGTATATAATTTTTCTTTTACTTTTGTGTATACCTTATATATTGTTAAATATATATATATATATATATATATATATATATATATATATATATATATATAAGATTCGTGAAAAGGATATGATGATAAAGTTTGGTACGGTCTATCCATATGGACTTAATGTTATGTTTAACCACAGTAATATAATTAAAAACTTTAAAAATAACAATTTAGATGATACAATTTATGACAAAATTAATCATGACATTGGAAACGAGTTGATTAGAAATAGTAATCAATATACTAAGTTGAATAATTTTAAAAAATTAAATACTTGTACAGACATAGTAAATGAAATAATTAATTATAAAGGTGAGCGAAGAGTTAATGTGATTAAAGGTTTGATTTTCAACATTAAGAAGAAATTAATTCCCGTAACTTTAAGAACTTTACAGTCTAGGGTAGAAAATGGGAATGTTGACCTAGGTTTGGATTTGTTGAGATATAGAATCAAGACACAAAAATTACAAATGTATTGTAACATTGATTATGACAATGTTAGTGCAATAAATAAAATCTATTTTATAATGGATTATTTGGGTGATAGCCATAGGGGTGTAAATTACAATAAAATGCTTAATAAATACAATGAATTACTACCAGTCGGTAAAATAAAAATAGTTAAGGCTTTTAAATATGATAAGCCTTTGGGGAGAACTATTTTTAATTATAATTTATTTGCTAAAGATCTACAGAAAAGTATTGCAGGGAGTATCTGCCATTGCAATGATTCTGAATTTGTTAATTATAAAGACAAGTATTATGGACATGTTATTACTGGAGATCTAAAGATAGTAAAGGATGAGGAGTTGAGGAGGTTAATGGAGTACGGAACTAAATATCGTGTGAAACGTACTCTCACTAAAAGTGTTGCAATTAAACGTTTTACTATTAATATAGATATATTTATAAATAAACTAATGTATAGATACAATTTGCCATCCAGTGTTTTTGACGAGTGGAAGTATTATATATTAAGAGATTTTAAACGAGAATTTTCCAGAGATTTTGACGGAGTTAATAGAGAGAAATACAACAAACTTACACATTCAATTAAAGAGATTCAGGAAAATTTTATAATCACCTATGTGGATAAAGCAAATACAAGTTATGCACTGATATGTAAGGTACTTTACGGTAAACTTTTGAATGATTGCTACAATAATAAAAATAGCTATTTACCATTGAATTCGAAAGCTGCAGTAATAGAAAATAGGATTAAAGCCATCTATAAAAAAGTTAAGCTGAAACAAATGAGTCAAAGTTTCCCTTATCTCATACTAGTGCCTAAATTCCATAAAACCCCTATCAAATTCAGGAGTGTGACCTGTGGATTTGGTTCATATATTGGTGCCGCTAGCAAGGCTTTGCTGGGTGTGCTGGAGGGGGTGTTTGACGGAGTGATGGGGGGAGAGACGACTTTTATTATCAAAAATAGCTATACACTATTAGATAATCTGAAAAAATTAAAAAATATTACTGGTTTATTCGCTTACGATTTTGCAGACCTCTATAATACAATTGATTTGACAGATTTAAAAGATAAAATAGTAGATTTTTATAATACAAATAGTACTTCGGATGTTCATTATGATTTTTTCATAAATTTATTTCAGTTAGTAGTACAAGAAAACTACCTTTACGAAGGAAATACAATATTTAAACAGATTCGGGGTATTCCAATGGGGGGGAGTTGCAGTTCCATTTTGGCAAACATTTACTTACATATATATGAAAGAAATAATAATTTAAACAGTAACACATTATCATACAGATATATAGATGATGTTTTGATAGTTAAATTAAACAATGATATTGAAAATGTTGATTTTACATATTATCCTACGTCTCTGAGTCTGGAACCCTCATCCCAGAATTGTAAAAATATTAATTTTCTAGATGTGAACCTGAGCATAGAAAGTGAAAATTTGATATCTAAGATATTTGACAAGCGAAATGATTTCAACTTTAATACCTTAAAGCTGATATATTTTGATTCCAATGTGCATGTTTCGATTAAAAGAAATGTACTTAGAAATGGATTAATACGAATCGAAAGACTGAGTACTAGAGTTAAAGATATGTTTAGTGATATTTTAGAGTGGTGCCGCTTGGGATTCAAGCATGGTTATCCTCGCAATTTCATCAGGAGAATAACTTGTGATTTTATTAAGAGTAGCAGGTACGGAACTGAACTGAACTCAGTGATGGATGAGAATGGAGGTTTTGATGAGTTGATTGATCTAATGAGTTAGAGAGATATTTTGGTGGATGTTGCAGTTCTGTTTAGTTTTTCATTGTTTTTCATTTTTTCAATTTTGGTCTCGGCGAGTGAAGGGGGACGTAGCATGCGTAAAGTCTGACTTAACCCTGCAGTGTATGTCGTTAGCCATACCGCTCGCCTTCTGTTCTGTTCTGTTATGTCTTGCAATTATATATATTTTCTTTAGTTTGGTTATTCAGTTTGATTTTAAGAGTTAAGTTTATGTTGGTTGTTATAATATTTTTGATGTGAGTTTCAATGCAGCTATGGTGAGTGATGGATTTTGATATTTTGTTTGTGGTTTTAAATATATATATATATATATATATATATATTATTTAAATTGCAAATGCTGTGGCAATTTTTTAGAGCTAGGTTCTTGAAACTCTAAAAATGTCACTCCAAAATATTCAAAACTTATTTATTTACGCTGAATCGAAAAAAGTGTGTTATTATGAGCAAAATTGGGTTCCGAAAGGTGCTAACATCCGTTAACTCAACCGGGTTTTTGTATATAAAGATGGAATTTTTAATCGAATTTTAATGCACTTCTTGATATGCTAGAATTATAAAAATTATGTCCAAATATGTGTTTACTTTGACAATACAACGTTTTAATGTTTTTCGAACTTAATTATCATATAATACATTAATTTTAAGGGGTCTCAGGACTCTTAAAATTGGAAAAAAAGGGAAAAAAACCATTTTCAAAATTTAATATCTTATAAGGTATATGATTTTAAAACATAACTTTTTACTGGAGGTGAAAGATATAAGTATGTTCTTCCATTTCATGTATTTAAAAAATAGCAAGATGCAGAATTACCATTCATAGGGGGTTCCAAAGTGTCAGATTTATGACGAGCAGAAAATTGAAAACTAGAATATTTTGAAACTAGAATGAAAAATTTGTTACCTATTTATATTACTGTAATAATAACACTGAACCTAAATAAATTTGCATTTAAAGCATTTTTATATTTTCAATACAAATTTGTATTTAGCTATTACAAAATTATGAAAATTTCAACAGTGTAATCACATAATAAATATTTTTTTGAACAATAGAAAGGAAATTTTAGGTTCAGTTTACACAGACTAACATGAAACATATGTTTTGAAAATTTCATGAAAAAATATTCAGATGTTTTTGAGATATGGCGCGTGTTATGCCCAAAAACATCATTTGAAGAAAAATGACTTCAAAGTTTCGGAAACGCCGCTTCAGCTATTGAGCAGGTATAATTCAAAAAGCCATAACATCTGTTCTAATAATAATTTCAAGGAAACAATTATACCAAAATGTTCAGAAAGAATAGGAGTTTTACATCTAAAAAAATTTTAATTTCGAAAATTTTGAAGCTTTAAGAGTTTCGAGAGCCCTTAAGGCTTTTTTCGTTATCCCGCCACATACGACAAATCGCCAAATATTCTCTGTAATGCGTACAATTGTAGACGAGTTGAAACAACAATGTATTCGAAGCGTCAATAAACTCTCGCCGAAATAGGCCAAATGGCTGCCATAAACTGCAACAATGAAACATTTTAATAGCTAAAAAGTAGAAGAAAAATATTAAAAAAGAATTAAGAGTGTGATATTAAAAAAAAATATACGCTTTTATCAATTATTAGTTTAATAGTAATTAATTTAGGATTCTACGTTGAAAAATCAATTTAGAAATACCAAAATAGATAGTTTAAGCAACGTTTCATTTTTTTTCAATCCTGTTGCCTTATCGTAAAAAAAGAAACAGAGTAAAAATTATACATTTTTTAATAAATTCATTTGCTTGTGCTTTCTGCCGAATGCAGAAAAAAAACAGTTAATTTTTTATAATCGAGTTCGGGGCCAACGTTAAATAAAGGTATTGTAACGGAAATTGTGGAAAAAAACATGAATTGGAGTAAAAAAACATGAATTGGAGTAAAAAAGTTATGCGCAATTTTCAACATGAAAATTGAATGCTTATGAAAGAAAGTTTTTAAAAAATCTATTTTACTTTTATACTCATTTACAGTGTATATAAGGGTACAAGTGAGCAAATGATGTGTGTGAGGACGGAGATAATGCACTGAGTATTCAGCTTGAAAGTAATTTAGAAATTAAAAAGCGTTCTTTAAATTAACCGTTCTCGAGCGTAATTAAAATCTCCCATTAAGCAAATTTATTTTAATTTTTTTGCTCTCATGTGCATTCGATCACAGCTTTTTACTTATTTTTTATTTTAAAGTGGCAAGCGGCAGAAATGAAGAATCTACAGAGCATGGTGGCCGGATTCGTTTCGCCGTTCTGACTAGGACTTCTACGATTCATTGCTTCAACGACTTTCTTTCCTGGCGAGATTTCGATTTTCCTTTTTCCTTAACTTTTTTTTTTGTTTCTTAAAAGCGAATGCCAGCTAAAGAAGAAAAAAACCCTCCTAAAAAAGCTACTGCTAACACTTTTGTTCATTTGTGATAAAATAATTGCCAAGATCAATAAAATGTTACATTAACGCAATTAGAAAATATTTGTACAGCCGTGGAAAAAAATAAATGCTTCATAACTCAGCCACATATCATCCTATGAAAATGTGACTGGTGCCAATCGATTAGAGATAATGTCTAATAATTAATGCTACACTTAAATTTTGCTTAAGAGGTTGTCTACATATAGAAATTGTAAATAACTTTGAAATTTTCAATACTCATCTACACCTAATTTTGACGTCTTCTTTAAATTCTTCGATAAATTTTACCTTCGGATAATAAACGGATCATTTGTTCAACCAACCCGAAAAAATATATTTTTTAAAATTAGTTTTCGAAAAATGTATGAATTTTAACCCATGAATTTTCTAACACACATTGATTCCTAAAAGCTTCAAATATGCAGATCCAAAATTTAACTCATCCCCTCAAGTAGCTTTTCTGTTATTCCTAAAGACCTACTGGCATTGCGATCTGTTTTACAACGAAAAAATGAATTCAATATGAGGAATTTTAAATGTTAAATCTGCATAATTCTTAAAGTATTTCATCAAACGATTTCCTGCTTGGTATCCATGTGTAACATTTATCCAAAGAGTCCAAATATAATGGGAAAATTAAGAGTTAGTATTGAAAGTTATTAGAATTCTAATAGGTAGACGATCCCCCCCCCCCTCCCCGCGAACCAATTTTGAAGTGAAGCATTAATTAGTAGACGTTATTGCTTTGTACGATCATTTGTGGCAAAGTTAGTGTAGAGTGATCACTTTTTTTTTTGGCACGTTTGTACTTTGAATACGTGATCTGGTCAGAATGGGAAAAACAAAATGGCCATAATTTTTTCCCATATTTTCCCCCATTCTGACTAGAAAATCAGAGCTCTAACTTTTTACGACTGCTCTTTCATGTTCACCTAACACTTCATTTATAATGGCTGTTTCATAATAATGGAATCCATCAGTCCATCAGAAGAAAATAACTCTGTTAAAGCGGAAACTCGGTTAAACGGGACTCGGATAATCGGAACTCTGCTGTATATTTCATTTTAAAAATGATCTTTAGAATATTTTTGTTGATGTTCAGAGGGGGGGGGGGGGGGGTCATGACCCCTGTGACCTCCCCCTTGGAACTGCCATTGTAGATTAGGTAGTTCAGTATTACATATTTTATGATTATATATTTTAAATTTTAAAATAAGTCGGTTATTAGAAAATTAGTAAAATTCTCTTTTTTATATATATACTTTGCGGAAGAGATGGGGGGGGGGGACGCCAAAATCCATGTTTGCCCCGGGTGCAAAAAAGGCTAGTTTCGGCCCTGCATAAATGCATAGCTGCCAACTTTTACACCTTTTTCTTACCACTAAAATTTAATAGTAAAATTTTCCATATTTAATCGGCGAACTCTGTGATTCAATAAGTCAACAATTTCTTTTAAATTTTAGTGGTAAGAAAAAAGCGTAAAAGTTGGTAGTTATGTAATGTCAGTCATTACATGTCTGTTAATAATAATTTTAAACACGAAAAAAGGCTCATGCATCTGTGGAATATGTTTTATCATATAAGATTTAAGTATTTTGCTTTTATAATAAAGATTAAAGAATTTATAATGCATGAATTCCTTGAAATATGAAATAACTTTTTTTTTAAACCTTGGCTAATAAAGTGTGAGACACTCTGTATCTATTATTGATTTTTCAAAATAGGGTTGGCGTCAGATACTGGCGTTATTGAGCATATTTATGAAAAAAATTAATTTTTAATAGAATGTATTGTAGAATGTATAAATAGATATAAATAGAATGTATATAGTATTGTTGAATGCATAGTTTTTCAAAATTTTGCCAACAATAATGTTTTAGTGTATCTCTACTATCCTTTCAAAAAGATAAATAAGTATAAAATGGATTTAAAAAGTTTTAATTGTGATTTGAATCAGGAATAAAATACTTAAGGTGTCAATTATGTGGGTTTCACCCTATAATATAATATAATAAAAAAATAAAGAAAAAAGTGCCCAGTTAAACTGATGGCTCTGAGCTCACAGTCTATTCACACTAATTGTATGCTATATTCTTATACTTCAAAGAATAATGCCTTTCGAAAAATAAATTAAGGAAGGGATTAGCCCCCCCCCCCCCACCCTATTTCATATCTTTATACTTAACCAATGAGCCTCCAAATCACATCAGGGAAGCGCCTTATCAGAATAAACCGGTATACCAAATTTGAAGCAAATCGGATAAGAAGCCCATTTATCTAAAATAAGGGAGTATCCCCCCCCCCCCCACGTCCCAGATCACCCTTTATACTCAAACAATGAACACCAAATCTAATCAGGGAATCCCATTATCAGAATTAAACGGTATACCAAAATTGATGCGAATCTAATAATTCTGCATCAAAAACCCATTTATCTAAGTTAAGAGGGGGGATTAGCCCCCCGTGCCCCCTTTATACTTAACCAATGAACACCAAATCTAATCAGGGAATCCCATTATCAGAATTAAACGGTATACCAAAATTGATGCGAATCTAATAATTCTGCATCAAAAACCCATTTATCTAAGTTAAGAGGGGGGATTAGCCCCCCGTGCCCCCTTTATACTTAACCAATGAACCCAAAAAACTAATCAGGGAAGCGCCTTTTGAGAATGAACTTGGAAAAAAAATTGAAGCAAATCGGATATTTCTATCAAGAGTTATCGCGTTACGTACATACATACGTACATACATGCAGACCTGCAGGCACATAAGCTCTCAGGCTTTGATGGCCTGGGAACTAAAAATACAATTCAGTTAATATTGCAAATTTTTTTTCAAATGATATACACTATAATTTAACTTAGAATGGATATATGAACATAAAACATGATAAAATGACCTCTAAACTTTATTTTATAGAATGAATTAATATTATTCAGATAACAGCTCAAACGTTCTTCTATTGCTCAACATTCTTGGTCTTCTCAACATAGGTTCGGTTTTTCCTCAGCCATCATTATCCAAAAATGTTCTTCTAACCTTGATCTTTATTTTTGGGAAGCTTACCATATCATTAAAAATTCTCACTCTTTAGTCAATGACTTATCTAGTACTCCAGATTTTCCAAGTATTTGGAAAGCGTTACTTTAATTCCCCTTTTTTGTTTTCTTTTCTCTACTTCTCCGGTAGATGTCGCTACTTGTCCACCCAGTCGTTTCCACTGCTTCTCTCTCATTGGTTGTTTCGGCGCCTTCGCCACCCGCATAGGGTATAAAAGCCAGTGCGTCTCTGTCTATGATTTTGCTCAGCCTTGCTTTTTCTAGCACGCTGTTCCTTTTGCACTGAAGAAGAATCTCGCTAGTAGATTCGAAACAGCTGTTTGCTGCTTTTCATATATTATTTGTGCATTTTAAACGTTGGTTTTTCTGCTTTTTAATTATTCAGATAGTTTAATATTTTTATTAATTTATAATCATCGATTATTTTATCTTTTTTTCAAATTCAGTTGATTTTTTTATATAGCCTCTTTCAAAGAATTCATATATTATTGATTCATTCCATAACATATAGTTTGGAGGTTATTTAAACGCAAGTTTTTTGTTCATATATCTAGTCTAAGTTAAATTAACGTGTGGATTGTGACATACCATGTGAAAACTTTTTGCAACATTAACTGAACTGTATTTCTTATTATATTATGTTATGTTTATTTCTACATTTTATAAAGCCTGAAATATCGCTAGGTTTATTCAAATTCAATGAGTATTAAAAAGTTTATGAGAACTCAAAACCACACCACTTTTCAATCGCGGTGGAAAGATGACCCCTTAAAGTGTCCCAGGACTCTTAAAATTGGAAAAAAAGAGACCATTTTCAACATTTAATATCTTAAAATGTATATTATTTTAAAACACAATTTTAATTGAGATGAAAGATATAAGTACTTCTTATATTTCATGTATTTAAAAAATTGCAAGATTGAGAATTAGCATTTATAGGGGGCTCCAAAATGTATACTAGACGAGCCGATAATTGGTATAACAGCTTACGCGTACGATTACAAAATAAGTATTGCAACTAGAATGAAAATTTTGGTGCCTACCTATACTTCAGATAGCAATAATTACCCTGAACCTAAATGAATTTGTATTAAAAGCATTTTTATATTTTTAATACAAAGCTGTATTTAGCTAATACAAAATTCTCAAAATTTTACCAACATAATCAGCTAAAAAAAGTCAACGAAAATTTTAGTTTCAGTTTATGCATATTAACATGAAACGTATATTTTGAAATTTTTATGAAAAAATATTCAGAAGTTTTTGCGACATCGTGCGGGTTGTGCCCAAAAACGTCATTTGGAGAAAAATGACTTAAAAGTTTAGGTAACGCCGCTTTAGCTATTTAGCTGGTATAATTCTAAAAGCCATAACATCTGCCCTAATAAGAATTTCAATTAAACAATTATACCAAAATGTTCAGAAAAGATAGATGTTTAACATCTTAAAAAAAAAAAAAAAAATGAAAATTTCGAAAATTTTAAAGTTTTAAGAGTTCTGAGACCTCTTAAGTCAAACGCAATTTTTTTTTTTTAAATCTGAATCACATTAGTCCATTCTTCTTTTTTTCCCACATTTACAGATAAAAAAAAAAAAAACCTGCAATTTTGTTACAAAGTTAATTAAAAAACGAGTTTTCGTGTAAGAGAAGACGAGAGATAAAAAAAAAAAAAAAAATCCACCTTAATGAAATTATGTTAAGTAGGTTTGAAGGTGAAAATTGAGTAGATAACCTTTCAAACAATAAAACTGCCAATTAATTTCGAAAGATGACCCACAAATAAGAGAGAAACGACCTACTGAAAGATCCGGCAGGCAGCGAACTTTAAATGTTTGGTGGTTTGGATGAATAAGTGGCCTGATTTAAACTACACAGAAAGACGAGAAAGCAAATCTATGCCAAAAAAGGAGTGTTTAGTTAATCTTCGTTTTAAATATAGGTTTACTCTTGAGCATCTATTACATGGATTTATAGATATAAGGTGATAGTATGATTTTTAATTAAAGTTTCTCATTCACTTTTCCATATGTACAGTGTGTGTCTGAAATGAGGGTCAGAAGTATAATAGATTATAGCTCACGCGGATATAAACATTTTTTGTATAGGAAATCGCGATCATAATCCAGTTATACAATCAAAAATACATCAAGTCTCATACCAAGCCGTACACAGATTTTCATTTGCAACCTCAAAGTGGACCCTGAGGACAAGTTTATGATGATGGACAAGTTTTTTATTGTCTGAAGCTGTAGGCAATACAAATGTATTTTATTATTGTACGTAGTTTAGGTGATTTTAATTATGGATTTTAAAATATATTATACTAGCTAAAATACCCGGCGTTGCCCGGAATTTTAAGAATATTTGTTTAGAAAAATCAATTTTAAAATTAAACATACAGTATAAAACAAACAATAAACTAGATGGATGTGGCAATCCCAAAACTTTCTTCTATCTCATACATGTTAATACTTCCTGAAAAATGCAGCATATCAGCACCACCGGTTAGATGATTTACACCAAAATCCAATTATCAACAACTTTGACAACTTATAACTGAATCTGAAGACTGATGAAAATCCGTGCATTAGTTTTTTAGATAGAGCTATTGCGGAAATTGCAAAAAATTCTGCGTAGCAGTTGTTATATAACCTGTTGGGCGATTTACACAAAAACTAATTAGGACTATATAATGCGTGAAAAGCAGCGAACAGCTGTTTCGAATCTACAGCGAGATTCTTCTTCAGATGTAAATTCGTAACAGCTGTTTGCTGCTTTTCACGCATTATTTGTGCATTTTAAACGTTGGTTTACTGCTTTTTAATATTCCTGCACAAATGCTTTAATTGCTATTTTTAATTAGGACTAATTTATACCAAGAAGTAACTGAATCTGAAGCTTGATAAAAATTCAAGCATTAGTTCTTGAGATACAGCTATTGCGGAAATCCTGAAACGTGCAGCACAGCAGCGCCACCTGTTGGGCGATTTACACCAAAAAATAAACAGCACTAATTTTTATTATTGACTAACTGAATCTGAAGTTTCATGAAAATTAGTGCATTTTTTCTTGAGTTATAGCTAATGCGATAATCATGAATAATGCAGCATGCCTGTTGGGTGACTTTTACCAAAAAGTAAACAGCACCAAACTATATCCTGGACTAACTGAATCTGAAGTTTTATGAAAATCCGTGCAGTAGTTCTTGAGATATAGCTATTGCAGAAACCGTCAAAAGACCGCATAGCAGCGCCACCTGTTGGGCGATTTTCACCAAAAACTCACACAGGACCAGTTTACCTCACGGTCTACATGAATCTAAAGTTTTGTGAAATTCCGTGCATTATTTCTTGAGATAGAGCGCCACAAAATTTTTGTCGCATACAGATTCACAGAGTGACACACAGACTCACAGACAGACGTTTTCTAAAAACTATCAAATCATGTTCAGGACATTCTAAAACGTATAAATCCGTCGAAAATTTTTACGAATCCAATACATTCTTTTTGTAAAGATACAAGAAAATAAAAAGCAGTCTA
Organism: Maratus speciosus; assembly: GCA_963932465.1. Lineage (NCBI taxonomy): Eukaryota > Metazoa > Arthropoda > Arachnida > Araneae > Salticidae > Maratus > Maratus speciosus. Next base: position 270,617,230 of record OZ010795.1, read on the forward strand.
AGTGTTATACACATGAATCAAATGAAAAACCAATATAAAAATGTATAAATTTATATAACAGACGCAAAAGAATACAGCTACAAGTAAACTTATTTCCATTTACCACTGGAGCAATAAAAGATAACAGAAAAAATGTCGAACTGTTTTTGCATGATGGAACGAACTAAAAAAGTATTACTTTAAAGTAGCTTCATAAACTATATTTCTTATTTCTTGATTCGGAGCAAATACATACAAATTTCTTGAAGAGCCAACTATTGAAGAGTACGCAACGTAAATGTGCATGGGAAAAGCATGGTGAATCCAAGGTGACTCGGTGAATGAGCTCTAGAGACCTAAACCTTTGTGGAAATACTAATATAATCGCATATACACAAGTATATATATGGAATAGATCTAAAAATGACGAAAACAAATTCAGAGACCCTCAAAATGCTAAAATATGCCAATATTTATATGATCGGGTTTTTATGATGTTTCAATACATTTTTCAAATTCATATGACGTTATATATTCACCTGCTGAAATCAATTATATTTCCAATATGACGTAATAATAACTCTTTTTTAAAAATTCGTCAAACTATTTATTTTATTTTCATTTTTCACGTGGAAATCTTGAAATAAAAAAGTTTTAGTAATTAAAAATTAACTATAAATTATTTCGCTTCCGGATTACTTTAGTTGCCTCGGCCGTGTTTTAATGCACATGTACGTAACATTTCACAATCCTGGCTTGCAAACTATGGATTTGTATATAATTACAAACAAACAGGCAAATTTTCATTTTTATATATTAGATACACTAATCGACCGTAGTCATAGTTTATTCATTTAAATACAGTGTAATAAGTATTTTTATAAGTAACGTTTTTATCAATTATCAATTTAATATTAATTAAATTGTTGATACTTTGAGAGAAAAAAAATATTTATAAATTCTGAATAGATTGTTTAGATAATGCTTTGTCTCTTTCCTTTTTCCGTATCGCAAAAAAGAAAAAGAGCTAAAGTTATTATTTTAAAAAAATAAAAAATAAATTCACTGGTTTGCGCTTTCTACCATGTGCAATTCAAAGGGATGAACTTTCAATAATCGGGGCCTACACCATAAACGTATTGTAACCGAAATGTTTTATAAAAACATGAATTGTAGGCATGGAAATTTAAGATTAATCATGAATTTTTAAGATAAACGTTGAATGCTTATAAAAATAGGGATTTTTAAAAAATAATTTTACTTTTATACTTATTAATTTTTCTTTAAAAATGATTTGACGATGCAATGCATCCATACACCCTATTAAATCTAATCTATCTTTAGTAAAGACAGTTTTAATAATCAGTTCTTAAGTCTGTTTAACCAACTGAAAATAACTTACCATGGCACTAAAGGGCTTCCCCACGCAGACTTTTGGATTAATCAATCTTTATGTGACTTATGGATCTTAAAGTATAATCAAGAGACAAAGGTATTTCAGTTCTTGAGAAAGGTATCTTGTTTTAATTCCATCATTTAGTTTCTGGTAAAAGATAAATTACCGTATATACTCGTGCATAATTCAAAGAATTTTAGACAAAATTCGGGAATTGAAAAAGGGGGCTCGACTTAAATACGAAATAGTAAAAAGAAAAGGGGGGATGGGTAATCTGCGAATGAGCAAGTCTTTTAAGAAATCACATACGGGTCTAGGTTGGAGAGAGAGATAAAAGCGGACAATGGTCATTTACCTGTGATTGACAAAAAAGCTCAACAATAATGTCCCTGTAATTGTTCTACACACTGTAAAAAAAAATCTGTAGTTCTACAGATGTAAAAATACATGCTTACTAAACTTTCACCTGTAACTGTACGAAAAAAGCTGCAAATCTACAAAACTAGTTTTTGTAAAGCTACAAAAATCTGTAACTTTACAAATGAATCTGCTAAAATTTCAGTAATCTTACTAAACTTTTATTTGTAACCCTGGCTGCAGTTACATGAAAAGTTCTCGGAATCCCAGTTTCCAAAAAAATTCTTAGTAACCTTACAGATTTTTTGATTTTCGGCCCAAAAGTGTGTCTGTTACATGAAATTTTGTTGTTGACGTTATATGAAAAGTTCTAGGAATCCCAGTTTCCTAGAAAAACTTTAGTAACTTCACAGATTTTTTTTTACAGTGCACTAATTTTTTCTTGAGACACAATTCCTTTCAATGCAGGGGCATTCCTTTCAACATTTTAATCCCCCTTTTAAAAAGACTTCAACTTGAGAATGCTCCTAGATTTCTCTTCTAAAAGTCCTGCCATACAAAGAAGTACTGTATTTTAGTAGTCTAAGAAGTTCTTTAACCGTGTAAATAAGGCCCGAATAGAATTTAAAAAGATTTTTTCTTTTAAGTATCATTAAATTGATGTGAATAGGTTTCAAAATAGTTTAAACTTCTTCATTTTTACATAATTATACAGTTTTAAAACCTTGAATAAAAAAAAAAAAAAAAGTCTGATTATAGAAACGTAAAAAAAAATGTTTTCTAATTTAATGAAAATTTATTAAATTTTTTTATCCTTGATTATAAATCATTTTCCAACATACTACCAGAAATGTGTTTCGACTTATACACGAAAATTAAATTTTTCTTCAAAATTTTGCGTTAAAAATTGGGGGAAGGGGGGCAGTCGACTTATACACAAGTATATACGGTAATTGCTCTGTTACAAAAAGGCCGAAAAAATCAACGAATTCTACCATAACTGTAAAAAGGGGAGGATAGAGCAGGAAGAAGACCAGATTCTTCATAGGGTGTCACAAGGCATACCAAAAGATCTTTTGACAAAACTTTTGCACAAAGGTATACCTTACCATAATTCTACATCCAATTATTTCAGTTTCTTGCTAATAGTTTTAGATTTCTTTTTCTAAGCCAGATGCTTTTTTGTCGTTCGCTTTTTTAAATTTAGAAACTTGTTATTATTTTGTTTGGTTACTGTTTTTGCTACAGGAAGCTCTAACTCTGATAATGTTTGTTCGTTTAACTCGGAGTTCAGACAAACATCAGATTCACTTTATGTATTTGTGGCCTTTATCCTTAGTATTCTATGAGCAGTGTCCGATGATACGAATAGGATTTTTAACCATTTGGAAAAATGGTTATTGTTCTCTGTCAGCGCAGGAAATCAAAAACATATCTGAGGCGTTTTATTGGTTGAATACGCATTTTATTCGTTTTCTGATTGGTCTATTCAGTAATCTGTATTTCCCTTTACTTTCAACAGAGATGGATACTTCTGTCGCCACTATGACAAAAAAGTAATAAAAACTACAAAAAAAAAATTAATAACTCAGAAACAAATTGAGATACAGCTTTCAAACAAATTGCATTTAAAAGTACATTTTTTTCTCTATACGACGGTGTAAAAAGTAATATTGTGGGATGTTTAGAAGTTTAAGAATGAAATTTAATTTAAAATTGGTCGTCAGATTTCTACGAGGGAAAAGCCTTTTCCCGAACAGCCAATGAAATGCTTGGATAATACGTAAGTTTCAGGTGGATAATGCGTAAGTTTCAGGAAATCTGACGAGTCGCAGGTGATTTTTGTCGCTTGCAATTTTTACGTGTAATAACACTATTAATGTTTAATTCATGGCGTACGTAATGTATGATCAACTCCGCGCGATTTTTTATGTCTTAAATTTTAGTCTTTGAAAAAATCAAAATCATTTTCCAAATAGTCGTTGTAATTTGTTAAATTGCTTTTTTTTTCCCCCGACATTTGCATCCTGGTAAAAAAGGGAAAAGTAGATAGAGAATTTGCCCTTAAATAATTACAACAGTCAACAAAATTATACAAAAAAAAAAAAAAAAATAACATAGCGTATGTATAAAAGAAAGAACTTGAAATTTAAAAATAGTTACATCATTTTAAACTTTATAAAGATGTAACACGTAATTTGACTATCTATTAGTTTGATCTTTCAAAATAAAATAAAACAAAATAAAAATGAATTGTCTTTGGTAGCCACTAACGTTAGAAATGAAACTTAAAGCAGATTCCTAAATCATTAAAAATTACAAAAGTGTGTCTCAGTAATTTTGACGTTATAAAGATACTGGCAACAATGTGGTTACAAATGAATGAGTGTTACAACATTGGGGATAGTTGAGATTTCACACGCGTTTAACAATATTTTAAATCCAGTTATATATTAAAAAAAAATAATAATAAGCAAGTGTAATCCTATCTCTATGGGGAAAATGAAAACTTAATCCTTTCTCCAAGCGTTCCAGGGGAAAGCTGGGAAACTGTCCAACGAACTCGACCTTCGTTTTTCAATGGGTAACTACGATGATCAATTTATAGCTCAGCATATTGTGGCACGGCCACAATTGTCATGACAAAGTTGATGTAATTTGCCATTCTTCCTCGGTATGGTCAGATGTTCCAGCACATACTTGACCGAGCAATTTGTTTGGTATCCGAAGATGAAATTTACCGAATTATCTAAATATGTCAAAATTGGCTGTTAGTATTAAAAATTTGTTACAATTTCAATATGTAGATGACCTCCCAAACATAATTTAAGTATATCATTAATTAGCAGGTGTTATTACTAATCGATTGTGAGGGACTAGTTACATGCCTTATACGATTAAACCGAGCGGCCGGCGGCTGCACTGACCATCACTTCATCGAGTTGATGGCTGAAATTCCAGGATTAGATAGAACTTGATTAGCTTATTAAAATACCGCTTGTCGGCCAAGTCATACTTTACTGGAAAGCACCTGCAGACCCGATTGTAGTGGTTGATTGGTATGTTTATTAATGTGTTTTCCTGCACCCAAAGGTATGAAAACATAGAGGACTGGGAGCAGGAAAACACAATGGTAAACCTACCAGTCGAACGATAAATCGGGTTTGCAGATGTTTTCCACCAAGATACGACTTGACAGACCAGTTGCATTTTAATATGGGAATCGAGTTTTAACGAATCTTAAAATTTCAGCCGTCAACTCTATGAGGTGATGGTTTGTGCAGCCGACTGTTGGTCTAGATGATATGCAGCAAAGTTAGTAGATTTGATTGCTAATAGGGTTGGGGGGTATCTTTTTTTTTTTTTTTTTTGTTCGACTGTAATTTAAAAAGTAACATAGCTATTTTTAACAGGATTTTTAAAGGCAAATCAGCTATAATTCATAATGAATTTCGGCAAAAAATACTCTTCAGTTTTGTGAGGAATTATTTTAATGTATAAAATTAAAATAATAATAAGATATTTTCCCTTAAAATTTTAAAGAATTTCAAGCACCTTGAAATATTATGCACATGTAAAGTTTTCTACTTACATTTTGGGTTTGAAGGGTATAATTTGTCCATAGGTAATGAATGAAAATTCGTTACATATGAAGTGAATAGCGACAAACCATACATGTTTCCATGTAACTTTACACAATAGGCAATATTTTAATACGAAAATTCTCCAACAGCTGAACTGCTTATATTTATATGACGCCGATGTAACAAGGTAAAAAAAGTTAAATAACCTTAAGATTTATATCTTTTGTTCGATTCATAATGCATCTTTCAGCTTAAAAGTATAATTAGAAAAAAATAAAGCACCAAGTTAGAGTCACGTTTTAAAGCGGGGTTTTTGAATACATGCAAATCATAGAACTACTGTGAAAGCTGCGTGAGATTTTGAAGAGCAATTTCGCCATTATGATGCTTTATTAGAGGGCCCGTAATTCTGTTTATTTTTTCTTCTTAAATTTTCTGGGAGCAAGGGGTTAAATACTACTTTGATTTAAGAAGTAAAGAGTTGAGGGTATAAGGTGAAGTTGATTTACTTAGGATAAAATTTACGAATTATGAAAAGAAAAAAAGAAAACGACAGAAGAAAGGTGCAAATAGCTTTTCAAGCATTATATTGTGAGGGAAAAGCAGTTATAAGATAATAACTGAACTTAACAATATTTGCCTGAGGTTACATACAGAAAGGTCGCAGATGTATAAAAATATGAATTAAGGCCCAAAAGAATTTTTGTATTATTCCCATCTTTAAAAATTTAACGTATAGTAATTTTGTTATGGAAAATTTTCTTTTTTTCAAAAAAAAAAAAATAATAAGAGTTTTGTTTTTCAAATTTATCTTTTCTGAGAAAACTTCTTAATCGCCGTATTTGTATAATGAATTCCTGGGGATATACAGTGAAACCTCCTTGAAAGGTCACCTCTAAACAACGACAACCTCCAGATACCGGCCACATGTTAGTGGAACCAAACACGTTCCATAGCATTAACATTAGTACGAACCTCTAAATAAGAAATTCTGAACAACGGCCGCTCAAAAGTCACGAGAATTTAAAAAATTATAGCTTCAGGTACCATTTCATATTTATTTGCAAACCGAAATGTGAAGCAGATCAAACAAAATTTACTTGATATGGCAACAAACAAAAAATGAAAACATTAATAATGATGGGGAAAATTCAGATAATATTCTTAGAACGACAGGCATAACTAACTTGATGGCCAGCGAGTTTGCATGTCTGGACAAAGATTTTGGCAGTTGCTGCCCATACAGCAAATGGTGGAAGATAGGAGAGAGAAAGAGAAAAATGATGAGGAAGAGGAAATGGAAGAGATTATAGAATCACCCAAAATTTTCAGCATTAACACGTATACCGAAGATTTGACGAACCTTCATGAAATCCAAAATTTTGCGTTGAATCATAATGATGATGAGTTCTATAGAAAAATAACTCATGTTGTTATTTGTTTGGAGAAAGTCGATTTGCAGAAAAAAACAAAGAAACTGCAAATCACTGGTTTTTTAATGTATTAAAAGAATGAGGATTACCGTACATACTCGCGTATAAGTCGAAGAATTTCTGACAATTTTCGGTAAGCAAATTTGGGGGCTCGACTTATACGCGAGTCAGTTAAAAAAGAAAAACCAAAAACTTCGAATACTGCAAAATTATGGCTTTTTATGTGCGCGAATAAAAAATAATGCATAAAGTATACAAATAATAATAATTTATGTTTGAAAAAATTTCAATGATTTGTTTTTGTTTACTTACTACCTTTCCGCATTGGCAAGTGAAATCTTTGGTTTGATTTTGTGCAAAATTGAAGTAAAAAGTTAGGGGGTCGACTTATACGCTGGGTTTTTATTTTTCCAGAATTTGCATTCGAAAGTTAGGGGGTCGACTTATACGCGAGTCGACTTATATGCGAGTATATACGGTAATTAAAATGACTCTATATTTCTATTTAAATTTATGTAATTTGGATTTTCTTTAATGAACCTCTGATTAACACCCACCTCTGAAGAGCGGTCACTTTTCACCGGTCCCACGGGTAACCGTTATTCAGAGGTTACACTGTACAAGTGTTTTTTTTTTTTAAGTGACGCTATTCAGAGCCATCTATAGCTGGTTCTAATAACTGGAATGGCACTAAACTTTATAAGGGGACTAATGGCGCCATGGGAAAAAATATTCCGCGAAAAAAAGTTCAAAACACTGCCGATACGGGAAATATGGCGTTGTTGTAGGCTACGCAGCCGAGAATGAGGTACACCGGTTAAAAAACGGGTTACAACTGGAAATGCAAATTTATACTTAGATATGTGACAACAGCACCATTAATTTGGGTTATATGCACGCTGTGGTAACGTGAGACTCATATTCAACATGAGCTGAAATGTTTCTAGGAGCTTTTCGCATGCGTTTATAGCCCAAATTATTGAAACTTTTGTCGCATACGTAGGTATAAATTTACATTTTAATTTGTTATTCGTGTTTTATGCTCTTTCTCGGCTGCGTAGCCTAGAACAGCGCCATATTTCCCTCTATCGGCGTCGTTTTAAACTTCTTTTTTTCACGGAATATTTTTTCCCATGGCGTTTTTAGTTCCCTTATCACGTTTAGTGGTATTCCAGTTATTAGAACGAGCTGCACATTGCTCTGAATAGCGTCAGTTTTAAAAAAGACACCCTGTATTTCTTACTGCAATAACTAATTTATGAATGTAAAGCTCAATTTCTAAAATATATTGCAAAACGTGACAGAACAAAACTTTTTGCAACGGAAACCTGCCAGCAACGTAAAGTATCACAATATCGTAGAAAAGAACACATTAGAAGTAAATTCAATAATGGGCACTGTACAAACGGAATTTTTTCTGGTTTCTTGCGATTTTGTTTTAGCTGATTTTAATAATTTTTTTAAATCCCAACACAGATGAGATATTTTCATAACTTTTATACTTCCTGGTGTTTAGCGTCCGTAATTGCAAACTTTAGTAAAAACAGTCAACCTTATTACTTTAAAAATAAATTAATTTTATCCATAGTGTGATAGGATCACAATATATTAGCATAAACAATTATCAATGCAATATAATAATTTGCCATAGTCCTAATTTAAATAATTGAATATGAATTTAGATGAAAGTAAATTGAAGCTAAACATGTTAATAATGGACAACAAAAATATTGAATTTATTATTTTTCATGCAAATAATTTTATTACCAATTCCATAGTTTTATGCATTTAATTATATATACCATAATTCCAATTATTTTATCTTCGTGTGTCAACAATAAAGTTAATAAATAGTTTTTTGAGTCTAACCATTAGTTTTCATTTTCCAGTAACTGTATTTATATCAACTCTTTTAAGCTTTTAAACAGTTATTAACCATGCAATACTGTTTTCTATTTACTGAACTTTTTAATTGCTCTGTATTTTAAAGTTTATGTGGTCTAAGTTGTTAGAAAATAATTTTAATCTTACATAGAACTGCTTAAAATAAGAATCTTTGGATTTAAATAAGATTTTGCGATTATTTTCTCTGTTTCAGTAAATGAATAATCCAAATTTATAGCTGAAGTTTAAGAATAAACTGTAGACATTGTTCAACTGAGCATTAAAATTCGCTCTAGAAAGCCAGAGTTAAATAATGAATCAGTCTAAATTCAAGACTTGGAAATACTACCTCCATATGAATCATTCTGCGTGAAAATTAATTTGCGATTGAACTTGAACGCAATAATAATTGGCAACGGATTCATAGGGTCGAGTATACTGTATTTTTAAAAATTATTTTAAGCATTTTTAATGATTTGTTACTTTTATAATGCTACATTTTTTATATATCTTGAGCTCTAAAAAACAAAATTAAATAATTAACTTATTTTTGTTATTTATTTCTTTTATTTATTTTTTTAATTATTGCTCTGTTTATTTTTCCTGTCGTATTCTCCCTAAGATATTAGAAAAAATATACATAAATTTATATATTACACCCTTAAAGGTATTTTGGAATTTTTTCAAGACAGCGCAAATAATTTAGCTATCTTATTTAACCCTTAACCGATGTTAGCGGTCTCACAGACAGCTGATGTTTTCAGTTTTCGTAGTTCAACTTGTAACTTTCAGTTTAACTGCAAACACTACTGAAATTTTGCTTTGTTTTAAACTCTAGTATTATCGCTAGAGACTTTTGAATAGGGGAATTTTAATTATAATAATCCTGTACAAAAAGTTTGTACTAGAAACACTATCTTATGATTTAATTGTGCCTTCTATTCATATTTTGATCGAGCGGTCTCATAGACAGCTTCACAGTAGTTATGTGACAATTTCAGTAACAGCAGTTAAAGGTTAATGAATATCTTGAATCAATTAAATAAATATCTGAAATAAATACATGTGCATGAATACAGAATGCTCAGCACCGAAGTAGAAAAAGCTTTTAAAAGGTTTCAACTTAGGACAAAGGTTGCCATGGATCACATTTAGCTATAATCTCAACCAAACTTCGTTTTTTATTGCAAAATACATTTCTTAGTTCTAACTTCATTTCTTAAAACTCGCCCTCGAAGATAGGATTCCAAGGACGAATCGATCTTAAATAAAATATGGAAATTTTGCTGTTCTATGAAGAATTACGTATTTTTTATTAATTTGAGATGGAACACAAACGAATCATCAGCAACGAAATCACAAACTGGAATATACTATATATATTTTAATTGTTTTAAACCTTTAAATATTTATAGCTTTATAATGCAGTATGACTCTGTCTATTTTTAGTGAATGAATTTTTTTAGAAAAGCATTTAACCCCATATGGGTCCACCAAACCATTGTTTTTGAATTTTTTAAAAATTGAGCAATAATTTGATCATTTATTGTAGCTATCTTAGACAACGAACAATCTCAATACATAGCTAAATTTTATGGATCTGCTATAAACACTGTTCAGCACTAAAATTTGAAAGCTAAAAGCCTTTTGTTTGTAAAACGTTTGAATTTAGGGCAAAGGTTTCCACGGATCACGTTTGATTATAAACTCATGCAAATTCCATTCCTTTAAAACTTGCTCTTCAACAGTCCTGTCTAACCTTTGAGTAAGCAGGGGTGCACTTCAGATGGTGGCAAACAATAAAGGACGCCATTATTCACGTGATTGGAAACATGCACCAATATTATCTCACTAAAGCACCGGTAGTATTACACAAGCCTATACATACATGATATATTGTTTTAAAGTTGGGGCGATAGAACAACTAAAAACAAAAACAGACCCCCTAAAAAATGCACAAATGGAGTAGACTGCTGCTTCGGATCGGGTTGATGCTATTTTTTTGTTGAGGTTGTTGTTGCGGGTCGGGTTGGCTTTAAACGGTCCGGGTTCGTGTCAGTTTCGGATTAGTTTCTGACTCTTTCAGGTCGGGACTGATTTTAAAGACAGTTCTTATTATTTCTCAAATGAAAAAAACTATGTATTTGAATATTAATGAGTGTAGATGTGTTTATTTTTATTAAAACTGTTCGGATGCACCAAACACAAAACTTTTTTCTTTCTCATTCATGTTAACATTTCAAAAAATCGTTAAACATATTAATCCTTCTGTGTTGTTAGTTCAATACTACATCAACTTTGATTTTCATCTTAAGTTTCTGCTTTATTTTACTAATCTGAGTAAAAGCGAGTTGATCTCGATCATAATATTTAATAAAATCGATATTTTTCATTATTCTGGTGTTCTTTATCTTTATTCTGTTGTTCTTATCTTTAGCTGCTTGCGAATCACCTGCTTCGCACGATGCGAAGTTCTCGTCGTTGCACGAGCTGTCAGTATCAAAAGAACTACGAAAAATCAAGAAAATTACACAAAAATCGCCCCTTTCCACGAGAATATTTCCAAATTCAAGGAGAACTTGCTGGCCATAGCCAAAAACATATACATGAAATTTGATTCAATTCTATGCGTAACTTCATAGGCATTTTGATAGTACAATAATGAAAATGGCACACAAAAAAGCTATTACAGCGGTCCCCTCTGCCGGAATATTTCGAAATTCAAGGAGGACCTGCTTGCCATAGCCGAAAAATATATACATGAAATTCGGTTCAAATCTACGCCTAACTTCATACACTCTTCGATGATACAAAAGCGGACATGCACACATACGGACAAACGGACGTACAAACAGACATTTTTTATAAACATGTTTTTCGGGATCTCTGACCCATGGACCACATGGCGCCGGAGGGGTCGTCTTTAGACAGCTCTGCCTCGAAACCTCAATGTATTATTAATAACTTGTGATTAAACACAATAAAAATCACCGACAAATGTATAGTATCGAGTATTGATTTATTGATTTTCGTATTTTTTTTCATTGGATTTGGCCTAAGTAATTAGAAAAAAATATGTAATCTTATATAATATCCCATAAACAAGAACATTTGAATTTATTTAAAACTGCGCAAATATTTTAGCCAAGACTTTGCTGTGAATAAAATGTTTAAGGATACTTTTAGTTTGACTCAAGACAATCATCATTTTGACGGTCTGTGATTGAGTGATTTATAACCACGTTAAATGGAGTCAACAAAGTATACATAACACCTAATAAAATTATATAAATTTCCACTATGCTTCTGAAGTTGATTTAGTAAAGAATTTCATTTTTTCTTATTATTTCAACAAAATATTTAGGCGTACTCCTGCGTACCCCTTCCCTCCTTACCCAAAAAGAAACGCGCCGATTTTCGTTATATTAGCCAATGTATTACAATAGCTAAAATTAAAATTCAATGTAAACGCTATTCAGAATTGAAATGGGTAAAGCTTTTCAAACCTTTGAATTTAGTACGAATGTTGCCATTTGATTATAATTTATTTAAACTCGCTCTAGAAAGTCGGAATTAAATTATGTGTCTGTCTAACAAGCTGTGGTAATTCTGCCACCGCATGAAACACCCTATGTAATCATTAATTTGCAATGGAATATAATAAAAGTCGTCAACGAATGCGCAGAGTTGAGCGTACATTATTTACACCTATGTCCAAAAATTAATCGCTTCCCTGATTATCCGGAGTTATCTCGGGTTCGTATATATTGCAATTAATTATTATCCCGAGATAACTCGAGCGTGACATAATTTGCCACTACGATTTGTTTTATCTTGTTTTAACTCCGACTGAAGCTTAAAAAGAAAGAAAATATTCTTATATAATATAATAAATTATATATAATTAAAATATATATAATATTTGATTGGCAGTTTTCCAAGTTTTGTGATATGAAATACCAATGATGAAATGTAATGATGTGATTGCAAAAAATGTGTTGATTTTTACCCTGGGTGTTTCACGCGTATCTGGGTATGTGGATTTCTTCATACCCTCGAAGCATCCCAACGGCTGGATGGATTTTAATGAATGGGGTCTCTATCGATTCGTTTTAACCGTCCGATGGTTATAGGCTAGTTTTGTTTTTATAAATTCAAAATGGCGGCCGTAAAATACAAAATGGCGGTAGATACGAAAAAAAAAAATTACACACCATATTGAATGGCATACCATTGGATAGGTCTTTCAAAATGAAGACGATGTTTCATTGACTATTTTACAGTCAGAAGCTCCGTTAAAATATTACACAACCTGGAAGTTGTGTAGGTAAGATCTCTAACTTTACTGCAACTCTAACCTTCATATACATTATAGGCCTCATCAAAACAATGTTTATTGATAGGAACTAACATTTAAATACAACTTAAAAGTCATCAATACAAGTAAATAAAAAAAAATAGGTAAGTAATATAAAAAATAGTTTCACATTGATGAGAAATAATTAATTAGTTCGCTTTTTACCCAGTCGGATTTTTTGATATTCTAAATTTAATTAGAATTTTTTTGCAATGTCTTTCAAAAAAATTAGTAAGGGGGCTGTTAAGGGTAAGTGGCTGGACGCTTTCGATTTTACACGTTTTGTCGAATAAATACTAAAATTCTCAACGAAATGTTCTTGAACTTCAAGTATGTAAAGAACATGTTTGATTTATTTTTTATCAGTGAAGATTTGGTCGTGAAAATAATTAGGGGGTTAATAATGAATACAATATTAAAATAATATTTGTGATCACCTATGCACTGTAAGAAGCACTTATATTCGTGAAGAGGTTAACATTTCTGTGGAAAGTTTTTTGTTTATAGTATATAGAGTTGTCAAAGAAATTTAACACAACTTTCCAAAACCCCGACGAGGAATAATAGAAACAGTGCCCTGCAATTAAAACATGAATATATTGACCATTTGAGGAGATATGAGCGTTTGTATGAAATAATTTTTAACTGCGCATGCGTGGAAGATTTCAAAATTTTTATTTCAGAATTTGGTAGTCAGGACAAGCTATTTAGGACAAGTTATATAAAAAATCCAGTCAAATATCTCGAAAATTCAGAATGATAGGAGCGATATAAGGAGTTGCTTTCTAAAATTAGCTTTTGAATAAGGGATTTTCTTCAATTTTTCAATAAGCTCACTTTCTGAGTTTTCCCAATATTTAACTGGATTTTTATCGGCCTAATTCTTTAGCGCCTTTCGGAGTCGCCCTAAATAGCTGACTACCAAATTATGAGGTAACAATTTTAGAGTCTTCCACGCACGCGCAGTTAAAAATTATTTCATACTAATGCCCATATCTCATCAAATATTCAATATAGTCATGTTGTAATTATAGCATAATGTTTCTACTGATTTTTGTCAGGTTTTCGGTAAGTTGTGCTAAATTTGATTGGAAACTCTGTATGCAATAAATAAAAAACTTTGAAACTTTCACAGTATTGTAAACATTTTCACGAATATCAGTGTATACAAATGCACACAAAATTTGAACAGAACCCAAATAGTCATTTAACACAGTGACAATCCATTTTCAGCATTTTCTATTACATAACTGTTCGCAAACATAATTTTATTATTAAATTTATTATTAGCCCCCTAATTATTCTCCCGACTAAATCTTCACCGAGAAATATGAAATCAAACCCGTTCTTTACATCCCAGATGTTCAAGAACAGTTTGTCAAGAATTTCAGTAGGCATTCGACAAACCGTAAAAAATCGAAAGCTTCCAGTCTCTTATCCTTAATTTTTGAACATGAGTGTATTTAAATTGTTATAATTGTATATATGATAATTATAACAATTGAATATACAGCAGGGTCATAATGAAACTTCCCCAATGTATGAACTCATAGTGGACTAACCGCTCAACCAATCGAAATTTTTTTTTAGATATTCTTATCTGAAGGTATGCGCTCGAGATCGTGGTGATTTAAAACAATAGAGCTCTCGTGGTTACGGTTACAGTGGAAAAAAAATCGAAATTTTCGAATGGCAGCCCCCATATTTTCATGCACGCATTGAAAAAACATAAATGGCGTTGGAATGATACACGTACGATGAAAATTGCCATCGTAAAACACTTTTTAAAAAGTCCATTACGGGGAACGAAGAAATGACTACAAGACATGTTTTTTCAGTAGCTGATTCTTTTTTCACTTGTGAATTGAGTAAAGCCGTAAGATTTGTTTTAAAATGTGTTTTTGAGTTGTGTTTGTGTACACATAGTGGAAATAAAAATGTAATAATTTGTTTTAGAGTGCTGAATATTAAGTTACATAGGAAATGATTAGGATTGGATGTCATGATATTACACCGTCAATTTTAGTCATTCGTGTATCATTCTATCGCCATTTATGGTTTTTCAATGCACTGATGAATTTGCACAAGAAAAAAAAGGGTGTTGCCATTCGAAAATTTCGAAATTTGATCACTGTAACCGTAACCGTGAGAGCTCTATTGTTTTAAAATCATCACGATCTCGAGCGCATATGTTTAAATAACTAAATCTGAAATTTCCTTTCGATTGGTTGAACGGTTAGGTCACTAGGGGTACATATATCGGGGAAGTTTTTTTAAGACCACCCTGTATATATATTGTTATCATACTGCATGTTAGAAATAAATATTTAAATGCTTATTTCTATAATGCAGAATGTTTTATATAGACTAATTCTTTTTATTGTTCTATGTTGTCTAATTTGTTAAAAAAATGTTCTAATCTTATACAGAACTCCAAAAAGGAGAGTTTTCCTATTTATTCGAGATTGCCCAGCTACTTAAACTATATTTGTCAATAAATATCTCAATCAATTCAATAAATATTTGATACAATTGGGTCTACAATAAACACTATTCAGTGCTGAAGGGGGAAAGGTTTAAAGCATTTGAATTTAGGGCAAAAGTACAATATGAACTTTAAAAAGTTCACCGTTTAACTTAAAAGGCTACAGAGATAATAATATAGACGCTACAAGTTAAAAATGTACATTTTATTTAAATGTCCTAGTACTTTCGGCCTGCAATCTCACGGTCATAGTCAGGGAATATTTTTATTAATTGCTGTTCCATTCATTCAAATACGTCACTTCGTTTCAAATGGGGAGTCTATAATTATTAGGGTAGCTGCAAGTAAAATCCGAAGCTTCTTCTGCAAGTTCCCATTTAAAAACGAAATGACGTATACAAACAAAGCGACGTATTAAAATGAATGGTACGGCAGTTTTCATCTACGCAAGTTTAATACGAAACACTGTTATTTCTATAACTGTCCAGAGCTACGCATTTAAATTGAAATTGACGTATGTGAATAAAGTGCCGCATTAAAATAAAGGTAACAGCATTTAAATATTTTTCTCTAGATAAGTTCAATCCAAGGCACTGCTACTTCTACTTCCAGCCACCCTAATAATCTTAGCCTCCCCCATTTGAAAACGAAGTGACGTATTTGAATGAATAGAACAGCAATTAATAAAAATATTCCCTGACGATGGCGTGGGACTGCAGGCCGAAAGTACTTAAGAATTTAAGTAAAATGCATATTTTTAACTTGTAGCATCCATATTGTTATTATTAACCATTTGGAAAAATGGTTATTGTCCTCGGTCAGGGTAGAAAATCAAAAACATATCTGAAGCGTTTTATTAGTTGAATCCCGCATTTTATTCGTTTTCTGATTGGTCTATACAGTAATCTGTATTTTCCCTTTACTTTCAATAGAGATGGATACTTCTGTTGCCACTATGACAAAAAAGTAATAAAAACTACAAAAAAAAAAATTAATAACTCAGAAACAAATTGAGATACAGCTTTCAAACAAATTGCAATTAAAAATGCATTTTTTTCTCTATACGACGGTGTAAAAAGTAATATTGTGGGATGTTTAGAAGTTTAAAAATGAAATTTCATTTAAAATTGGTCCAGGAATATTAATGTTTAATCCATGGCGTACGTAATGTATGACCAGCTCCGTAGAAGTTTAAAAATTTACAGTACCGAAAATTGTAAAACTGAAATTTCTTTTAAAATTTGTTCATGATGGGTCCAGGAATGTTAATGTTTAATCCATGGCGTACGTAATGTACGATCAACTCCATGCGATTTTTTATGTCTTAAATTTTAGCCTTTGAAAAAATCATTTTCCAAATGGTCGTTGTAATTTGTTAATTTTTTTTTTGTCGTCTTTTTAAGTAAAACTGTGAGCTTTTTAAAGTTCATCTTGTGTATTTTATGATTGAATCAAGGTGGAATACTACATTTCGTCTTATGATTTTATTTAGGACAAAGGTTTCCATGGATCGCATTTGATAATAATCTCCATCCAAACTTAATTTCTTAAAACTTGCAATAGAAGGACAGAGTTAAATGATGAGTCAGTCTAGAATAAGATATGGAAATTCTGCCTCCGCATGAACCACTCTTTACGATCATTAATTTTTTTTATATTATTAAGCACAATAATAATCATGTACCAACGAAAGCGCAGAGTCGAATGGAGATTTATTTCAGGTTCAGCAAAGGAAAAAAGGCAGACCACATGAAATGTAGGACACAACCTTTTTAAACTTTCTACACCTCTCTTAAAAAGCTATCGAGGACACCGGGTTTTTTTGTCTGTCTGCTTTCTTTCGTTTCCTACACACTATAAAACGTGTTCAGATATGGAGTGATGTCCTAATTCTAACAAATGAGATTTTGCCGGTTTAAGAAATTCTTTTTCTCGCCTGGTTTTCAAGTCTGCTTTTTCAAAGATTATATAGATAACAATCTCAAGAGTGAAAATCTGTTCATTTCTATTTCTGTACAATTTTAACTAGAAAAGTTTTACATGCTTTGTTATTCTCAGCAATGACGAGTCCTGCATTCGTTAGCTAATTTTAGCTTACAGAATGCTGTTAATTTCGAACATTATGCATATAAATGCTTGCAATTGAAGAGCTAAGTGGAAGAACATGTTAAGTAACAAAAATTACATTTGAAGAAATTTGATGTGAAAGTTTTTGTTGTCAATTTTAATGATTTATTTCCTGTTTGATACCATGTGTTTAAAATATTAAAAGGTGTGGTACTGAACTCTATCAAAAAAACTTATTCATATTTAATTTTTAAATATTAAAAAATATTAATATTATTTACATTATTAAATAATAAAATATTAAATATTAATGAATAATGTCTTAAATCTTCAAGGCTAAATAGAATTTTGGTATTTTAGCTTTACCATGTGATAGAATACCTAATAACGCCTTCGTACAAAAGATAAAATAATTTTTAAGAAAATGTAGCATAACATGTTCTTCCACTCAGCTCTTCAATTATGTATGTTAACTCATAATTGAAGAGCTAAGTGGAAGAACATGTTAAGTAACAAAAATTACATTTGAAGAAATTTGATGTGAAAGTTTTTGTTGTCCATTTTAATGATTTATTTTCTGTTTGATACCATGTGTTTAAAATATTAACAGGTGTGGTACTGAAATCTATCAAAAAAACTTATTCCTATTTAATTTTTAAATATTAAAAAATTACCCTTATTATTGACATTATTAAATAATAAAATATTAAATATTAATTAATAATGTATTTTTTTTTTTCGGAACCCCGATAGAACGTTCGTAAAAAAATAATGAAATTTTCGTTTATTTGGCGATTTATCATCTGTTGGCAATGAAATGAAATTTCGAAAAATACTTTTTCAAGTCGAATACTCTTTAAGATAAAATATTTCATATTGAACTTGTTTAAATAAATTTAACTTAAATAACTATAGTTTTGTCAGTTTTAGTTTGATTTAGCTATAGTTTTGTCATATATGTATTTATAATGGAAGTTAAATATCAAATTTTATGAATTAAAACAAAATTAAAATTGTTTCAATATCTCAAAATTAAGTTCAATTGAGCGCTGTCGGTTCAATTTTGTTGCTATGGAAATGACGAATTCCTTGATTTGAAATGAATAACTGCTAAATGAATCTTGCCTTTATTTTGGAATACGCTTAAATATATGAAAGTATTTTTTATAGATGAAATTGTTTCTAAAGTAATAAAATTAAGTAACAAACAACATAAATATGTAATACGAAAAAATGTATTTATTAAACTCCTTCATTGTTTATGATTAAATTCATGAAATACTTTTTACACGCATTCTAAAAATCAATTAAACAATTTTCAGATGCATTAAAATCGTTTGCTTTTGGCGAGGAAAAGTACTGCTCGCCAAATCGCGTGACGCTTTCGTCTTTTCGCGCCAAATACTCGAAAGTATTTTATTTTTTTTTCAGACTTTCTACTGTAATTCCGCCGCTAAATTTGACTGATCTTTATTACATACATAAGTAGTTTAATTGGTATTTTTTTTCAAAATATTCTGAGTATGCCCAGTATGGAGACCTTCCTTGTTAGTAATATATATTTTAATGTTAATAGGTGATACTAAACTCTACTAGAAAATATTATTAACAATTAATTAGTAAATATTAGAAATTATTTTTACCATTTAAATTATTACATAAAAAGGCATTAAATATTAAAAGATACTGTCTCATATCTTCAATACTAAGTAGGATTTTAGTATTTTAGATTTTCCATATGATATAATACTGCATAACGCTTTCATACATAAAATAAAACAATTGTTGAGAAAATGTATCATAACATGTTCTTCCACTAAGCTCTACAATTCTACAAAGTAAAATTAATTTTGATGTTTATTTTTCCTTTGATACATTTCTTTTTTAGAGTATATTTGACAAATAACCGTGTTAAACTTTACTAAACAGGAGTCGTAGTATACAGGGTGTCCCAAAAAAGATTGAAATCGCTTTTATTTAACAGCTGTTGGATATATATAGGCAGTTTAAATTTCAAAAATGTTTAAAATAAAGTAGACTTTAAGTTGATGATATAATCCTGAGATTAATTTTCAAAAAGCTACACCGTTTAGATTTTTATATGGTCCCTATATCCTATAAGCTATATTAAGAAAACTTTTCTTCATGCCCTGACAAGTAAAAAACTAAAATTTATCTTTTTCTACGACTAAAATTCACCGAGTTCTGATACCTTGAATTTTACGAAATTTCGGAAGTTTCCAGTATTAAAAAAATCCTCTGCTCTTTTTTAGTGCCAGAAAGCTCCAAAATTTCATAAAATTAAAAGTAATATCATTCTGTGAGTTTTAGTCATTGTAGAATGGAGTTTTTACTGTTTTACCTGTCAGGACATGTAGAAAAGTATACTTTTTCATATAACTTTTAGAATATAAGAACCGAATAAAAATTTAAAAAGTGTAACTTTACAAGAATTAATGGCAGGAATATTTTATCAATATAATCTTAATTTCTGTCTTATTTTGGAATTTACATCGTCTATGTAAAAAGTTAAAGCGAAACTGCATCTGTATATTTGCTTAAAAGTACAAGCGCAATCTGTCGCCTGTAAAAATATTCAAATTGCACAAAATTTCCGCATATTGCTTTTGATGATTATATGATTTTTTTTTCTTTTGAAAATGGTATCTTACATACACTTTTTAAGTACTAGATTGAAACTCGGTATTCATTAATGCCTAAAATATATATGTAATGAAGAAATTGCTAATAAATTGGATTATTGCTCAGGTGCACGACACCATATTAAGATTTGATGATCGCTTTATAGATGGATTTCTTTTTCTTTTTTCTAATTTATAAAAATATACCAAGATATACAAAACATTTTCATCTATGGATACCATACAATTTTGTTGATGAATTCAAAAAGTGTCAATTGTGTCGAAATTTAAATGTGTTGTTCTGGTTGGAGTGCCGAACGTTTTTCTTTAGAAAACGACCACCAAACCATAATTTTTTTTTAAACATCACAAATATTCGACTGCAATATCATATGTCTTCATCAATTATTTGGGTAACTCCGGGAGAGTCGCCTCATACAGGATAGATGCCGCACCCCTTGTATTTATTGTACTTATCGATAGATGGTCGTCAAACGAACAGCATAGGTGCGCAATGAGATTATTGTAACCAGTGCACAGCGTGAATCCCATTTCGATGTTTAGTAGTAGAAGTATAATCCTTAATTTGACGTAAGTGCGTGATTTCACTGTCCAAACATTTAAACACGTTATGTTTACTTTTCATGCACTAATTACTAAAGGCATGCATGATTTCGAAGTCAAAACTAAGTGTAGCGTTTGTATAGAGTACTGCGTGCATGGTTACGCCATTCCCCTTAGCGATGGCAGGTAACTGTGGTGATCGACGGCTGCATCATACAAAATGGGATACATGCTGCACTGCTATTCCGGTACACATGCCGCAGTTTCTTTTGTACGGGATGATTAAGTGGTATTAACTTTTCCTTTTGTTTTTGCCCAGACAACCATGTTAGGCATGTTAACAAGTTCACTAAAACCAAAGGAGAAAAAGGGGGAAATAAAAAGTAAGAAGGCCAAGAAAGATGCAAGTCAAGATGATAATAATGAAAAATTGGATTACGCGTAACGCAGATGTTCTTTTCAAACTATTCCAAGAAGGAGGAAGTGTAATTGGCTTCGCTGCATCATGTGTTTAAATGTTGTTACATAAAGACTGTACTTTTTCGATACTTTTTCTGTATATATTAGCCGAAAAAACAGGTCTCTTAACCCATTCGGGACCATAGGTGCATATAAGCACCTTCATAAAGAGCTTACAAAATTTGTTTCTGGCACCAGTAAAAAAGAAAAGTAATATTTTTTTTTGTTTAATTAGAGCATTTTTTCATGATTATTTAAATAAAGGTAACTTCTTTTAAAAAAGTGGTACCAACCGAATAAAAATTGTGTAAAAGCCATCGGTCCCGAAAGGGTTAACAAATAAATTAAGTAAACACAATTTTACTTTTTTCTTTTACCTTTCTAATACATTGTTGTTACGTTGTTGCTGAAGTAACAATTAAAATTTAGTGTAAAAAAATAAGTCGATAATTTTAATAGTGAAAGTAAGCAACAATTATTAATTTGAATCTACTAATACGTTTCATTGTATTCATTTAGTTTCATTTTGTTATTACATCATTAATTATAGTCCAGATATGAATATTTTTAGGTAGATTTCGTAAGAAATACTACCTATTGCAGTCGTTACCATGGTGCGACTTTTGAAAAATTCCTTCATAACTTTTCATTATAGGACCCCAGGAACATAAAACCACCCCCACCTAAAAAGTTTATATATATATATATATATGTATGTATGTACTAAATTTTGTCCGCACGATAAAAGTCGTAATTATGCACGAATCATCTTCAAACTCGCCAACAACTTTGATATGGCTAATATCTCGGCCGAAAATGGGCGAAATCGGTCCAAGAGGGTGGAAATGGGGAGGGTTCAAAATTTTGAATACTGTCTTAACATGATTCTGATAAAACCAGCTCTTACACAACAATGGCAGGAAAAAAATAAAAGTTTTTCGTTATAGCAGTTGCCAACAATTAAAAAAAAAAACAAATAATAAAATTCTCACCACAACAATTACTTTTCTTTTGCAAAAATTTCACGTGTAAAATTAAATAGTTTGACAAATTAAAAACAAATTGAATATTACGTCATAAGTTTCCTAGAGCAAGATTTCAGCATGAAAACTCAAAATAAATAGTTTGACGAATTAAAAAAATATGTATATTGCGTCATATTGGAAATATAATGGACTTCAGCAGGTGAATATGTAACGCCATGTAAGTTTGAAGAAACGTATTAAAACATGATAAAAACCCGACTATGGAAATATTAACATATTTTAACACTTTAAGGTTCTCTGAATTTTTTGTAGCCATTTTTTAAACCTATTCCATATATATGTATGTGTGTATTCGTGTATATTACAATTTTCACAAAAAGTTTAGCTCCCTACAGCTCGCTCTTTGTGAAGAAACTGGGTTTTATCTCTAATCTTGATTTAAGTTCTGTTGGAGAATTTAGTACTTAACATCGAAATCTACCTCCGCCTGTAGGCCCGAGCCGGCAGGGATTTTTATTTTGAATATTTTTATTTTTAACTTAATTCTGTTCTTATTACAAGCGCGGCATAACTACCGCACAAGTGCGGCGTCTCAGCCTCAATGTACGGGAGACGCGCCGCAGTGTAATGTTTTAGAAAAAAATTGTTAAAATATAAATAATTTGTTTTGAATTTTTTTTGTCGGAGTACACTCGTTGTATATTTAACATTAAATAACACAGCATGATTTTGTTTTATTTTATGTCCACCATGGGACTTTATACACAAATTCAAAAAATGCGCGGCATAAATCCCGGAATTACTCTATTAAAAAAAAGAAGACGAAGAAGATGTGCGTCTAGCGCAATATGACAACCAGTTAGTAATAATAATACAATCAGTAAGTGGTATTTTCGCATTCTAATCTCCGAAAATCTGAAACCATATTTATTTTTATTTCAAAACAATTACATTTTTTATGGTGATGATAAAGAAAAAAAAATCACCTAAAACTATTTGAATATTCCGAGTAATTTTTTAAGTATATAATAATTTATGAATACGTATTCGCTTCGCTAATTTATAATCATACACATTCGTATACATGGAGATGATAAAGTGGAATAGGTTTAAAGTTAACAGGTTAACGTAAAAAAGGTTTAAAGATTATTATCTTAATTCAAGAGAAAGTCGTAAAATCGGCGTACGGCTGGCAGTAATATTTTTATGACTATGGAAAATGATGAAAGCTCTGAGAATAGAACAGCTTGAATAAAATTGCCCAGAGTAATAAATTCAGAATATGTTTTAGAGCTGAAAACATTTTCTGATGCTTTCGTAGTTTATCTTTTGATGATGCAACTAAAAACATCACAACAGATATCTGGATAAATGTTGAAAATATCTAGAGTGTTATGCGATAATAAATATACAATAATATTAACTTTATACAACAAAAAATGATACGAATCAGAATTCTGGATAAATGTTTAAGAAATTTACATTATTTTGTGGTAATAAGTATAGTAACATAAATATAATAGTAATATTCTATACTAAGAACAACTTCAATAAAATTCCACAGAGTAATAAATCCAGAATATCTTTTAGAGGCGAAATTATGTTCTGATGCTTTCGTAGTTTATCTTTTGATGATGCAACAAAGAACAGCACAACAGATATCTGTATTCAGTACTATATTCAGTACTAAGATTTTTCTGGCAACGGCAAATAATCGTGAACCAAAATTCTTTGCACAGAATTTTTACATTAAACACTTTATTGTCCTATTACAGTAAGAACAATCATTTACTTTATTTACACCAGCAAAATGTAAAACCAGTCCTTAGTTCTATCATGTGTTGTACATGGAGTCAAGAGAAACGCGCAATGTATTTGAAAGAGCGATCAAATAGGGGATGTTAAAATATTAAAAGAAATGATAACCCTACGAGTAAATGTTGTACATATATATATAACGAAAACTGGAAATCCTGTCGTGTTAAAGGTTACGACATTGACGTTATATGATGATTCGAAAATGGAGTTAACTTCGATAGATAGTAATTTAATAATCAATCTGGAAGTCATGCATTAGGATAAGCTAAAGAAAGAACGTTTCTGTAGTAATCAACATGGTCATTCGAATTAAGGTAAAGAAAGAACGTTTCTGTAGTAATCAACATGGTTATTCGAATTTTGTTGTAGTCAACGAGTGAAAGCCATGGAACACATTTATCCAGCGTAGTTCCTCCAGAACAATTGAGACAATATATAAGGTCAACTCAGAAATTTATTTTAACATCTTTCGACGGCACAGCTTCCACCGAGATATTTAGCAATTGCTTCATAGTAGTAATTTAGGGGTAAGCGAAGTTGTAGATAATAGAATACATCGGACGGCGACCAGGGGTTGGTATGACAAATGGAAATACTACCAAAATCTGAGGAAACACTGCGACCATCGGCTTTTTGAGTCTAGCGTAGTAATACAAATATGACGTAGGTCGCGCTCTCAACCAATTAATAATTAAAGATATCACGCCATGGAACGAGTGCTGACAGAGCGAGTGGATGAATTTGAAGGTAAAAAGAAAAACTCCGGAGTACGCGCAGGAAAGTAAATTCTCGGAAGGGAAAATTTATGGTTGCTAAAAGAACATTCTAAAAGAAAAAAGATCAGAAATGGAACATTTAATTTAAGAATACTAAAAGCATTTAAGTAAATTAGACAAGTGAGACATTAAATTAAAGGGAAATTAACAGAATTAACGATAGGGATTATTTAAGAATAAGGATTAAGTGAATATAGAGTAATAATTTAGAATAATATAAGGAAATCGCGGAATTAGATGTAATAATGTAACATATATGTCATCGATACATAGCATTTTTCAAAATAAAATTATGGAAGATAAATTATGTCTGTATTATAAAGCAAAAACAGGGGCGCGAGTATCTCTGACGTCATGTTAACGGTGGTATCACTTGACCAATAAATTTCGCTTTTACTGCTCTTTTTTAAACTTCTAAATATCGCACAATTTTAACTTTCATGCCGTCGAATAGGAAAAACTGTTCTTTCATATAAGTTTTTTAAAAAACTGTATCAATAAATAAATAAAACAATGTAATAATATAATTAAAACGTAAATTGAACATCTATGTAGTCGAACTACGGGCTCAAATTACTGAAATTATCAGCATAAAAAAGGCTGCTATAAGTAGCGAAATCTTCGGCGATTTCTTCAACTATAAAATCGTGATATGCGGGTAACACGAAAGTATCGCTTTTAATGAATTTCAAATCTTTACTTGAATGCATAATTAATATATTTTTCATATAAAAATGATTTTTGGTGTTGATAGTGAGCAATTTAAAAGAATACATTAAACGTAAAAAAAAAAAAAAAACCATTAGAATTTTCAGTAAAAAAAAAAAAAAAGGTTTTTATTTATATTCTGTAACCGGCGAAGCCTGTATTGGATCCCCTAGTTAATTGCAACAGAAAATAATACAAAAAGTTAATTATATTATGATGTGTGACAATCTAAAATACGGTTGCATAGAAAAACAGTCCAGCGAGAATTGAGAATATTCTATATTTACACCTTTCTCACACATGGATTTCACACGAATTTAATAATGTTCACGAAATACAGAAAAATATGAAAGAACTATATTATTTTGGAATATTGAGTTGGAAAATACACCACTGACAAATAAACCGAGAGTCGGCTGCACAGACCGTTACGTCATCAAGTTGACAGTTGAAATTTCAGGATTAGACAGAACTCGATTAGCATAATAAAATGCAACTGGTCTGCCAAGTCATATCTTGGTGGAAAACACCAGTAAACCCGATTTTAGTGGTTGATAAGTAGTTTTATCATTGTGTTTTCCTGGACCCAAAAGTGTGGAAACATGGTGGACTGGAAACAGGAAAACACAATAGTAAACCTATCAGTCAACCACTAAAATTGGGTTTGCAGGTGTTTTCCACCAAGATATGACTTGGCAGACAAATTGCATTTTAATATGCGAATCGAGTTTTAACTAATCCAGGAATTTAAGCCGTCAACCCGATGAAGTGGTAGTTTATACAGACGCCTCCCGGTCTAAAATGAGCATCCGCATATGATATAGAAATGTGGACACTGTCGAATTGACTAAAGTTTTGATATGTTGTAATTCATGCAATGCTGCTCCAATGTCTCAATGGTCACAATCTTGAAAAGAAAAAATGGTTTTGATTCTACGGCCGTCAGAATTTCTCGATTCATATAACATAGCAGCCAATCTTCCTTCTTTCTTTCTCAAGTCAAATAAATAAAATTTAAGCCAGAAAAATTATTTAAGGAAACTAGCCGCCTTTGGCGAGCCGTTTGGTCTCCCTTAATTGTATGCTAAGCAATATATCATGTTACTTTTATTCATAATTTAATTTACTTGCTCTATTCTTCGCCAAATCGGAAGATTCTGATGCAGAAATCATGAACTCTGTATTTTTATGTTAGTCGGGCGCAGGTTAATCGCCAAACATTGTTCGCGTCGTATTTTTTAGTATTTCATTAATTTCATTTAAAATATAATGCTTTCACTCATTTTATTTAAAATACATAACTTTATTTTAAAACTGAAATATTTAAATTTATGACTCTCAAATATTTCTATACGAGTTTCAAATATATCAGGTAATATCCAAATATTACCATAAGGCCATGACATTTAATTTCAACATCAAAGCTTTGTTTTAATTTGCCACGCGAAAAATTATTTACGACTGTCGCATGAAATGGACAATTATAATACTGATGACATGATGGCGTTGGAACAGTATTTGGAGATTTATCGCCTGGGCCGGTCTAACATTAAATTACCCAGTTAGCCGCCTGGCATATAAAAAGCGAAGCGGTCAACACGGAATTGTTGATGACAGTCACATGACTTAGGCTTTTATTTAAGGAAATGTTTCCTGTTTCCACGTGATTCTAAATTAGCTTTTATTATTGAATAAATTTTCTGGTTTTATTTGATTAAAAAAACAACAACAAAAAAAACAAATATATATATGTATCATATTTGCATTATAATACGCCATATATATATGCCGTTATTTCCAGATTCTTCATGGAAATTTCATGGATTTAATACTAACATTGCAATTAACTGAATGAAATGAATTATGAATATTTCTATTTTAACAATATAAACATATTGGTAATAACATAAACTAAAATATTATAGTGCAGAATATCGTAGATATTATATTATATATATTATAATGCAAATATGATACATATTTTTTTTTTCAAAACAAATAAAACCAGAAAATTTATTCAATAATAAAAGTTAATTTAGAACGACGTGAAAACAGGAAACATTTCCTTAAGGCTGTTCTCAACTGCTCTGCTCTGCTATATCTATACTATCTACCCTATATATGTAAAATCCTAATGAAAGGAATTTATGAAACGGATATATGAAACGAATTTATGAAACGGATATATGAATCGACTGATTAAACAACTGATTATGTTTCAAGCGATTTCTCCTAAAATATGGAATACTTTGTGATGAAATTAACACCAAAAATCAGCATTGATCCGCAGATCTCAAAACTGGTATTAGAATTTTTAAATTAGAATTAGTTTTCGAAATATTAATTCTTTTCTAATTTTATATACATTTTTCTAATGATGGCAACTCAAATTTTAATCAAACAGATAGTTTTTTTTCATATTTCAGAAAAAGTTGACATGATAACCCGACTATTGTTGTTTATTTGATAATAAATGTTTATTTACTTTTATTTCTTTTTATAAATTATATAAATTATTTTGTTCTATAATTATTAATTATTTTTTTAATATTTCCTTCAGAAAATAATAAAAAATAATTAAAAAATACGGTACTACTTAGTTATTCCGTCCACCAATTTCGCCAAATTATATAAATCGCCAAAACACTCTCCAAATTATACAAATTGACAATTTTCATTTTAAATAACGAAAGAACCAATAAATTAGTATAACATTAATAAATATACAAATAAAAAGTTGAAATAAAAATCACTTGATGATGTAAACACGTGTGGAAATGTTTCCTGTTTTCACGTGGTTCTAAATTAACTTTTATTATTGAATAAATTTTCTGGTTTTATTTGTTTTGAAAAAAAATATATGTATCATATTTGCATTATAATATTTATAATACAATATCTACGATATTCTGCACTATAATATTTTAGTATAGGTTATTACCAATATGTTTATATTTTTAAAATAGAAATATTCATAATTCATTTCATTCAGTTAATTGTAATGTTAGTATTGAGTCCATGAAATTATTTCCATGAAGAATCTGGAAATAACGGCTGTATTCTTTAAAAAAAAAAACAAGAAAAAACAAGAAAAAAAAAATTGGGAGGTTGGCAATATATATATATGGCGTATTATAATGCAAATATCATACATATATATATATATATATATATATATATATTTAATCAAATAAAACCAGAAAATTTATTCAATAATAAAAGCTAATTTAGAATCACGTGGAAACAGGAAACATTTCCTTAAATAAAAGCCTAAGTCATGTGATTGTCATCAACATTTCCGTGTTGACCGCTTCGCTTAAAGTCAAGTGAATGTGACATTTACGATCAACCATTATTGGCATTTAATCCTATAGTTTGGCGATAGATTTTTGGTCGACTGGATAACTAAGTAATACCAAAAATGTATATGTAACTGTTATTTCAAAACGAGGTTTTCGTCATATTTTCGTTAAAAAAAAAAAAAAAAAAAAAAAAAAAAAAAAAAAAAAAATCACACCATACCTGCTGTGCGCATATGACATCTGGCCAAATATTATCACTCGAAAAAAAAAAAAAATGCTAACTGGCGAGTTAAAAAAAAAGTTATTGGCGAGATTTGCATCCGGCTAGCGTAACAGTACCAAGAATTATTTGCAACCATGGCAAATTTTATGTAGTTTTATTCGAAAAAAATTTTTGATTTTTTAATCAAAATGGAAAACTTACGGTCCCATATTTGCGAGATTTTTTTTTCTGACTCCAATGTCATATACGGAACGGGCACTTAACTGGCGCCAAAGTATCATTATTTTGCTTGATATGGTAAGCCGGATGTTGTTTATGCTGTTGATGCGCTCCCCAAATTGGGGTCGTTAAAAAATCGCGCCAATATGGGACGTGTATGACATCTGTGCCAAACTTTCATATGAACGGCGAAGGGATCAGACCGTATTTGTTTATGGCAGTTGATGATTTGAACTATTATAATATAGATGAAATGATGGCGATAGAATAATATTTGGCGACTTATCACCTGTGCCTGGCTAACATTAAAGTACCAAAATGGCACCTAGAGTATAAAAAGCGAAGTGGTCCTCCTGGAACCGTTGATGATAGTCACATGACTTAGGCTATTGTTATAGAGATTGTTTTAAAATACCGGGAGACAAAGGCTCTGTATACTTAATTTATTTTATTTTAGCTTCTTTTCAAATGTTTAACTGATCCTCTTTAATCAAAACGAAAACGACCATTGGATGTCTTAACAGCAACTGATTCGCCCTTAATGTTTTGCAATCAAAGGGAATTGAATGGAAACCCGTTTACAGGGAGATCTGCACAGCTTTTTTCAGTATAATTCAATCTTCTCTAATATTTTAAAAACCCATCAGATTAGCGTGTTTTTAGATTCTGCGGTGTCTGAACGGGGGTTGGCGAGCGTAGCTTGCAGGGGGCAGAGCCCCCTAGTATATATATATCTGCTTGAGAAGAGCTTGATTTGAAGTGAATAAAAATAAATTGATCCGTAAAACAATGTAACATATAAAAGTGGTCCTGCCCCCCCCCCCCCCCCTTGAAAAAAAAAATGTTTGAGACACACTGGTATAAATCATCGTATCATAAATAAATTCTTTTGAGGAAAATTGAATACATTTTTATTTTTATTTTTTAAACAAAATCAAATAATCGCGACTTTTGCACGAAATGTATACATTAAACATTGCAGTATTATATTAAAATGAAGTGAAACAAATGATGTTTAAATAGTTCCTCACTTGTTCATAAATATCATATAAATATATCTAAACACAGATATATTTTATGCCGAAAGGAATAAAATACAGTAGCTGAAAAAATGACGCTTTATTTGCTATATGTAGTCGATTTCACGCGTTACTGAACTTTCGTTTTGTGACGCTATTTTAAAGACATCTAGTGCACGCAGATCTATATCTACATTGAATGCATAAATTGACGGCGGATATTGTGAACTCGCGTGAATATCGTAGAAATTAATGAATAGAAGATGAGAGTACAAGACTTTTCGAATTTGGTTATTTTCAGATTTAAATAAGCATTAATAAATAGCATTAAACGCTTCAACAGTGCTGAAAATTTTTGTATTTAAATAATGAATTCCTGCGTAATAGTGTACATCTTACATTTCATTAAACACTGAAAGCAAAGAATTATAAGATTAAATTAATGAATGGAAGATGACAATATAACTTTCTGAATTTGGGTATTTTTATTTTTTAATTTAAATCTGCTTTAAGGGTATTACACATATAGGTAACACTTTCAAAAACTGACAAGAAAAAAAATCCTGGGTAAAAATTGATAATTTATTTTTTTTAATTAAAATTTTTTAAAGTTTGCCGTTTTTGATACATTACTGAGTTTAAAACACTAAAACTTCTACAAATATTTGTCAAATTACTCCATTATTTTTTTTTTTGTATCTTCATTATAGTGTACATAATAAAATTAGTGATAAATTTTACAATTAAGAAATTAATTTATGAAAAAAATATATACAAATATAGGCAAAACCGCAGCAAAAACACGATTTCTTCAACGTTTCGATTTTATCTTTTTTTTTTCATTATATTGTAAAATCTATCCCTAATATTGTTAAGTGCATTATATTGAGGATACAAAAAATAATGGAGAGATTTAATAAATATTTGTAGAAGTTTTAGTGTTTTAAACACAGTAATGTATCAAAAACAGCAAATTTTTAAATTCTTTAATTTTTTTAATTAAAATTACCCCCCCCCCCCACACACACACAAAATGGTTATTTTTCCTGTCAAAATCAGTTTTTCTAACAACGGAACCATTTTTGGTGCTGCTCGCACCTAGCACCGAGACCTGGTGCATTTTGTAGCCCTATACATAAAAGTTAAAGAACCGATAAAATTTCTCTGTTAAAATCATATTTTATATACTTTTAATTTTTTATTATTACATTTTTAGTTGTTTATTTCACGCCAAAAATCAGTTAAGTCGCCAAATATGGCGCTACAATTTATCCAGGGAGTGAATGTAGTACAGTACATATTAGAATTATATCAGATTACGATTTATCTGTGAATTGATAGCATAAAAAACAATTAGGTTTTTTCTTTTTTTTTCTCTACGCAGACGATAAATATATAAATAGTAAGTATATTTCTATAAAAGCTTTCAAGATCATTGAAAACTATTTTTTAGTGAAATGCAATAAAATCAAACTATTTTCTTTTGAAATCGAGTGGAGTAAAGTTTCGAATGTTTAAAATGAAATGTTGCTGTATTAAATGGTCCTTTGGTAAAAGTAATCATAAATTAATAATTTTACACAATTTATAAAAATTACTGTTCCTAATTAGGTCGGACATTAAAATTGCTACTGAAGTCTACTCACACAAGACAAACAAATATGACACTTGGATAGGGTTGCCGGAAAACTCTACTTTTGAAAATAATCGCTAACTTTTTCTCCGCCAAAAATGTGAATATAATGTTGCAATTTTTCAAAATCAAATTCTTGAAGAAATTTTTAAACTTTTCTCAATATTTTATATTTATTATTAACTAATTTTTATTTTTAAATGCTTTTCTTTAAAAAACTTCAATGTTAATAGTGCGATAAGTGGTCTCGAAAATTTCATTTTCAGAAAGTTATGGTGCTGTAAAATCAAGAAATAGTATTTTAACAGAAAAATTTTATCGGTTCTCAAACTTCGTAATATAGGGCTTTAAAATGCACTAGGTCTCAATGCTATGTGCGAGCAGCACCAAAAGTGGTTCCCTTGTAAGTTTTACCCATAATAATGTGTTTATGTAATAAGCAAATGTACAGTCGTGGAAAAAAAAAAGTAAACACCCCCTACTCACTCCTCAACAAATCATCGTAGAAGAAAGTTACTGGTACCGAACGATTGGAAATAAAGTCTACTTTTAAATGATGTATATAAAATTTTCTTAGGGGGTCATCTACATATTAAAATGAATCCAAACTTCATTTTTTTCAATGGCAATACCCAAATTTAACGAGATATTTCAAATCTTCGGTTCAAACTATGCATAGACACCAAATTTCAAGTCATTTGAATGATAAGTTTTTGAATTATAAACATTCAAAATTGAGTGCTTCTAATGTTAAATTACATTTTCATATTTTTATTTATATCTCCCGAAATTATGCTCCTAATGTGCTATTTTTTTTTGTAGTAATAATACTAATATACCTAAACATAAATACGCTGAATTAGCAATTTTTATAATTTTATGATATGAATTATGAATTATGAAATTAATATTCGAAAAAATTATGAATTGCAACCTACAATTTTTTTGATGGATTTAGATTTATTAAGCCTTGCTTTATGGAAATCCAAAATTTCACATTTTTCTTTCAAGTAGTTTTCAAATTATGCTTAAAAAACGGTAAAATGATTGTCTATAATAGAAGTGAGTAGGTATTTTGAAATTTCTTCTGCTGTTCTGTAATCTAGCCGGCTTCGTTGCCTTCTTAAAGTGCCTTGATCAAGATCGGTTAATAATCGGTTAATAATCGAGTTCCGAACTTCAATTTGGATACAGCCCTTAAAATAAGCTCGTTTTAAAATAATTAATTTCTCAGAAACTTATGGTGCGAATTGCATGAAAATTTCTTTTTAGGCTAATTGAAAGGTGTAGAGTTCATTTATGCTGTCAGAATTGTGTACTGCTATTGAAAAAAACAAAGTTATGGTTCATTTTAATATGTAAGATGGACTTGTAAGCAAATTTTATCTATATCATTTAAAAGTAGACTTTATTTCCAATCGTTCGGTACCAGTAACTTTCTTCTACGATAATTTGTTGAGGAGTTAGTAGGGGGCGTTTACTTTTTTTTTTTTCCACGACTGTACATCAGTAAAATAAATCTTCAAAGTTCTGCAAAGGGTACCGAGTCCCCTTAAGGATGCTAGTTAGTGAGATCTCAATTTCCTGTTTGGTAATGATAAACCTATGGAAGTATGATGCATCTGCATTTTAAAAATATTTCCCTAAAAAATAAATATTTTCAACTCCTTTTTTTCTATGTACTCTTCATGAACTTTGTTTTAAAATAATGAGTAGAAATATAATATTAAGCGCCTTGTATTTCATTGAACTGTATATATGACAAATAACTATATAATTAACTTAATTTTTATTAAAGTGTATTTGCAACTAAAGAAAAAAGCAATAAATTAAAATATTTTTCATACAACGAAAAGCTTGGACATGAAACTGAATTAACGGTTTCGCAGCATATCTACATCGCGGGAACAGAATTGTAACTGAAATATTCGTACAACGCTGAATTTGTTGACTTAAATTAGAAACATTTATTATGTAGTAACTAGTTGACCCGCCCGGTATTGTCTAGGCCGTGATAATGTTCTTAAATAAACCTTAAATTTGTATCGTTTTATATCTTTAGCTCGATTTTGTCGGAGATACGCGTCCGCTGACTGCGTGAAAAAGCGGTAAAAAATGGATATTTAGCAGTTATAAAAAAGGCTCGAAATAAAAAATATTGATATTTAGTGGTAAAATGGCGTCGTTTTTTTTCATTTGATCTGTTTCAGTAGTTACAAATAAAAGCCCTTGTTGCCTGAACTCTTTGAGATTTTCAGCAGTTATAAATATGATTGTTATGCACCCCGTGAGAAAAAATCGTGGAATACATTTATTTTCTTCTCGCTTGTTTTTTTTTCCTTTTTTTTTTGGGGGGGGGGGTAGTTCCGTTAGCATAACAAACAAAAAAGTTCTTATCGTCCGATTTCTCTAATACTTTAATAGATAATAAATGTAACTGTATCCAATTTCCTTAAATTGTTGTATAAAACTGTGCATATTTAATCGTGAAATATTGAACCGAAGTCAAGCGAAACCGCCCTGAAACCCGTCGTTTTTTACTGTTTGCGTCGAAATTTTCACACATTTTATTTTGTAAAAAATACTTGTACTCACCGGAACTTTTCAAAATTTTAGTAGGTGATGTAAATCCGGTCTCCAGAAACGCTGATTGTGTCGAAATACATTTAGATACTTGTAACGAAGAAAAAAGATCGCCTCCGTAATCCACAAAGTGACCTGTGGTCGCGAATTTTTTCGAAAGTGGCAAAATTCGTATTTTTGAAAACCGATTGCACTTTTGAAGAGAAGAATGTCTGAGCTTTACATACCTATTTTGTGCTAATCGGTATTTCCAAGATCGCGTCCTAGAGAGGCGATGGAATATGGGAGAAAAAGAAAACTACGAAAACGACCCATTTTGAAATTTTTTTCTCTAGGAATTAACATCGGTGTTTTTTCAAACTGATTACGGCATTTAAGACAAAAAAGTACGTTCTTTCAGAATATGTCTTCAGTCTTTACTTATACCAAATAGTTTTGCCATTCGGCGTTAAAAAATAACAACAATATATCCCCCCAAATAGGTTTTTCATCTTTGTTCAGCTGTGTGTTTCTGGGGATGAGCCATCTCGCGCCAACTTTTTCGACGACTCGAAATGAAATAGATGAATTTTTGATGAGATTGCGTTGCGATTTTTAATTAATATCTTACCTACTAATAAAAAAAATAAAATTCTGAGTCTCAGATGCACCAGGAGAGGCCTTGGAATAACCTCACAACAATTTTCAGCTTTGTATGCACAGACACGCACAGATAGAGCGAAACTTTTTTTTTTTTTTTTAGTATAGATAAATACTGAACCGCATTATATCACTGAATGAGAAATATTCATAATTAAATACCAATACTCGCGAAATATCGTATTAAACCGAAACTGACTAAGTATTACAAAAATATTGACATTCAATTGAAAATATTTACAATTAAGTATCAACATTCAGAAAACAATCATATACAGGGTAGTTTAGAACTATATGTCAAAACTGTAAAGGCAGGTAGAGAGGACCTAAATTAGCAGATTTCATTTAGGAATGTGGGTGTGGAAATGCAGCGTTGAGGCAGTAGAGGACACTGTTGAGTTAGGCGGATGAAAGTGCTTCGCTGACTTGAATCTTCATTCTCCGCTCGGAATTTGAGCAACATGCGTCGTTACATCAATGCAGAATATTGTGGAACTTGCTGACATGCATTTCATGTATGGGGCTGCACAAGGAAATGGAGCGACTGCTCAAAGGGTGTACATGGAATGATTCCAGGGTATGAATCTGCTGGATCTCCAAACATTTGAGAGTCTTCATTGGGAGTTGTGCGAGAGTGGATCATTTAATGCGTCGAGGCATGATACGGGCACTGGAAGATATCACAGAATCCATGCATATTACGCACGCTAGAGATAGTCCTTCACGAAGCTCGAGAGCTGTTGGACGTGCGTTGGGTGTGAGCCATTTTCTTGCGCAGCCCTATACATGGAATGCATGTCAACAAGCTCCGCGTTGGTGTAACGAAGCATGTTGTTCAAAATCTGTGCGGAAAATAACGATTCAAGGTAGCGAAGCGCCTTCATCCGCTTAACTTAACAGCGCCCTCTACTGTCTCAACGCTACATTTCCGCAGCCACATTCCAGTGTGAAATCTGCTTATTTAGATCCCTTCTACCTGCCTTTACATTTTTGACATGTAGTTTTCAATCACAATGTATTTAATAGGAAAGGCTTATAAAGTGATTGTCCACTGTC
This sequence comes from Maratus speciosus, assembly GCA_963932465.1. Taxonomy (NCBI): domain Eukaryota; kingdom Metazoa; phylum Arthropoda; class Arachnida; order Araneae; family Salticidae; genus Maratus; species Maratus speciosus. The sequence goes on from OZ010795.1 coordinate 270,653,399, forward strand.
CAGTTGTCGCTTTATTCACCCACATAACCGCATTTTATCATTAAGAAAATTTCAATACTGTACAAGTCTAACTTTGAGCAATGATATGCTTATAAAAAAGTATTTTTTCTATCATTCAAGTAAATGTAATCCGCGCAAATCATAAAAAATACAACAAAAAATAAATGACTTTTTCAAAAAATATCGCTGCTTTTAATCGTTATAAATCCAAATTCACTGCCTTAAAAAAACTAAGTGACATGTGAGAATTCAACATAAAAAAAGAAAGTTGTAGGTATAGTTATGTGAGAAAATGAAGGAATCATCAACAAAATCCCAATATTGAAGTACAGTTCTAATTTTAAGCAACTATATGCTTAAAGAAAATAGTCATTTTATTATAATTCTTTAATACGCGTAAATCATCGAAAAACAAGTAAAAGACTTTTACTAAACATATCACCGCTTTTAATCCTTTAAATTCAAATTCACTGCTTTACAAAACTAACAGGTGCATATAAAACCGCAACATAAAAAGATGAATTTGTAGCACTTGCACTTGTTGGTCTCTAGTTATCTCAGAAGATGAAAGAATTATCAACAAAATCGCAATATTTTATATTTCTAATTTTGAGTAACTATATGCTTATAAAATAATGGTATTTTCATTATAATTCACGTAATTTTAATCTGCATAAATCACCGATAAAACAAATAATGACTTTTGCTAAATATATTATTGCTTTTAATTTTTCTAATCTAAATTTACTGCTTTACAAAACTAACAAATGCGTGTAAAACCACAAGGTAAAAAGATAAATTTGTAGGACTTGCACTTGTAGGCATCTAATTATGTGAGAAGATGAAAAAATTATCCAGAAAATCCGAATATTGTACACTTCTAATTTTAGGCAACTGTATGCTTATAAAATAATAGTATTTTTATTATAATTCAAGTAATTTTAATCAGCGTCAATCACCGAAAAAACAAGTAAGCGACTTTTACTAAATATATCACCGCTTTTAATCCTTTTAAAGGATCTCAAGACTCTTAAAGTTGGAAAAAATGAAAAAATAAAAGACCATTTTCAACGTTTAATATCTTAAAATATAATTGATTTTAAGACACAGTTTTAAATAGAATGAAAGATATATGTTCTTTCATTTCATGTATTTAAAAAATTGCAAGATGCAGAATTAGTATTTACTCTTATTTCCTCAAAACTGTCAGACATTTGACGAGCAGAAAATCGGCATAACAGATTACGCGAAGGATTACAAAATAAATTTTGCAACTAGAACGAAAATTTTGGTGCCTACTTATACTTCAGATTACAATAATTACCCTGAACTTAAATAAATTTGTATTTAAAGCATTTTTATATTTTTAATACAAAGTTGTATTTAGCTAATGCAAAACTTAGAAAATTTCAACAGTATAATCACCTAAAAAATATTTTTCTGAACAATAAAAAGAAATTTTAGGTTCCGGTTTTACAGACTAACATGAAACATATGTTTTGAAATTTTCATGAGAAAATATTCAGAAGTTTTTGAGATATCGTGCGCGTTATTAGGCCAGTAAAATTAGCTCAAAAAAGAGCCGTACTAACAGATAATTCGCGGAAAGCTGGGAATCATTTTAATGACTTTGTTTTACATCCAAATAAAGGGATTTGAAGTTTGTCCCATTTTTCCTGATGAACTTTAGACATGGCACCACGAAAACCTCAAAATTTTCGAACTTCTTTTAGTATTTCGCAAATAACTCAGAAATTGTTCACTTTACAGAATAAATTCTTGTTCATAAATTATAGAGCACAAAATTCTGCGTCGTTTGAGTACCACAGACTGAAAATTGTTACAATAATAAGCGAGATATGTTAAATCAAAAAAGTGTATTTTTCCAAATTTTTCTATAAAAAAAACTGATAAAATCGGTTTTTTGTGTACCATTTATCGGTTAAATGAATCATTTCGCTTACTAAACAGCAAAACTGTATAAATTGCCGAATGGTACTGTTTAATTAACAACTTCAAAATTTTATTAAATCAATATGGGAATTTTAACAACCTTTTCAACAGATGATTACACTTGAAATGCAACCGATATCCCCAAATTAATTTTAATTCTGTCGTCAAAGAAATGCTTACCTACTTCCAAATCAAGCGGACATTTATAGTTCTGCCACTTATGTATACTTGACATGGTGAAACTAGAGTCATGTCTGACCCCGGAGCAATACGATTCTTATGTAAATAAAGGTTATTTGACAAGAAGATGATCAGACAAATTTTGGCTGGGATATGGTCAGACATACTGTTGAGCAGACACTGATGAGATCGTTGAAGATTACTGGAGGTCTCTTTCGTGGTAGAGAAATGACCGACAGCACCCTGCCTAAATGGATTGCTACGATGCCCATCATCATGGATATTTCCTAACAAATGCAGAAGTTCTGTGGGGTGTCATTTTGTACAACAGAGCAGCACGTTCATTCGATATTATCTAGAATAACAAGGGACAACATCGATATGGATAAGTTTGTTTCATGGTTTCCGTTGCACAACCCGTTCCCTCATGTGACTATGTGATGTCTCTGAGTACAGGAGTGATTGGTGGCGATAAAATATATTGTCATCTAGACAAAGAGATTGGAGTTGCAAGTATTAAAAGAGTCATTGGTGGTGATTTTGGCCATGTGAAATACAAGAGATCCAATTGAGTAACTCCAATGAAAAGCTTCACGTCTGCTGTAAAAATCTACGATGAGGGGGTATCTGTCGACCCAGAGATGATTTTGGGCCGAATTTCTTTCTACAAGAAATCAGAGGAAGAACTTAGAAAATTCTTTGAATCTGAACTGGCTCCCTATCCGAATTCTCTGTTTGATAACGTTGGGATTAGGAAGCCTCCAAAGTCGGTATTTTATGATTTGTTCCCTCTTCTTGCTGATTTAGAACAAACCATACAAACTGTCCTTGTAATTAATGGTAGCTTCCTGCTTCATCGAGTGAAATGGGAGCCAAAAGAAACGTTCTCGTCAATTATTTCCAAGTACATTCAATATCTGAAAAACAACTATGGTAAAACTGCAACCATTGTATCTGCCGGTAAGCCAGGAGGATCGTCAGAACATGGCACCAAGTCTGTTGAGCGTTTCCTACGAAAACATTAACAAATTGTAGAAAGTGTTAACTTTGATGAAACTGTATCGCTCACATTGGAAAAAGAGCACTTCCTTGAAAATGAAGGTAATACACGCCATTTAATAAAAATGCCCATTGAAGAACTAGAGCAAGACAACTTTACTGTGTAGTACGTTGTCGAGGATGCAGACACTACAGTCATGAAGGAGGTCATCAAACTTGATCAGCAGTCAGAACGCGTCATCATAGTTGGGGAAGATATTGATCAGCTTGCACTTTTGATTGCATTTGCTCCCAACTCATCCGCGATATACTTCTTGAAACCTGGAAAAGGACAGACAGGCAATGTTTTGTATTCACCATTAAGTTTCAAATACTCGCCGATTGTGAAGAGAAACATCCTATTAATATTGGCTGTGATTCTACATCGGATTTCTTTGGGCAGGGCAAACTGAAATTTGTGAAGTTTTGGAAAATCATGCTCACCTACAGGATGATCCAACTGTCTTTAATAATCAATAAGCTATGCCTCAAGAAGTAAGTGCTGCGGGGCAGAAATTTATTGACATCTTCTACAATTCCCAGTACGACTAAGTCACAACACTGCACAAATTGCGTTACAACATATTTGCAAAATACCTCATGAAGACCCAATTTAACCTAGCTTCTCAGCCGCCAACTGAAGATGCAACCAAACAACATTCATTCAGAGATTTTCTTCAGATCAACGTTTATAATGGATGACTGTTTAATCTCACTGATTGGGGTTGGAAGCCATTAAGGTATGGTATACTTTCAGGGACCACGAACGATGTAGCTGCACCACCAGAGCTCTTGACATTCTGTCATGCAAATGTTCAAAGGAGTACAAAGGTGGTTTATTTTCTTGCCGGAAGAACGGGGTTAAATGCTCAACTGTATGTTACCACTGTAAAGGTGTGACCTGCAAAAATACCGTGTAGGAAGAAGACCCACAAACCGGGTACGACGAAAAAGTAGTCATGGACCAGGAGGCCGAGGCCTCCCATGTAGAGGAGGAGGAAGAAGAATGGAGAGCTTAAGGTCCAGAAAAAAAAAACGCTGTAAGCTCTGTTTCCCTGTATTTCCCTCAAGTAAGTTTGAGTTGATATCATTTCCATTGCTTTTGTAATAATCCTTTAAAAAAAATTATTTTTCTCGATTTCCTGTTATTATTTTATTGTTCACTAACATTTTATGAAATACATAATTTTAAGTACACTTACGATTCTTTCATTTTTCAATTACCTATCCCTTACATTCATAATTTCATTGAATTTTCAAAATATAATCATTTATGTTCCAAAAAAAAATTTCCTTACAAACGACAGAATTGAAATTAATTTGGGGACATCGGTTGCATTTCAAGTGCAATCATCTGTTGGAAAGGTTGGTGAAATTCACATATTGATGTAAATAAAGTTTTAAGTTGTTAATTAAACAATACCATTCGGTAATTTATGCAGTTCTACTGTTTTGTAAGTGAAATGTTTCATTTAACCGATAATTGGTACGCAAAAAACCGATTTTATGAGCTTTTTAGAAAAATGAGGGAAATTGCCCTTTTTTTATTTATCATATCTCGCTTACTATTGGTGCAATTTTTAGTCTGTGGTACTCAATCGACGAAGAATTTTGTACTCTATAATTTCTGAATAAGGATTTATTCTGTAGCGCGAACAATTTCTGAGGTATTTGCGAAATATTAAAAAACAAATCCGAAAATTTTGAGTTTTTCGTGTTGCCACGACTAAAGCTCACCAGTAAAAATGAGACAAACTTCAAATCCCTTCATTTGGATGTAAAACAAAGTGATTAAAACGATATCTAGCTTTCCGGTTATCGGTTAGTAAAATCCTTTTTTTACTGGCCTATATGACCCAAAACGTTATTTGGAGAAAAATGACTTCAAAGTTTCGGAAACGCCGCTTCAGCTATTGAGCAGGTATAATTCTAAATGCCATAACTTTTGTTCTAATAGGAATTTCAAGGAAACAATTATTATATATCAAAATGTTCAGAAAAGGTAGGAGTTTAAAACCTAAAAAAATTAAAATTTCGAAAATGTTAAAGCTTTAAGAGTCCTGAGACCCCTTCAATCCAAATTCACTGCCTTACAAAACTAACAAGTGGCATGTAAAACCGCAACGTAAAAAAAAAGAAAGTTGTAGGTCTAGTTAGGTCTAGTTACGTGAGAAGGTGAAAGAAGGCCATGTGTTACTAACGAAAAAGAAAAAAGACGAATGTCAGTGCTTAATAGGATTTTAAATCTGCATTAACATAAATAACTGTTTCGTAATAGGAAAGGGAAAAGAAAGCTACGGAGAAATTTCAAAAACTGGAATCAATAATCCTTCTGATCGTAATTCTTTGAGTATTTTTTTTTTTAATGACCATGAAACTGACTTGATAAGACTCGGTCTAAAAACATTTGTTGTAGCTTTCATGAATCATTCTAGTAGACTGAGTTGATGTAATTTGCATATTAATCTTTAGCGATATGCTTTTCTTTTATTTAGGTTTCAGTGTGAAATATAATACAATTTATTTGGATTTCAGTACGAAATATAATGCAATTTATTTGGTTTTCAGTACCAAATATAATGCAATTTATTTGCTTTTCAATGAGAGATATATGTTCTATCATTTAAAAAGGCTGTTAAATGCTCGCTATTTCTCGAATGTTGATTTGCTACTGAATACTTGAAGTGATACATAAATACGATAAATGTAGAGCAATGTAGTATTTCTTGAATTTGCTAGAAAATGTTAAAATAATAACAATAATAATAAAAAACTGTTGGAATAGTACTATTTTTATTTTACAAAAATAATCAAATTAACTAACATATGTATGATGCAGGATTTTTAAAAACTTAAAATGTAGCCATATACTATCGATATTTCAACATTTTAACATTTCTTATATTCAATAATGATATGGTAGAAACACACGAAGAAAAACATACTCTACTTTTCTAGAGTCCTGGATTAATTCACTTCATTAGCTAAAATATCATATATGATAAAGTCTGTGAATGAAAAAAAAAAGTCTTTAAAACTACAAAAAATAAAACATGTTAAGTAATTCTAAACTTTAATTGCGATAGTGAATTATACACTGACAAGAATAGATGAAAACTAAACAAAGATGAATGCTGCTGCTGAAGTTATCTTTGAAATAATCTTTTTTAATGTGGCAATTCATTATAAATCCTTTAATTTCATAGCAAGTATGAAAATTTTAATTGATAAAAAAATGATTTATTAAGTGATAGGATTGAAACGCTATACATGAGAAAAGAAAGAGTCGTAATACAGATTTATAAGGTATTTTAGTTGGATATTAGTCCGGATATCAGTAATGTATTAACTATGTTCCTAGAAATTTATGACAAGTTTAAGCAAATAGTAAAACGGAACTTGGAGAAAAATATATGCAAGTAAAAAAAAATAGACATAATAAAATAGATCAAGCAAATATGATTAGAACGCTCGCATTAGGTTGCTCAATATTTTGAGCGAGACTATAACATGAAGAACTGCTTCATGTTAACTTTCCTTTTCGCAATTTACTTTTCTCTGCTATGATATATTTTTAATTTATGTAATTGTCCTCATACTTTTATAATTTATAGTTTTCTTTTCGTTTGGATGTCACACTTTTATCTTTTATTTGACATCTATTAATTTCAAGCTTAATGAACTTAGCCTGTTGAGCTCTATAGTTGAACAATAATCTTTGCTCTAATCATTTCTTTCGTCAAGCTATGTAAAATTTATTATGTAAATTTTTTTTTTTGTTACGTTAATTTTTATGTTAAATCTTTTTATATTAAGTTTTAAGTTGTAAACTTTTTCACAAACCACGCAAATGTAAAGAATGTTTATTAGAATGAATGATTTAAGAACATTGTTTTCTATTATGATTTTTAGGCAGTATTCAATTGAGGGGAAACATAAGTTTCGTCTTCTTAATTTCCTTGCGTTTGAAATGTAAATTTGATAATAAATAATAATAATTTACTTTTCTCTATTAGGATATTTTTTTAATTTACGTAATAGTCATCATGACTTTATAATTTATCGTTTGCTTTCCGCTTGCATATCACACGTCTATCTTTTATTTAACTTCTTTTAATTTCAAGCTTTATGAACTTTGCCTGATGAACTCAACAGTTGAACGATAATCTTTGCTCTAATTATTTCTTTCGTCAAGCTATGTTAAATTTATTGTGTTAATTTTTTTTGTTACATTAATTTTATGTTAAATCTTTTTATATTAAATTTTAAGTCGTAAACTTTTGCAGAAACCATACATATGTAAAGTATTTTTTATTAGAATAAATGATTTAAGAACATTGTTTTCCATTATGATTTTTAAGCAATATTCATTTGAATAATAATAAAAAAAATGTTTTATATTCTTAATTTCGTTGCGTTTGAAATCTAAATTTGATAATAAATAACAGTAGTAATAGTAATAACAATGAAGCAGTTTAAAAATTTCTACAATTTTAAGCAATTTTACGACTTTTTTCCACCAAAGTTAGAAAAGTAAAATTAAATAAAATTTTTCTGGTGCAAATCTTCATTAATCGTAGGTGGGATAAATTATATCCCACCGCCTCTCAAGGGGTTAAATTGTATAAATTCACACATCCTGAAAACGCTGTTGTACATCTTAAATAGAAACAAAACGAATAAAAGAAACTATTCTGTGATAAGTGCTTATTCTCACTCATTTTTTTATGACCAAAAAAAGTAATATTTTGGAAAAAGCAATAGGTTCAAATGCACTCATATAAATATATTTTTTAAATGAGGATTCTTAATTGTTAATACAGCGAGTCTAGCAATATAGCTACTTTTTGTAGCAGTTTTTGAATTTTTACCTGAAGCAGAGGCATTTGACGGTGGACCAGGTGTACCGTTATATTGGGCCTGAAATTAAAAGATGATAGATCGGCTTCTTTTTAAGTAAATGCATATACAGCCCATATAAGTAATCTATAAGGGTCCCATACTATTCCCGCACCGCACCTCACAATTTCTGTATACTCCCCTTATTTCACTAGCAAAGCATTTATGCGCACACATATATTATAGTACAATGAAACCTATTTTAATTTAAACAAACTGGAAAATAAAGCTGTAATTATTTCTAATTAAAATGAAAAACTCGTAATAGCTTACTAGATATTTGGTGCAAATCTCTCCACTATCATTTTAGTAGCGTGTAAATTAGAAACAATTCTTTGATGTTTAAATAAAATATTTCTATTTATAGCATTATTTCTCATTCCTCTTTTTTTTTTTTTTTTTTTTTTTTTTTAAGTATTTTGAATTAAATTAGTGAATTTTAAATGTAGTGTATTTTAAATGTGTGCATTTATGTCAAATGAGTGAAAGGTTTATAATTTAAATTATAGGAAAAAATAACTTATATCAAATAGAATATCAATATGGTATAAAAACAATATTTGGCGATTTATCACCTGCGCCTAGCTTACATAAAAGTACCAACAATGCAATTGTAAGTGGTGCATGGTATGCGAAATGAAACAGTTACGCCTTAAAACCATTCTTTGTACGAGAAAAATAGTTAACTTCCGAATTCATGAAAGAAAAGTTCGCGTCAAACATGAGTAATGCTAGCAACAATATTGTTACAAATCTATAAGAGTTATAATAATTATATTAAATGCTTCAATTGCTTTGGGTCCGACTACAGAAGTTTCTTATAGAAAATAACCACCGAAGAAGATGTTTACATTTATTTTGAGGGAAGATAGGTCAACAAGGTATTAATTAATTATACAGACAGTTACATAAACATACAGAGAAAAGTTTAAATTAAAATGTAGATATTTGCACCTAGCCTTCCCACCCACACATATAAAAAACGCATCAACGAAATTAAATTGGCATTAAGCCGCATTCCTAAAATATGCAGTTGGCTGCACGTAACTACACGATTTTACCGACACGTAACATGCATTTTTTATAAATAACTTTGTCCAAGAATTTGTGGAATTTCACATATTTGTTTAATTAAAGTTGTGATTATCTGATTTTTACCTCCCCCCTCCCAATATATACAAAAAACACTAATTATTCTTCAAAGCTAAAGTGTTCAAGTTAAAGAGAAACGAAATTAACAAGCCTGCCTTTTAAGAAGCATTTTCTTCTGCTACCAAAATACCTCATGTATAGGTTATTAAAAGAGATATGATCGGATTTTCAAATGATTGAGGTACTTTTCTTAAAGAAATGACAGCTTCAAAGACACCGCTCCGCTGTGAGTTGATGGTTAGATATAAAGGTGTGTCTTTAAACACATAAATAAAAAAATATATTCACCATTCATCTTTATATGATCTTATGCCATTAATCACAATTTTTGGTAAGTGATATGGTGACAGACAATAGTAATGAGAAGGATAAAATATCAAAAAATGAAAGACCGGATAAAACATCATGATTCTGTAACATGAAGTGGATATACTTCAACATCCTCATGATATGGAGTTTTTGTATGAAAATTTCTGGAGGCATAAAGGAAAAAGTGACAGTTTTGGTTGAAGTACTGAATACGCATTTAAATAGCAGTTTTAATATGTAGTTACGAGCTTTTTGACGTCAAAACTTGAGGTCTAATAATCGTTATCAGTCGTTATCGTATAATCAGTCATTATTGTTTCATTTAGCACACGAATTCTGTGTTCAATTATGTAAATTCTATATATTTTCAATGGTTCATTTGTGAATGTTTGATATGTCTAAAAAATCTTTTCTATTTAATAAAACACTGTTAGGTTTAATTATGTAAATTCGGAGTATTTTCAGGAATTTTTTTATACGTTTATTTTAGTTAATCATGATGACATTATTGGGATAAATGTATTAAACTCATCATTCCCTTGTACAGCGACAAAAGGAAAGTTATTAGCTTGCAAACATATCAGTATTGAGATATATACAGTATTATTATAAATGATTGTCGTGTTTTGAACTTTTTTGTCCCAAGTATTTGAAATAAAATGCCAAAAAAGTATTTATGCATTTTATAGCATAAATCTCCAAAATTCTGTATAACTATCTAAAAGCTATTGTGTATAACTATCTCTTTTTTAGAATAGCAAAATAAACAAATTTATTATAAACAATACTAAGCTTAAAGAGAATTAAGTTTTTATAACCACTTAAGACGGGAAGATTTTTGGTAAAAATTAAAAGCTTTGGTGTTTTACCCTAATTAGTAGGAACATATTTGATTGAAAAAATTATTTAAAAAAATGCCAGGTTATGCCAGTAGAGGAATCATACAAGTCTGTGTGTGCAGGCGCGACTTTAATCGCACAAAAAGAGGAAAATGTTTTTCCTTTAATTTTAGGATCACATACACAATTGTGTACGTCAGGTCTTAAATGGATAAGGGAAAGGAGAGTTGAAAGAAAAGAAACACATAAAAAGAAACTTCAAAATATATGTTGATTTTATAACAAATATAAGATAAACAATTTTTTATCTACTGAAGCAGAAAAATATTGGCATAAAGTCCATACTTTATTCTGCACACAGTAAAGATAAGCCCTGTTTAATAAGAAAATTCAATGCACGTTTTCTTTCGAATAGCAATGGTAGGTGCGCATATATAATCATTGCAATCAATATTTCATTCTTATTTATATGAATCTTTTTTTAAACTCAATATGAACCGTGAACATACAATAAACTAAATTGGATTATGCGTTGAAAGTTATACAATAAATGCAGATTAAATTTGTATCCAATAATTCCAAACACGTCTTCAATTGTAATCGTTTTTATATTATGAAACATTAACTTATCTCTACGCTTTGATGCTATTTTACAATAAATGTATTGATTTCTCTAATTAACCAGGATAATACTTTGAATAGCAAAACATCATTGTTATTAGTTATCGAAACATCACAAAATACAATACTTGCTATTCAGATAAATATCAGTTCTCTATGAAGGTCTATATTTAATATCATTAAAACCTATAATTAACGAAGCACAAATGGATGTTTATCCTTTAAATGATACAAATGACTAGATTGAGCTACGATAAATGTTCCGAATTATGTAATGATAAATGGCCAAATCTCTCTATGCTTTGTAAAGTAAAGTTAAATTTAAAACAAAATATCAAAAGCTTTCACAATTAATGAAATTCTCAAAAGCAAGTACCGCATATATTTCTTACAACGGTAATTATGTTTAGGTGAGTATACAAAACAGTATTTTCAGTTTCATAAAATGTTATTGTTACAAACTCTTCCTTCCCATGCCACGTCAAATTCTTTATCTCATCGTTCAAAACTAAAGAGTTTATATACATGCATACATACACACATATATATATATAACCCTTATATAATATTACAATTCATCATCTTTTATATATATATAATTAAATAAAAATTAATAAAGTTAGTATCAATACATTACACTGACCTTATATTTAATAAAGCTGGATCAACTATTATTAATTTAACTAATCATTAATGAATTTTTTAAGTAAACTTATATCCTAATCACCAATATATGAAGTATTAAAAATTAAAACATTCAAAATTGGCGAAAGGAAAAACAACAGGATGGCGAATTAATAAATAATGAAAGATATGAAGGAAATCATAAATATTTGAAATTTTTTCTAAAATTATTTGTAACTAAATCAATTTAACCAATGAAAAAACCCCGAAATTATGAATCATTGTCAGCATCAGCAAATCCTTTGCTTGAAATGTATGATCTCAAAATTGAAGATTCATTAATTCAAAAAGAAAAACTACAAAATATACTTAAAATGAGAGAGCAATTATGAATAAAACTGGAACTAATGATTCATAACTCGTTTTCAAGAGCAATATTACGAAATCTTTAGTAATAAGGGGTTGATTTCTGAGGAAGAAATAATATGCTACATCTTGAATGTTTATTTATTCCATTGCCCAATTAACCCCACCATGAAAAAAATGAAAGAAAGATATAATTAATATGTAAGACCCGGACAGAAAAATGTCATGCAAAATAGAAATAAAAATGAAACATGTGAGTTAAAAACTTACTCAGCAATAGAATAATACAATATTTTAAAATACCCCATTGAATCATAATCATGCTTACCATCAATCACAGTAAAAACCTCGCCATATTAATGGGTTACAGTTCAAAGCGAATTCTGACAATTCAAAATCATCACACCAAGTAAATAATATTATTATATATGTATATTTGTTTTCACGAAAAATGTACAATGATTTCTATTTTAAGATTGTTGGAAGAGATTTAGCAAACGAATTCGAATTAAACGAAAAATAATAAAACGTTACTATTACATGTCAAACACAATTGTTAGAGTATGTAATTACTCAAATAAACTATGTATAAACTAAAAGTATATAAAAATATTATACATACATACATACAATAAATACAATAAACTCAACTGGAGTGAAAAATTAGCCAGAGCCAGGAATCGAACCTGGGACCACAGTGTACTAGGCTGTTGCTCTACCAATGAGCAACAGCCTAGTACGCTGTGGTCCTAGGTTCGATTCCTGGCTCTGGCTAATTTTTCACTCCAGTTGAGTTTATTGTATTTATTGTATGTATGTATGTATAATATTTATATATACCTTTAACAGTTGAATGCAGGCGTTATTTATGTGTGTATGTGTGTTTTATTATATTATGTATAAGCTAATTGAACATTTATTTTAAAAATAATTTAGTATCATATCAAGACTTTCTCCCGTGTAGTCATCAAAACTAAGGAGGCATAGTTCACATTTTTTAACTTTTTAATAGCATGTAAATTTTTTTAAAAAGTAAATTTGTTTGAAGAATAGTATAATTTCTCGTAATAGAAAAATCATCAAACAGTAGTTTATGAAGGTAAAAAAAATGTCCCTTAAATGCAATTGTTCTTCTCCTCAGTTGGAAAAATAGTTGGACCATTTATAAAGAGTAACACTGTAAAAAAAAAAAAAAAAAAAGAGAGAGAGAGAGAGTGAAAGAGAAATATTTCTTAATCTATCAAGAAGTTTTATAAAAGTATAATCTCCTCCGAGTGACCTACGACTACATAAAGCGTTCTTTTATACCCATAAACTTCAGAAAGCAATAGATTTAAGTTTTTTTTGCTACCTGTAGTTTTCTAAAAGGTTTCCGTGTAGTTTTGGCAGTGTTTTAATGAGTCTTCTCAATGCGGAATATGTTTCTTTCGGGTCCTATCAATTCTCAAATAAATATTTTCGGCAGCGTAATAGAATTTATAATTGCAAGAGTAAGAAAATAATGTCAGTTTTAATATTAATGTTAAAGCTGTTAATTTAGCATGATTGTCATTTTGGCTTGTTGAATTTGAAAATGCAGTTGAGAATTGATTAAAAAAAAATCGATTTATAATCGTATTAACACAAGTTGAAAAAACTGATTAAATCATCATTGTAAAATCTATTAGGAATCGTTTCCAAAAATTACAGGAAGCAAAAGAAATGTTTGTTTTTGAAATTCTTCTTTAAATCTCGGAAGTCTATTGATTTCTGAGGTTTCTGAAGATAAAGGAAGGTTTTTCGTAAGCATTAGTAACTCGGCAGAGGTTCCATTTCATTTTCGTAAACCTTTTGCTAGATCAAGAAATATTCATATTTTTCACAAGTAAATAGAAAATATTTTTCTGGATAAAGTAAAAAAACTATCGCACTCTTCAGTTATTTCAGTCTGTTAAAATCATGAGCGCAAAAAGTCATACTCAAATTGTACTTAACCTCTTAACCTACAAGTATTTTGTGAGACACGTGGTCTTGTATTCGGAACAAAACTGATTATCAAGGACCTGGCCCGTTAGTACGTCGGTCGGACCAAATATAAATATTACGGGCATAGCCTCTGGTACAATGATCGAGCCAAATCTAAATTCTTACTGCTAAAATTTTATAGTAAATATTCTGTTATTTAATTGTCAAAATTTAATGATTAAACAAGGCGAAAATCTCTTAAATTTTAGTGGTAGCAAAGAAGGGTAGAAGTCGGCAGCTATGGATTTGTCGAACCGTGGAATGACTCGAAGGCTGTGCGATCTTGTTTACGTTTTGGACCCAAGCTGTTGAAACGTAAATCGTAGGTTAATAGGTTAATTGCTTAAGGTAAAGCTAGGAGAGTCTGCGCACATTTTAAACGAATATTAATTAAAAAAATCTAAATATAAATTTTTTGCTAAACTATGCATGGATATTTTTGACTTCATTTGTTTTTCATGCATTTCCATTGTTATTTTGTTGTTATGCTGTAATTTAATAGAATAGCAGTAATAAAACCACGCAAACTATTTTGCACAATCTCTCTTCACAGGGTAGGAGAGATCGCGCACATGGGTAGGAGAGATAGTTATTAATAATAAATACAATTCAATTGTTAACTACAATAATTACACTTAAATGACATTCTTGTAAGGTTTTTGTGAGTAAATATTATTGTATTAGGAATGAATATTTCAACATAGTGTTTAAATAATAAAAAAAAGAGAAGAAATTTCAATTTAAGAAGAAAATTGAAATATCAGTAAAAGCAAGCCCTACTAAGATTACAAAATAACATTAATCTATTTGATACATGTTTAACTTGAAAATTACATCATTTTCATTTCCACAGTTCCAATTATTTTGTTTGCTAACCGAAGTTGCCGTCGTCTACAATCGATGCACTTATTGTTGTAAATCATGCAGCTTTCGTACAATCACCTGCCAGAAGCAATACATTGAATCTAGTCAGTGGTCGAAGTTGTCTCCTGGTACATTTCCAGACATTCAATGCACTCATTCTCATTGACCTTCGTTTTTTTAACCAACTTTTTCTGGAAGCACCTTATCTTCAGCTGTTCTTTTTGCCGTGGCATCCTTCTTAAGTCTTTTTTCATGTATATTTTGTGGATCAGTAACATTAGTTGCTCTCTGTTTCCTTTTGATTTCGACGGCCCTAAACTATTTGGAATGGGTGAAATCTTTTCCAAAACATTGTAGGTGTTATTATAAAGTTTAGTTTAGTTAACAAAATTAATTTATTAGCAAATTAATTGTTCACAAATTAAAAAAATATATATATAAATATTTAATTAATTTATTAACAAATATATTATTAATTTATTAAGAAAAATAATTACATAAAATTAATTTAATAAAAACTGTATTATTAATTTATTATTAAAATTTTTATCTGCAAAAGTATTTTTTTGCAAATTAATTTGTTGCCAAATTTTGTTTCGATAATTATGTGTTTTTCCGAAATTATTTCAAAATTGATTCATTCACATGTTTTACACGTAGTTTGCAATTCATGCAAATTTATCAATAAGCTGCGTAATCTCTCCCAGCACTGAAAGTTAAGTGGAAATGCGCCATCTTTCGTAAGTAACAGATGCGCAAACTTTCCTATTTTGGTAGGGAAAATAATTAGAAGCATCTACGCATCTACAACCACAGAGGAGGTACTATTACGAATCACTCCCTACAAATCCTTGAATTTGCAGATGATGTTGATATAATTGCTAGAAATAAGAAAGTCTTGATTGAAACATACAATAAAAGAGAAAAAACTAGGCCTCGAGGTTAATAAAGAAAAACAAAATGCATGAAAATGGACCGGATGAAATCACAGGCAACAGCAACGTTAACAATAAATAATGAATTACAATTTAATGAAGTAACGTAAATATGTAGGATCTATGATCACCTGTGATAATATGGTAGAAACAGAGATTAAAACTCGACTTGCTATAGTATATAAATAGATGCTATTTTTCTCTTTGGAAACAGTCTAAAATTATCTGTATAATATCCCGAACAAGTGAACTTAAATTTTATAAAACTGTCATAAAACCAATAGTAATTTATGGTAGTGAGACCTGGACCACTACACAAAAAGATGAAAAGCTACTTATTACTTGGGAAAGGAAGATCCTAAGACAAATTTTTGGACGTATTAAGGAAGACAATACATGGCGTATCAGGTCAAATATGGAGATTGAGCAGTTATATAACGAAAAAGATATAATAAACACTATAAAAATAAAAAAGAATGCAATGGTTAGGCCATCTAATCAGAATGAGGGATGAGAGAAGCACAAAGAAGATATATAATGATAAATTAATAGGGAAAAGAAGTATTGGTAGACCTAGGAAGAGATGGATAGAAGAGGTAGAAAAAGGTCTTGCACAAAACCAAATTATAAATTATAAATTAAAGGCCAGAGATCGGAAGGTCTGGAGAGGTATACTTGGAGGTCAAAATCCTACATGGATTGTAGTCCCATTGTCTATGTATGTATAATTGTTTGACCGGTAAAATTCTATTGATAATAAATTTAGTTTAAAAATGGAAGAATATCTCGTTATAGAACAATTATAGAAACCCGTACCTGAATATGAATGTTGCATTCTTATTTTTTGTCTCTTTCCCACGCTGTATTTTAAATTATTTAAATCAAAGGAGACAAAACGTCGAGAGTAAAATTTACCTAACGACTGGATAGCTTTCTTTTTTATCATGGGGAACAAACAGTGGTGTCCAGTTTGCATTTGTTGAAATAAATTAAGCAAATGAACTCAGAGTAAATAAAAAGTTAAAAGTAAACAAATTTACGATTACATGTCAAACAGGGTCATTAAAAAAAGATAATTACAGGAATAAACCGTGTATAAAAAATTTAAATCATTTTTAAACCTATTTCAGAAACTTCAATTGTTCTCCAGTGTAGTCTCATAACTGAAGAGGACTTTTTCAGCTGATTTTTTCCAAGGCCTATTTCTAAAGTTGTCATTTATTTATTTTTTTTTTTTGGCGAATAAAATTCTATAGAATGTAAATGTAGTATTAAAATAGAAAAAAATTATTTTTGAGTCAACGTAATCTAAACATTTACACGAATATGAATAAAAAATATTTCTCGCTCTAAAAATCTTTCTTTTGAATCTCTGTATTATCAATCTGATTAAATCAAGGGACATAAACATCGTGCTAAATTTTTTTTTAATGGCGTGATAGCTTTCCCTTTTATCATGCAGAGTATACAATACTTTCACTTTTGCGATTGTTGGAAGAGATTAAGCATGTGAACAAAAATTAAACAAAACAACAAAAAAAAATGTATGTTAAAGCCCTACAATTACCCGTCAAACATACTCGTTAGAAAATGTAATTACTAATATAAACCATGTAAGCTAATTAAATCATTTTTTAAAACCTATTCCAAAAAGATCTCCTTCCATTGTTATCCCGTGTGGTCGCCATAACTGACGAGGCATGTTTCACGTGATTGATTTTTTTCACCTTTCTTTAATAGCACGTAAATTCTATAGAAAGTAAATTTAGTTGAAGAATAGAATAATTTCTTGTTATAGAACAATCAACGGCCATTGTCCGGGAGCCCTTAACTGGTGACATGATAACCCTGTTTTCCCTGAAGTGAAAGTGTGGAAGTCTTTCAACTTTTGTTTATTGTTTATTTTGTTTTATTGTTATTTTTTCTTGAGTAATCAAAGTATCATATCCAGGAAATAATTTCTGACTTCAAAATTGTATACTGGTGATTGATTCTTGCAAGGCTGAAGTTAAAGCTTTAATTTTTTTTTTCTTTGGATTTTTGATTTTGTTTTAAAACTCTGGTGAATGAAAGATAAAAAATATTGATGATATAGAATATTTATTTGTCAATGGCACCAATGAATGAACTAATAATAGAACCATCCATATGAAGAGTATGACACTAGTGATATATTTTTACATTTGAATATATATATATTATATTCTTTTACCAAACAATTCAGTTCTTGTTTAAGCAGATTCTCTTGTGCAATAAAAACAAAACTCCTTCAATTTTTATTATTATATGCAGATTAGCTGAAACAATTTCGAATATTGATTGTAAACAAAGAAAATGACAATTTATTTAGAAGATGTTTAAGCCGTAACAGACATAAAAGCCCACGTTTAAGCCGTAAGTGCGCTAAAACTAATGCGAATTTTTTCGCTGAAGTAAACATCATGATTTTAAAATGCCTTTTATGCAAAAATTTCTTTAAAAATGGATTTTTTTTTGCTTTCTGTCGTCATTTGAATGTAAAAAAAAATACACATTATGTAAAATTTCATATTAATATTTAAATAATGAAGCTTTATTGAATCCATAAGTGAATGGGATCTCTGAGGCTGCAGATACCCTGTTATGTTTTTGTTTTTAATTTTTGTTACGTGAATGGAAGTGAAAAAAGTATCGTATCAATTAATAAATGAAGTCTGAGACCGCACGTCATTTGATATTTTTTACATTTTCATTTCCATTATTACGGCTTAAAAAAATATTTCAAGACAAATTAAGGCTGTTTTATATATTTAAAAAGCACCTTTAACAATAGACATTGAAATGTAATGATAAAAGGCAAAACTTGAAATATTAAGGTTCGATTGTCAAAAAGCATGACAAAGCATTTATTAGTAATATTCAAAGTTAAATTTTTAGATAACATTTTCTCTTTCCTGGTGTATCGAATTCATAAGTTCTTGCATTGAAAACAGGACGTATGATTAGAAAATAAAAAAGAGATAAGAAAAATCCCTGCCGGCTCGGCCTACAGGCGGAGGTAGATTTCGAAGTTAAGTACTGAAATCACCAACAAAACTTAAATCAAGATTAGAGATAAACACGGTTTCTTCACTAAGAATGTGCTCTAGGGAGTTAAACTTTTTGTGAAAATTCTAATATACACGAATACACACACGCATGTATATGGAATAGGTTTAAAAATGACTAAAGCAAATTCAGAGAACCTCAAAGTGTTAAAATATGTTAATATTTCCATAGTCGGGTTTTTATCATGTTTTAATACGTTTCTTCAAACTCCCATGACGTTACATATTCACCTGCCGAGATCCATTATATTTCCAATATGACGCAATATTTTGCTTTTGTTTTTTATTCGTCAAACTATTTATTTCATTTTGAGTTTTCATGCGGAAATCTTGCTCTAGAAAACTTATGACGAAATATTCAACTTGTTTTCAATTCATCAAACTATTTAATTTAATTTTTCACGTGAAAACCTTGCAATAGAAAAGCAATTGTTGTGGTGAGAATTTTATTGCTTTTTTTTAATTGTTGGCAACTGCTATAATGAAAATTATTTATTTTTTCCTGTCATTGTTGTGTAAGAGCTGTTTTTATCAGAACCATGTTAAGACGGTATTCAAAAATATTAACCCTCCCCATTTCCATTCCCTTGGGCCGATTTTGCCCATTTTCAATCCCCGCCAAGATATTAGCCATCTCAAAGTTGTTGGCGAGTTTGAAGACGATCCGTGCATAATTGCGACTTTTATCGTGCGGACAAAATTTAGTACATACACACACACACACACATATATATATATATACACATATATATACATAATATTATAAATGCACTATTTAAAAAGTATTATAAAAAGCTGGAATTACCATCTAATATAGATATCGCTTATTTTAAACCATTAACAAACTTCATTATTTATAATAAATATATATTTCTAGATAACACATTATATTTACAGCACGTCGGTATACCACAAGGTGGTTGTACATCCAGTTTATTATCAGGCTTAATCTTATATCACTATGAACGTACTTTTACTAATAATAATCTCCATTTATATCGTTATATTGACGACATAATTTTAATTGCCACTGACCAATTTAAAATTTCTCAATTTCGAGTTGATTATCCCACTAATTTGGAATTAACGGAAAACCTCTTATCTAACAATACAATTAACTTCTTAGATCTTAAAATTACAATAAAAAACAACAAAAGATTTATATGATAAACGTAAAGAATTTAAATTCAAAGTTAATACATTTGCAAATTTTAAATCTTGTCTTCATCATTCTGTATATCGAAATATAATACTTAATCATTTATATAGAATAAAATGTTTATGTTCTTCTCATTTAATTAACAATAATATTAAAAAACTAATTTATGAAGCATTAAATCATGGTTTTCCAAAAAAATTCATATATTCATTAATATACAATTAGTACTTACATGATCTTTATAAAAACAAATTAACACATGCGTAAACAAAATTACAAAAAAAATTATATAAAAAAAAATAAAAAAATGTAAAATAATAATAAACAATTGCTATAGGATGGTTGGGTGGGTAGATGTTAGAGTACCGAAGAGGGTGGAGTTGTCTGGATAATACGCAATGGTTAATTTAAAAAAAAAATAAAAAAAATAAAATGATAGGGTTTTTGTATTATAACTACATTTCTATTACGCATTTTATACGGATGTTGATTTGATGTTTTATATGTAAATGGTGACATTTCTTTTTTTTTATTATTATTTCAATTCATATTAAATTCAGCTTATTTAATCAAATTCAAAATTAACTTGTTTTTAGTTTTCAGTCTATTCAGGACAATGTCATATTAATTAATAATAGTATACCACCTTTATAGTGATTAATATGCATATAAGTTTATTTGATATAACTAATGTTATACTGTATGTATTAAAATTGGGTAATTGGTTTTTATTATTATTCCTCTATACTTTTTAACATTGTTTTATTTTCAAATTTGTATTCCATGATTAATTATCGGTTTAATGTGTTTGATTGTCACAATCATATATTTTAGTTTTTTTTTTTTTTTGGCTAATATGAAGATAATCCACACACTATATTTGTAATCTTTAGGCTATTGCGAATTTTAGAATCTGACAATCTTCTATAAACATCCTTTTTTTCCCCCTGTTCATTTTATTAATTTATTATTTTTTAAATTTAATAATAATTCTTAAAGTTTTTATATTTATATTATATATAATTTATTTTATGTTATAGCATATAGCTATATTCTATATATTATCAATGTTATAAAATTATTTACTTTCTGAGTGTAGATTAAATGGGTTTGGTAATAGAATATATTGAAAGCATTTTATTAACATTTAATTAATTTAATTTTTTTAATAATGATTTATAGTAGATTATTATTAATAAATTAGGATTAGTGTGGTAATGCAGATGATATATTTTAATTTCATTAGCTTTTATTATTTTCTTTGTGTGACATTTAAATAATAATAATTGTTTTTAAAATAACATAATAGATGGCAGCACTAAAAAATTTTGTCTTTTAAAGCTTCTATTAAAGTAATAATTTTAATTTTTACACCAGGTGGTATTAAACGCTGTATATTGGCAATATTGTAAAATTGAAATTAAACAATTTAAAGGTGTTTTTTAGGTATTTTAAATAATGTAATTATTTTCTATTTATATTATATTAATTGATTTTATCACGGTATTTCAAAATGAATTAACTGAATCCATACGTTTTAATTTCTGTGTTAACTTAACTGTTTTATTCACCTTAATCTTATCATGCTTGGATACCATATGCGGGAGGATATTTTGAAAATCAACTGTTTTTTTATTCGGTATGTAGTGTAATATTTCTATTTTTTATGCTATAAATTAAATATTTAAGGGGTTGTATTGTTTTTTCCATTTCATGCCATTTGATAATGTTCTGTTTTCATTTCTCTTGATCATATTGGTTGTTTGGGTACAGGAGAAAAATTCTTTTCAGCTTTTAGCTTTTTTCTCACAGTAAACAACCGATTTGCTTATATCATTGAATTCTGTACTCTTGAAAACGTAATTCAATATATAAGTTTTTCAATTTTTTTCGGTATCCATATTCTTCTTTTTTCCTTCCATATTAATTCTTGTAATTATGTATAAGGCACTTTATTTTATACATACAGTTCTATATTATAGGTTTGTGGTATCCATTTTTATTGTCAATTATATATATATATATATAAACTTTTTAGATGGGGGTGGTTTTGGGTTCCTGGGGTCATATAATGAAAAGTTATGAAGGAATTTTTCAAAAGTCGCATCCATGATAAAGACTGCAATAGGTAGTATTTCTTACGAAATCTACCTAAAAGTAAAGGAAATGTCTTCTTATGTTAACGTGAAACTCCAGCTTCATCCTATTTTAGATCATTTACTCTTTGTTTTTTTGTTTTTTGGGTAATTATTTCAATTTCCGAAGCCACATATATTAAAAATTTTCATTTTCAAAAGAAATAAAAAAGAATTCAAGTTGAGAAACGAATGATCTTTCGTTCCTTAGACCTTTCAATTCCAAGGATCAAAATTGAGCTGACAAGGACATGTGAAGCAGACAACGTGTTCGAAACAAAATTTGATCAATTGGTTTAAATGAGCTGCCAGAGTAAAATGTATGATATACATAACTTAAGAAATGTGTTTCTGTAAAAGAATTTCTTAGGTTGTCACAGAAAAGTGATTTTTCCGCTTACATAAATTGGTCTGTTTAAAAGAGGAGGACCTGATTTTCCTGCAACCCCTCAAAGGCCCCCAAGGATATCTTGAACATTTTCCTCTTGGCCCCTTAACCTTTAACATAGATTACTGGAATTTCAAGGATGTATGCTGTATTCCGTAAATTGGTTTTAGTTGTTTTAGTTATGAACCGGACACTGAAATCATGAAATATTCATCAAGTTAAAGATAGGCTGTTAATTAAAGTTAGATAGAGAAGGACTAAATCTTTTACTATGTGCATAGATTGAAAGACGAACATTCCAAAATAAGAGATTTTTCAATTTATATGCAAGAAAATGTGAATATATTAAAAATTTAAATATTTCAAAAAATAGTACTCTTTATAGATAATAGGCTAATTAAAAATACCGATTTCAAGTGGGTATGTAAATAGTAAAGTAACATAATTACGAGTTTTGAAATTATATAGTTTCTTTAAGGAAAGTTAGCAAAAGACATGCAATTTAATGCTTTTATACTACGTTTATAACGTTAAAATCTAAATATATATATATATAAGATAAATATGAGCTATTTTATTTTTTCAGTATGGATTTTTTCGTCATTGTCAGAAATGTGTTGTCCTCATAATATTAGAAATATGTCTCACAAAGTAATACGCGATTGTCCATGTTATAACATCCGTGATCTGCGATAAATAGGGGGCTCTAAATGTTGAAATAATTTGGTGTAATGCGATCTGCGCTATCGCTGGCGTTATTATCAATCTAACATCACTTTTAAGTATCGCAAAATTGCAATTTTTACAACATTGAATAGGGAGAAAAATGCATTTTCAAATGAAATTTGTTAGAAAACTGTATATCAATCTGGTGGCATTTTATAATTTTTAAATAACTTTCAAGCATAATTTTTTAAAATCAATCGCAGCAATGAACATTTGTTTGCTCTTGTAACGTTGCATAACTAGTGGCAGATTTACTACTGTTGGTAACAGTAGTTTGCCAAGATTAAATTAAAACGAAAAACAAATCCGTTTTCTTTCGTTTTATCCGATTGCGCGCAGAAAAGCAGGGTATTGTTTTGACCATGGAGAATGTAAGATTCTTTATTTGCTGATCAAATGGGAACGATTAATTTGGTTTTTATAAATATGATACCAAAATGATTGTCTTTCCTACCTGAGTATCATAGTTACATAGCCTATGTTTCCTGGAATAACCTGATACTTCCAAAATCCTTAGAAATGGTGTTCTATTAAAAAGCATATATTAAAATTATAAAAAAAATAATAATTATCCATCAATCATAATAAAATATAATTAAATAAATAATAAACAAATTAATGAATCAAATTATGAATAATCTTACATGAAATCGTACGGCTCTAAATATTGAAATAATTTGATTACACTAAAAATATGGAGTCATTGTGCTTCATCATTTTGTTTGGGTTTCTTTCAGTTTGAAGTAATTGGTGAATGTCGTATCATTTTTGTGATTAGGAGTAAATGGCCGAATTAAAAAAAAATGTTCAAAATGTTATTTCAGTTATTATAAGCTATTGCTAAATATATGTATCTGGAATATGAACAGAATACCACTAAAAAGAACAAATGTTCCTGTATGCGAATTCATTTACATTATATGGCCCTGGTACTTGCGTTTTTTATTTTGAGAAAGACTCATGCTTGTTTCTTTCCTTCTTTCTTTTTTCTTTTCTTTTTTTTTTCTTTTTTTTTTTTGCATTCGTTTAATTTTCTGTAATTGCGTCCATTTCCAAGCGTTGCTATCATGGCTAGTTTTAACCCTTAAATGCCTGATTTTTCAAAAATCATTGTAACAATGTTTTTCGGCTTTCATTTTTTAAATAAATCCTGGGAAAAATACTTTAAAAAAATCATGTTTTGCTTTAAGTATGATTTACGGCTAAAAAACAGTTTGTTACTAATCAGCAATACTGGTCTTTAATTGAAAAAATAATTTTCCTTGATAAAATTCTATAATATTAACCACACAAGAATTTTAGGAGCTATAATAAGAAATAAATTTTATTTGCTCACTGCAGAATAAAATAGGGTATTTTGCAAGCTTCCAATCAAAACAAAAAGAACATTTAGCAACAATTGAAAAAATAAATTTATCTTTATTCTTAAACAGCACAAATGTTGTCATCTACATGTTGAAAATCGATTTAATAATATTTTCAGAATGTATTTTATTGGCAACATTAGGCATTATAGCTTCAATATTATTCTAATAATATTTTAGAAGCCAAAATTGGGTATGTTGCCGAAAAGCAACACCAGGCATTTAAGGGTTAACAAGTTAGAAATTGCACGTCGAACGAGGCAAATGAGGTGCGTTCGTACTATAACTTGTTCTATAAACATTGTTTTGCACCGCATATTGTACTGAATGTATATTTCAGTGCACTTCATAAGTACATATCAATTTCATTCTGTTCGAAATGCTGTAACATTCTTAAAATGCACTTGAAATAATTTTTTCTCATTGTCCGTCATGTAACGGAAAACGTTTGACTATCCCTGCAATTAAACTATACATCCAATTTTCATGAAATTTGCAATGATTCGACAAAATTTTGCAAGAATAATATATTTAAAATTTCAAACCATTCGATTGGGTATTTTTTGATCTGTTATATGCGGGCAGACGGATAGACAGACGAACCGAACGATGACTATAGGTGCTACATATTTATATAATTACGAACGCACCTAAAGAACACTCTTGCGCCAAATCACTTTTGCTTGACTTCACTATTTGCTTATGAGGCTAATTATGGAAAATTAACAGTAAGATCAGATTAAGGGATCTTGTACCTTTTAAACGCGTCGAAAATTAACGAAAAACTTCAAAGTTCTAATTAGTCTATCTTCAAAACCTTTTTATGTATAAAAATGAAATTTTGGTTATTGATTAAAAAGATTGTGCTTTGTAATATGCTACCATTAGAAATTTATTAACCCTTTACAGAATTTGTGTATTGTTGAAATCAAAATAGCTCTTTTTTTTACCCCATAAGTCATTGCGCACATGATATCTTGAGAAAGTATGTATGGATTGGCAGGAAATTTGGTAAAGATACTAAACAAATATGTGTGTTTAAAATGATCTACTTTTAAGTATTTACATTGGTAATATTTTTAGTTATGACTATTTTTATTCATTAAAAATACAACATTTTTATTTTTTTACATTTTTTTTATGAAAATATTTTTTTTTATATAGTTAATGAAATAATTTTAGTCTAAGAGTAGATCATTTTAAACACACAAATATGTTTAGTATCTTTACCAAATTGCATGCCAATCCATTCATACTTTCTCAACATATCATGCGCGCAATGACTTATGGGGTAAAAAAAAGAGCTATTTTGATTTCAACAATACACAAATTCTGTAAAGGGTTAATACATTTCTAATGGTAGCATATTACAAAGCACAATCTTTTTAATCAATATCCAAAATTTCATGTTTATACATAAAAAGGCTTTGAAGATAGACTAATTCAAACTTTGAAGTTTTTCGTTAATTTTCGACGCGTTTAAAAGGTACAAGACCCCTTAACGCTATGCTAGCACACTTTGTCGCTAAACTAAAGTCTGTCAATGATTTTCATTTGATGTTGAACTTAAAATTAATATCAAGTTAAGTTTTATCAAAACATGCTTCAAATTGTACTTTTTTCTTTTTTCTCTTTTATTTATTTATTAACCATTTGGAAAAATGGTTATTGTTCTAGTCAGGATGGGAAATCAAAAGCATATCTGAAGGTTTTCATTGGTTTAATCTGCAATTTATTAACCATTTGGAAAAATGGTTATTGTTCTCGTCAGGATGGGAAATCAAAAGCATATCTGAAGGTTTTCATTGGTTTAATCTGCAATTTATTCGTTTTCTGATTGGTCTATACAGTAATCTGTATTTCCCTTTAATTTCAACAACGATGGATACTTTCTGTTGCTACTATGACAAAAAATTAATAAAAACTGCAAAAAAATTAATAACTCAGAAACAAATTGAGATACAGCTTTCAAACAAATTGCATTTAAAAGTACATTTTTTTCTCTATCCGACGGTGTAGAAAGTAATATTGTCGGATGTTTAGAAGTTCAAGAATGAAATTTCATTTAAAACTGACCGTCAGATTTCTTGGAAATCTGACGATGGAAAAGCCTTTTCCCGAACAGCCAATGAAATGCTTGGATATTTACGTAAGTTTTAGGTGGATAATACTTACGTTTCATGAAATCTGACGGGTCGCAGGCGATATTTTTGGCTTGCAAATTTTACGTGTAATAACACTATTAATGTTTAATTCATAGCGTACGTAATGTATGATCAACTCCGTGCGATTTTTTATGTCTTAAATTTTAGTCTTAAAAAATCGTTTTCTAAATGGTCGTTGTAATTTGATAAATTGCTTTTTTTTTAAATATTTTTTTCATATAGTTTGTGATGAAGAAAGTAAAAATTGCTGTTGACAATGAAAAAACAAGCAAACATAAAAGCTGTTTTTCCTGATAGACGCTGTCCAATTAGATAACATCGTTAATGGTTTAAAAGAAAATAAGTTTTATTTTATTTGTCGAACAAGTTCCACTGTGCAGATGAATCGGTTTTCGTGTGAGGTTAAAACGCACCAACTGTTGAATTTCACCTAACAATGACTGCAAAGCTGGGTGGCCGGATCTACCGAAGGAAATCTAACGATTCATCAAACACCGGTTCGTCACACTAAATTAAAAGTGATGGTATTTGTTTAATGATTCCTTAAGTATAGTTTTCTGAAATACACAGATGATTTATCGGTATCAGTTATATCATTTGTTTGTGTTTTGTCATAAGAAATTTATTCTTTTATACACTGACACAACGAAGGAAGGTATTCAAGAATTAATTACTTTTCTAAAGCACATAAAAACTGTTAAGATCCATATAAAACACATTATGTTATGCCGAATACCTGACGTGTAAGAATCAACGTGAGGAAAATTATAAACACCTAAAAAAGGTTTAGCGCAGATTATTCGTACATAAAGTACGTAAGTATTCGTACATATCTTGTTTCGCCTTTAATTAGCTACTGCGTCATTGTTGTGAAAGGAAAGAATTATACAAAAAGCCATCGTAATTATCAATGGTAAATGTAAATCAATTTCTTAAAAACAATTTTGATAAATATAAATCCCTTTCCGTCATACATTATAAAAAATAAGTAATAAGCTTCGCAAATTAAAATAAACATCACAAAAATTTAACAAATCACTGATTTAAAAAAAAAAAATGTGTACATGCAGAAATTTGTCTTTGAAAAGTAGGACAGTCAACCTTTTGTGCAACAAAATAATCTGCGGCACTGAAAATTTTTAAAAACTGATAAAATAATTAAAGCATATTTGCAACAGGTTCGTTAAATAAAACAAGTTGTAAATTGCTCGTCAAACGTGGCAAATGAGGTGCGTTCGTACTATAACTAGTTTTATAAATATTTTTTGACTGCATATTGCACTGAATGTGTATTTTAGTGCACTTCAATAAGTGCATATCCATTTCATTCTGTTTGAAAGGCTGTAATATCATTAAAATCCACTTGAAATATTTGTTTTCCCATTGGCCGTCATGTAACGGAAAACTTTTGACTGTCCCTGTCATTAAACTATACATCCGATTTTCATAAAATTTGAAATGACTTGAGAAAAATTTTGCAACAATTATATATTTAAAATTTCAGACCATGGCCGTCATGTAACGGAAAACTTTTGACTGCCCCTGTCATTAAACTATACATCCGATTTTCATAAAATTTTAAATGACACGACAAAATTTTGCAATAATTATATATTTAAAATTTCAGACTATTCGGTCGGGTAGTTTTTGCTCTGTTACATGCGGACAGACGGACAGATAGACGGACTTAACGACGACTATAGGTGCTACGTATTTATATAATTACGAACGCACCTAAAAAGGCACAATGATTCAAAAAGCGATGAAGACGACAGATGCTGAAAGACAATTTATAATGAGACTTTACAATAACAGCAAATCTTTACGAGAGTTTTCTCAAATTGGCGGAAGACCTCACTCAAAAATAATCTATAATTGATCGCAATTCCACATAAACTTTCTGTGAAGCAAAAACGTTTGATGGTAAGACTTACAAAAAACCCATAAATTAATTGTTCAAAGGTAAGAACAAAGCTTGCTAATAATCGTATTTATTTGACAAAAAACACAATACCTCGTGTTTCGATAAATGCAGGATATAATGAACGAATAGCTTTTAAGAAATATTTTCGTTTCCGAAGTGAACACGAAGAAGCCTTTACAATTCGCAAAACACCATGTTTGAAAAGGTGTTTCAAATAAAGGATTGAAAAGGTTGTAAAAGGTGAATTGAAAAGGTGTAACAAAACACCATGTTTTGTTATAAAGTTATTTTCTCTGATGAAAGTAAAGTCAATGTCATTGTTTCAGATGGATGGCAAATGATATGGCTTAAACCATATACCTAGATTCAACTAAAATATTTGTCCAACAATTAAGCATAGAGGGGAAACGTAATAGCATGGTACTGTATAAGCACGACAGGCGTTGGAAAACTCATGTTATTGAAGGAAAAAAGACAATTTAGGTTCTGTGCTTCAAAGTTCGGTTTTCAAAACATCTTTCTATTTCAACAAGATAATGATCCAAAACACAGGCCTCATAACATGAAGCTTTGGCTGCTTTACTGTACGCCAAAACAGCTTAATAAACCTCCACAATCACCCAACTTAAACCCGATAGAACAGCTATAGAAAATCGTGGACTTTAAAATGAAAGAACGACTAATTTATTATGTTACGGAAGATTACTAAAAAAATTAGTGAAATTAGTGCCAGACCGAATGAAAGCTGCAATTAAAAACAAATTTAACTCAATAAATTGTTAAAAATTACATTACTATTATTTTTCTTTATAAACTCGCAACTGTACGAATACGTTTAATGCACTAAGTATGTGCTCACCTTTTCTTTTGCTGTCTATAGCTTGCAATGTATGTACATAAACTATTTTTTTAATGACAAATATATGGGGAAATGGAAATGATGTTCCAAATACCCCTTTTTACATCAAACGTCGCTGACAGTTTATTGAGCATCATTTTAAAAATAAAATAGCTTAAAAATACCAGAGGTGTACAAATACTTTAGAGCCTAATTGTAATACTGTCTCACGGCTTCATAATATGAGTTTTCTTTACAAAACAAAAAGAAAGAGTACAGAAAGAGAGCGTGTGGAAGAGAAAATGCAGAACAGAAGCAGCAAAGTACACATGTTACTGCTATTACTATTTCTCACTCTCTTTTTTATTTTGCTCTGAAAGTTGAAGAAGACTTGAAACAGTTCAATTCTGTGTTCATTTAGGCTGATAATGCTTTCCATTTCGTCGTTTTATACATGACATGTACTTGTGCTTATTAAAAAAAACTTCTTTATTAACCCTTGTAAATCAACGAAAGTTCATTTTATGAATAATAATGGTTGAAAACACCTCCTAGGTAAACATCTTGGTTGGTCACTGATTTATAACTAGGACTTCCCTCATAGGGATTAGTCTGAGCGATATTACTGAGAACATAGATTTAATAATAACATGTGGAAGCAAAGAAAATGAGATGTTATCTTTAATTGTCCATATACTGCGAAAAATTGAAATGATGAAAATAAAGGAATTGTAGAATTACAAAATCTTATATATAAATTCGTATACACTGTTTAAAAAAATGGGAAATCAAACCATTCAAGACAGCCATGCATGGATAATATTGAAAGTACTCAATATATTAAAAGTAAAATAGAAAATGAAACACTAATTTACTTATATCGGAATTTTAACTGTATAAAATGATGTCAAGAGCATAATCAGACGCTCCGCACCAATTTGAGTAACTTTAAATGACAAATATATGATGTTGAAAAAGAATGGACTATACTTTATATGGTGTGTGCTCCCCCGGAATAGTTAATATTGTACAATATCTCTTTTCCACGGATGCAATGAGGTTGTCGATAACATTTAAGGAATTCTCTTCTCAAAATCTAATATAGTATCAAAGTATCGAATACATCAAAAGTGGCATGCAATGCTTCGTTAGAGTGTGTTTTAGATATGCTCGATCGGATTTAAATGATGAGTGTATGCTGGCCACTACATACGCTGTATTGTTTTGTTTTCAAACATATTCTGCACAATTTGAGCTGTATTTAGCATGTATTAAACAAAAGAAATCGGCAATGATTATAACATAAAGTATGACACAAGATCTGAATATATCGTCTGCATAACTTTTGAGCTGTCAAAGTGTCATTTGAAGTAATTTACAAATCCATACATATTTACTCAGCAAATCATGCAAGCTAACATATGCCAATATGAAACCGATTACAAAATTTCACCAGAATAAGTTAATATATAAAAAATCTACTAATGATAATTGAGAATATGACCTTATGATAAAATGTCTAGAAAAATGAATCGGATAAAAAATTCATATCACATTTAAAACGGCACTTCCCTCTGTTAGTGGCCTTGGCGAGAGAGAGAAAAGCCTAGAGAAGGAACACTTTAACAAGTACTTTCGGGCAACCTACTCACTGTTTCATACAGGTTTTTATTCAATATTTACACAATTTATTTAATGCTAGGTGGGTATCTATCAGTTTTGTTGCATTTAAATCGCATGTTTTGCGGAGGAAATGCAGCATTATGAAATATTTAAAGTTGCTGTAGAAATAATTCCAAATTAATGGTAATTGAGATCGCTTTCCGTTAATTTCATCTTTTTAAATTTTAAATTTTTTAGAAACCATTCATAGAGACAATTGTATATTTTAAAACTAACCCGAAGCAAAATTTCAAGATTTTGGGCTCAACAGTACCACAGAAATAGAAAATTTTTGAAAGTTTTTTGTTTCTGCACTGTTTTATATAGCGACATTTTTAGAAATTGTTCTATTGCGAGAATTTACGTCATGATAAATACCATGTCAATTTTCATGTTTATATTCCTAACAGTTCCATGTTCTTCGTTATTTAGATCATCTTTAGATCTTTTACCGCTTTGTTTAGTGTTTCTATTTTTTAGAATTCGTTCTACAACGAGCATTTACATCTTATTAATTGCTACCATGCCAATGTTCTCACCCCAACAGTATCCCAAAAGTTTCAGTATTCCAAATAAATCATAGGTTAGAACCTTTCTAGAAATTTTTACGTTTATCCGTCAAATTGAACCTTTTAGAGAGCGTTCATTACGAGTATTTACATCTTAAAAGTAACTACCGCACCAAATTTAAAGTTTCTAACCCAATCAATATCGCAGAAATCACAATTTTAGAACTTTTTTCTCCTGCAGCGATGTAGGTTCTTGCACTGACATAAAATAGTCTTTTTTTCGGAGCAGAGATGGCCACCAACATTTTTTTAAGTTGGCTATGTAGTTTCAGAGATAACACCTCACAAACGTACAAGCATTAATAATATTATATACTTTATAATATTATAACGCTTTATAATATTAGCATTAGATGTACAGATACAAAAGCCATTTATCTGTTACAAACTAAAGTGCCGGCGTTGCCCAGAATTTGAAGGATGTTTGTTCTGAAAAATCAATTTCAAAGTTTAACATACAACACAAAACAAACATTAAAAAAAGCAGTCAAAATGTTGTTGAATTAATCATATGAAAACGCTATATAAAAATGTATAAATGTATATAACAGACGCAAAAGAATACAGCTATAAATGAACTTATTTCAATTTATAATTGGAGCAATAATGTTAAAATACGCCAATATTTCCGTAATCGGGTTTTATCATGCTTCAATACATTTTTCACACTCATATGACGTTATACTATATCCACCATGCCCTGTATATTTCCAATATGACGTAATATTTTCCTCTTTCACGTGGAAACCTTGAAATAGAAAAGTTATGAAGTTATATTCACTTTCATTTAAATTCGTCAAACCATTTGCTTCATTTTCATATTTCACGTGAATATCTTGCAATAGAAAAGTTATGACGTAATATTCACCTTTTTTTTTAATTCGGCAAACTATTTATTTCATTTTCATTTTTCCCGTGGGAATCTTGCAGTAGAAAATTAATTGTTGTAGTAATAATTTTATTGTGTTATTTAATTGTTGGCAACTGCTATAACGAAAAATATTTAAATTGGATAAGAAATTGCTGTTAAATTGGTGGTTTTTATTAATTAAAAATTAACTATAAGTTATTTCGATTCCGGATTACTTTAGTTGTCTCGGCCAAGTTTTAATACACATGTACGTATCTCTTCACAATTTTGGCTTCCAAATTGTGGATTTTTTATAGAATTACAAACAGACAGATAGACAAGTTTTCGTTTTTATATATCTCTCTATTCTATAAAAAGTAACTAACGCTGTCACAGCCGCCGCCGCCGGTTTTGAATTTTTTGTGACCGGAGGTCTTTCTTCGTTAATATTAAGAAAACTATTGCATACAAATATATGAAAATCGGTGGTACTATAGCGAAATGTTTGATCAACACACTAATGGATACAGTTTTCAAATCGAAGAATTATTTTAAGAGATATTTCATGCTAAAGTTGGACAAAATCGTTCCATTAAAAAAAGTTTATAAGAGCAAAATCTATACATGGGAATTTAATCATTTTTAGATCATTTTATTCAATAGAAGATCCCGGTCTGCAGATTTCATTAATTTTTTTTTTTATTTGACTCATTTTTTGAGGTTTTATTTCTATTTTAAATTCAAATATTCAGCATTTTAACAGATATTTTTTACATATTTTAGAAAATGGTATTAATTTAAACTGTTGCCAACTGTATAAACAGCGCAAACAATAATGTTTGCTTCAAATAAAAAAATATATATATATTTACACGTTACTATTATAAACAGAAAAAAACCTTCAAATTAGAATTAAATAATTCGGTTTAAAAAGCAGGCACTTCTTGGAAATTACGCCATAAAAGCTATATTTACATGTGAATTTTAAAAGAGAAAGGATATTGTAAAATAAATTCATTAACATGCGTTAGAAATCTGAAATAGAACAAATTACGTCACATTACACTTATTATGCAAAATGAACAAAAAATAGTATTGCAAAACAGTTTAAATTTAAAAAATGCGCGAGTCAAAATATTAGAGGTTAAATATTAGATTTTTTCAAAATTTTATTATTTGTCGTTTGATGTGAGGTGTCCAGCTATAAGTATGCAAATTTTTATGTTTCCAACATAATTAGGGGCTGAGTTAGAAAAATTGCTTTAAATACACAAGTTAGAGCCCAGAGGGTTAAATATTAGACTTTTTCAAAATTTTATTATTTGCTGTTTGATGTGAGGTGTTCAGCTATATGTATGCAAAATTTCATGTCTCCAACTTAATTAGGGGATGAGTTAGAAAAATTGCATAAAATACACAAGTTAGAGCCCAGAGGGTTAAATAATAGACTTTTTCAAAATTTTATTATTTGTCGTTTGATGTGAAGTGTTCAGCTATATGTATGCAAAATGTCATGTCTCCAACTTAATTAGGGGCCGAGTTGGAAAAATTGCTTAAAATACACAAGTTAGAGCCCAGGGGGTTAAATAATAGACTTTTTCAAAATTTTATTATTTGTCGTTTGATGTGAGGTGTTCAGCTATAAGTATGCAAAATGTCATGTCTCCAACTTAATTAGGGGCTGAGTTAGAAAAATTGCTTAAAATACAGAAGTTAGACACCGGAGGGTTAAATATGACTTTTTCAAAATTTTATGATTTATCGTGTTATCGCAAGTGTTCAGCTATAAGTATGCAAACTTTCATGTCTCCAACTTAATTAGGGACTGAGTTAGAAAAATTGCTTAAAATACACAAGTTAGAGCCCAGAGGGTTAAATAATAGACTTTTTCAAAATTTTATTATTTGCCGTTTGATGTGTGGTGTTCAGCTATAAGTATGCAAATTTTCAAGTCTCCGACATATATAGTTTCTGAGAACGGGCTCTGTGGCAGACGGACAAACAGACAGACAAAGGAGTGAGACAGGTAGGGTTTCGTTAGATGAACGAAACTCTAAAAACATGCTGCGGATGACTGTAACAACATCCTAAAATTACATTACCATCAGCGATCTACCAATCCCGAATTTAGTTTATATTCGTTTCATATATTCTTATACTTTTGTACGGCCCTGTAAAATAATTATCAATATTCTATGCAGTAAAACCTCTGAATCGCGGACACCCCGAGAATGCAGAATTTGTTCTCTATTTAGAGGTGACCGCTACTGAGAGTAAAACATGTACAGTTATTTAAGAGTTGGTAATCGAAAAAATGTCCGCTAAATAGAGGTATCCGCTAATCGGGTGTGTCCGCTATGGAGGTTTTACCAGTAAAACTTCTGAATAGCGAACACCTCGGGAGGGCAGAATTTGTCCTCTATTTGGAGGTATCCGCTACTGAGAGTAAAAAATGTACAGCTATTTAAGGGTTGGTAATCGAAAAAATGCCCGCTAAATAGAGGTGTCCACTAATTGGGTGTGTCCGTTATGGAGGTTTTACCAGTAAAACTTCTGAATAGCGAACACCTCGGGAGGGCAGAATTTGTCCTCTATTTGGAGGTATCCGCTACTGAGAGTAAAAAATGTACAGCTATTTAAGGGTTGGTAATCGAAAAAATGCCCGCTAAATAGAGGTGTCCACTAATTGGGTGTGTCCGTTATGGAGGTTTTACTGCATAATAATATCATCCTTTACAAGAAAATTGCATGCTGTCTGATAGACAGACAGACATCCAGAGAAAGATAACCTTCCGGATCAATAAACACTCATGTATTTTGTTTTAATCATCCACAATTGTATGTCATACAACATACCAGATTTTATACAACAGGCTAAAAACGGTCACCGTGGTACGGAATACTGTATTATTATTTGTTTGCCCACCAAAACTGGTTGCCACGGGTTTTTGCAAGGTTTGTGATAACGTGGTTGAAACTGATCTATACAATATTACTGCGTGCGTATTTTTTTTTTATTTGCTCCATGTGTTCAAACCAGTTGTCTACGAAAACATCAACCGGTGAAAGTGACGCACACCAAATTTATGTGACGTATGCAGATAAATTGTGCTTTTTTAAGAGTTTTTTCTATATAATTTTTAAACGGTTTGGAATTTATTTTTCATAGTAGGTGCATTCAGTAGGCGACCTTCATAGGTACCTTCTGGTGCAATCAGAAACGAAATCCGACAAATATTTTTTGAGTTATGCTTGACGAAAGGTTTTTATTAGGCTTTTTTTTAGTAGGACATGGCGTTAATATCCATCGTAGTAGTAAAGTGTCCGGACAGTAATATTTCGCTGAGTATTAGCCTTCGCTTCGCTCAGACAATTAAAACATTAAAACGGCTCTTTTTCTAGTTATTTTTAATTTTGTATATTTCCTTGTTTTATCTGAGAGAGGCTGTGATTATTTGTCAGTGTGTAAGATAACCTAACTTCACGAAAGATAAGATTTGACATGGATGTTTAACATTTTGCTGTCAAACTATGTTTCCACGAAATCTATATTGACTTGGGTGGTCGGAGATGATTCTTCAAAGACGTTTTATCAAATTAGCTTAAAAATAATGGTATGTTTGAAGAATTAAACATCTTTTTCTGAAATACCTATACAATATAAGCATATAAATTTTTATAGTTTTCTTATAAGCAATGCATTCATCAGTACAAAAAAAAATTGCATGTCTCTTTTTCTGGTTACTTTTAATATCGCATACTTCTTTAATCCTTAATATAACAAAAGCTATAATATAACAAAAGCTATAATATAACAAAAGCTATAATTCCCCGTCAGTTTGTCTTACAAACTATGTTCAAAGAAGAATCAGAATTTACACGAACATCTAATAGTCGAAATTTCTAATGAAACTTGTACAGAGGTGGATGGCCAGAGACGATTTATCTATGATGGTTCATTAAATAGTCAGATTAGCTACAAAATTATTTTTTCTCTTTTAAATGTGCAAATTAATAATCAGTATCAATTATAATTTTTTTAAATATTTCTTATAAGAAATTCGTTCCTTTGTATAAAAGAAAAAATTCAAATATCTTTATCTTAGACCATCATTACTTGTCGGTTTGTAAGACAAGCTAAGTTTGGAGAAGCATCAAATTTCATGTGAATTTTTAATAATTAGCTGTCGAAATTTTTACGAAAACTTTGACGATCTCAATGATGATTTATGAAAGATAATTTGTCACACTAATTTAATCCTCAAAGCGGTTTGCCCGTATTTTTCCATTTCCCCAAAACAGCTTAAATCGTTTGCAGACAAAATATTTTAAACATAATTGTATCCCCAAAACAACTTAAATCGTTTGTAGACAAAATATTTTATACACAATTGTATTTTAAGAAATACGTCAAATAAAGGTGCATGAAGTGCATTTTAGAAACAAACATAGAAAGAAAATTTAAATTAACATTAATTTTATAAGCATTTTTTGGAAAATGCAGGAAAGCTCTCTGATGCTTAGAAGACTATAAACGATCTTTTTTTAAGGATTCCTTAAATACATTTTTTAAATACACAAATTAATTATCAATATCTATCATATCAATTTTTATCTTTTTCTGTCATAAAACTTATTGATTTGCATATTTTTTTTTCAAAATTATCTTTAGTTATACAGTGTGATTTCAAAAATCCGGCATTCAGAAATCCGGCAACTTCAAAAATCCGGCATGAAAACCATATTTTTCCTACCTTTTTCTTTTACACTTTCAAGTTATGGGAGAAGAAAAATAGCAATTGTTTGTGAATTTAAAAACTTCAAGATCGAAAGTAAAAATGCAAAAAAAGAACATTTGACTTTTTTTTTTTTTTTTTTTTTTTTTTTACGTTTGTCAGAGGCAGTTATTTTCTGAACAAATTTTCTGGAAGCTGCACTGTTGCTTAGCTACAGGAGCAACTTTAGGAAATGCATAAATTTGAATGGAGTATTAATATATGCTTTAGAGAAACAAGACTGTATTTCCGAAATAGACATTCGTCATTTGTATAAAATACAAAAAAAAAAAAAAAAAAAAAAAAAAAAAAAAAACTGAAGCAAACAATGTTGACATCGATGTTTCCGAAATTATAACAGAAGAAATAATTTCACTCTTTATTGGAATTTTTTTTCTTTCTGTAACATAGAAAATATCATATAAAGTATGTTTTTTTTTTCTCTTATTCTCACATAATTATTACTTAATAATGAATTAAACTATTGCTAAAGGCACCATTAAGAATATAGTACTACTTTTCATATTCATAGTTACTATTTTTTATATTGCTTCAAAAACCGGCGTAGTCTCGGTCCCGATTATGCCGGATTTTCGAGACTCTACTGTATTTAATTTCGTACTTGACCTTAATCCTTTATCTTAAAGAAGCCATGATTAGTACTATGATTACTTTGTAAGACAAGCTAAGTTT
Source organism: Maratus speciosus (assembly GCA_963932465.1). NCBI lineage: Eukaryota > Metazoa > Arthropoda > Arachnida > Araneae > Salticidae > Maratus > Maratus speciosus. Next base: position 270,691,517 of record OZ010795.1, read on the forward strand.
CCGGAATATCGGATTTTGTGCGAATGTCTAACACTTAATTGTCAAAATTTCTTCGAAAATTTTGCCGAGCTGCGAAGCGAGAGACGATTCGTAACACTCGCTAAAAAGAAATCATGTCTTTATTAGTCCCCTGTACGGTATTCTATTTCTTTCTCATAGTTTATGTTGTGTCTTCTCCAAAAAATAACGTTACCTTACAGAAGCCAGCCGTAAAACAAAGCAGTACGTTTAAATACTCTATAGCAATTTTTTTAACTTCTAAGCATCGCACATTTTCAATTTTTTATACCGTCGTATTGGGAAAAAAGTACTTTTTAATGCAATTTGTTTGAAAACTGCATCTGCATTTATTTTTGAGATATTATTTATTTTTGTACTTTTTAGAGCCGTTTGCTTAATATTGGCAACGGAAGTACTCCATTTCTGTAGAAAGTGAAATAAAAAATAGCAAATGTTGTTGCCATTTTTCCATAAAAACTGAAAATATTTTTTTAATTAAAATACGTACTAAAAAAAACCCCGCTGTATACGTCTTTTGAAAAAATATAAATGAATGATTTCTGATAAAACAGGGAGCTATTATAAACTAAATTTAACTTTAAATATCTATATTAATAATACAAACAAATGAAGGCCTGGGAATCTTTAGATAGTCGATTTTTTGTCGAGTTTTTTAACGACGAAATCTCTTTTTTTTTTTTTTTTTGGATTTGTGTATTATTCAGCGATAGCAACGTCCTAAGCGTACTTAACTGTGTATGTTGTTTAACACTGGATCGCAAATGATGAATTCTTCAGCGGATATGGATGACGTCACTTTATGTAAAATAAAATCGCGTATTCTAAGTCTTAAAACTGAACTACAGCGGAGTTCCGATTATCGGAGTTTCCGCTTTCACCGAGCTATTTTCTTCTGATGGACTGATGGCTTCCATTATTATGAAACAGTCATTATAAATGAAGTGTTAGGTGAAGATGAAAGAGCAGCTGTAAAAAGTTAGAACTCTGATTTTCTGCTCAGAATGGGGGAGGGGGGGGATAGCCATAATTATTTTTTCAAAAAAAAAAAAAAAATATGGCCATTTTCTTTTCCCATTCTGACCAGAAAATCAGAGTTCTAACTTTTTACGACTGCTCTTTCATCTTCACCTGACACTTCATTTATAATCACTGTTTTATAATAATGGAAGCTATCAGTCCATCAGAAGAAAATGATCCATTCCAAAGGTATAAGTTCGATAAACTCGGATAATCGGGACTCTACTGTATCTATTTTGATATATATATATATATTTTTTTTGTCATCGAGGCGACACTAAATTCTGGAAAAGCAGAATTCCTGCTTTCTAGTTTCTTTTTCTCTTTTACCCTTTTTAAATGCATTTTTCTGAAACATATGGATGAGTTACCCGTACTACTTATATCAGTTCTTATCCTTGAGAAATTCATTTATTTACATTAAAAAAGAAAAAAAAATGTTAAAGCTCTTTTTCCAGTTATTTTTAATCTCGAACATTTCCTTAACGCCTTATCTTAGGAAAGCTATGATTACTTGTAGACTTGCAAGACAAGCTAACTTCGTAGAAGGATCAGTTTTCGCGCGAATGTTTGACACTTAGCTGTCGAAATTTCCGCGAAAATTGTGCCGAGCTGGGTGGCCAGAGTTACCGATGCACGTCCCACCGATTTGTGAAAGGACAAGGCACCCTGGTCGAGCGGAAAGCGCTTTCAGTAAAAGGTGCGTGCAAAATCGGCCAGTCTTCAGCTTACTAGAGCGGAGCGGTCAAGAAGGCCTCCTGCTTACAAAAGCTCAGTTCCTAAACACGAAACATTGCATTTTACAACTGTTTTGTTCGTCCTATCAACCACACATGAAACTCTGGTAATGAAGACATGCAACGTACTGTCAAAGCCTTCGAATATTTTCATGATCAGTCCCGGTAAATGGCAGAATTTATAAATCTATCTCTAGCCCTGTTAAGCATCATTAGTCAGTGAACTCTTTGAAAATTGAAGCTGATCGCTGATATTTTTGTTATTATTTGAAAACATGCAACGCAGTAAAACAGCTTTTGAATAATTTCATGGCCAGTCCCGGAAAATGGCAGAATTCATAAATCTATCTCTAGCCCTGTTAAGCATCATTAGTTAGTAAACTCTTTGAAAATTGAAGCTGATCGCTGATATTTTTGTTATTATTTGAAAACATGCAACGCAGTATAACAGCTTTTGAATATTTTCATGATCAGTCCCGGTAAATGGCAGAATTTATAAATCTATCTCTAGCCCTGTTAAGCATCATTAGTCAGTGAACTCTTTGAAAATTGAAGCTGATCGCTGATATTTTTGTTATTATTTGAAAACATGCAACGCAGTAAAACAGCTTTTGAATAATTTCATGGCCAGTCCCGGTAAATGGCAGAATTCATAAATCTATCTCTAGCCCTGTTAAGCATCATTAGTTAGTAAACTGTATGAAAATTGAAGCTGATCGCTGATATTTTTGTTATTATTTGAAAACATGCAACGCAGTATAACAGCTTTTGAATAATTTCAAGATCAGTGTCGGTAAATTTATAAAATCTAGAACTCTTTTGTCTTTGAACTTTCACTGTCTAACTGACTGTATAAAAATTGAATGTAATCGTTGATATATTCTTTTTAATGCATGAGACACTCATAATGAAAACATGCAACTTATTATCATGGGCAGTCCCGGTAAATGGCAGAATTCATAAATCTATCTCTAGCCCTGTTAAGCATCATTAGTTAGTAAACTCTATGAAAATTGAAGCTGATCGCTGATATTTTTGTTATTATTTGAAAACATGCAACGCAGTATAACAGCTTTTGAATAATTTCAAGATCAGTGTCGGTAAATTTATAAAATCTAGAACTCTTTTGTCTTTGAACTTTCACTGTCTGACTGACTGTATAAAAATTGAAGCTAATCGTTGATAATTTTTTTTAATGCATGAGACACTCATAATGAAAACATGCAACTTATTATCATGGCTTCGAATAACTTCATGTGATCATTCACGGCAAATGGCAAAATTTATAAATCTATATCGAGCCACGTAGACATCATTAGTCAGATTACTGTGTAAAATTTGATGCTGCTCACTGACATTTTATTTTTTAATTATTTTTAAGGAAGAGACATTGGTAATAAAAAAATGCAGCGTATTATCACAGCCTTCGAATACGTAATTCGAAGATCATTGCCGGTAAATAGCAAAATTTGTAATTCCATCTAGAATATAGTTCTACCTTCATTAGTCAATTGACTGTATAAAGATTTAAGCTAATTGCTGAAACTTTTGATTTTTTTTTAATGCATGCGACACTGATAATGAAAACATGCCACATATTGTCATGGCTTTCGAATAAATTCATGATCATTCACGATAAATGTCAAAATTTATAAATTTATATCGAGTTAAAATTCATTTGTAAATGACTGTACAAAAATTAATACTGCTTGCTATTTAGTTCTTGTTTTTTTAATGCATGATACACTGGTAATAAAAAAAAATGCAACGTATTATCACAGTCTTCGAATAATTTGAAGCTCATTGCTGGTAAATAGCAAATTTATAGTTCTATGTAGAATGCAGTTCTACCTTCATTAGACAACTGACTGCATAAAAATTTCAGCCAATTGCTGACATTCTTGTTCTTGATTTTTTAATGCATGAGACACTGATAATAAGAACATATAACATATTGTCTTGGCCTTCTTATAACTTCATGATCAGTTACGATAAATGGCAACATTTCTAAATCTATATCGAACCACGTTAAACGTCATTAGTCAAATTAATGCATAAAAACTGATGCTGCTTGCTGCCATTTTAGTTTTGCCTTTTTAATGAATTATGCACTAGTAATGAAAAAAAAAATGCAATTTGTTATCACAGCCTTTGAATAATTTCATGATCAGTGCTGGTAAATAGCTAAATTTATAATTTTAACTTGAGCCACGTTAAGCATCATTAATCAGTGAATTGCATAAAAATCTAATTTGATCGCTGGCATTTTTTTTTATGAATGGGGCGCTAACACACGCAACATATTTTCATAGACTTCGAATAATTTCATTATCATTCCTCATAAATAGCGAAATTTGTAAAAATATCTCCTGCCATGTTAAACGTTATTAGCCAGTGAATTATATAAAAATTAAAGGTGATAGCTGCCATTTTTGTTTTGTAAATCAACAGAAGAGCTGTTGTTTTCATTTTTTTTTTAAATATTATTATAAAAATTATAGGTCAGTCCGATTATAAAAGATTCTTCAGCAAAATTGTATTTTATTAATTTTTTAGAAAACTGAATCAAAATGTTAGAAAATTTTTTCAATAGTAAGTTTCCTCATTAGCGACACAGTTGCTTTCATTTACTGAAAACATGTTGTTGCATTTATTAAATACAAGGGATGAAACCGGGCATTCCGAGTTGCAGAATATAGATGAAGTATTGAGTATTTCCCGACGCGACAGCGCTGGAAAGGGAAAACTACATTCCTGAGGCAACAATCACATATAACCAAGATTTAATTAATTTACTTCAAAATAAAAAAAAGTGTCCGATTGCAAATCGCTTCAATAATTAGTCCTATAAGCATCATGCTTTTATCGTTAAAAATATGTCGGAGAGTTTCGCGTTTTTGAGCGTGGAAAAATATTTTTTTGAGAACCGCCTTGAATGTTCTTACTTTAAAATTTCCTTTCAGAAGTTTGCTAGAATGTCAATGTTAGAACCCACGTATTGTAAATGATTTGAATGAAATAAAATAAGTAAAAAATATTAAAAATAAATTAAATAATACACATTTTTTTATTAACGGAGAAAAAGACAACAAGAATATCAAATACATAACTATAAAAAAATTATAAGAAATTCTTTTTACTAGAATTTATTTATTGTTTGTTTATGAGATTTAAAAAATATATTTAATAAATTTTTATTAGTTCCTGCTTTTGCGCAGATTTTCTGCAAATATTTAACTTTAGCGTGAAGTAATGACATAAAAAATAAAATTTGGTTTAGGCAACTAAATATAGCATATAAAACAGCAAAAAAATTAACTGATACTTCTAATAACACTAAGTTCCCTTCTTTTTTTTAAGTTTTTAATAAAGGAAACCGGGGGGGGGGGTGCATTATGCTCTACAGTCTTAGATTCCTCGTCTGAGCCGTCCCTCAAATCGAACAAAATCAGATAACACTAAGCTTTTCCAATTTAAACCGAAAACGAAAAAAATTGTAAAACAAATGTTTACACCTTTTTTTTTATCCTCCAAGAAATGCGACCGACATTTAACGCTTCATTATAAGATACAATTAAATATTGATACTATTTGGCATACTGATATATCTTAGAAAGTTTAATAGAATTATTTTTTAATAGATTTATTGCTTTATTAATAGAACGATAATGCTCCCTCACAAAGTGAATTACAAGATATTACATTTTCTACCAACGTTAACTTACAAAAAAAAAAAAAAAAAAAAAAAAAAAAAAAAAAAAAAAAAAAAAAATCAAACTAGAATTTTATAACTAAAATAATTGTTGCCTTCTATATAGTAGTTATTATATCTTTTCATTTATCAAATAAAATTTGTCATTGAAATATGTTTATCCGAGTTAAAATAAATAAATAAATAAATAAAATAAAATGAAGGATTTACCTTTCCACCAGCTATGAGTTTGGAAAATTAAAAGTATACTTAAAATCAATATTAAGTATGCTTTCAGAAAACATTAAAACCCAATCAAGTTTCCTTTAAAAATTGCCTCAAAGACACGACAATAACTCTTTACCCAAATACATAATGCGTAAAACTGTACTTATTTATTTATCCTGTACATGCATAACACTTTTATTACCCCACATTTACTATTTATAAAGCCTCATATTTCGAGTCTTACCGCCATTTTTTAAAGTACTTAACATAAAAGTATCGCATTATTATATGATTTAGAAATAAATCTGAGCTGTGAAAATACGTTTTTGATATCTAAGCACTTTTTCATAAAGCTTGAGGTTATTTGAAGTCCAAAATGTTGCATTTCAAAAGATAAGAAAAGAAATTTTGAATTAGGTGCATTTTTATTGAATAAAATTCAAATGCAAAAGTTCCGTCTTTTGATGAATTGAATTAAAATATGCTTTAGCTCATGTCCAAAGAACTGCATGTGCAGAATTGATAAAGATGTTTTTCAATACCTTAATTAACTGCCATAAAAGAAATTACATATCCTGCATGCATATAAAACTTATTCCACTAATAAAAACACCCAGGAAATATATTTCTATTATTGAAAAAGACCTATTTTCCTATAAGATAACTGATTTCTTAATAACAAGAATAAATAATTTGTTGTTTGTAACTAACTGCAAAACCTCATTAAGTATGCAGAAACACGTCTTAAAATACAATATTCTTCAGTTAAAGAAATAATCTATTTTCCTTAACATTTATTCTTTTTAACAATAAAACATTGTTAATATGAAACAGAATGTAACGGAACGAATTTCGGAAACCACAACTGTATCGTAACACAAAAGATGAATTGGAAGTAGCTGATACACAGTGTGAATACCTTTAGCTGAATTAATTTCATAAGCGTGTTCTGCCAGTCGACAAAAAATTGACATTGGTTGCCATATTGCTTTGTAGTATATCCTACAACAAAGAGTGTCACGTGCCTTTTTTACTTTAATAAGAGATCTAAATGGGCGTTTCTGGAGCAAGATTTTAAAGCGTTACCGGAATGCAAATGTTTGGTTTAAGCCAACGAAGCGAGACTCTTGAACAGAGTTGATTATCTCCTTGAAGTCAAAGTATCAGTTTCAATAGGAATATTTCGATAAATATTATTTCAACCTCAAATCAGATGCTGGTAAATGCTTGATTGGGTGTATAAGGAAGTAATTGGAAACAATATTTGAATTTCTTTATTTTAAATCGAATAATGAGAGTAAGAGCTAATCCAATTATAGACAATCGGTTAGATCCTGATTATTCGTTTTATACTGTTGCCATTTAAGTTTTTTGTCCTTATTTTGCGTAAATTTAGTGATATCAGAAGCAATACCTTAGTATACTTTATGCAATATAAAATTTTGCTATACATGCAGGACGATATACTAACAGGAGTTATATAAAGTCATAATCAGTATTAAGTTTTGGCACATATGAACAACGGGTTACTTGATAGAAATAATGTAAAAATGATAATGTGAAAATGATATGTGATATGTTGCTGGACTTACTATTTTATTAAGACTGTAAAACAATCAGTCGCATCCCGATTAAAATCTAACCCTTTTTACGAACTAACTTTATGTTATATTTAAAATGTCTTTACTCAGAATAATAAAATTTGTTATTGTTTTAAAAAGAGAATTTTTATAGTCCTCACCTACCATTTTCACATCAAATCTTGAATAAGGACTAGAAATTCTTATAGCGTTTTTGGAGTAGGATTTATAAACGTTACCGGAATTCAAATGTTTGGATAGCCTCTTGAATAGAGTTGATATCATCTTCTTGGAATCAAAGTATCAATTTCAGTAAAAAATATTTTGATAAATATAACTTCAATTTGAAGTCAGATGTCGGTAATAACTTGATTGAGTGTATAAGGAAGTAATTAAAAACAATAATTGAATTTCTTTATTTTAAATTCAATAATGAGATAAGAACCAATAGAATTACAGACAATCGATTAAATCCTGATTATTCATTTTATACTGTAGCCATTTAAGTTTTTTATATCTTATTTTGTGTAAATTTAGAGATATGAGAAGCAGTACATTAGCATACTGTATGTAATATAAAATTTTGCTATAACAAGCAAAACGATATACTGACAGGAATTATATAAAGTCATAATTGGTATAAAATTTTGACTCCTATGAATGTTACCTAATATAAATAAAGTGAAAATGATAAAAAAGAGTACCACGTGCCTTTTTGCTTTAAGAGGTTCAAATGGGCGTTTCTGGAGCAAGATTTTAAAAGGTTACTGGAATTCAAATGTTTGGCCAGAAGCTTGTATAGAGTTGATTATCTCCTTCAAGTCAAAGTATCAGTTTCAATAATAATATATTGATAAATATTAATCCATCCTCCAATCAGATACCGGTAATAGCTTAATTGGGTATGTTAGGAAAGTAATTAGAAACAATATTTGAATTTCTTTATTTTTAATTGAATAGTGAGAGTAAGAATCAATCCAATCAATCCAAGACAATAATTTAGATCATGCTTACTGAAGGTATATTTTAGTCATTTAAGGTGATTATTCATTAATGTGTGTAAAATTAGTGATATGAGAAGCAATGCTTTAGTATACTGTATGTAATATAAAATTTTGCTATGCATGAATCACGATATGCCGACAGGAGTTATATAAAGTTATAATCAATATAAAGTTTTGCTACATATGACTAACGAGTTACTTGATAGAAATAATGTGAAGATGATAAAAAAGATTGTCCCGTGCCGTTTTACTTTAATAAGAGAACCAAGAGGGAGTTTCTGGAGCAAGATTCTAAAGTCTTAACCGAAAGAAAATTTTTGTTTGAGCCAACGAATAGAGACTGTTGAATAGAGTTGTATCAGTTTCATAAAATTTTTTTTAAATAACTATTATTTCAGTCTGCAGTAAAACAGAAACTGCATGGCTTGATTGGGTAATATTAGGAAGATATAGAGAATATTTTACCATCTATAGTTTTTATTCAATAATGAGACTGCGGATTAGTTCAATTATATAGAATTGATTACAAAATGTTTATTGAAGATATATTGACATTTTTTTACATTAATTATTCATTTATATGCGATAAAATTAAATATACGAATCAATGTTTTAGTATTTTGTATGTATTATACATTTTTGCTACAGATGAATGACGCCATACTCATAGTAGTTATAGGAAGTTAAAATCAATATAAAATTTTACTACATGAGACTGATAAAACACTGATAGAAGTAATATAACAAGAAAGAAAAATCAGGCATCAGACATAGTTTAATAAACACTTTCTATCAGTGACAGAATATTATTAAGAAATTTCATTTTTTACACAATGAAATCAATTATCCTACAATTAATTTTTTTGCGTGTGCTCTGTAGATGAACGATAAATGTTATACACTCCATAATCTACAGAAAATATGTTGTAGTACTCAGAGACTCTTTTTAATTTCATTGTGTTTCAAGTACCATAATATCATTAAAATGCATTGTTAACGATTTTCCCCCATAGATCATAATGTAATGGAACTCGCTCGGGCGTCTCTGTAAACGAACTATAAATACTATTTTAATATAAAATTTACTATACTCCTAAAAATGCATGCTTTAATCCTTCTCAGTGATGCACATTAATTTCCTTATGTTTGACGTATTGTACCACAATAAAATGCATCGGAAACGATTTTTTCCTTAAATCATAATATAACGGAATTCTTTCTTCTGTCTTTGTAAATGAACTATAAATGCTACACACTTCATTTTCAATACTGAACATTTTGTAGTAAACATCAATAACATATAAAAATTATATGGTAATCCGAGTATATTTACGAGAGTTAGAGCAAGGCTAAGTGGCCAGGCAAACGAAAGTCATACTTTCAACTACGTTGAAGAGTATTAAAAAGGTCAATAAAGAGTGTTACGTGCCTTTTGATTCTAATAAGAGATCCAAGTGCACGTTTCTGGAGCAAGATTTTAAAGTTTTACCGGAATGCAAATGTTTGGTTTAAGCCAACGAAGGAAAATTCTTGAATGCAGTGGTCTATGTCTATGAAGTACTAGTATCAGTTTCAATAATAATATTTTGATAAATTTTATTTCAACGTCCAGTGAAATGTCGGTAAAATAGAAACTGAATGGCTTGCTTGGGGGGAATAATAGGGTTGAGTTGAGTTGATTGTTGACGGCCAATTATCTACACGAGGGATATGGGCCCTAGGGGGAGTGCCTTCCGCCCTCATAGCATGCATGGTCACAGTGACGTCATTGTGACGTCACTGTAAGTCACTGTGGTCACGTCACATCTGTGACCAAAATGCCACCACTCAGTGATGTCACATTGTGACTGAGATGTGAACTTCTTAGAAAACTTAAAAAAATTACAAAAATTATTAAATCATGTTATTTACTGTAAAAAATATTTTTCTGCCGGATTTAAAATTTTTTTAAACCGTGGTCCAAGTTGCCTCTGTGCCTCTAACCAAAACTTTTTATTTTCATATAACATAAAATGTAATTAATTCATCAGCGACACAAAAATATTTCCTAATTATGCGAATTTCATATTATTAAAAAAATGGTTTAGGTAAACAGACCCCGACTTATCTTTTATAAAGATTTTTGTAAATGATCATCTGTTATAGTAGAAGTTTCTCAGAGTAGTCGAAACATTTCTGTGGTTTCAAACTAAAAACTTTCTATTACAGTTAAGTCTGCAGCTTTTAATGAGCACGCAGAAAGAGTCTTCAAAGTTTAGTCATATATGCATTTCTTGCTTTATAATTTGCATTCAAGTCATTTTTTTCCCTCTTAGTGTTTCACTATTTTAAGTAACTTTTTTTTTAATTCTACTTCTTTCAGACGTTTAAAATAAAATTGACATTTTCCGAATAAAAAATTAATGTACAAAATTTAGGCAAAGCCCATGACATAATTAATTATTCATATTTTATTTTTTGTTTTCAAAATATATCTTTAAAAATTATTTTACAAGATGTTTTATTCTACAGAAAATTAATATTAAGATAATGACAGATTGGCAAAGAAAAACTCATCTCTTCTCGATAATCTTGTTGTATTTTTTAAGAAGATATTTTGTATATATTACCTGTGATATAAATTTTACTTTTAAAAAAAGGAGGGGGTCATCATTATTACCATTAAATTAATTTATACACATTTTGAAAAATTAAGCAATATTTTATCTAGTAAACTCTAATTATGGATAATATTATTATTATAATTTACGTAAATGAAACTTTACAATTCAATAAAACTGATAAAAATAAAAGGTGAAATACAATAAAACATTTTCAAACAGGAAATTGAATTAGAGACAATTTGATAAAATTATTACGCATTTAATTTCCTTCCGAAACTGTTGTATAGAAAAACAAATAAAACCGAAAAAACATCTGCTTCGAACTTCGAAACTTAAAAATCGTCTGCATCTGCACTATTTCAGTTGTTACGACTCACCGCAGAATAACGGATAAAAGTAACAGTGAAGCTTTTTAGAATAAACGCGGGAAGTTATGTGGACACTGGACAGCATATAGACGTGTTGACACGGATTTAAAAAGTGAAACAAGAAGGTTCTCAGGATCCAAGTTAGTTCATCTAACAAAATATAAACCCGAGAAAATTACGGTAGCTTTGACTTGTTGAAGATGATTCAAGTCATTGCTATGGTACTTATTATCGGATTTAATTGGTTCCCCAAAATCAAAGTATCACGTACAACGTCAATGAAATTAGGTAAGTAAAAATATTATTTTCCCTGTTTGCTTTTTTTTAACCGCAACAATTTTAGTTAGCTTCTCATAAACATGCTGTAGAACATAAATATTTCACTACATTTATTTTTTATTTTGTTGAAATATCTAAAATATTATTTTCCCTGTTTGCTTTTTTTTTTTAATTACAATGATTTTAGTTATCTTCTAATAAATATGTTATAGAACACAAATATTTCATTACATTTATTTTTTATTTTGTTAAAATATCTAACTTCCTTTTCAACAGCTTTGATCAGATTATTAAAATTAGTGATTTAAATTGCATTTTAATCTGGTTTATATTCTTATTTAAATATTTGGTTAAAACCACATAGTGTCCTAAATATGAAAGTATATGGATAAGTATTATAATCAGTCATTAATATAATTAATAAACATTTAAAGATAAATAAGTTATTTTAAAAAAAAGTTTTTATGGAATAAAATTATTGGCAAACATAATTTTTTAATTTTGTATTAAGTGATGGTCTTAAACAATTTGAATTGCATGTTTTTATTTTAAAAAAATTGCATCTGCTCAGAAGAGGAATTTATAAAAAAAATAAGACACAACGGAAACGTATACTATTAAAAGAGATCGTAGATATGTAATGTTAAGAAAAAAAATGATTATTTAATGTATTATTCAACCTGAGAAATGTTTTAAAATCTATAAAGAAATAGTCATAGCGGGTGAAAGCTTTTCAGTTGTTAAACAATCTTACTGAAATGTTTTCAAAGTGAACTAGAAGTCTGTTGCAAATGAAAATATAGAAGTTACGCAATCAGTAAGTGTTTAAATATGATTTTACTTTAAAAATAACGCAAATACTTGAACGGTATGAATCTAAAATGTAATAATCATCTTTTATTATTTACTTTTTTTTCTGGATAATTTTATCATTTTATCTCCTGAATGATTTTATCGAGATAAATTTCAAAGTATCGATATTATACACTCTTTATAAACAGCGTGATTAAAATGGATTTCTTATTTATAATTACCATAATCTTGTAAATGAAATATTAATAATAATAATGAAACTATGTGTGGCTCTATTTTGTGTTTATGGGCTCAATTTTTATACTTTATTTACATTAAAAAGTAGTTAACCATTTGATACTGAGTACATTATTTTGTTTTATTGTGTCATATAAAAATAAATATGATTATTTGTAATTCTAATACAATATATACAGTAGAACGCCGATTGTCCGAACAAGTCGGGACCGGCCCTAGTTCGGATAAACAAAAGTTCGGATAAATGGGCAGACAGTTTAAGGGATGTTCCTGACTATTCTAAAACCTTCACACTTTATCTAGGTTTACGACTGACAGCACCAGTTAGTACTGGAGTGCTTAAAAATTGTTTTTTTTTTAATTGTTTTTTGTTTACTTATTATTTAATTTTTTTTTTCTTTTATCATTTTCTAAACTTCAGAGATTATAATTTAAGCAAAAAATAAATTGGAAGTTAGGTGTTTTTTTTTTCTTTTTAAGAGAGACAAATATTTGGATAATTGAAAATTCGGTTAAAAAGAATTCTTTGAGAGAAATATGCTGTTCGGATAATTGGAAGTTCAGTTAATTGGAGTTCCAATAATCGGCGTTCTACTGTATTTATAAAACTTTCACCAGACTTTATTTTAAAAATTTCGTTGTAGATTCTAATCTGTTTGTACTATTTATGACACTATCAGAGTTATAGATGTCATGGCAACATATATCCAGCCAGATAGATCTTTGGCAAAACATAAAAACTTTCACATTAGACGCAAAATAGAGTAGCTGCGGTGCTGTGTTTTATAAACAATAAGGTATTATTGTTTTAAAAAATCATAGATAGTAAGAGTTATTTTTATAATATATAATTTCATAAATAAAAATGTAATTTTGGCAATCAATTATTAAAGTTATTTTTTAATAATCAAAAAGTTGTTTTATATATGGATTTTACTCCAAGCAAACCCTGATGTAAAATAAATTAACCCTTTATATCACCGTTCTATGCATACCTAAAAGTTTTATTTACTTTTACAGTGAGCATAAAAATACGATTTTATTTATTGCTGCTATCTTCCAACATAACGATTATTGCCGAAATTGTTCTTAGAATTCTCAACATAATGATACTGGTGATACTCAGTTAATTTTCTATACCAAAGCTGTATTTTTCATTTGAGTAGTTTCAAATGGTTATTGCTAAAATGTACTTCGGAAATTTTGTAATGCATGTATGGGGCATAAAAGACGTAAACAATACATATATATAATAACTATATGGCACATGATGAGCGTTTCGAGTGTATATATATATATATATATGTATATAACGCATGCATAAACTTCACAATGATCTTAGCAATGTCGTTACTGCAATTTTTGCATAATCAAATTTATAGGGGCCTCTATAGCAAAGAAGTTTCCTATTTTCTCAGCCCCAACTTGTTTGAATTACAATCATATATATATATATTTTATGGTAATCAATATCATAAAACATATAAAATTTAATTACTTAATATCGGTATTTCTTTTTATCTTTCATTTTTTTTAATTATAAATGTTGTGTAATCGAAAAAAAATTCAACCTCACCAGTGACTTCGAGTTTGTAATGCGTATTAAATGAAATAAATTAATTTCATTCAGTATTTTCTATAGTTTAAAGAATATAAAAAGTACTTTATATATTACAAAATATTATATTTTCAACACAAATTTTATCTTGATGAAGATTTGAAAATTTAAACAAATTGTTTCTTTGGTAATTTTAATGCTTTTAACAAATAGCTAATTTTGAAAAAAAAAAATGTGATAGATCGATCATTCAGTTGTCTTCAATATTCTCATTTATTGCAATAGGAAAGAAAGGTGCAACAAAAATTGAAGTCTGCGGGGCATTGCATTTTGATTCAATAAAATTCTTTTGGTATACCCTTGTTATATCGGCCCCCAAGTTTTATTTGCGATGTATCGCCGAAGTATATTAGCGTTATAGATGTAAATGATTTTACAACATGCATAATTATGACTATGTGTGACATGCATACGTGTTTACAACTGTACAAGTATGTCATAGTGTGACTTCACAACATTGCCGCTAGTCACATATTAGTCACAACGTTAATGGCAAAATTGTCACAAATCACACAATTTTCACAAAATTGTCACAATGTGACTTCAAAGCAGTGTCGCTGTCGTCACAGAATCATCACAGTGTTAAAGACAATTTCGTCAAAAATGACACATATTTCACAAATTGATCTCAATGTCACTTTAAAGCATTGTCACATTCGTCACAAATTCGTCACAAAGTTAATACCAAAATAGTCACAAATGACACACTCTTCACAAATTTGTCACACCGTGACTTCACAAAGTCGTCACAATGTGACGTCACAAAAGAGCTCTAAAACGGCCATAACGACCTCACATTCTAGTCACAGTGACTTCACATCGACGTCACGTGACGTCACATCGGCGGTCACAATGTCACAGCGTGACGTCACAACGACGTCGACGTGACGTCACCATGCCTTACGGGCGTGGAGGTCTTCCTAACGGAACCTAATCCGTATTAACGCATGGAAAATCCACGGTTCGAAGAAAACCACGAAAACTCCGAACGATTAGGCCGACGGGCGCGATTGGGTTCGAACCCAGCACCTCCCGTCTACCAGCTTCGAGAGCAGAACCTCTCAGCCACTGCTGGGGCTTGGGGGGAATAATAGAGCAATGAATAAAGGGGAGGAGACATATAGTTGTGAAACAACGGCTTGCGAGTGAAGTAACATAGGATGTAGTTACAAGATAGCGGCTGTTGTTTGCTTACATCCGATCAGAGCCTGATTTACGCTGGGGCAAACTTCCACCAGTAAATACGAAAAGAAATTTTTACCTTAATTATAACAGAAATTTTCCATGAATAAGGCGTTTAAGCAAGGAGAAAAATCCTATTCAATTACAAGTGGAAGTTTGCCCTGGCAGTAATCAAGTCCTGCAGAGCCGGTTACAATTGAAGCTTCACCATTTTGAGGATATATTAACTCCCATTTATTCATAGATCTATGGATGGAATAGGAAAGTATTTGAAATCAAGATTTGACCTTCTTTATATTTTTCATTTTGAGAGTGAGAATCTAGACAATTATACAGAATCAATTTAAACATGCTTATTATTCAAGTATGGATTTAGAAATTAGCGTTATGAAGCAATGCTTTACTGCTTTGCAGTGGGTAATATAAAAATGTATGTAATATAAAATGTTTCGACACATTAATAATGACATACTGACAGAAGTAACACAAAGTCATAATCAATATATAGATTTTGCTTCATGTGGATATTAAGATTCGGATACTATTAATGTGAAAACGACAACAAAGATCGTCATGAGCGTTTTTACTTTAGTAAGATATTCAAATTGGATTTACTGGAACAACATTTTAAAGGGTAATCGAGATCCAAATGGTTGGTTAAAACTATTAAAGCGAGACTCTTAAATACTGTCATCTAACTGACTGAAATCAAAGTGTAAATTTGAATAGTTTCCAAAGGCATTTTTAGATAAATATTATTCTAACTTAAAGTCAAAAGTCGATATGAGGGAAGTTGCATGGCTCGATTGGGTAGTATAAGGAAGTAATTGGAAAAAATTTGACCTTATTTTTGTTCCATAATGAAAAAAGGTAAAACGATTAACAAATATTGCAAAAACGCATGATATTAAATATACTTTTTAGAAAATAGCAACTCTATGGGCGATGCTGAAAATTTGGTAATAGCATTTTTTAATCTATTCATCCTTTTGGGTGTGCCAGCATGAATTTCCAGGTCAAAATAACAGAAATGCTTTATTTTGCTTAACACGAAACTAAAGACAAATATTGCAGCAACAACAAAGGTGACACAGTTATTAATGACTAAATGACGAAATGAGAAGAAAAGAAATTTAAATAAGTTGGTAAATAAAAGTAATCCTAGGAAAATTCTTTAAACCTGATTTGAATTTGAAAGGAAAATAAAAAAACTGACAGAATTACTAAATAAATGTTGAGGATAGTGCAAAAAATATTTTTTTCAAATCTGATCGATAAAATTCCATGATTTCTATTATTTAAGTTTTAATAATATAAATGGTATTGTTTGAAATTATCAGGTGTGAATAAATAACAACGATAAAACTAAAGTTAATATGAAAATATCTGTTACAAAAACAACAAGTTGGAAATTGCTCGCCAAACGTGGCAAATGAGGAGCGTTCGTACTATAACTAGTTTTATAAATATTTTTTGCTCCGCATATTGTACTCGATGCATATCGTAGTGCACTTCATAAGTGCATATATTTAATTCTGTTCGAAAGGCTGTAACATAATTAAAATGCACTTGAAATAATTTTTTTCCCATTGGCCATAATGTAACGGAAAACTTTTGACTGTCCCTGTAATTAAACTATACATCCGATTTTCATAAAATTTGAAATGACCCGACAAAATTTTTGAACAATTATATATTTAAAATTTATCATAAAATTTGAAATGACGTAACAAAATTTTGCAAGAATTATATATTTAAAATTTCAGACCATTCGGGTGGGTAGTTTTTGCTCTGTTATATGCGGACAGACGGGCCGAACGACGACTATAGGTGCTACGCAGTGGTGGGATTCAAATAAGTTAACAACCGGTTCGCTGCCCGAAGGATTTTTGATGCGTAAACACGAAAGGAAAATGAAGCATCACACATAGATTATGAAACACTTTCCAATATTATAAGAATGCTGCTAAAAAAATTTGATCTTTTGGTAGAATGAAAATTAAATTCCTGAAATATGTTTCCGTATAAAAAGACTTAGTTCATTTAACAAATACTCGACAATTATGAAACCCTGGTCAAAAGTGTTATCGGGAAATGCATAAAAACAGTATAATACAATAAGAAAATGTAAAGACAATCGAAAAATAGCAGAAATGTAAGCTTAAGAGTTGACCCATGTCCAAGGTTCTAAAGTTGCAATCAGTTAGATATTGAAAACACTAACTTTAGGAAGAGCTCAGATATTGCTGAAATCCAGGAATGATTCAGAGTAGAAAAAAATCCGAAATTCACAGCAAATTTTCTGAAAAGTTACAACAGAGGGGGGAAAGGAGAGATCCACTATTGACACCAACTGTGTGGGGGTTTTTTTGCGCCCCTTTGACGAAATTCGAGTTTTATGGCGATCCTTTGGCGAAATTTGTGTTTCTTCGCAATCTTTTGACGAAATTTGCGGTTTTTTGCGATCTTTTGATAGGATTTGCGGTTTTTTTGCGATCTTTTGATAGAATTTGCCATTTTTCTGCGATCATTTGTCGAAATTTGAGTTTTTTTTTGAGACCCTCTGACGAAATTCGCCCGCGATCCTTTGACGAAATTGGCGATTTTTTGCAAACGATTGACGAAATTGATTTCGGCGATTTGTCGAAATTCGTAAAAAGCAGTAATAAGCCGATAGTAAAAAGCAGTAAACCAACGTTTAAAATGCACAAATAATGGATGAAAAGCAGCAAACAGCTGTTTCGAATCTACAGCGAGATTCTTCTTCAGTGCAAGATAGGGAAAAAGGAACAGCGTGCTAGAAAAAGCAAGGCTGAGTCAAATTTTCTAGCACGCTGTTCCTTTTTCCCTATCTTGCACTGAAGAAGAATCTCGCTGTAGATTCGAAACAACTGTTTGCTGCTTTTTATCCATTATTTGTGCATTTTAAACGTTGGTTTACTGCTTTTTAATATTCCTGCACAAAGGCTATAATTGCTATTTTAATTAATCCCGATAGGTTTACAATGGAAGTCTATGGGAATTTGGCGAAATATTAGAGATATCGCCAAGGTTGGCGTCACTTTTGGCGCTTTTATTTTGGCTGCCAAATTTGGCGTTAAAGTTGGCGACAAGTTGGCGACAAACTTGGCGGTATTTGGCGACAGAACTGTGCCCCCCCCCCCTACGGTAACTCCCTTATAGGTATGGAGAGGCATTAAATGCTTGACATTTACGATAAGCCATTATTGGCATTTAATCTTATAGTTTGGCGATAAATTTTTGATCGGCGGGATAATCGAGTAGTACCGAATTGCGTAAAAGAAACATCCTTATAACTCGAAAAATTATAATCCTATTAACTAACAGTTAACTGCGTCGGATTAAGCGTCTCATTTCCAATTAAAATATATCTTTGAATTGAAATTTGAATGAAATACAGGGTCATGAAAAACCGAAGAGTGTGAAAAATAGAATGATGGGAGAATGATAAGAGATTTTTTAAAGATAAATTTTTTTTAAAGATACTGTAAAAACTTTATTTAAAATCTGACAGGCAAAAAGTCCAGAATTAATAATAAAAGTTAATATACTGTTAAAAAATGGGTACTTAACACTAAGCAAAATGTAATAAATTTTGTGTATTTTCTCTGCGATATAAGGACAGGCCTATTTATTTTAGACCTTTGCGGTAGCAGCACAGAAAATCACCTCTTCGAGTTGGAGGTTGAAATTCTAGAATTAGTTAAGACTCTATTAGCATATTAAAGCGCAACTGATCTGCCAAGTGATATCTTGGTGGAAAACACGTGACCACCCAATTTTAGTGATTGAGTCGTAGGTTTACCATTGTGTTTTCCTCACTATTTTCATACATCTGGAGAGGAAAACACAATGATAAACCTACGAGTCAACCACTGAAATCGGGTCTGAAGATGGCTTCCACCAAGATATGACTTGGCAGACCAGTTGCATTTTAATATGCTAATCGAGTTCTGTCTGTTCCTGGAATTTCAGTTTCCAACTTGATGAGGTAATTGCCTGTGCAACCGCCTCCGGTGTACTTTATTTATGCATTCATTTCGCTTTTATTTGTAGATAATTCACAGTTCCATAAATGGAAAATATAACCGTTAAAAACTATATTATAGTAAAAGAAATGTATTTGAAAGCGTAATCTTTTACAATATCGTTTCGTGTTATACTCCTAGCTTATGTTTTTACACGATAGTATCTAAAGGAAACTCAATTCCAGATTAATATAGCATTAGAAATAATTAACCTGTGTTTCGTCTGTCATTTTCAAGCTTATTTTTCGATGTCAACTCGGATTCATCAAAATTTAGCTTACAAAAACAGAGAAACTTTTCAAATTATTGTAAATGATTTGTATATTTTCTAGGTTATAATAATAGATTAGATAAATTAGCTTGCAAAAAGAGTTTACTCGGTATTTTTCATATTATTATAAACCATCTGTATGTTCTAGGTTAAATAATTGTAGCTTGCAAAAATAGTTTACCCAGTATTTTTCAAATTATTGCTAATCATCTGTATTTTCCAGGTTATAGTAAAAGTTAGTTAAATTTAGCTTGCCAAAATAGGTTACTCAGTGTTTTTAAAATTTTTGTAAATCACCTGCATTTTCTAGACTATAATAATAAGTCAGATATATTAAGTATAACATATAATTCTTTCTTCTTTTGAAAGTTCTTTAACGCGGGGATCTTTACACAAAATCCTCCTGAAACTTCGTGTAATTGCCGTCTAAAATCCTGTAATCAAAAATGGAAAGAAACATCGATTAAAAGCCACAGCATAATTAAAGAAACCCATCGAAAAAACTAATCTTTTTCAGTAAGAATCAATAGGCGTAAGAATTCTTCTTCTTCTTTTTTTTTTTTTTTTTTTTTTTTTTTTTTGTAGGTTAAATATTTATACGATAATATCTGAAGAAAACCTACTTTTAGATTAAAAGTATGGAGGTAATTAACTACACTTTCATTTATCATTTTCAAGTTTATTTCTCGATGTTATTACGGATTAATTACAAATTGACTCGAAAAAAACCGCTCGCTCAATAATTTTCAAATATTTATTCCCTGTATTTCCCAGGTTAACAACCTGAGAAGAAAACAAGAAAAAAAAATTAATTTCGGAAATACAATTATGTAGATAAATAAAATTTAGACGCGTTCGTTATTTTTATGATCCCACAATTCAGCGATTATATATTTAATTTAGTAACTCTTATGTGATGCTTTAAGCTATGCGATTTTTGTGCTATAACACAAAAAGAAAGTTTATTTTTTGATGTTAACACAGGTTCGATACAAATTAACTTGTAAAATCAAATAGCTCAATAGTTTTCAAATCGTAGTATTTCCCAGATTAACGACCTCAAATAAAAAAAAAAAAAAAAAAGAAGAAGGAAAACTAAATATTGGAAATGCAGTTATATAGGTAAATAAAATGTAGATGCTTTCGCTATTTTTTTTTTTTTATTTATGACTCAGTATTTATATACTTACTTCTATAACTCTCGTGGGATACTTTGCAGTGTACGAAGAATTTTTTGTTTTCTCAACGAAGGAAAAAAAAAAAGAAAAGAAAAAAAAAAAAGAAAAACTGTTTATTTTTCGATGTTAATAAGGATTTGTTACATAGTAGGTAACTTGTAAAAACAGTTCACTTAATAATTTTAAAATCATAGTAAGTCATCTGTATTTCCTAGGTTAACAACCTCCGATAAAACAAAAAATGGGAAAACTAAATGTTGAAAATGCAATTATGTAGGTAAATAAAATTTAGATGCGTAATTCGATTAAGTCATTGTTCCGCAATCCTTAACTGCCAAAACCTTTCATCTTTTTCCAGTGGTTGCGTCTTCCTTCATGCATTATTGCTGGCACATGATTCTAAGTTTATTGCAAAATGAATTGTCTTTATAGTCCACATCATATGTATGTAAGGAAGTTTCACCAGCAAAGTTATATAAGGCAAAAATAGTATTTGTTTTTATATACAGTTAAACAGTTTGTTACTTTGTTATTTGCTAAGTAAAAAATGACCTTTATTTTCCACCAATTTCTAAATTTTGATTGAAGCCATTTTGGCGTAATTTGCTTTTTATCTTTACAACCTATTTATACCTACTATTTTTATCTTTGCAACCTATATAATACAGCAATCGCTACAGAAGTGGTTTCATTCCACGATAGAGGTGCTTTTATACGAAATGAAATGGGCTCCACCGGTGGCCGAGAGGTTCTGCTCTTAAAGCTAGTAGGCGGGAGGTGCTGGGTTCGAACCCAACCGCGGCCGTCGGCCTAATCGTTTGGAGTTTTCAGTGTTTTTCTTCGAACCTTGAATATCCTTGCGTAAATATGGGTTAGGTTATACCACCAAATGAAATATTTTTTTCTGACGACTGTTGCTTAAAAATTATAATACAGTTGAATGATTTTACAATGTAGATCATTGCTTTCAAAATAGTGTTTTGCTCGATTATCACATTTTTCATAACTGTACAATAGAATTTAGAGGCATCCGCATTGTGTAACATGATCAGAATAAAGTTATTATAAAACAAATTCTTCTTTTATGATCTGTAAAATTCTATTTCTGTTTCTTTGATGAAATGAATACTTGAGGTTAGGCATCACAAAAGAAATCAATACATGTATTTCAAATACCACTTCTTGAACACTGATACTAAATCTTTGGGATGTGGGTGAATCATTTAAGTAATATGAAACTTAAAGAAATCTCTCGAACATGTAATGACTAACACTGGCATAAATATATCGTAACTTTTCTTTTAGATAATAAACAGTGGGAGTTAATTTTTGTTTCAGTTTAAATCTACTTGGTGTCCCATAAGCCCGTTCACACTTAAAAAATACACACAAAATTTGCATAATAAGACATGTGAAAGAGTAGGAGTCTTTTGGCATAAATAGTTCAAACAGACCCTCCCATATGTAAGTTCAATTAAAAAAAAAAAAAAAAATACTAACAAATTGTCAATCAGAGTTCAATTTACACCGTAATACTTGCAAATAGCCGAAATATTTCTAGTAAAAATAGTTTTAAAAATTGGATTTTTTTTCTTTTAGCAGAAAATATTTGACACTTTGAGAATGTTTGTGGTGCAAATCATACTAATATGATAATTTTTTACTATTTTTTAAATGAATTTTTGGAATGTGAATGGATTTACGAGGCTGTTTACATAACACTGATAATAAAAATTCTGATTTTATTATTCTTACTTTTTCCATTATTAATACATTAAATGACATGGTGCTAAAAAAAAAAAAAAAAAAAAAAAAAAAAAAAAACTTGACTTGAATAATAATCCGAAACCCGTTATTTTTGCATAGCTTTCTTTAACATCTATACACTTTTTGCAACATACTGGGGATTTTTTTTTATTTTTGTATAATAGAAAGAATTAGGAAGTACTATGTGACCACTGTAAAAAAAAATCCGTGAATTGAATTAATTTTTTCGTTGGTTATATTTCGTTAAAATTTGAACTTTGTTTTACCCACTTCAATCCAAAATACAGAAAAATGCATACTTGAAATACTAACAGAGAATTTATCTGAAATCCTCCAATATAAGGCTGTATGTTTGACAAATCACAGGAATGTTCAGTTCAGGCAACAATGTTACTTAGTGCTTTTCGTATTAGGAACGGAATTTTTACGTATCTCTCATGACACGAAAAATTCGCAAACCAGACCTCTAAATTTCCTAAAATTCTCCAGTTAAAGAGAGGGATTTTTTTTCAAATAGAGAAGAAATCTCTTCCAATCACAGGGATGTTCCGGCAATTTGGTGCTTGTATAGTTACGATTTTTGACGAAAATTGTTTTTTGTGTGACATCAATTACACAGAAATTCTATGATTTCTTCATCTGGTGAAAATCCTTCTCCTCTCAATTCTACTTTAAAAAGATCAAAACAAATCCTCATCAGAAGATTATAATTTCGGACTATAAGGAGAACTGCTGAGTATTGTCTAGTGAAATTTTTGTTTTGTTGCACATGTTGTGTGATGCCTTGCATTGTCCCGCATAAGAAGAGCATCCGAATTGGAATGGAGCAATCTTAGGACTGATTTGCTGCTTTAATCACCCCCAAAATAAATGTTACTATACTGTAATATATGTACGTCGTTCGTGAAGAAAATCAAGATACACAACACCCGCAAAAAATTGTTTGTGAAAATTTTGTCAGTTTTTGCTTCAGTGGAGCAGTTTCATTTTTTGTGCTCTATTTTATACCGAAACGCCTTATTTTACCTTCTGCAAGCGTAACTTTAAAACACTTGTGCCATTTTCATACTTGAAAAATGGACAGGATGTCATTTCTGAATTGTACATTCAATGCGTACCAAATTTAAATGGGTTTGACATTTTCATTTGTTGAACGTTAAATAATTATACTTTGTGCAACTGTATACTAGGTTCTTCGTGTTTATTCGTGTTTAGTGTTAATGCTGACGAATAAATAAATAAATGTATTAAGACTAAAAGGATGGCAAACGAATTTTTTTGACAGTAAACAACTTATCATGATTGCCATGGCAACAAGTATAAAAAAAAATCTATTGATATTGAAAAAATCTCATTTAAGTTTGATTCATCCTTCTATTAATAAAAGATTTTATCTTCTTTACGCCCTTGGCTATATGTGGGGACGTTTAGTTTTTTATAATTATAATTACTGTCAATAATAAAAAGAACAAAAAAAATTATAATAACTTATTCACAACAGAATCCCTCAACAAGAGAAGTAAAAATTTTATAGTTTGGTTCCACTGATAATGTTATAGTAATTATAATTATAAAAAAATAAACGTCCACATATGTGGCCAAGGGCGTTAAGAGGTTAGCTATAAATATCAATATAAAATGTCTTAAAGATGCCACAGACTACGACAATTCGTTTTAAATTTTGAATTTATCTGTTAAATAAAGAAGATTATGCATTAATTGAATTCTGAAAGATTTCTCAACTTTCTTTACGTTAGTGGATGGAGATATAATGCCGCATTTTTCTCAAAAATATTTATATTCTATGGATGAGGGTGTTATGAGGTAATTTTAATATGCTAAGGCTAAACTATTAAGATCCTTAAATCTTGGGGACATGGAACATTAATTTAATATTTTCTATTTAATAATTTTAATAACATTAATAATAGTAATAATTTTAATGTTAATAAGTTTTTCTGAGAGAGTTTATTTACCAACTATTAGCATTTTAAACATATGACATCTATGAAAAAAAAATCGAAAAAATTGCAACAAGAGGCTTTCACTTCAATTTTCTCGAAATTTAAATTTTGTTACATTAGCATCTTCCACTCAGGTTTTCAACTATTTTACTTCTTTCATACGAGACATCGTCGGATCTGCACATATAAGTGTTTATTACTAAAATTTAATGAATTAAAGGGATTTAAAGAAAAGAAAGATTATTAAATGCATTAAAGAATCATCATGAGTTTTCCAGCCTAGCATGAACTTCACACACTAGTGCGAATTCGCACCGATCAAAATGTCAAATGTTGGCGATGTTTGAAAACAGGCTTTCATTTATTTACATTTTTCATCATCAAAATGAAATTTTTGACAAAAATAAATAAACACACACCGATCCTTCATTAAGGGGTCTCAGGACTCTTAAAGCTTCAAAATTTGCGAAATCTTAATTTTTTTAGATGTTAAACTCCTATCTTTTCTGAACGTTTTGATAAAATTCTTTCCTTGAAATTCCCAATAGAACAGATGTTATGGCTTTTAGAATTATGTTCGCTCAATAGCTGAAGCGGCGTTTCCAAAACTTTGAAGTACTTTTTCTCCAAATGATGTTATCGGGCATAACGCGCAGGATATCTCCAATACGCCGGAATATTTTTCCATGAAATTTTCAAAATGTATGTTTCATGTTAGTCTGTATAAACGGAACCTAAAATTTCCTTTTCATTGTACAAAAAAATATTTCTTTTATGTGATTATATGGTTAAAATTTTGAAAATTTTGTATTAGCTAAATACAACTTTGTATTAAAAATATAGAAAAGCTTTAAATACAAATTTATTTAGGTTCAAAGTAATTATTACAATCTGAAGTAAAAAAATAGATACAAAATTTTTTATTTTGTAATCGTGCGCGTAAGCTGTTATACCACTTTTCTGCTCGACAAATGTCTGATAGTTTGGAGCCTCCTATAAATACTAATTCTGCATCTTTCAATTTTTTAAATACATTAACTGAAAGAGCATACATATATCTTTCATCTCAATAAAAATTGTGTTTTAAAATCATATACATTTTAAGATATTAAATGTTGAAAACGGTCTTTTTATTAATTTTTTTCCAATTTTAAGAATGCCGAGACCCCTTAAATTTTGTATAAGTTTCATGTGCTATATTTCATTATCAATATATTGTCAACGAAGTTATACGCAGTTGAATTCATGGAATCCCAAATCGCAGTATGGAGTGAGCGGGTGCTGAATAGAAGTGTGGAGTCAGAGGGTTAAAGAAAGCTATGATAATGTATCTACACTATAAAAAATTGCTCCAGTAATTTTACTACAGCAGAGATTCCAGGGAAACGCACATAAAAAACTGGCTTTGCTCCTGGATAAACGGGCTTTGCCTTTAGATTAACGGGTTATATCCGTAAAACATGAAATTTACGGAATTTGACCGTTTATTTGGAAAAAGTCGCATTTTCCGTAAATGTACGGAAGCAATTTACGGTAAAATACACGTAAATTTACAAATTTTTTTGACAGTGTATATTCTACAATCCTAAACGTAGTATGTTAAGTGTAAAAAATAAAATAAAAAATGCATTGTTCATTAATGTCAAGACTTTTTCACACACTACATACACAAAATGTACTAAAAAATGAAAAAGTGTAAGTACACTGTTAAAAATGTTGCAGCATTCTGGCACGTCATTCGACTGTTTTTTGAAAAAACGGTTTCATAACCATAATTTAACTATATTCTGACCATAAAATGGCCAATAATATGGTCAGAATAGTGATAAAATTACGGTTATGTAACCGTTTTCGGAAAAAAACGGTCAAATGACCTGCCAGAATGCTGCAAATTTTTAACAGTGTATAGATTTATACATAATTGCATGAATGCGATTAGGGCAATAATAAAATAAAATTTGTAGATACACTATAAAAAAAATTAATAAAATCTCATATTCTATAAAACGAAGATAACAGCTATCTGTTCAATTTGAGTTAGCCAAAATTTGTTGATTTCTTATTCTTATTGTTTTTAGTTACTGCGATTTAAATTTACATTAATTATAAACACAATATTTTACTCCTTAAATCGGCCGTGTGAAACTGTGTGATATATTATCATAAAATACTCGTTAATACGTTGAAGGATTTTAAGATGTGACCATTTTACATTTTAAGATGTGAAATGTTGAAAATGGTCTTTATTTCATTTTTTCCAATTTTAAGAGTCCTGAGATCCCTTAAATTTATATGAAATATTACACATTAAGTGTTACTACTTAAATCGGTCATGTAACCTTTGCAATATTACATCATACAACAAATGTGTTATTTCTAAAAACGTAAGACTTCTCATCATACGCATTACCAATAACGCGTGACAGAAAACATTTAAATTTTGAACAAATAACAACACATTTTAAATACCTGAATATATTTATTTTTATCATTCATGTTATGAAAACATCAAAACGTCTAAGCCAAACTATAATCGTCATCACATTGCATCACATTTGCAATTGTTATCACATTGCTTGCACGGCCTTTTTTTTTTTCTAAAGTCGGCTTAATACACAATTGGGAAATATTTCTCTCAAATTAATGCATAATGTAATATCATGTAATATCCTACAAATATTTTGCGATATCTCATCATAACATCATTGTTAATCTTAAAAACAGATTTATTTCCACACAAATTCTAACAAAAGTGTGTGACAGAAATTATTTGCATTTATAAAAAAATACCGATCTATTTTAAATGTCTCAATATATTTTCGATTATTCATTTTGAGTAAACAATGAAACATCGACATCCCATTGCCTACATCCCTCCCCCTTTTTAAAAACAGTTTAAAGCATAGTTCTGGCATATTCCTTCAATACGTTACATAATATAATATTATATTATATTTTATGAATATTTTGCTATATATTATCATAAAACAACACTATTAATCCTAAACAAAGATTCGTTATTATACAAATTCAAGTCAAAAATATGTGACAGAAAATATTTAAGTTTACTATAAATAACTGCATGCTTTAAATGTCTGAATCTGTTTTTTTTTTATTATTGAATAACTATGAAGTAAATTTACACCAACTATACACGCAGCGTATTATCTCTTGAATCGATCATATAACATACGAAAATTTAGCGATACCTTTTCATAAAACAACTCTGTTAATCCTGAAAACATAGACTACCTTATGTAATGAAATCTAAACAATAATGTATAACAAAAAGGATTTGAATTTATAACAAAAAACAACATATTTGAAATGCCTGAATCTTTCTTATTTATTTATTTTATCATTTATGTTATGCAAACATCGAATCGTCAAGGTCAGTCTAATCGACATCACATTGCATACGCTGTCTATTTTGAAGACAGCTTAATGCATAATTCCGGCATATTCCCCTCAAGTTAAACTGTTTCGATCATTCTTTTCCGTAGAGTGTCGTTAGTATTCCAAGAGGCGATTTTTAGCATTATTTACCGTCACAGTTCACTCGACGCGTAGCCTAGGCAGTGCAAGTTGGTCGTCTCTTCCTTCCTAATTCACTTTATTTTCTCACCATAAAAATGGAAAATGATGTAGGCATAAAATTTCATCCGTTATAAGGAAGTGCGAAAGGTTGTCACTTCGTAGGTTTTGTATGTGAATGATATTTTGGGAAATGTTTTCCGGCAAATATTCAACACATAAAAGATAATATTTAGTAAATATAGAAATATAAATAATGATAGAATTGTTACATAACATAAAATGTTTTACTATTATTATTACTATTATCATTATTATTATTACTATTACTATTACTATTATTATTATTATTATTATTATTATTATTATTATTATTACTACTATTACTATTATTATTATTGCCTTTGTTGTTGTTGTTTAACGCGTAGCTTAGGTTGTGCAAATCGACTGTCTCTTCATTTCTAATCCACTTTATACCCTTTGCTGACATGTGGATACAAAATTCCTGCTTCAGGGTTCGTACGGGTATCGTTATTTTCAAAGCCAAACATCAGCATTTTTTAATAGAAAAATAAACTTAGTTTAAATGCGCGAAATTTCGCCTTATTTAAGGAAAGATTTTCTATAAGAAAATACTGGTACTGAAGAATTTCGTAGTCTGGGAATTCAAGACCCCGTACCAACCATGTACTTCTTTATTTTTTAATTTAACCCATTAAAGACTGACGTTACGTTTTCGCAACATTACATTTGTGATTAAAAAAAAATTGATACCAGTAAAAGACAAGAGTAAAATTTGCCCTATTTAATTAACGCATTTCAGTGATTCATAAAGTAAAAGTAAATGTTTAACAAAAAGTGGTGTGAACTGAATAAAATTCCCGTAAAACATGCTGTTCTTTAATGGGTTAATGTATTTTTATTAAAATAGAAATTTAGCTGTTATACTTAAAATAAAATGACAAAATATAAGCAATGATATAATTGTGGTATAGTATAAAACGCTTTATTCGTCTTTTTGTTATTAAATGATAAATGATTCAGCTTAGTCAGCGAAGGCATATGGTTTTTTTTCCAAATTAATTCTATTTTCAAATTTTTCTTACCATAAAAATCTTACATGACCTAGGAATAAACTTTCCTCTGTTGCGAAACATTGTGATTTTCTTAGCTTTTACGTGAATGATACTTTCAGATGATTAATGGCAATATTTAGCTGCAAATACTCAAAGTCTAAAACAGTTTCGAATTATTCCATTTGCTGAGAAATTGTTACCTATTTATGCCTTAATGTAACCAATATGGGACCGAATGTATTTCAAAAGAAAAACAAAAAAACTTTCGCATTAATAATATTAAAAGTAACTACCCAAATAACGTGCTCTGAAATGTAACGAATATGTCATTTATTGAGATGAAAGGAATACAGTTATTTTTCGTGTGACTCATGTGACCACAAGGTAAGGAAGAGTTTTTTAAGACGTTCGGAAAACGTCGTATTACAAAACATTAAGCACATATAACAATTTTCTAGTATACAACAGCGTTTGTAGTGTTTTTTCTAGTGTATTACAAATTATTCGTTCGGAAAAGTACTCCTACATTTATTATAAAGGAAAAACGTGTCCGTTTTAACGCTGACGTCATTTTGACGTTGGCAACATATGACGCTTAAATTTAACTTTTACTGCAATTTTTTTTTAACTACTAAACATCGTACATTTTAAATTTTTACCCCATCGAACAAGGAAAAAAATGTTGTTTCAAATGAAATTTCTTTGATAACAGTATCGTAATTTGTTTGGAAAAAGTATTTAATGTAAAATGTATTTAATGTATGTAATTTTCAAGCATGAATTTTTTTAATCGATCTTTATCGCGTGCAGACGATTACGTAAAATAAATCCGTCTGCATTTAAATTAATATAAATAGCTCAGCATTTGTTTCCAGCTTATGTTGCATAACAAAATTAAAACATTTACCGATAAATAAATAAATAAATAAAATATCATACGTTAAACACAAATTTAAGACATGTAATTAAACTATCCACTTAAACCACTGAAATGATCAGAATCATGAAGGTTGATTGTAGATAGTGAACTTTGGCGATTTCTTCGGCTAACTCCAGGCTCGAGAAGCATACAAGACTATCGTTTTTAATGAATTTCGAAACTTTATTTAAACGTATAATTGCTATTTTTCATATAAGTGTGGTTTTTGGAATTGTTAGTGCGGATTAAAAAAAAAATATATATATATATTAAATGCAGAAAATCTATTACAGTTACCAAATAATAAAATGGTCTTCACCTACATTCTGCAACCCCAGAAACTGGGTATATGCCCTTGTTTTTAATTTAAAGAGTGAAACATATATTTGAAATAAAAGAATAGCCAATGGTGTAAAAGTAATTAAGGAAAATCTTATTATTATTACTATTATTACTAAATACTAAAACATGAATGAAATCCAAATGATAGATGTATGTATAGGCATATACTATCTTTACTACAAGCAGATAATAACAAACAAGACGGAAATTGTACGACATACATGGCAAATAAGGTGCGTTCGTACTATAACTAATTTTCTAAATTTTAAGATCTTGGTGCAATAGCTGTTGCACTCTAATGCAAAAATGTATGAATACAAAACTTATTACTATTATATATATTAAATTCAGTAATACGGAAAAAATATGACTCCATCTTAAATAGGGCGTAATCATCATGGCAACCTAGAATCATTACGTATCATGGGATATTATTGAATTAATTACGTATGATAGGATTTAATAGAATGAAGAAAACTTTTATTAATATCTTTTTAAGCTTTGATTCGATTTTCGTAAAATTTGAAATGACTCGACAAAATTCTGTAACGATTATATATATTAAATTTCAAACCATTCGTTTGGATAGTTTTTTGGCTGTTATATGCGAACGGACGGATCAGACGACGACTATAGTTATATATTTATATTGATATGTATAAACGACTATACCATATAGACGACTATAATTACATACTTATGTAATTACGGACGCATCTAAAAATATTATTGAGCCAGAATAATACTCAAAGAAGAGACATGCGCTACTAATAGGACGTCAGGTCCGAACAGGTATAATGAAATTTAGTTAGTATAGTGCAGATAAGATGTTGAAATATAAGCAATGATTATAAAATGTTTTATTAATATTATTATAAAACTAGTATATAACCCCCGTTAAAAATGACTGAATGTTGATCTGCGTTTCCTTTTCATTAGACTTCTCACAAATAAACAGCATGAAGATTTTATTACTGAAAGGTTTGTATTGTAGAAATGCACATTTTTAAAATGAAAAATGATTTCTACAAATATAAATGCTGAGGTTTATTTTATTTATTTATTTTTTACTCAATGTTCAATTTCTGAAATAGTTTCTGAAATAGAAACCATCAGTAATGGCTCCTAATCGAATCTTTAGAATTTAGAAATGAAAAATCGGTACTTGTTAGCTATCCCGTCAACCAATTTCGCCAAATTATATAAATCGCCAAACCGCTTGCCAAATTATACAACTGATATAATTTTCATTTTAAATAACGAAAGAACAAGTACCGTAATTTCCGGTGTATAGCCCGCAGATCAAACAATTCAGTTTGGACCCGGAAATTTTATTCAGTATTTGAAGACCAATATTTACCGTGATCTAAAAAGTCACATTTTATTTTTAAAAATTTCTGGGTCGAAACACGATTGTTTGATCCGCGGGCTATACACCCGAAATTACGGTAAATTAGTATAACATTAATAAAAATACGAATAATACGTCGAAATAAAAATAACTTGATGGCGTAAATACGTGTAACTTCCTTAAAGTCAAGTGAATGTGACATTTATGATCACCCATTATTGGCATTTAATCTTACAATTTGGCGACAGTAATTTGGTCGACGGTACAACTAACAAGTACCGAAAAATCACTGAAAATTACGTAATGTTGACAGAATAATATCAATTTTTTCCCTAGTTCCCCTAGTTCTCTCCTAGTTTTCCTAGTTACCAATTGTTCTAAGTTTTATTGATGTAAAAATACATTTCAAACTAAGTATAACGTCACGGCGCAAACTTTTCCAACATATTTCCATACGTACTTTTATGTTTATTGACAGTAAAAAATAGAGTTTCTATTTAATTGTAATGAAAAAAATTAATAAAGTCATAATGCATAAAGATAAGGTAAACCCAATAGACAGTATTCTCTTTATGTCGCAAAAATATTAATTTTTATTCGCTTATAGAAATAAAGTACACATTTATAATTAAAAAAAAAAAAATTCCAAAAAGACAAATGTCTGAATATTTTTCATTATTTCTCTTTTATCTGAAACAATGAAAGTAATCCAATTGCCACCATTTTGAAGAAATTTCATAAAAAAAACTTTTAAAATTAAAATATAAAAATGGGAATATTTAAAAAAATAACTAGTGCGGGCACATCTACAAATGAACAGCTTTCATTAAAAAAAAAATCAGCAAAATCGGTTCAGTAGAAAGCTTAGCGCAGTTGACTAAAGCATCAGCCTGTGTTTTAAATATTATATATATGCGGCACGGTTCGCCCTGGAATGTTTACCTACACTTTTCTACACTTGGATTTTATATAAGCCGATGACTAAATTTCATTTTTATCTTACCCACTTGCTACTGATTAAATAATCCGGAAATAAATTAAAAAAATAAATTTAACTTATATGGAGTTATAATAGTTTATTAAAACTATTTTTTGTGTTTAAAAAATAAATTTAATTTAAAATTTTTGAAACTTTTTACAGTAAATTTTGATTTAAATAACGTATTCGTTTCATTGAATATTTATATTTAAAAGTAATATCAGAATAAACGCATTATGATTAATATTTAATTAAAATTGAAAAGTAAACTTTAAAATTTTTAATTTCCACTTAGATACGAAGTAATATAAATTATTCTCAGTAACAAGCGTAATGTTAAATTTCACTGACAAATTGAGGTAATATCATATAAGATTACTTAATATTATATACTTATTTTACGTCTTTTATCTATTAAATATGCGAATAGAAGTAAATTTTACTTTTAAAAAGTTAGGAATATAAGATTTCTATTATTAAATACCGTATAAAAATGGATAAATAACATTAATTATCATATTATCCTCATTATAATTTAATACTTTTTCGAAATGCATTCCAAGTTCATTATATACAGATGTAATATAAAAGATGTAAAGATGTGTTTCATATAAAAATGTGTAATCATACTTTTCAATGCTTTTTTAGACCTTTCTAACTAATAATTATACTATTTTTCAAAATAATTATTCATAATATAAGGATATTATAGTATAATTGAACACGAATATAATACAAAGAAAACAAATAAAAAATTTCAAATAGTAGGGGTTTTTAATGATGAAAGGAAATGTAGTTATTTGACACCACCATGCATATAACCCCCCCCCTTCACCCAATTTTTCGATTCCCGTACCTGTTTCCCTAATGCTTCAATTACTGAACAATGATGTAAAAAATTATTACATTTCAATTAAATACGCAGTACAGTTCAGAATTTTTTTTAAACCATTTTAATGTAATACATATTTCATATTTTTTTCGTTTATAAACATTTATTAACAGAAAATTATATATAAATTTTGAGATTCTTGAACATTTAATAATAGTGTTGCATGATTTAAAGCTTCATAAAATGATATGTATCAACATACAATGTAATGCAATGTACCAGTATACAGATTAGAATTTGAATGCCTTACATATTTATGTATCCTATGAAATAGAAAAAACAAACATAAATTTCAAGATTTCGGTTCACCAGACGTTTAAATTATCAGTTATATGATAGAAAAACATGGTCAAATCCCTTGTAGAAATTTTACCAATTATTCGATAACATAATAATTAAGGACTTTACGTTTTAAAATGAATACTAAATAAAATAGAGGGTGCTATCCAACGTATACTTCATAAATAAATTTAAAGATCATGTAAAAATAAAAAGACATGAATAAATGAAACTCAACGTTTCGATGTAATCTTT
The DNA here is from genome assembly GCA_963932465.1 of Maratus speciosus. Taxonomy (NCBI): domain Eukaryota; kingdom Metazoa; phylum Arthropoda; class Arachnida; order Araneae; family Salticidae; genus Maratus; species Maratus speciosus. The sequence continues at coordinate 270,725,751 of OZ010795.1, forward strand.
AAAACCATCTTCAGGAAACCTTTAGAAAATTTTATCCCTGAAGATGGTTTTGAAGATTAAACCGAAACGTTGTGTTTTGTTTTATTCATGTGTTTTTAATTCTACATCAGCTTTAAATCTATGAATAAAGTCTACTTTGGATGGCAGCCTTTATTTTGTTTATAATTCGATAACATATTTCAAATAGTTTATTTGAAAAACCACAATTTAATATGTAAATTATAATTCAATAAAATATCGCAAATCAATAGGTGATGTAATAATGATATTTTATTGCATTAAATATAAAGTTAATATAGTAAATAGTATAATTGAAAGAAAATAGAAGCTGTATTTTGAAACATATTTAAGCAATATTTGCAGAATAAGTTGCAGTGTCCATAGAAAAAAGAAAGAAAATAATCCTTTTTTTTTTCCACTAAAAGATATGCGCTAACATATCGCCCACACAGGCCAACCATTAAGGGAATTATTGAATTAGATCTAATCTCTGCACCTCACCGTAAAGAGGAAAGTGTCCCAAGTCGCTGACTTGCGTTGGCTAGCTTGACGTAACAACATTGTATGCAACCTTTCCCGATAGAGTATAACGTTAAGAAAGAATTCGCTTCCTTCCTTTGTTTTCTCTTACTGGGCATTGCATTTCATCCATTCTTTTATGAAAATGCTATTCTGGAGAAAAAATGTAACATTTCTCTTCGGAAAGGAGGTAATTTCATAATGTTTTAGATAAGAAAAATATAAAACAAGCTTATTCTGACTGGATTAGAAAAAAAAAAAGTAAAATTGCGAAAGTAGTGTATGTGTTTCTTTCTCATACACTCAATATAAATTCTCAATTGCGCTGCAGCACAATACTTATTTATTTCCAGTGCGAGACCATAATCTTAATTTAACACAGTAACTCTTACGGTCCGCATAACTTTTCTGACGGATCTCACCGTTTTGTCCCTTGTGCCACAAAATTTTTACTCTAATCCTAATAATATTATAAATTTAAAGTGTGAAAATATTTGCTTAACGTCAGGGTCAAAACGCATGATAAAAATCCCTTTGCACATAGGTGTATTGTAACATAGGCTGTGTTTTATTTACTTTATTCAAATATTTTCTTTAATAATTCCAAATTTTGCTATTTTCGTTGAAAATATTTTTCCTATAAAATTTAACAGTTTTTCTTTATTGTTGCAAAAAATTCAAAAGCCGTAAGAATAATTTATCTACAGCAATTAATTTTCAATTGAAAGATTTTCACAGAAAAAATGATTTTTTTTTTTTTTTTTTTTTAAAGAATTAAAAAGAAGATTAATATGGCATCATACGGGAAATAAAAATTACATTTTCCAATATTTGTTAGTAATAAAAGTAGCATTAATATATATATATATATCTATATATATATATATTACATATATATATATATGTATGCATGTTTCTCTCTCTTCTTATATGTATCAAAATGTTACAAAACTTGTTAATTAGCTTAATAAAAATAATAATAATAATAATAAAAATTTAATATTTACTAAAGTTCAATAAAGTAATTTAAAAAAATTTAAAATATATATATTTTTTTATTCTGGACATTTAATAACCATCTGTGTTTCTGTTTAGATAAATAGATACAGATATCATTGTTAAAAATATTTCCTGCATTACTATGTTTTTAATTAACCTACATCTAATGATCTGTAAAGACACGGATTCTAGAATGAAGTATCCTTTAAAAGCGTAAGAGGTAATTGATGACTATATAACATAATGCCTATGATACAAGATTGATCAGCTTTTCAGAGTCAGAATAACGCAGCCAGTGATAATTCAACAAATATAAAGAAAAGGTTTTTTAAAAAACATATTTAAAAAACAATTTTTAAGGAATTCTAGGTAAGTAATTCTAGGAATATTTGAAAACATTCCTTGATATTTGCTTTTGTTAACATTTGCAGTGTCTTCCTTTCCCAGTGGTTGTATGAAAATTTAAGAATTTTAAAATAGAATATTTGTCGGTCTGAATATTTAGAAATTATGAGATATTAGCTAACCCTTTCGGCGTTTACCGGGCCTGCGAAAATAACCATAAATATACCTAAAATAAGTATTGAATGATATTATAGTTTTAAATGAAAATCTATCAATCTTTCCTACAATTGGGGAGGCCCCACTGTTTTCGGCAGCATACAACAGGCGTGCTAATTTCGCTTTGATCTGTTTTTGCAAACGAACCTCGAATTTGTATTATTTAATTTATTTAAAGAAAATCTATCAAAACGAGCCTAGAGTTGAGTGCTAAAAGAACCGGATTCCTTTTGGAAATATCAAAAAATCGCACAAAACGTAAAAAAGAAAACCTTCCAAAAATCGAAAAAAAAATTAAAAAATCGCTGCACCAAATCCAAATATATTTATTGAAAAGAGGGTAGAATTTACTATATTAGAATAAAAGATTGAAATCGGATCCCTTTTGGAATAAGGGAAAATCGCAACGAAGCGCAGAAAAAAGCTGAAAATCGCTAAAATTTCCAAAATCACAAAAGATAAAATTTACTGAATAAGGCTAAAAGATTAAAACTGGATTCCTTTTATGAATCTCAAGGAATGGCCGCAATGCGAAAAAACTATAACAATTGCATACAAAATTGCGAAAATTTAAAAAAGTACTCTACGAATTCTCAGTAAACTTTATTGAAAAGAGGATCATTCTTTTTATATTGGTCTGAAAGACTGAATCAGATTCCTTTTGCTAATGGAGAAAAATCGTCAAAAATCACACAGAAAAAAAAAGATTTAAATCGCAAAATAAATCGATAAAGAATTTAAAAAATGCCGAGGACAAAATTTACACTATATTGGTTAAAACACTGAAACAGAAATTCTATCACCAACGGAAAAAAAAAAAAAAAAAAAAAAAAAAAAAAAAAAAAAAAAAACGCCGAAAAACGCAATAAAACTTTAAAAATCGCTAAAAGTTCAAAATTCCGAAGGTCAAAACTTACTTTACTAGTCTAAAAATTTGAAGCCGAATTGTTTTAACGAACATCATAAAATAACCGTGAAATTCGAAAGAGCTCTAAAAACTGAGTAATTTTTTTTTTCGAAAAATTCAAATATCGCTGTACGAACTACAAATAAACTTTTTTAAAAGAGGTCAAAATTTATCATACTGGGCTAAAATATCGAAACCGGATTCCTTGTACAAATGTCGAAAAATAGCGGCTTAACGCGGAAAAGAAAATCACATAAAAGATTCCAAAAAAATAACAAATTTCTATACGAATTCCGAATAAACTTTATTAAAAAGGGGATAAAATTTACTATATTGTGATAACGATTCAAAACGGATTCCTTTTACTTATAAATAGAAAATCGTCGCAAATTGCAAAGAAAACGCTAAAAATCGCATAAAAAATCGCTAAAGAACAATTGCCGAGGACAAAGTTATTATATTGGTTAAAACATTATTTAATGTATGTAATTCGTGTGTGTAATAATTCCATACAAGAAAATATTCGTATTGAATAGTACTTTCTTTTTATCAAGTTTTGCAATAATTAAATAAAAAGCTCATTAAATCTAAACACTCTCTAAATTAGTTATCGAATTTCTAAATTTAATTTTCAGGTTTTAAAAGCATACGGCATTTATGTATTTTACAATATTGATAGTTGTCAAACATACGAAAATTACGTGATTCAACATGCAATTATTTAAGATTTTCAGTAAAATAATAATATCTAATGAATAGGAAATAATTTATTTTAATTATTACAGCAAGAATTAAAACAATGTGTGCTTTTTTGTTGTGCTATTTGATAGACATTCACTAATGGTTAAAGGCATTTACTTACAATGAGAGTAATAAATGTAATTAAAATAATGCTGTTGTTCTTTGTGGATGCTTTTTCCACTCCATTTTACTTTCATGTGCTTTAGTCTTTTTTTCAGTTTTTTTCGTTTAATTTCTTCGTTAAATTCAAAAGAAGTGAAGATGAAACAAATTTCCACTAAAAGTGATAAAATTCAAAGGTATTTAACATTAAGTAAAAGAGTGAGCTATGCTTCTCTTTAGATGTAATTTTATTCAAAATTCTACTTGTAATCAAGTTATGCTGCATATACGAGACATTTTTCTGAATGACTTTCGATTTCAGTTTTATTTGAACTGAATGGCTCTTTTTAATTACTGAATTACGTTTCTATCGATTATAACTATTGAAAAATGATTATTGGTAATTTTTTTTAAAAATATCTTTAAAATAATAATTCTGTATATTTTTTCAATAACCCATATGTTAAATAAGCAAATATAGAAAAACAGAAAAAAGCTTATTCAAGATACTGTTGTTTATTTTTACTGAGTCCATTTGTTAAAATAAAACAATAGGACTATAATTAATGACCTAAAATCATTAATTGCAATTTTCGCAAAATGCTAAATTTTGTTAGTTTTACAGCGAATTCAATGTTATTATGCTATGATATAAATTTAGTAATGTATTTGCTCAGCATAATTAATGTATTTAAAAAATGAAGATAAAAATAGTTGTATAAATGGACAAAAATATTAAGAAAAATGCTATATATATATATTTTTTTAAATGTATCTAAAACGTTAAGCTTTTCAACGTGATTTATATAAACGCTCACAAGAAGATCGTAATAAATAATAAAACCCAAATTTACAGAATGATTAAAAATAATAACAATATTATTATAGAGTGCACATGCACAGTTGTATTGAAAAAAAGTCCGGTCGCACTTAGCTCTTTCAAAATAATCAGGTATCTTTACGAGTCAAAAGAATGTGAAAAATGTGGTCGCAACAGAATTTAAAGTAATAACACAAATAACTTTCAAAATGAGTGTTTGTCTTAGATATTCTTGTTATGAATTTTTGATATCATTTTAAATAAATGCGAGTTTGACGAACATCCTGTTAGTTTTTAAAAACTAGTTTTCCAAGGCTTTTACAAAATAACCTGTAAAATTATATTCAAAACATTCTTAGAATATACCATTTTTTCCCCGCCAATTCCTTTCCAGAGTTTGAAGAAATTGAATTTTTTAACGTCTTAAATCGCAATAATTTAATTGTTATAGTACAGTGTTCCCTACAAAAATAAAATCCTGTCTTATTTTAAATTTTGCTCCAGAAAACTCATTAGGACTTACTTTTGGAGGATATTAATTTTTTTTCACCGTAACACTTAGCATTTACACATTTACAACAATCAACAATTATTTATATAATCATATATGGATGCTTTAAAATGAAATAATTTTCATTGAGTTTGCATATCGCCGGCAACGAAATTAGAGTCAAAGGGTTGTATAAATTACATTTACTTTATTCTACATCCAGCGATTTAGTTGTTAAACTAGTTGGATGTGCCAATCCCAAAACTTTCTTCTATCTTATACATCTTAATATTTCAAAAACTAGTTACACATGTTAATACTTCAATATTATTAGTTCAATACTATACCAACTTTGATTTTCATCTTAAATTTCTGCTTCAGTCAATTAAACGAACTAAAAACGAGTTAATCTATATCATGATATTTGTTAAAATTAATAGTTTTTCCTTATTCTGTTGTTATCAGATGTTTGCGAATAGCCGGTTTAGCAGGAAGCAAGTTCCCGCATTTGCACGAGCCGCCGATGGACAATAGAACTACGAAAAATCAAGAAAAGTATGCAAAAATCGCTATCACAGAGCCCCTTTCACGCGCGATATTTCCAAATTCAAGGAGGACCTGTTGGCCAAAGCCAAAAACATGCACAAAAAATTTGGTTCAATTGTATGCATAATTTTATACACTTTTCGAGAGTACAATAAAGAAAATGGTACAAAATCGCTATTATATCCCCCCCCCCCCTTCCGGCAGATTTTTTTCAAATTCAGGGAGGCCTAGTTTGCCATAGCCACAAACGTACACAAAAAATTTGGTTGGATTCTATGCATAAATTCATACACTTCCCGATGGTACAATAATGAAAATGGCACAGGGATCCAATTATAGCGCCCCCTTCTGGCGGAATTTTTTCAAGTTCAGGGAAGACTTGCTTGCCATAGCCAGAAACATACACAAAATATTTGGTTCAATTCTATGCATAAATTCATACACTTTTCGATGGTACAATAATAAAAATGGTACAGATAACGCAATTATAGCGCCCCCTTCCGGCGGAATTTTTTCAAATTCATTGAGGACTTTCGTGCCACAAACACAAAAAATTTGGCTCAATTCTATGCATAACTTCATACACTTTTCAATGGTACAATATTCAAAATGGCACAAAAATCACTATTACAGCGCCTCCTATTGGCGAATTTTTTCCAAATTAAGGAAGGACCTGCTTGCCATAGCCAAGAACTTAAAATAAAAATTTGGTTAAATTCTATGCATAACTTCATACACTTTTGGATGGTACAATATTCAAAATCGCACAAAAACCGCTATTACAGCGCCCCCTACAGACGAATGTTTTCCAAATTCAGGGAGGATCTGCTTGCCATAGCCAAAAACTTAAAATAAAAATTTGGTTCAATTCTATGCATAACTTCATACACTTTTGGATGGTACAATATTCAAAATCGCACAAAAATCGCCATTACAGCGCCCCCTACCGGCGAATTTTTTCCAAATTCAGGGAGGACCTACTTGCTATATCCGAAAACTTAAAATAAAAATTTGGTTGAATTCTATGCATAAATTCATACACATTTGGATGGTATAAAATACAAAATCGCACAAAAATCACTATTACAGCGCCCCCTACCGGCGAATTTTTTCCAAATTCAGGGAGGATCTGCTTGCTATAGCCAAAAACCTAAAATAAAAATTTGATTCAATTCTATGCATAACTTCATATACTTTTTGATGATACAATGGCGACAGACAGACGGACACACCGACAGACAGACATTTTCTATAAATATGTTTTTTGAAATCTCTGAACCCTAAAACGTATAAATCCGTCGAAAACCGGAAGTCGAAAAAAATTTTGATTACAATACTTTCTTCTATTGAAGATAGAAGAAAGTAAAAAAGAGGATATATGCTATAGCCAAAGGATATCCACTAGAGAGTATGCGCCATAGCTTTATTTGAGAAACAGAAGATATACGGCGTATACCATTGTATACCCTTCAATACATCCCTGTCTATATTGATGGGGTCCTAATCAGAGAAATATATAACGCTGTTATAGGCGAAAATGTCGTCATCTCTAAAAGAAAGCACACATTTTTGCTCATAAACATTCATATTTTAATACGATTGTATCAAAGTGACGTAATTTTCTGTAAGTTAACATTTCGATTGGAGCTTTAATCTCACAGAATGAACAGAATAGTTTTTTTTTTTTTTTGCATTTTATTACCGCTATTTACTGTAAAAAATGTATCATTTTTTTTTCCGGTGGACTGACCCTATATTTCTAATCCTGAAATAGTGTATTTAGGTTTATTCTGTCTATAAGTATACCCCTTAATTCACTCACTAAAGGAACTGTTGATATAAACTTGTTGGCAGAAAACTGCAGTGTAAAAAAATTGTCGAAAGAAAGACAAATATTGCAACGAGATTTCTTAAAGTAAAGTAATGTTTTTTTTAAATATTAATAACAGAAAATAACAGTAAAACCTTTTATTTACAGTGCAAAATATGGTTTATTATAGCAAGAAATGATCGACGCCTAACTTGTACCTATTGCTAAAGCTACAAATTGGGTTTGTCGGATGTTAGATTTTATATTCTCTGTATCAGTAAACCCCTGAATTTTCTTCCCACTTTTGCCTTTTGAAATGGGCTCTTTCAGGAATACATGTTAAAGCTTGAGAGATGCTGTCCAGAGATGTAGTCGTAAAAATACCAGAGGGTATACGCTATCAGCAGAGGGCATACGCTAGAATCATGAAGTTCATGGCTAGAGTATACGCTATAGCTTTATTTGAGAAACAGAGGGTATACGAAGCTTCTTAAAAAAAATACAGAAGGTATACGGCGTATACTTCCGTCTACCATCCACTACGCCCCTGATGCTGTCGCAGCCCCAGTGTAGAGGTTTTGAAAAGTTGACTTATAAACAGAAAAATACGATAAATTGGATTATGAAAATATTACTTTAAAAGTAAATACATATTGTCCAAATGTCTTATCGCGATTGAGTATATTAAAGGGTGAATGATATCTTAGAAGTTCACTGTTTTAAGAAAGTGAGTCAAGCTTATTTTTGAAGTAAAGTATATTTTGATAAACGGCTTATGCTACGAGCATCTTGGAAAATCGGATTAAAGCATATTTTCCTATATTTATTCCTATATATATTTTCCTATTAGGTTGTTTTTTCTTTAAAATACGGTAGCAATATTTATCTTGAAATCTAGTCAATCGAAACTAAAGGACAAATTTAAGTCTTAATTTCATTGCTAAAAATCACTATTGTATATTTTCTTTTTGAATATTCTATTTTGATTCATTTATTTAAATTTAATTAACTCTGTTTTATCAACATAGTTAACTGCGATCCATTAATAAAATAACTTTATGAGAGATAATGTCTGTTCGAGTATCACTTTTATATGAATTAGTGTTAAAATAAAAAGGAGAAAAGTGAAAAAATAAATTCCAAACTCGGTATTTCGTTACTATTATTATTATTATTATTATTATTAAAACTGCACATTTTTTTAAAACTTATGTAATTGATTATCAGTTGCATAAAAAATATTTGTTACGCCGAATATACAAACAAAAATGATATCAAGAATATAAATATTAAGATTCTTAAATACGTATATTTCATTTTATTTTTATTAAAATAATATTTTTCAAAAAGTTAATTTTTAAATATTATTATTATAATCAATACAATGTTTTTGAGTTTTAGTTGTAGATAATTTTTTTACTATGACTTGCATTAAAAAATGTTTGACACACCAAATATTGGTACAAAATTGACATATATATATATATATATATATATATATATAAACATTTTCTTATAATTAATAAAATAACTTTATGAGAGATAATGTCTGTTCGAGTATCACTTTTATATGAATTAGTGTTAAAATAAAAAGGAGAAAAGTGAAAAAATAAATTCCAAACTCGGTGTTTCGTTACTATTATTATTATTATTATTATTATTAAAACTGCACATTTTTTTAAAACTTATGTAATTGATTATCAGTTGCATAAAAAATATTTGTTACGCCGAATATACAAACAAAAATGATATCAAGAATATAAATATTAAGATTCTTAAATACGTATATTTCATTTTATTTTTATTAAAATAATATTTTTCAAAAAGTTAATTTTTAAATATTATTATTATAATCAATACAATGTTTTTGAGTTTTAGTTGTAGATAATTTTTTTTACTATGACTTGCATTAAAAAATGTTTGACACACCAAATATTGGTACAAAATTGACATATGTATATATATATATATATATATATATAAACATTTTCTTATAATTAATAATAAATGCTGTATAAAGATATTTTATGAAAAATAATTCTTAAATAACCTTATTGGATAAAATAATCGAGATTCTAAAAGAAAAATGGGGAATAGCAAAAGATATTAGAAGTAGTAAATACAGAAAACAAAATGCGAATGTCTAGAACACGGAGGAAAAATAAAACAAGAAACCAGAGACTCACAAATCTAGAGATTTTTTTCTTTTCTGAATATTACGTAATTAATTAGAGTAATTATATAAATAAATGAAAATAAATAAATAAAATGGACATCTAAAATAACTAGATAATTTTACGTATAGTAAAAAGTTCAATATATAACTATAAGCATTTTTTGATTTAAGAATTTGATTTTATAGTACAAGTTACGGTAGTAACTTTTAAGTTAACCTTTTTTAAAGCATCAAATGAAGGAGGGGGGGGGGGACATATATTAATTAACATACACCAAAAAGGTTGCTGAATGATCTTAAGCATTTATATGTCATTTGAATTTTACAGTAAAAGTTTCAGCTTAATTTTTAAATTAACCCCTTTTTAAAGTCAAATCAGTGTTAAATAAACATAACCTTTATTTTTAAGTGATATCCAGTAAAAAGTGTTGACTATAAGAGTTTATGTATCATTTGATTTTATAGTAAAATCTATAACAAAGTTTTTAATTTAACTTCTTTTAAAGCTATTATAGAGATAGAAAAAAAAAATTAAACTCATTACATATATATTCAGTATTAAAAAAAAAAAAAAAAAACAGAAAAAAAAGTTAAATGATCATAACAATTTATACGGTATTTGAATTTAATATTTAAAGATTAAATAATATTTTTAAAATAAACTTATTTTAAAGTCAAATTAGAGTTAGAGAAACACAATATTTATTAGCTATTTGATATCCAGTAAAACAAAAGGCTCTGAATGACCATAAGAATTTGTATATTATTTGATTTTTGTAGCAAATATTTTCAACTTAACCGCTTTCAAAACAAAACCAGAGTGAGGAAAAAAAAAAATAGTTGAAAAAACGGATACGAAATAAAATAGTTTCTAAATCTCAAGCACATTTATATACATATATATATATATTAATTATATCAATAATAGAGACTTACCTGTTACATGCTGTATAAAAGTAATCCAATTTACATAGAGAAGATACCGAAACTAAAAAAAAAAATCCAATACGTATTTTCCAGAGTACTTTATCTTCTATAACTCTGTTATGGCTTTCACATCATAAGTCACACAAAACACAAAAGTCACAAAATTACGTACTACTATGCTCATAAAATGCTGTTAATGTCTGTTTTACATACATAAACAATACAAAAACGGAGTCGGAAAACTCTGAACATGTGATCGGTTCATAGCTCCCACGCGGTTTGCATAGAGAAAGCCAAACAAACATTTCCGAAAGCTCGCGATTCAAGCGTGAAAGTTCAACGCATGCGTATAAGAAATGGAACACGCAGAGCAGAATAATGCCGGGTGAAATCTAAGAACATTTAATATGAAGTTTGATATGTCTTCGATTCGATGTGGACTGCCCATTTCACTTTATTATTATTACTATTATTTTATAAAATATATTTTATTTCATAAAATTTTATTAGAACTTGGAAAACTCTAGTGGTGTAAAAAAATTGATTCAGATATTGTGCTATACGTTTTTCATCTTACAGTTATTATTTTTAATTTTAACCGAGTAGAAGAAAAAAAAAGCATTTATGTGAAATACAGTTTAATTTAACTTTGGAAAATGTTTAATTTTATTTTCTCCGATTCAGGTGTTTATTTTAGTAAGTTGAAAAATGTGTTATAGGATATTTGCATCGATTAATTTCACACAAGAAATGGAACACGCAAAACAGAATATTGTTGGAGAAAACTTGGAATAGTCAGTTGGAACACTTCCGATGCATTTTATTCATTTTTAAAAATGCAATTTAATTTCTTTAATTTTTGAAAAATACTAGCGATGCAAAGAAATCAATCTATTTAAATATTTTGTAATATATTTTCCAGTTTACTCGTTTCTTTTTTCAACTGAACAATTATAATTAAAAAATATTTTTGTAAAATGTCGCAAAGTTTAAATTTAGAAAATATTTATTTATTTTTTAAATACAGTTATTTATTTCTTTTAATATTCTGAAAATGTATTGGCATTTTGCATTAAAAAACATTTTCATTTTATAAAATACATTTTTTTTCATAAAATGTTATTGGAATTTGCAAAACTCTAGTGGTGTGAAGACTTTAATATTATGTTCAAATATTGTAAGGCACGTTTCTCATCTTTGCTGTTATCATTTTTAATTTTATCTGAGTAGAAGAAAAGAAAAATCAGTTATACAAAATATAGCAAAATTTAAATTTAGAAAATATTTTATTTTTATTTTTATCCGTCCGATTCTGGTTTTTAGTAAGCTGAAAAATTTATTGTATGATATTTGCATGGGTTAATTTCACATAAGAAATGGGACACGCAAAGCAGAATAATGCTGGAGAAAACTAAGAACAGTCAGTGTGGAGCATACAACACTTTCGATGCAGAGAGTCCATTTTATTCATTTTTAAAAATACATTATAATTTCTTTAATTTTTGAAAAATATTAGCGATGCAAAGAAATAAATCTGTTGAAATATTATGTAATATATTTTCCTGCTTACTCATTTCTTTTTTCAATTGAATAATTACAATAAAAGCATTTTTGTAAAATGACGCAAAGTTTAAATTTAGAAATATATATATATATATATATATATAGTTGTTTGTTTATTTTAATATGCTGAAAATGAATTGGCATTTTGCATTAAAAAATTTTTTATTTTATAAAATACACTCTATTTCAAAAAATTTTATTAGAATTTGCAAAACTCTAGTGGTGTAAAGACATCAATATTATATTCAAATATTGTGCGATACATTTCTCATCTTTACTGTTATCATTTTTAATTTTATCTGAGTAGAAGAAAAGAAAAAAATATTTATGTAAAATATAGAAAAATTTAAATTTAGAAAATGTTTAATTTTCTTTTCCTCCAATAGTGGTATTTATTTTAGTAAGTTGAAAAATGTATTGTAAAATATTTACATCGATTAATTTCACAGAAGAAATAGAACACGCAAAGAAAAATAATGCTGGAGAAAACTAAAAACTGTGAATGCGAAGCATAGAACACTTTCGATGTAGAAAGTGCATTTGATTCATTTTTAAAAATACATTGTAATTTCTTTAATTTTTGCAATATACTAGCGATGCAAAGAAATTAACTGATTCAAATATTGTGCGATACGTATCTCACTTTAGTGTTATCATTTTTTATTTTAACTGAGTAGAAGAAAAGGAAAAACATTTATGTAAAATATAGCAAAATTTAAATTTAGAAAATATTTAATTTTCTTTTTCTCCGATCACTGTAAATTAAAATGTCTGAAATTCAAACACTTAAGTGTCTGAAACGGAGTGTTCAGTTTTCAGACATTTTAAAATGTCTGAATTTTTTCAGACACTTTTCGTGTCTGAATTTCAGACACTTTTCGTGTCTGAATTTCAGACACTTCAAACGTCTTAATAGCATCCATTTTTTTTTGTAAGCATCATACGTAGCCATGTTTGACCACGTTGAATCCTGGAAAAATATTTTGGCTGGGGTCCTGCCCCCCCCCCCCCCCTCTACAACCTGATTTTTCTGGTGCTCCCAATTTTGGTACGCAATTTTTGTTAAGCTGATAATTTAAATCTTTTACGACATTTTACTGATTATAATCAATATTTTGAACTTCAGGAGTAGAACAAGATTAAAACAAAAAATATTTATCTAAATGTTAGATTTTTTTAATTTGTTTTATTTTTAATCTTATTTTACTTTAAAAGTTCAAAATATTGATTATAATCAGTGTAATTTCGAAACAGATTTAAAATATAAACTTTACAAATATTGCACATCAAATTTGTGGGCACTAAAATCGTAGGGGGGTGGGGCACGGCCCAGTATGCCCATTCTTTAATCAAGAAGTTCTTTTGCAAAAAATGCAACCCTGCATTATTGTTATCTTAATTGAGATGTCCGGTATTCGGGAGTATCCGTTGTGGAGGTTAATGGACATTCCCGAATAGCTATTCTGAAACATCTATTTAGCGAATACTTTTTTATCCGCATGGCATACATATTTGTATATTTTTACCTCACAAAAGCAGACATCTCCGATTATCGGACAAATTCAGCGGCAAGGGCTATTGAAGGCTTTTAAAGTACATGGATAAATATATATATTTCTTATAATCTTGTCCTAGTCTACTTCATATAATTTAAAAATAGATTTTTTAAAAATTTATATTGCCACATAGGCAATTTTACATATATATCAGATGATAATCACAACAGCTATTTAACTATGAATAAATAAATAAATATTCTACTTTACCCTTTGCACTCGAGAGCTCCGGAGCGGAGCCATTTAAAATTTGTCTTCAAACTCGAGGGCTCCGCTACGGAGACAATGCAAATAATTTTGTGATACCTGTCTAGAAAAGCCAAGATTACATGGTATCACAAAATTATTTGCATTGTCTCCGTAGCGGAGACCTCGAGTTTGAAAACAAATTTTAAATGGCTCCGCTCCGGAGTCCTCGAGTGCAAAGGGTTAATATTGAGAAAAAAATTACTTCGGTATTTTGTTTATTTATATTTTGTGTTTTGTAATCTTGTCCTACTCTAAAAGTTCAAAACTTTCATTATAATCAGTGCAAGATTTAAGGTATCAACTTTACGAAAATTTCATACAAAATCCCCCCCCCCCTTCCCGGAAAAAAAATAAAAATCCTTATCATTTAAAAATTAGATTTTTTTAAAATTTATATTGCCACATGGGCTTAATGTTATCATTCCTATGAGGTACTAAACAAGACATCTTTAAAGCAAAATAAAGCCAAAAAAAAAAAAAAAAAAAAAAAAAAGTTAGCACATGATATCACTATGATACAAACTTGCGATGCTTATCAGTAAAGTCTAGTTGGAAAATGACCTTCGAATCCACGCATGCAGCGAAATCTAAATAAACAAATGATTTCCTTTTTCCAGACTGGCTTACTTCTATGTTTCCAAATCAAAAGTTTTCACACATTAAAAGATTTAATAGCTTTAGAAATATATCTAAGAAATACTTGAGATAAACATTCATTTTCAATTATATATAAATTTCATGAAAATCAATTGATTTTTTTTTCCAAAAGCGAAAGTTTATAAATATATTTTTTAATTTCAGCTGAATATTGTTCAATGGAAAAAAAAAGGCAATCCCGAAAATCCCGGAATTTTCCAGTAAAAATTCCGGGATTTTCGGGGTTAAAATTAAAGCGGGATCCCGGGATCTCAATCCGGGATTGTAATCCCTAGCTAGGAAGTAAGAAAACTTTAGGAGATCTTTCAAAGTTTTTTTTTCTATTTCCTTGTGGTCGAGTATGAGATAAGCATTAGCCATTGAAATTGAAACTAAGAACTGCCATATTGAAAACAAAACAAAACAAGAGAATGAACTTAACTTTTAAATATGTCTGTTTTTTAGTGATGTTATTACTTTAAATTTGAGAAAAAAGATGAGAATAAATAATACATAATTTGTAATAAAAGACAACGTCATAAATTTAAAAATATATACTTCTAGAATTAGTGTTTTTTTTTTTTTTGCAAAAAGATTCAAAACTAATTAAATTTCATGTAAGATTTCGTTTAGTACAATAAATAAAATCATAAAAGACAATAATTTTAGTACTATAAAGAAATTATAACACTTACTTCAATCGCTGTTTGCAAGAGGTAAGAAATATTCCTCGATTTGAAATTTTAAAAACTACCACAACCACAGTGAGGGAGAAAGACTTTCATCAGTTTAAAAGGTAATCCCATAATACATCCGACTAGCCATATTTAAAGAATGAGATGTTTCATCCTAAAAACAGGACCCGCCAGACAAAAGTTTCTTTTTTTTTGCCAGCTTCGACAGGACGAAGATGAATAACACAATATTATTGATATAAATTGATACGAGTTAACACTAAGCCCATTGCACACGCTTTGTAGAATTTCCGGGTGTAATCTTCAACCGTCGTCTACTTCTGTTCTGTGTCTATCCCGCCCTTGTATCGACGACAGCTTCTAAGAGACATTTGATGTCGAGCACACACGTCAGATGTATGTATTCGATAAATAAATAGTCCAAGTTAATACGAATTAAAATCACAGTACTTCACATTTCGCAAAAAACGAATAAAATACACGCGTACATAAAAACAAACTTTGTTTGAATTACAACGTATACCACTTCGAACGAAGACATCTAAAACGCATGCGCAACTGGGAGTGCTAGTGCCCCCTGGTGGTTATTGCGTCGGAAGAATCAAAACGTCTTAAATTAAGACACGTTTAAAGCAATGAAGTGTCTTAAAATAAGACGTTTGTGGATATTTTAGACATTATTCTCAGTTCGTTTACACCATGGTCATAGTAAGACACTTATGTATCTTAAATTAAGACATCTATAATGTCTGAATTTTCAGATTAAGACACTTAAGTGTCTAAAATTCTTTTTCAGTCACATATGTGTCTAAATTTAAGATGCTTCTATTTGCAGTGATTCTGGTATTTATTTTAGTAAACTGAAAAATGTATTGTAGAATATTTGCATCGATTAATTTCACAGAAGAAATGGAACACGCAAAGCAGAATAATGCTGGAGAAAACTAAAAACAGTGAATGCAAAGTATAGAACACTTTCGATGTAGAGAGTGCATTTTATTCATTTTTAAAAATACATTGCAATTTCTTTTATTTTTTCAAAGTGCTAACGATGAAAAGAAATTAATTGATTCAAATATTTTTCGATACGTATCTCACCTTTCTGTGCCCCACCAGTGGCTGAGAGGTTCTGCTTTCGAAGCTGGTAGACGGGCGGTGCTGGGTTTGAACCCAATCGCGACCGTCGGCCTAACCGTTTCGGAGTTTTCGTGGCTTGCTTCGAAACCGTGGATTCCCATGCGTAAATACGGGTTAGGTTCCCTTAGAAAGACCCCCCACGAAGGGCACTCCCCCGCGCCCCCCGGGGCTTATATCCCACGTGTTCATAATTGGCCGTCATAAACACAAACCAAACCAAACCATCTTACTGTTATCGTTTTTAATTTTAACTGAGTAGAAGAAAAAGAAAAACATTTATGTAAAATATAGCAAAATTTAAATTTAGAAAATATTTAATTTTCTTTTCCTCCGATTCCGGCATTTATTTTAGTAAGTTGAAAAATGGACTGTAGAATATTTGCATCGATTAATTTCACAGAAGAAATGGAACAAGCAAAGCAAAATAATGCTGGAGAAAAATAAAAACAGTCAGTGCGAAGTATAGAATACTTTCAATGTAGAGAGTGCATTTGATTCATTTTTAAAAATACATTGTAATTTCTTTAATTTTTGCAAAATACTAGCGATGCAAAGAAATTAATTGATTCAAATATTGTGCGATACGTATCTCACCTTACTGTTATCATTTTTAATTTAACTGAGCAGAAGAAAATAAATAAATATTATGTAATATATTTTCCAGCTTGCTCATTTCTTTTTTCAAATGAGTAAATATAATAAAAAAACTTTTGTGCAAAATGCCGCAAAGTAAAAAAAAATCCTATCCAGTTATTTAATTATATAAGCTGAAAATGTATTGCACAATATTTGAATGGATTAATTTTGTTCCCACAAGAAATGAAACGCGTAAAGCAGAACAATGCTTGAAAAAAATAAGAACAGTCAGTGTGGAGCACTTTCGCTGTAGAGAGTGCATTTCATTCATCTTAAAAATACATTTTGAATTTCTTTAATGTTTTCAAAGTACAAGCTGTGCAAAGAGATCAATCTATTTAAATATTAGGTAATAGATTTTTCAGCTGACTCATTTCTTTTTAGGTGCGTTCGTAATTATATAAATACGTAGCACCTATAATCGTCGTTCAGTCCATCCGTTCGTCTGTCTGTCTGTCCTTCCGTCCGCATATAATAGAGCAAAAACTACCTAACAGAATGGACTTAAATTTTAAATATATAATTGTTTCAAAATTTTGTCGAGTCATTTCAAATTTTATGAAAATCGGATGTATAGTTTAATTACAGGGACAGTCAAAAGTTTTCCGTTACATTAAGGCCATGAAAAAATAATGCAAGTGCATTTTAATGATGTTACAGCCTTCCGA
The DNA here is from genome assembly GCA_963932465.1 of Maratus speciosus. Taxonomy (NCBI): domain Eukaryota; kingdom Metazoa; phylum Arthropoda; class Arachnida; order Araneae; family Salticidae; genus Maratus; species Maratus speciosus. Next base: position 270,743,489 of record OZ010795.1, read on the forward strand.
ATAGTCTGAAATTTTAAATATATAATTGTTGTAAAATTTTCTCGAGTCATTTGAAATTTTATGAAAGTAGGATGCATAGATTCATTACAGGGACAGTCAAAAGTTTTCCGTTACATTAAGGCCAATGGGAAAAATTAGTTCAAGTGCATTTTAATGATATTATAGTCTTTCGTACAGAATAAAATTGATATGCACTTATGAAGTGCATTAAAATATACATTCATTACAATATGCGGTGCAAAAAATATTTATAAAACTAGTTATAGTACGATCGCACCTCATTTGCCACGTTTGACGAGCAATTTCCAACTTGTTCAATTGAGTAATTATAATAAAAAACATTTGTGTGAAATACCGAAAAGTTTAAATTTAGAAAATATTTATTTATTATTTTTTCGATTCCGTTATTTATTTATTTTAATAAGCTGAAATGTATTGCACAATATTTGAATCGATTAATTTCTTCTCATAAGAAATGAAATACCCAAAGCAGAATAATGCTTGAAAAAATTAAGAACAGTCAGTGTGAAGTGTGGAACACTTTCGCCCTAGCTTGTGCATTTTATTCATCTTGAAAAATGCATTCTGAATATCGTTAATGTTTTCAAAATACACGTGTTTCGAAGAGATCTATATATTTAAATATCATGCAATAAATTTTTAAGCTTACGCATTTCTTATTTCATCGGATTAATTAAATTTAAAACAATTGTTTAAAATATAGCAAAGTTTAAATTTAGAAAATATTTATTTATTTTTTCGATTCAGTTATTTATTTTAATAAGCTAAAAATGTATTACACAATACTTTAATCTATTAATTTCTTCCCATAAAAAGTGAAACACTCAAAGTAGAGCAATGCTTGGAAAAATTTAGAACAGTCAGTGTGAAGTGTAGAACGATTTCGCTGTAGAGAGTGCATTTCATGTATTTTAAAAAAATACATTTTTAGTTTCTTTAATGTTTTCAAAGTATAAACGGTGCTAAAAGATCAACCTATTTAAATATTATGTAATAGAATTTCCATTTTATTCATTTCTTTTTTCAAGGGAATAGACTGAGCCAGATATAATTCCTCCCCTTATGCCCGCTTAAGCTCCCCTAATTTTTCCTTTTTATAATAACGATTTTTGTAGTGCACATTTAACCTATTTACTCCAAATTTTATGTAGAACTTCATAAAAAATATTAGTGTAATATAAATACCAGATAAAATATGAAATTTTTATCAAATACCTTAATGGATGATTTTGTCTATCTATCCCGGGCCTCGGGATTAGACGCCCCACTTTCTCGGAATACATGTTAAAACATTAATTCTTGAAGTAGGAAGAAATATGGCTTCAACCTATAAACTAATGTATTATTCGATGCCTATTTCAACAACAGTCACTAAATATTTCATGAAAAATCTCCGATAAATTCATTATACAGTGTGATTCATAAATATCGAAACAATAGGCTATCTCCTTAAATATTGCCCGTAGGCACATACTTCCAATTGCAAACTTTCATAAATAAAGGTGCAAAATTTGATGAGATAAGTCGCAAATCCATGGGGGATCTATTTGAGAAAATACAAAAATTAAATTTTTATACGGCCCACGTAGAGTAAAATTTTGAATTAGGAAAAATTTCCTTATCCATTCCTGAATTAAACACAAAAAATCCCATCTTCATATCTATAAAACTCACAGAGTTATGCCCGTTTAAATAATTAGTCAGTTTAAATAATTGGAGGTTTAAGGGATTAGACACAAATTGAAATGCGTGTGATCCAAGAAACAATGTTACTTTAAAAGTTCCAGGAAGCATGTAAAAAATATATTTATTGAGTTAGAATTTTGATTTTTTTTTCCTCTTATGTGATGGTTAATCATATAATTTGCAAATAAAGTCACATCCTGAAATTTTTCATAATGTTTAAAATTTTTTTTTAAATTATTATTATAATTTTTTTAATTGGGGTAATTTAAAATCGTTATAACTCGAAGTATTATTTGTCAAATTGAATTTTTCCCCTTTAATTAAAGAGTAGAGGTCGGCATGAGCCGGAATTTGCAGGTCCGGCCCTAGCCCGGCCCAAACAAAAACTATCTTGCCACGGCCCGGTATAAAAATTAAAACTCGGCCCGAGCCTGGCACGGCACGTTTGTATTTACAGAGTTCACGGCCCGTACCAAAATCAGTAAAAATAGCTCCGGTCCGGCAACTGAAAAAATCAATTAAACCAACCAGTCAATTAAATTAATGAAATCATTATGGACCTCGGGCCAAGCCCGGTCCCATGCAGACCTCTAAAAGAGGAAAATATAATTTTAATTTTGTTTAAGAGATTATTTAAATATTAATTTAAAAATATTAAAATATAAATTTTAAAAATGATGCAACTTATTTTTATAAAAAATCCTATTTTCAAAAATAAATATTTTTTTCAAGTTTGCCGAAACAAAATTAATTTAAAATAATAAAAAAAGACATGTTCAAAGTTTGCACCTTTTTTCAAGAAAAAAAAAAAAAAAAAAAAAAAAGCAGAAAAACGCATTTAAATTTTTAAACAAAGATTGTCTCCTAAAAAAATGTTTAAATACCTTTTAAAAAATTGAAGGTGAGTAAAGTAACTCCTTCCTGTAGCTTAAACCTCTGATTCAATTTAACTTTTTCCCTTTCCACTTTCTTTCAGTATTATTTAAATGTCCGTTAGTTGATTAAAACAAGGCTTTTTCTAACATGCCGATTAAAAGATTTTTCATAATTTTAGCTGTCGCAACTTCAGATTTTAAATAGTCTCGGCGAGGTTGTTAAAAAAAGTCTGTATTCTAGGGCAATTCTAGGCCCGGACATTACTTTTTTCTGAAGGCTCGACGAGACGAGCCCAAGTTATCTTTTCCATACCGAACCGAGATTGGATTCCTACAACCTATGTCGGTACGAGGAGAAATTTTCACTCTCGAACCAACACGTATTAAAATCATTGCCTCTGATTGACCAGATCCGTGCAAAAATCAGTAAAATTTGGCTCAGCCTAAAAATTTTTACAAAAAATGCATACATTTTTAAATTGCCATTATTTTGCAATTAAACATAAAAATTCATTTTTTTAAATGATAGTAGATTTCTATAAATGAATATAATAATACCTGAAAAAAGGATAGACTACATTTACACCTGCTAAGAAGGGAACTTGTCTATAACGCATTTTTTCCTTTCCTATGTGAGTCCGTCTTAAAAGATTTTACTGTGCAGCATTTTTTAAAGTCCCCAACGCATGGAATATGTATTAACGATATTAATGATGAATGAGATATTTACATACAAATAGAGATTCATGAAAAAAAAAATATATATATATATCAGAGGCTACGGCGCTTCTTTACAAATTAACATTATAAACATGAACAATAAAAGCTATAGTAAGTATTTTTGGTCGGAAATACTCATACGAAACAATTTTTAACCATATCGACGTAAAAAACTATATTTTGCAGAAATTCAGTCAGGCCGGTCGCAAGCTCGGGCTGAGAACTTTTATCCAGGCCGGGCCGAACTTTTTTTTCTATGGGTTGGCCGAGCCCAGGCCTGAATATTTCGACTCGTGCAGACCTCTTATACAGACCTCCAGCATATTTTGAAAGTAAGTTTAAAGTAAAATACACGCTGCTATTTTATGTCCAAGGAAGAGGCGCTGCCTTAAATCGACGTTTAATAACGTACAATTTGTGGATGATCCTTATCTTGCATTCAAAATAAGTTAATAGCTCAGAGGCATGGGCAAATAGTGTAAGTCACGAATTTTGGTTTTCAATATCTCTGCGGATTTTGGAGATATCGAGATGAATTTTTTTGTGTGTGTGTTTAATTCAGGAATGGATAAAGAAAAAATTCCTAATTGGAAATTTTACTCTACGGGGGCTATATAAAAATTTAATTTTTGTATTTTGGACACCCCATGGAGTTGCAACTTATCTCATCAATTTTGCACCTTTTTTTTCATGAAACTTTACAATTGGAAGTATGTGCCTAGGGGCAATATTTAAGGAGATAGCCTATTGTTTCGTCATTTATGAATCACACTGTAGTACATCACCTGCTACTGTCTCTTTGTTATAACAACACACGACAAAAGCCAATCTTTCCTTTTTTGATGAATATAACTTTTATTTGAAGAAATAAATCGCTGTAACTTTGGCTACTACGCTTTTTTATAACGATTGGGAGAAAAGAACTCTGTCACATGTTCAATAGCTGAAGCACAGTGACTGGGACAACTACCCGGATTTTCCCTAATTAAATTTTAAAACATTGAAGTAAAATATAGCAAAATTTAAGTTTAGAAAATATTTATTTATTTTTTCGATTTTGTTATTTATTTATTTCAATAAACTGAAAAATGTATTGCAAAATATTTGAACAGATAAATTTCTTCATATAAGCAATGGAACACGCAAAGAAGAATAACGTTGGAGAAGGGGAAAAACAGTCTGGAACACTTTCGATGTAGAGAGTGTACTTCATTCATTTTTAAAAATGCATTTAGAGTTTCTTTAATGTTTGCAAAATACTAGCGGTGCAAAGAAATCAATGTATTTAAATATTATGAAATACATTTTCCAGCTTATTGATTTCTTTATTGAACTGAATATTTAAAAAACAATTATACATTGCGTAAATTACAGCAAAAAGATCAATTTACTCATTTTTTTTTTTCTTTTAATAATATGAATTTAGTTGCTGAATAATTTGCGAAATATTATTTTTTTGGTACTAACAATGGCAGTTTACTCACAAGGAAGACCTTAATAAGCCCATTCTAGAAAATAATTTTAAAAAATGCTGAAGATATATCTTATCTGGATATAAATAATTTTAAAATATGCTTGTGTGGAATCTTACTATAAGCATTAAAAAATTATTAAATTTTCATTATTTGGCGAAATATAACACTTTTGGGGAACGACTTGATAAATTTTCTGAAAAAAAGACTGCTTCTACACTTAAGGAGACCGGGAAAGCAAAATTCAACAAAAAAAAAAATCGATTTTTACTTTTTTATATTATTAAATAATTTAAACTTTTATCTTTCTAACGATGTGTCACACATGTTTATATATTAAAAAAAATAAGTGTTGAAATTATTCCTTCTTTCTATAAGTACTTCACAGCTTAATGGCCATTTAAATCTTTAATTGACGTTTTCTCTAAACTTGGATTTTTCTTGTTTATGTTCCCTTTTTTCAATATCTATTAAACTTAAGAACTCAGATTTTTTTAATGCTTATATTTATGTCATATTGTATACTTTAACACAGGGATTTAATGATTTGTTGAGAATTATTTATTTTAGGCAGTGAAATCTTACCAAAAAGGCTAATTTAAAAATGACTTTCAATAAATAATTAATAATTAATTTTGAGCTTCACTTACAAAAAAAAAATGGTCAGTTAAAATACGTAAATCATGTTATTCTAACTACTCTAAAAAATCTAGACCTCTATTTTTAACTATTTATGAGAAAAAAGTACATAATATTGGTAAATTTTACATGGTGGAGAAATAGGGCTTTCCCGGTCCGCTTAAGGAGTCTCAAGTCTCTTAAAGTTTCAAAATTTTCGAAATTAAAACATTTTTTAGATGTTAAAGTCCTCTCTTATCTGAACATTTCAATATAATTTTTTCCTTGAAATTCTCATTAGAACAGACGTTATGGCTTTTAGAATTATACCCGCTCAATAGCTGGAGCAGCGTTTTCGAAATTTTGAAGTCATTTTTCTCCAAATGACGTTTTTGGGCAGAACGCGCAGAATATCTCAAAAACCTCTGAACATTTTTTCATAAAATTTTCAAAATGTACGTTTCATGTTAATCTGTATAAACTGAGCGTAAAATTTCCTTTTTATTGTTTGAAAGAATATATATTTTTTAAGTGATTATGTTGTTGAAAATTTCAAAATTTTGTATTAGCTAAATACAACTTTGTATTAAAAAAATACTCTAAATACAAATTTATTTAGGTTCGGGGTAACTATTGCAATCTGAAGTATGAGTAAGCTCCAAAATTTCCCTTCTAATTCCAATAATTATTTTGTAATAATTATTTTGTAATGTGCGTAGGCTATTACACCAATTTTTTGCTCGTCAAATATCTGACAGTTTGGAGCCCCCTGTAAATGCTAATTCTACATCTTGCAATTTTTTAAATACATAAAATGATAGAACTTATTTATATCGTTCATCTCAATAAATATTTGTTTATTAAAATAATGTACATTTTAAGATATTAAATGTTGAAAATGGTCCCTTTTTTTCATTTTTTCCAATTTTAAGAGTCCTGAGACCCGTTATAGTCAGTGGAGTTAGCGTAAAAATATTTCACTTCCGGATACCAGTATGAGGTGTGGAACAGTACTTATATACATGTTAAGAAATAGAAAACTGCCGGGAGGCAATCGATCAGGGGTCAAAACTCTCCATAATGACGTCATCAAAATGGCCGCCGCGACGATGGACATAGGTTCATTAAATTGCTCACATCTCCATTCAGAATTATAATATCATGATAATGTGATATATCATATGAAAGCTCTTGAGATAAGCTACAAAAAAGTTCTTAAAAATTTGCTCTGAGACAAATGGTTTAGACGTTTTTGCGACGAAAACGTAACACTCAGCCAACTCTTACATTGTTACGATGTTTTCCAGTACTCATTTTGCACTCGGTGGCACTTGTGGAATAGTTTTCCACTTCTAAACTTCCCGCCCTAGTCACTCCTAGGTATATCTTAGAAAGCATGTTTATATAATTATTCGTATGACTATGTTATCTGTAAATCAAATTCCCTCAAGGAGTAAAAATGAAAAAATCAAAGGCATAACCATGACTCTGAGCTTAAACAAGCCCCGTATTTACAACAAGTTCACTGTTTTAATGTAAAAAGTTTACGAATTTGCAAAATAAAACCATTTTATCCACTGCGTTTCCACCCACAGCTACAAAGTAAAATGCAACTTGTACCTGATTGTACACACTGACAACGTGTGCACACATCTTTGCACTTTTATGCAATCAGTTCTTGTAGATTCTCCATGGTGATTTCCGAGTTTGAAGAGCAGATGGGCTCGCATCCATCGTCAAATCTTTTTCGATTACCATTGACAAGAATTCAAACGTAGAAAACTGCCAGTTTGTTGTAAATAGAATTCGCCTGACTTCATTTACGGTACCCACTGAACTTGATGCATATGGTATGAAAGGACGACCAACCGCTGAATAAGTAAAAAATACTTCTGTGATGTTGTCAGGAACTTTGGAATAGGCCTTAAAAGCCTTGTCCACATCTCGAAATGTCAACCATATTTTCCAGAAAGTAGATTTACCGATACCTGCAAACCAGACACCGTGTCAGCCCCTGTAAAGGCTTGGAAGAAAGGTAAAAGATCTGAAATTTCTTGTTGAACTTTCCTGTACAACTCGTGGATGAGAAAGCATTAGAGATGCTTTCCACTTCCATACTCCACCACAATACTTCTAGATTTCGGTAGTCTAGAGAAAGCATACATGGCAATCATTACAACATCACTGTCAACAGTTTTTACTGTTATATTTGAATTACCCAAGTATTCAAAATCATACCAAACATGAAGTAAAAGACGGGCATCCGTTTCTTCATGGGAGACAGGAGAAAGGGCACAAAAGTGCCCTATGCGAACTAATTACTATATCTCTGTAGATTCAAATGACTTGTTTCCCAAGGAGCAGATTGATCTTGACGAAGTTTTCTACTAAAAATCCGGAGATATATTTGTTTTTGCTGTGAGCAAGAAACTTACAGAAGAATTTAGGTATGACAACATTGGATTTCATTTCTACTCTTGGACCAGATCCTCTCATCTTTCTTCTGTCATTTTTAAGACTTCCATCTAGATAACGGGCGAAAAGCAAATTGATTCTATCTACAGTTTTTAACCTCATCAAAACGTATGGCCCAACAATACAGTACTGCTGAAAAGTTCCACTGGATTGAGGGATAAGCGTATAGATCAAAGAAGCTCCATCGATAATGACGCAATAAACATTAGGTTCACTGACAGTCGACTCAGAAATTGCACTTGACTTTAAGATACAACATACTACATCGGATTTGTTGCTATGTTATCGAAGTTTGCTGTGGTCAGATGTGGAAGGTGGACAAGAGCTGTTTTCATGTGCGAAAAAGTCTTTGACATCCATTTGTCTTGTCTGAATAGCAACGTATATCTTGGCAATGCGTAATGTCTTTTCTCAGGTCAAGCATCTTTTGCTTGTCTATAGAAACTTTCTTTCCACTCATCAAGGGTAAGCTGTTTTTTTTATGACGGTATGGATTGATACCTTTCTTAGTAACAAGCGATCTTCGGCAAATTCTTCAAAGCATCTTTTCCCTATTACATTCAATAACATAACAGAACTCGCACATTATTCTGGGAGGGCAATCCTACTACTATTGACGGTAGTCAACTCTCCGTTTTTGGAGGGATTGCCGTGTTGTTGAAATACTTCAACAAGAGCAGAAACATAGGTCTAAAATCTATTACAAAAATTTGCATTGTCTTCATGATGCTCTTCGGAAATGATGTCTGACTTCACGTTATGATTTTCTTCGAACTCTTCAATCATTCGTGCAACCTCGGGCCTCGAAACCATCCATTGTATCAGTCCCTTCTCTTCACTTAGACGTGATAAATTCCATAAAGTGTTTTTCAATAATTTGTTGTTTTGTTCATGCAGCTGGTCATGTTCCATCCTGGAGAATTTCCTGTTAGTTCTGGATCCAGACATATTTCCCTTTTTAAACTCTCAGAAAAAAGCGGGACGCATCTCTGGTAGTTGCTTCAAGTTGTATAAAAATACTGGCAACCATCGAGCTTAGTTGACTCGATCAAGAGCAAACATCGATAGAAAAATTTCCTCCAAAGTAGAGATAAAATCTGTCAAATTGCCCTGACGGATACTCCGCACCAGATCTAAAAGCAAAGATTGTTCCACTTTGGTAATATGTCAATATTTAAATTGAGCCGACTTTTCTGATCTTCGCTAAATCCAATCTTCAAATGTTTCATCTACTTTTTCTTCTGTTCGATTGTGATAGGCTCTCTCCAACAGGATTTGTAGAGTCATAATTGAAACCTCGTGAGCATATCGATATCTCTTCACGTGCGACACTTTCAATATTCCTTCCGCTCTTCCTGATGTTGTTATATTAGCTTTTATAAGGTTATCAGACCATCCACTTCCTTCAAGCCACATACCTATCACAGATGAAGCGATATTTTGTGTATGGAGGCCACTTAACGTGATTATGATTTTGTCTTCTCCATATTTATACGGCATAACCCACTGAAGAGATTTCAGCAAGGCGTAGACAGGTTGGTCGCTGTAAGGACAGGACAGGGGTTTGGTTGGGGTTAGCTTTGCGAACAACAGCACACACAATGTTTGTTGCATGTTGGACAACCGATGACGAGTTGATGTTTTCATTGATCACTGGGAGCAAGATTGTTCTACATTTGTTTATCGTTGAATTCATCTGTTCTTTTTTGTAAAAGTAGGAAGCACACGTTATTACAGCTTCACATCCCGCAAATTTCCTACCATCGTTCAACCACTCGACGAGTTTAGGTGAATGAGTGGTTTTTGGTCAGTTTACATTCTGCAGATCAGTGCTCGCTGTACTCATTGGAACTTCGCTTCTAAGTTTTGGAGGTGGAGTCAATGTCGTGAAGTTTTCTGGAAGTCTTGGAATGGGGTTTCAAGTCTAGTAGTCATATAAAATATTTATATTGAATTTCTGGTTTAAAATTTTATTCTATCGTTCTAATTGTTTTTATTTGTTCGTTTAGATGCCAAACATCGTATTTTCTTCATGTTCCGATTCTGTTCTCTTTTCTTTTGGGCTCCGAGAATTACGGCCGAGGTTAACCAAAGGAGTAAAGAGTGCGACTTTGTAAAACTTGTGTCATTGAATAATCTTTTTTAAATCTGTACAAATTAGTCTGTTTAGAGCCTGCGGAATCTAGACGGGGGTTAACAAGCGTAGCGCGTAGGGCACAGAGCCTCTCTGAGTATTCAATGAAATAATTTGTAAGTAGGTGTACATTTGTCAAAAGCGAAAATATTCAACTGATCCCTGTATAGCCTAGAAATCATTGTAAATGCACCAAAATTTAATACTGCGAACATAAGAATGATTTACTTAACATATAAAAATTTCAAAGCTTTAATATACTTTCAAGTTTTCGAAAATAAAAGGAATTTCGAAAAATACGGAAAAAAGTTTTAAGATTTTTTTTTTTCGAATAGGCCATTTATACCCTAAATATCAATATTTCTGCAATAAAATCTTGCACGTTCATTGGATACATATTTTATATAATATAGAAGCTTTTTAAAGCTTTAGTACAAAAATAAGTATTTTTTAAAAATTAAAATGTGTTCAATATCTGTCGGAAGACATTCAACCGCGGCATCCCCGGGGGGGGGGGGGGGGCGGTGGCTTGACATCTGATCGATTGCCTCTGGTGAAATTTTGTTCCTTACAATGTATATAAGCGCTGGTCCAAATCTCTTATTGGTATCCGGAAGTGAAATATTTTGGTGAAATTTGTCGCTAACTCCACTGACTATTAATAAAAATAGAAAATTGTCAGTCAGAACAGATATATAATAAATAAATTTTCTACTAAAGAAACAAGAAAGTTTACTTTATTGCTATTTAACTGTATTTAAAATAATATTTCATTTCAGCGTACAAAAATAGAAAAATGAAAAATTCGAAACAGAAACAGAAAAAGCGCTATTTACAAAAAGAAAAGCTTTTTTTGTAAACATGTTTATGCATTATAAATACTTTCATTCGAAAGTTAGTGTAGGAATTAATAAATGTATACGTAGATTAGGATCAATAAGAAAGCGATCGAAATATTTGGATATTTTCCACCAACACTACAAACACTTCAGGAGCTTAATTATATTCCAAACATATTTTAACCCTTTATGCCCCGACGGTACTTTAAAGTACCATTAAAATAACTTGCTATAAAAATAATTTAATACATCGATTAGATGTAATACACTTTCAAATGAGTTATAGATACTTTACTTTATCTCTTTTCAAAAGTATTATTGGTTGCACAAAGAAAAAATATCTTTAAAAGATGACTTATTTTGCCTGTGCATCTTTTTCAGCTTTCTTCTCGTTGGGGGGGGGGGGGGGGATTTTCAATTCGGAAATATTTCTATATTTCTATTATAAGAAGATTATATTTGTTCATTTCCTAATTCTACAAAATATTAAGAAAAATATTTTAAATAAAAGATTTGAGTGGTGTTATAAATACTGCACAAAATACCAATAAATTCAAATTTAATTAATTAATTTTAATTGACAAAATCCTTTCAAAATTTATTAAATAATTGTGTAAATCTTCTAATTCAGTTTCAAAAATTCACGAAAAATGCTTTAGAAGATGAAATTTTCACGAATTGATAGTGTGGGATATAAAGGGTTAATGAGCTTGGAATAGACGTGTTGTTTTAATTATTCATAATGTGTAATTAATTTGTGAATTTTTGCCAACTGTTGCCAAATGATTTTGCAACATTGAGTAGTATTCTGTCTAGGCCATTTTTGCTGATTGAACAAAATGAGGTTTTGACATGTCTATAGCTTACGTTCTATTTGTCATAGAAACAAATTTCTTCTTTCTATGGAATGGGGCATGCCAAGTGACTAATTAATCAAAAATACACCTGAAACCACTACCAGGTTTTAAATAAATGCGATTTTAAAAGTGCAAATTTTCATCTTTTGTTTTAATTTTCTGCTTCATATTCAGATCAAATCTATTGACGTGGATACACATGCAATTATCGAATTTTACCCGGTTTGTTTCTGTATTTTATTACTTTTATTAGTAGTATTGACCTTTGTAGTTTCATTCAAAAATATTAATTAGTTTTTGAATTATATCAATTTAAAGTGTTTCATTCCTGTAAGTACTTACTACACAGAAAAAAAACTCTAAATGTCATAACTCTTGTAAAAATTGTCATATACGCATGATCTTAACATATCGCATGATCTTAACATAACATAGAAAAGTGACACATCCCGACAAAAGTAAATATCTCAGGAGAGGCAAAAGGGGGGGGGGATTTGCATGATTTTACTGTAACATGAAATTATACGCCATCAAATTATACGCATGCAGAAATAAAAACGTGCATAAAAGCATAAAACCGTTAAGAATGAAGACGTAGGGTGAGATTTGGAAGGTTGGGCAATTTTACCTCCCCACACAATTCACCCCTCTTCTGTGGTTACAAATGGACATATAGCGTAATAAAGTGATTTTCCGTATTAACTCACCTAATGCATTCATTTCTCCTAGTTTCATTCCTCTAAGTACTTACTACACAGAAAAAACTCTAAAGGTCATAACTCTTGTAAAAATTGTCATATACGCATGATCTTAACATATCGCATGATCTTAACATAACATAGAAAAGTGACACATCCCGACAAAAGTAAATATCTCAGGAGAGGCAAAAGGGGGGGGGGATTTGCATGATTTTACTGTAACATGAAATTATACGCCATCAAATTATACGCATGCAGAAATAAAAACGTGCATAAAAGCATAAAATCGTTAAGAATGAAGACGTAGGGTGAGATTTAGAAGGTTGGGCAATTTTACCTCCCCACACAATTCACCCCTCTTCTGTGGTCACAAATGGACATATAGCGTAATAAAGTGATTTTCCGTATTAACTCACCTAATGCAGCTTTTTGTGTAGCAAGACGCACCTCTGACAGACCCATTAGTGGAATAAAACGCAAAATGAATTTTTGCGAGATGTGTCACTTTTCTTGCGGGTGATCTATATGCTATAGCTTTCGACCACAGTACGCACCTTGCTGTAAAAGAGCTTTGTAGCATTTACCTTCGTTTTCAGGTACACTCGAAGATATCGAATATATTACAGTCTATAAATACTTACTGAGTGAAATATGTTTTAATGACTTCATAATATTTTAATCTCTGTGAAGTTTCTTTTTAGGGTTTCGTTCATCCGACGAAACCCTATTCGTCTCACTCCTCTGTCTGTCCGCCTGTCACAGAGCCCGTTCTTAGAAACTATATATGTTGGGGACTTGAAATTTTGCATACTTATAGCGGAACACCTCACATCAAACGACAAATCATAAAATTTTGAAAAAGTCTTATATTATACCCTTCTGGGCTCTAACTTGTGTATTTTAAGCATTTTTTTCTAGCTGAGCCCCTAATTAAGTTGGAGATTTGAAATTTTGCATACTTATAGCTGAACACTTGCGATCACACGACAAATCATAAAAATTTCAAAAAGTCTTATATTTACCTCTCCGGTCTCTAACTTGTCTATTTTAAACAATTTTTCTAACTCAACCCCTAATTAAGTTTGAGACTTGAAATTTTGCATACTTATAGCAGAACACTTGCGATTACATGAAAAATCATACAATTTTCAAAAAGTCTTACATTATTTATTTCTCCTGGCTGTAACGTGTGTATTTTAAGCAATTTTTCTAACCTCCCCCCCTTTTCACCCGGGGGCACTTTTCTAACTTTTGCCAACACCCCCTCACGTGATATATCAGTGCACAGTCCTTTCACCATTCTTTTATATTATGCACAATAGCCTTAAATATTTTAGCTCCACTTCTTACCGTCAGGGGGCGCATACCTATCTCGGGTGATGTGGGCCCGATCCCCTCGACTAATATATCTACGGATAGGTTGTAAAACGGAGTTTCATTCGGATACAGGTTTGTTTAGAATAGAGTGCGCCCCCTGGTTACGAAATGTGGAACTAACAGATTTTGCAAAAGGATAAAGTGTTTTGAAAGGAATATTAAACGAAAGCCTCAGTGCGATCTGTGATCACATTTACGGTATCATCGATTGCGTGAGCAACATGTTTTTTCCCGATCTTTTCGAGATGTATATCATATTTCACACAAAACATGGTACATATCGTTGCTATGTTTTTATTTTTCTTGAAATTATTACCGTCAACCCGAGTTCAGTTAGGATGAAACTCCCTGTATTTGAAACTAAATAAGTGATTTGCGACCCCATGATCTATGACAACTTTTCATCCTCTTGATGCCTATCCCTCTGAATTTGTCTTTCGAATTTTGGAACATCCTGTATAGATTATTATGCAATCGATTTTAATTGTTACATTAAATTTTCTCTACAGCAAGCATTTTTTTTTTTTTTTTTTTTTTTTTTTTTTATTGAATGGGAAAACTGTTTTCCGCTAATTTTAGCGAATAGTTAAATTTACGGATAATAAAAAATATATGTATGAAATCAATTCAAATAACTTCCATGTTTAAAAGAGTGTCTCAAAAATATTGAAATGTGCATACATATTTTACCTATTGGAGATACGTAAGCAGTGTAAATCACAAAAGGATTAAAAAAATAATGTAGGAATCAAGATTATATTGATTAAATAGTCCTGCCATTAATTTTCAAAAAGTTACTCTTTTTAAATGGCCCTTGGATCCTATATGTTATATCCAGAAAAACAATTCTCCATACTCACAAGTACAACTGTAAAATAAATCATTGTAATACGACCAAAACTCACCAAATTGCGATGCTTTAAAGTTTATGTAATGTCGCAACTTTCTGGCACTAAAAACAGACAGATGATGCTTTAGTGCCAGAAAGTTCCGAATTTCATAAAATAAAAATGACAAAAGTCGGTGAGCTTTTGTCGTAGAAGAATGGAATTTTAAGAGTCTTAAAGCTTCAATATTTTCGAAATTTTAATTTTTTTAGACGTTAAACTCCTACCTTTTCAGAACATTTTGAGGTAATTGTTTCCGTGAAATTTCCATTAGAACAGAAACTATGGCATTTAGAAATATACCCGCTCAGTAGCTGAAGCGGCCTTTCCGAAACTTTGAAGTCATTTTTCTCCAAATGAGGTTTTTGGGCATAACGCGAAGGATATCTGAAACACTTCTGAATATTTTTTCATGAATTTTCAAAACATATGTTTCATATTAGTGTATATAAGCTGAACCTAAAGTTTTCTTTTTATTGTTCGAAAAAATATTTTTTTATACTGTAAAAATTTTCAAAATTTTGTATCAGCTAAATACAACTTTGTATTAAAAATATAAAAATACTTTCAATGCAAATTTATTTAAGTTCAGGGTAATTATTATAATCTGAAGTACAAGTAGGCACCAACATTTTTATTCTAGTTGCAATATTTATTTTGCAATCCTGCGCGTAATCTGTTATACCAATAGTTTGCTCGTCAAATGTCTGGCAGTTTGCAGCCCCCTATAAATGCTAATTCTGCATCTTGAAAAATTTTAAATACATGAAATGAAAGAACATACTTATATCTTTCATCACAATAAAAACTGCGTTTTAAAATCATATACATTTTAAGATATTAAGTGTTGAAAATAGTCTTTTTTTTTTCTTTTTTTTCCAATTTAAAGAGTGAAGAGACCTCTTAACTGTTGTACTTGTCAGAGCATGAATAAAATATTTCTATGTAGAGCATACAGGAATCATATAAAATTTAAAAAGTATAACTTTTGAAAATTAATGGCTAAATTATTTCGCCAACACTATCTAAATTCCTACCTTGTTTTGAACACTTTTGAAATTTATATAATGAATTGAATACAATTGTATACGCGTCCTCAACAGGTAAAAAGTTAAAGAGCGTTTAAATATTTTTGGGACATCATATTTATATGAAATGTATCCATATAAGAACTACCTAGTTCATTTTAACTGGGTTGTATTGGAGTAAAAAAAAAAAAAAAAAAAAAAAAAAAAACTATGATATGAACTAGTTCCGCTAAAGAACGTACACAGGCGATCCCTACATTGGATTCTATTTATATTTATAGACAAGAATATTTTTAACCCTTAAGTGGTGAGGTGATTTTTTTATAACGTAAGTGGTGAGGTGGGGTGTATATAACCCCAAAATTTGATCTCTTGTAGACTCCTTAAAATTTAGCGAATTAAAATAAGAAAATTTCCTGCGAATTTTGTATTATTTACTTGTATAAAAACGACTGAGGAAATACTGTAAGTGCACATACATATGCATATAAATTCACGTACTTAAATACCACAAAAATTTTGTTTGCGAATATAGAGCTCATATACAATTTATCCGGGCTGCAAAACATCCCACCTCACCATTTAAGGTTTAAGTACATAAAACTACTTATAACTGAGCATGCCATGCACTCATTTATGATACAAGATAGAACTGTACTTAAACATTGAAGTAGGTTCAGGGTCTCGCTTTTATTTATTTATTTTGCTGTGTAAGGTGATCTATTTGGGTGGTAAGAGGTGAACAAAGAAAACGGTGATTTGAGTGCTAAATTTTTATAGACACTTGCTTATATTCTTTTTATCCACTGTTCAGCACTTTCATTATCTCTTGTAATTTTATATATGGTATCATTTAAGTACCAGTTTTTACCTCGAATTTTTTCGTTTAAAGAATAATATAATAATATTTCGTAAACTCTTTCAAATCAATTGTGAACCAGACCATAAAATTTTGACTTGTCCTGTGTACTTATGAGGAATATAAACCCAAGATTCTGAAGCAAGAGCAGAAGAGGTGTGTTTAAATTTCTCGTAAGCGATTCTTTCTTTCAAGAACAAAAAAAAGTAGATGATACTTGTGCTTTTTTTACTTGGAAGCGGATCTTCTTTTGGGTTTTATTTATTTTTTGTTTAAACGGACCTTTTAACCTTTAATTTGTCTCATAAAAAACATAGTGGTCGAAATTATCCTGGTACTTCATCCGTCTCTTCACTTCCGTTCTTACATGTTTTTAGTGATTTTTTTTGTTTTAAATAAGCGTAAGTTTTTACTTTTATCATTGAAGGAAAGTGTTATTCATGAGCTTTTCTTTCTCTTTTTCTATACCCTGCACTATGGAAGCTTTTGAGACTAAAATAGTGGAAAAGCAACTCAGTTTTCAAATCAGGGAGCGTTGCGATTAATGATTTAAGGCAGGGTTTTCTAAACTTTTAGAATGGTGTACAATTTAAAATTCTTGCTATTTCGGTGCCAAAGCTACTACCTAACTCTTAAAAGTGTTTTATTGTACTATTAAATTGTATTAACTTCTTCTGTTCAAACTCAAAATGAAGCATCATGATTACACACTACATGGCCACTAATCACCGGACACTTTCAATTTTA
The DNA here is from genome assembly GCA_963932465.1 of Maratus speciosus. NCBI lineage: Eukaryota > Metazoa > Arthropoda > Arachnida > Araneae > Salticidae > Maratus > Maratus speciosus. Next base: position 270,760,782 of record OZ010795.1, read on the forward strand.
GACATTTTGTCGAATATTTCAAAATATTCTTTTTTTTTAATAATCGTAAATTTTTACTTTTATCATTGAAAGAAAATGTTATTCATGAGCTTTTCTCTCTCTTTTTCTGTGCAATACACTATGTAAGCTTTTGAGACTGAAATAGTGGAGAAGCAACTCAGTATTGAAATCGGAAAACGTTGCGATTAATGATTTAAGGCAGGGTTTCCCAAACTTTTAGAATGGTGAACAACTAATTTAAAATTCTTATTATTTCAGTGCCAAAACTACTGCCTAATTCTTAAAAACGTTTTATTGCGCTATTAAAATGGTATTAACTTCTTTTGTTCAAACTTAAAAAGTAGCATCATGATTATACACTATATGGCCACTAATCACCGGACACTTTCAATTTTAGACATTTTGTCGAATATTTATAAATATACTTGTCGGATCCTTCTGGAACTTCAATATTATAAAGAATATGTTTGACCTTATATTTATCAACGTCGATTTGATAAGAAGGACAATTAGGGGCCAAAAAAATATTAAAGAAAAATAATATTTAGAATTACCCTGTAAAATAAATGCACGAAATGATCTATCGCTACAGCATACAAATGTGTGTATATTGTACAATATGTGTATTCATTTATGTAAGAATAGCACTTATTCATGGAGATATAACGACTTTTTTTAAAGTTAAAAATTTTTTTGCATGTTTTTTGCTTATATTGTGCAGGGTTTTCAACCAAATTTAACGCCAGTTTCAGAAAATGTGGCAAACTGTACTAGAAACCATATAGCACAATTGGAATATAAATATATTAAATATTTGATGAAATATGTGTGAAATATATTTTATCTGCGTATGCCCGAACGGTAAGAAAGATTATTTTTTTTCATGATTTAATAGTCAACTCTATGGAGCAACTCATATAAAGACAGTCAAATATCGTGAAAATTCAGAACCATATCAGCGGTACAGTGATCGGATTTTTAGATGTTCCCTAAAAGCAGCGTAATTATAAAGGATTTTCCATAAATTGTCATTTTTGATTAATTTTTTTAAAATTTTTTATTGATGCTACAACTCTTTTTTGGAAAACCACCAGAACGAGCCTATTCCAAGAAAAAAAAAGAAGTATCAAAATCGAAGCATTTGTTCCAAATCTACTCATTGATATTCATTAAGTACTAACTCCTTTGCTTAAAGTCAGTTAATAAAAAATGACAATTTGTCGAAAATCCCTTATCATTAATCTGCTTTTATGGAGCAACTAAAAATCGGTTCACTTTATCGCCGATATCTTTCTGAATTCTCATGATATTTGACTAGGTTTTTTATATGAGTTGCTCCATAGTGTTGACTTTAAAATCCTGAAAAAAAAAATTCTTTATTATGTCCGCGCATGCGCAGATAAAAAATATTTCATACAACTGCTCATATTTCATTAAATCTTTAATATATTTATATTCCAGTTGCACTATGTTGTTTCTGCTACCTTTTGCCAAATCTTCTTAAACTTGCGTTAAATTTGATTGAAAACCCTCCATGATATTGCAAAAACCAGGCAAGTATTTTTTGTATTTTTAAAAAAGATCGCTAGTCCTCATGAATAGACGTGCTATTTTTACACAAATGAATACACCTATTGTACGTTATTTACATATTTGTATGCTGTAGCAATAGATCATTTCGTGCATTTTATTTTGCAGGGTGATATATTATTATTTTCCTTTGATTTTTTGTTGGCCCCCAAATTCTTCTCTATATCAAATCGACATTGTTAAATATGAGGTCAAACATATTCTTTATAATCCTGAAATTCCAGAAGAATCCAACAAGAAAATATTTAAATATTCAACAAAATGTCTAAAATTGAAAGGGTTCGGTTATTGAAGGACATATAGCATATATTAATATTACAAAGTTTTACGTTATAATCGGCAATGCTTTTGACATACTGACTTACACTGAGTTGTATGCATAAACTTTGCTCGTGTAACTACTGTCAAATGTGAATTTTCTTAACCAAGCACAGCTTTCTCATGCGCGATTCAATATTTCTGATTTTCAGTTATATGTCTGGGTAGGGTAGTGTGATGTAAAAGTGCAGGCGATAAGAGTGCGCATTCTTCGTAACAACATACTGGTGTGAAGTTTGTTGTTAATTTTAGTATTTCAAGCGTGGTCGAGGCTGTTTGGTACTCCAGAAAAAAAATAGTGATTGAGTTTAAGGGAAAAAAGATACAAAGTTTGACATCAAGATAACCACTTTTGATGTTTTTTTTTTTTTTTTTTCAATTTGAACTTGCTAAAGTTTCTAAACTATACAGGGTGCAGCAGGCATATTCACAATACCTACTCGGTTCAGATTCGACACTCGTATTTCTCACAAGGAAGGTCTCCTTCCCGGGCATATTCAGAATATTTTGAAAAAATTTCCAATTAAGCTACTTATGTATGTATTAAAGTATGTATGTATCAAATTTAGTGGCGAAATTACAGTATAAAGACTGTAAAAAAAACAAAGACTTTCGAGTATTTCGCGTGAAAAGACAAAAGCATCATGCGATTTGGCGAGCAGCACTTTTCCTCGCCAAAAGAAAACAATTTTAATGCATCTGAAAATTGCTGGTTAATTGATTTTGAGAAAGCGTGTAAATAATATTTAAGGGGACACAGTACCCTTTAAACTACTTTTTCGATTTTGAACAATGCTGTAATATACTTAAATATAATGTCACTACAGATATTAGGTACTATAAAGCAAATATAATTTCATATAATTTAAAAAAAAAAAATCTTGTAGAACGGCCTATTTAACTAAAATTTAAATTTAAAAAAAATATATTTTTAAAAATCCCTACTACTTTTTTAAATATGAATATTTTTGCTTCAAAATTTTTTTCCATATTCCTTAGATAATACTACATACATAAAACTGTGCATGGATTTTTAGATGTATGGGATATTACATTTAATATCAATGTTTTTCTCTTTTGTATAGTAAAAAATCAAGGAAAAATAATTGAAATTAATGAATTTAAACTTAAATAATGAGAGAGTTTAATACATATATTTTTTTTGTATTACATATTTATGCTGCTTGTTGCTGCAGTTATATTTATCACTGTAAAAATAATTTCGTATAATTTAACTCTAGGCTAGATGGCCATAGTTTTTAAAGATTGAAATAAAAATTCTTAGAATGCAAATACAAGAAATATTTATGCATATTTAAAATTCTTATACATATACTCATAATATTTTATGCAAAAAATAATTAAATATTGAAAACAGAAAGTATTGAGCAATATTGAAATTAAAATGGCAGATGGCCATCTCTCCTTAAAGCCGAGGAGAGATGGCCATCCAATACAAGATAGAAAAAGTGAAGTTAAATAGCAAAAAAATAACACATTTCATATATTAGGTTGAGCAAAAAGTTTTGGGAAATTTTTAATCTAATAGTTACCAGAATTTGTATCGTATATAGGAGTACTAGTGGTATATGTATAGGAGTTCAGGAACTTTGGCTCCAAAATGCCTAATGAACGGTATGATTTGCGTGTGTTGACCCGCCATTATTAGAGAAAAGGCCTAAAGATTCGGAAAGCTGTCCATGAGATTAATGAGGATGAAAGTGATGGTAACGGCGACGAACTTAGCAAGCAAATCCGGAATCTGGCAGAACGGTGAAAGAAAGTCATGGACTATGATGGTCTCTACTTTGAAGAATAGTCCTTGTTGCTTTTGTTGTTAATTTGCGCATAACAACGCAACTTTCATAAATTTCCCAGAACTTTTTGCTCATCCCAGTAGTTAATCATGAAAAACATATAGAAATTTCTAAAGATGCAGTTATATGATGGAAAATGAGTGAATAAAACTCGAATAAACAAAATTTGAAGTATAATTTCTATACTTCAATTTTCGTAAAATCTTACTACATGTTTGGCAAAGGTCTTGATAATTTGTACACGTTTCATGGAACCACTTCAGGTACCTTATGCATTGTATCCAGACATCGTTTTTGGATGTGATATTATATTGTTTTGCACAACCAACACAGTGATCCTAATCCAATTCTATTTACTCAGAATCTGTAGAATTTGATCATTTAAATGTATTTCGTTTTCTTCGCTATTGGAAATGTCGTGGTTTTTTTTTTTCCTCGCATTAATTTTAGACTTATTACGGTAATTTAGTTTATTTATCAACTTTATCAGTTTCTGTTATGAAAGTTTCCGACTATAACACTATTTTCAGGTCTTATTATATTATTATTATTATTATTATTAAAATATTTATGTTAGTTAAAATTTAAATAATTATATCAATTAATATATTTATAAACATAAACGTTATACATTTATTTTAAATTTAATTATATTTAGTTAAAATCATCACTTCGTATAATTTTGAAATATTGATTAAAGGTGGCCATCTCTCCTGAAATTGAAGGACTGATGGTCGCGCAATTTAAAGCATCAATAGAATAGCCATTGTATAAGTCTCTGTTTTAGGCTTAGAAGTGTAAAAATTAGATTACATACATGCCTTAAAAGTCCATATAGTAAAAATTATATATATATACATGTACTGCAAAACATTCAGACACCTAAGTCAAAAAAAAATATATTCAACCACTAAATTAAATAAACATTAAAATTACACTTACTTTTAATAATAGAAAAACACAACTGAACGTCTCAATAAATAATCTCGTTGAACTATTTCATACAAACAAAGTTTATGTTGCAATCTATGATCAAGGTTTGGAAATATTTAGACTGGCCATCTCTTTCCTATGGTCATCTATCCTAGAGTTACCCTATAAAAAATATGGTACTTTTCGGTTAGCCGGGCGCCAGTGTTATATATATATATGTATGTATATCTATATACACATATATATGTATATATACACACATATATATATATATGTACACATATAGCTTCTATATATGTATATATAGGTATACATACATATGTATATATAACACTGGCGCCCGGCTAACCGAAAAGTACCAAAAAGATTTTCATATTGAAAAATATATTTTCATATATTTAGGCGTATTTCAAAATAAAGGCCAGATGAAGAATGCTGCAGTTTTCCATTTCAATATCGGAGACGTTTTTGTTTCTATAGCGACAAAATTGAATCGACAGTGCTTAATTGGACGTTCAATGGCACCACCAAACATGATGATTTCAAAGTATGTTGTAGGAGTCATACCACTAATTATTCTGATGAAAGGGTTTCTTCAAATGGGCCTTAGTTTTTGAAAAATTGGGGATTAAAGTTCAGCGTATATTTCAAATACCCATTAGTGTAACTTGCTGTATGTGAATTCGTGGTGCCGCGGTGTCGTGCGAGCTTACGGACCAAGATATTGCGGGCTCGATTCCGCTTCCGGGCATTTTTTTTCTTTTTTACTCATTTCTATATTTTTTGCACGTTAAAAAATTTAAGCAGAATTGGGCATTCTACACCTTTGAACTTTGATATTTTCTTAATAAACTACATTTACATTTTCATGGCAATTTACTTTTCTCTTCAATTTTTAAACTAATATTTTTATTTACAAAACTCCAAAACTAATTTATGCCTAAAACTTTTTTTTTTAATTAATTATTACTTACATTTTTTTTATTTTAAGCACAATTTTGAAATAATAATTTTTCTTTTTTCTATCTTTTCTTTTAAAACTTTATGGAATTTTAAGGGAAAATTTATCATTTTCTTCTATAAATTATACAAAATAATTTTCAGGTGCAATTTCTGAAACGTATTTGGGATTAGATAATTCAAATAATGCATATCTTCGAAAGAGTAGTAAAATATTAAAGCAGTGATGCTTAAATGCAAGTTTTTTACCGGTTGTACAAATTTTAATAATCTGTAAAATACATTTATCTTTAAAGTTCAGCCTCAACATCATTTTTCGTTTGCACAAATATAAAATGACAGATTACATTAAAAAATATATTTTTTTTATTATAACAAATAAAAACACTCTCTACGTGATTCATAAAAATTCAACTGGATTGCAAAAATTGTTTTTTAATGAGATAAAATTTACGATACATATAAATATATTTATATATTTTTTAATCGTCTGCTTTGCTTTTCTCGGTAATATTGGAATAAATAAAAATTTCTCTTATTGACCTCGTTAGCTTCTTTTGCAGGCAAATAGAAGATTTGAAATATTGCTATATATAGGGAAAATTTCGGTATGAAAATTAAAAGAAGGCTACAGATTGTGACAGATTGAATGCTAAAGATTGTGTTATGGAAGGAACCAGCGCTGATGCGGGAAATTCTCGTTTGGAAGAGAAACAAAAAGGCCGAATTACAAATGCATTAAAATATTGCAAGACGTTGTTACAAAATGATGATCTGTTTACAAATTAGAATATCAATAATTAATAAAATATTTGTGAAAATTATTCACTGTTTAAATTAATTATTGTGATTTTAATTACTTTAGGTGGTTTAAAATACTAAATGTCTGGGAATTACAGTTATTAAATTACTGAAACAGTCAGGGGTTTAGAGGGGTAATAAAAAAGTCAGAAATAAAAAAAGTTTTGGAATAGTAATGCATAGATTCATATATTTCTCGCTATTTATAACAGGACTCCAAGGAACTATTCAAATATGAAAGAAATAATACTGCTGGTTGAATGCTTTGTAAACTAAATAAAATAATTTCAAAATAAAACCGCAGAACTGATGTTTGAGGCCACTGATCTGCAGATTTACTAGTTTCATTACTACAATAAATTTAATTACTATTTTAATATTGGAATTTTTTCTCTCTTTTGTCAGAGATGAATAAGCAAACATTTAAGACAGAAAATAAAAGATTTATTTTTAACAACAACAATAGATTTATTTTTTGAATTGAGCCCTATGAGCCCTTCTTTTTTCTATGGCCTTAACCCTTTGCGCTCCGAGAGATTAGAATTTTAAAAACATGCTAGAAAAACACTTAAAATATGATTTGGGGACTGTCTGAAATTGAACTATGTGATTAAAAAAAATTTAAATACACCCTTTAGGCTGGGGGACGTTTTTCTACCATCAGAGCTCTAGGACATTCATTTCAACACGCAAATACAAGAAATGACAATGCAAAGTTATTTTAAAATTACTATAATTGCTAAAATTTCAACATATTTTAAGCAGTTACATTGTTTAAACAAATTCTAAAACTATTAAAAATTTTAAAAAATTATTAAATGAGAAAATTAAAAATTTAAAAAATTTAAAATCATAATATAAAAATACAAACTAATCAAAAACATATTAAATTTATAGATGAAACAGATGTTAAAAATATTTAATTTTTGTTTAGAAATATTCAAAACATAATAAACTCGTCAATCTGCTAAATTAAACACAAATTTAGATTCCTTGGAATTAAATTATAAGCATCCATATTTTGGCTCTGAAACACTGTCTAATGTGTAAGTGGTAGTGTTGCCACCTTCTGACAAATCACTTTTTCTTGTCCTTAGAGCTCTGGTTGTAGAAAATTCTACCATCCCTTATTTTTATCCCATGTAATTAATTAAGTTTTCAGTTTAGTAATTTATATGCAATTATTTTTAAATGTGTGAAGCGCCCAAGAGAAAAAATGTTATTACCTTTGAAAAATATTTCTTTATAATGCTTGAAAAATACAAACTTTCTAAATCTTGAAAATTGGAGTGTTTTAAGATCTCATTAAAAACCAAATAGATATTGGCATAGAGTAATGCTGCCATCTAGATATGAAGAAGACACATAAAACCTGAAAAACGCAATTTTTGCTTTTGAAATCGAGTGATTTTGATTGAAATTAAAAATGTTTGACTTTATGTGGGTGAAAATTCACCTCGCTGAGCTCAAAGGGCTAAGTAATTTTCTGTTTCCTGATTTGTTTTACTGATTACCAGATTATAAAATATGCAAGGCAGAGTTATAAAAAAAATTAATTTCATTAAAATATTGAAAGTTTTATTAACCACATGAAATTAATTAAAAGAAGCCAATTATAAAAAATTTCGGTATTATTAAATTCTGGAAAGTAAATTAAAAAATTAAATTTTATTATTTAGGTTTTCAGATCAAGTCAAAAGATTTTATGCATTATAAACATTACTGAAATTGCATTTTTAGCAATGTATATATGGAGTGTTCATCACTGGAAATTGACAAATTAAGCATTCCAGTAATGGACACGGTTCTTAAAACCTTAAAAATAAATGAAATTTTCTAAATGCCCATTAGTATATAAAATTCAAAGTTTTCTATTACTACCAAAACAAAAACATGCAAAATTAAAAAATAAATAAAAGATATATAAATTTATTACGTGAAGCCAGCTCTTAGCATCTTCATTACGATTTTCACTGAAGAGCAGCGAAACTTCGAAACATTATTTTCTGCTTCCTGATTGGTTTGATTCAGAGTGTCAACAATAAGCCAAATTATAAAATATGCAATGAGGAGTTATGAAAAAAATAATAAAAGCTAAATTTGTATTGGTTATTTTTTATAAACCAAAAACATTTAGGGGTGTCCATTACTGGAAGGGTATATATTACTGACACATCTACCCTATATAATATATTAATAATATTAATTTATTAACTCATTTTTTATACTAATATATAGGTGACGACACAGAATTTACAGCACTGGGCAATGAATGCGGCTGCCTGTTTCCAATCGGATGATTCCCATTTTCTAGCAAGTTCGAGCTGCGTAGAAAGATTTAAAAAGAACTATGGGATCAGACAACGTAAAGTGACGAAGTTTGTGAGTCACAAAGACGTTGCAATAATTGAAGAGATAATGGAAGCTGCTGAAAAATTCTGCGTGCAAACAAAACTTCTAATAAGTAAATTTGACATAGATTATGTTATAAATACTGACCAGATTGGTTGTCAGTACCAAACAACCTACAACAGATCACTTGCTGAGCGTACGGGGTGCCAAATCTGTTTTCGTCAAAAGAAATCTGAATCAATTAACTCATTCTTACACAGTCCAGTATGCTCTTACAGCATCTGGAAAAGTTTTACCATTTGTTTTTATCGGCTTACGTGAACGATCTTGCGCGTGTGGACCACTTGTTCAAAAGAAGGTAAATGAATTAAATACCACTTTCAAAAAAAAAAAAAAAATTGTTACGTGTTCTAAATCAGGTAAGTTGACAAAAGAAATTTATGGACACTATTTAAAAACTTGTCTTCTTCCTTATGTTAAAAATCGTGACTTTCTTTTGATAATTGATTCGTGGGCAGACCAACCAGATTCGACAATGTATAGTAAAGTGGGGACAGATGCCGCAGTTTTCTTTTCTTCTTGTAAAATGTACCATAAGGCAAAAAGCAACAAACTAAGTACGCTGTAAAAAAAAATCTGTAAAGTTACTAAAGTTTTTCAAGGAAACTGGGATTCCTAAAACTTTTTATGTAACGGCAACAACAAAAATTCCTGTAACAGACGCACTTTTGCGCCGAAAATAAAAAAATCTGTAAGGTTACTAGAAATTTTTTAGGAAACTGGGTTGCCTAGAACTTTACATGTAACTGCAACCCAGGTTACAGATAAAATTTTAGTAAGATTACTGTAATTTTAGCAGATTCATTTGTACAGTTACAGATTTCTGTAGCTTTACAAAAACTAGTTTTGTAGATTTGCAGATTTTTTTGTACAGTTACAGATGAAAGTTTAGTAAGCATGTAACTTTACATCTGTAGAACTACAGATTTTTTTTTACAGTGTACCAGAAATCATTGATCAAACCCTTTAAAATCTAATTTCTATATTAAACAAGTTAAAACCCTCTTAATAAAACAGGCATAATTATTTTCCCATAGGTCCTTTTTTAACATCATTTTTTTATGTGCTGGATAAGATGCCGCATGGGGTGTGGGACAGATGCCGCATGGATAAAAATGCTAGGCTGTTATTTTTTTCAAGCAAATCACATTTTTATTTTCTCAAACTACTTAAAATGAAAATAAATAACAGTAAACTTACAAAAATTATATATATTACTAAATTGTGAAACGTTTAACGAAAATGCAAAAGTATAATCTCTATAAACAAAACTTAAGACAAAAGTGAAAATGAAAAGAAAATCATTTGAATTTACATGAATGGGTAGCATAATTACTGGAAACAATAGACAGCATAATTACAAAAAGATATAAATCACTGGTTTACATCCAGGGGAACATTTCAGTTTATTCTTAATGTAAGTATTAGTTCTATTCTATTTAGGCCCTAACCTGTTTATTTTTTACCTTTCTTCTCATTCTTTGATTTTGTATTCCCATTCGCCCACAATCACACCACACTACCCGTTGCAAAAGTAAAGTAAGCGTTTTTCCTGCAGCTATCGATTGAATTTGATGCACTGAATCCTGACCGCTTTAGACTTTTCTCCTTGATAAGACTCCAGACACTCAACATATGCAGAGTCATCAAATTCCAATCCAGTTCTGCCATCAGAATCCATAAAAGGAACAATTTACACATTGTCGGAAGATGACTCATATTTTAGTTTTTTCCTCAAGTAAGGCGTTTTCAAGTTGATCTTACCCTTCCATTTTTTACACATTTTACTTTCGCCAAGTAGTAGTTCTTTGACGGTTTCTAGTTTCTTTTGTTTTTCATTTCCTTCTTCTTTTTTATTGTTTATAAACTCTGTGCTTGTAATATTTGCATCCTTTTACTTTCTCTTACTTGGCTGTATAGGTCTTTTGACCATTGGGGTAGGAGATATTTTGTTTAACAGTTTAGATGGTGAGAATTGTAAGCGGCCTACGTTTTCCTTATTCACACATGGTGAACCAACATTGTTGCTGAGAATATTTTGATAAGTAGCAGAATGCGCTAATATACATTTATTTAAATGTAAGTTCTACTTAAATCGCAGTGATGAATTTATTGAACCGAAAAACAAAAATATATTTTGCGGCATCTGTCCTATAGTGGCGGGTAAGATGCCGCGCCGCCATTTTGTTTTATGTGAGCGACGCGAGAGAAAGGCAAGCACATGTGTGTATTCTACGAGGAACTAGTCTATAGTTGCAATCGATTTTGGGATGAAATTTCTGTTTATTTTTCTTAAAATATGTAATAAAACTTCATTAGAATAATTTTAGCAACTTACCACGCAGGTTCGAGCCATAAAAACTGGCATAAATATGTAAATACTGACAATTAAGCAATGGAAACGCATACAACACATCAGACAGCACAGAAGAACACTACGAACTTCTAAAATTGGTCTAGGGAACGCTAGTGTCGCCTACACAATCTCTGCGGCATCTGTCCGACCGCGGCATCTGTCCCCACTTTACTATATGATGAGATCTTCTAAAATGAAAATGGAGATGTATCATGTGTAAAAAAGGTAATTCCACTAAGATGTACTCCCATTTGCTAGCCATGTGATGTCTATTTTTTTCGCCAAGTAAAAAATTTCATCAAAAGTTTGCAAAATGCAACAAGTTAACTAGGCAGCCAGAGGGAAATAGCCTCAAGAAAAGACATTATAAAAATTCATTCAATTATATTACACCAATTTAGCTCCCCTCACTTTCGGCCCAGGATAAGATACGCATGGTCTGCAGCAAAACAAATAAACAGCAGAGAAATTTTCAAAAATCTAAATGATTTATACTTTCCGACAACATTGTTAAAAAAATCATGTTCGCGTAAAAATGTTGCTTTTGTAAATTGTGCTATTTGTTACGTAATTTTATGTTTTGAATGTTTTTACGATAAGTATCAGCCAACTAATTGTGTATTTTACAGTGATGATTAAGATTATTTGTTTTTTACACTTTAATGTATTTTTAATATATTTGTATCACCCAACTAATTGTGTATTTTACAGTGATGATTAAGATTATTTGTTTTTTATCCTTTAATGTATTTTTAATATATTTAGCTCAAATAAAATCTTAAAAATCATATATATATTATATTCATTTTAAATTCTTTTTTATATATTTATTGTAAATCAAGGATTAAAAGACAAAAATAACATTCCTTTACCTGTTTCTCCAATGATGTTAAAAATATGCGTGATTAATAAAAAATCGCTTTTTAAATGTTTTTACAATCAATATCACACATTAAATGTATATATATTTCCAATTATACAAATGATGATTAAACTTTTTTTTATTTTAAACTCTTAATGCATTTATTAATATATTTATTACAAATCAAGCATTTAAAGAATACAAATTATATTAATTTGTGCAATTTTTAAAAAAGATGAGATTTCAGACATAAGTTAGTTTGGATTTGAGTCTAGATTAAAATTTTCTGAAAAAAATATATGGATTTTCATGAAAAATTCATAAACGTAAACTTAAGTTTTCAAGAAAATATCAAAAATTTCAAAACTGTATAAGTCCCAAATCTACTTAAAATTTGTAACGTGTAAAAAAGAATAAAAGTGCCCCAGGGTGGGATCGAACCGCACTGTCCTGGTCCGTAAGCTCGCACGCTACCACTGAGCCACGAATTGACATACAGACAGTTATATACTAATAGGTATTTGAAATTTACGCTGGACTTTAACACCCAATTTCTAAAAAACTAAGGGCCATTTGAAGAAATTTTTTCATCAGAATAATTAGTGGTATAACCCCTACAACGTACTTTGGAATCATCAAAATCTGTGCGCATCATGTTTGGTGGTGCCCTTGTTAGTTTTGAGATTGAAACAATTTTAATGAATTTAAGTTTTGCTTTAATTCATAAAATTTCATAGTTAACTTACATTATAAATATATATATGACAAAATTAGAGTTAAAACAAATTAAAACTGACAAAACTTAGTTACTACTTAGTTATTATATTAAAAAAATATGAAAATTGATTTGACATTAAAGAAATAACAGACACAACAATGTTACCATACGAAAAATGCACCTGATGCGAAAATTCATGAGTGATTGTGCTTCTGGACTTTTTCTAAACCCTGTTTCTTTCTAATAGTAATATTCGCCTTATAAAGTACGAGATCAAAAGATGCGACGATTACTGTTTGGAAATATAGATTAAAATAATCCAAAGACACAACTACCCTGAAAACGAGTATTAGTTATGTTGGCTATATTGTGCTAATATTTGCATTCATCCCTAACAGTGTTGCCAATTTAGCGGAATTCTAAATTCAAAATCTCTACCAGTCTTTCTAAACAGTATTTTTATTTTATTTAATCGACGAAAGTCTGCCATTAAATAAAGAAAAAATTAATATTAAAAATTTCTGATATATATTTTAAATACAAAAATAAGTTTAATTTTAAGCTCTGATCGCTATCGACGATACTTGATTAGTAATACTGAATACCAATATTGGTCAAGTATTGGATTTACATTGGAAATATTTGTAATGAAATGCCAACACTTTAAATTGTAACTATCTCCAACAAAATATCAATATTGCAAAAATATTTACTTTATGTTGGAAATATTAATTTTTTGAAATTGCAAAATATTTTTTGCTAATTTACATATTGCACATATTTGTGCAATATTGAAAAAAAATTTGCAATTTCGCTACTAATATTTCTATTATAAAGTAAGTATTTTTGCATTTTTTTTGTAACTTTTATTTTATGTATTACAAACAAATAAAAAGTGAACATTTTATTTACTTAACTGAAAATTTTAAACATTTAAAAAAATTAATATAATGCACAATGAATACAAAGGCATTTTATTATCCGTTTTGACATACACTTTAGCAAAACATTTTCACACTTTCACACTTATAATATTATTAGAATTAGGATACTATCATTATTACATAGAGATAATAAGACAATAACTTCTTGCAAAATATTCAAAATTTCTTACCAGAAAAATATATTGAGAAATATCAGTGTCAAATCTGAACCGAGTAGGTATTGTGATTATGCGTGCGGCAGGTATTTGAAGAACACACGTTATAGGTGAAATATCATCCTATATATCATAGTTACAAACTTTTTTCTGTTACATGTAAACATTTCAGAACCCAGACTAACTGAGGAAATGATGAGGCATGCTGTCACTGGCTCATTGGCTGAAGAAAACTTCGATTGAGAGACTGCACCATTTTAGAAACTCGCCTGGTCATTCGCATTTAATGTAAGGAGAGAATTTAAGTCTGCCAGGTTTGATGTGGCAAACGTTTCATGCAGGAAACGACATTGTCAGCAATATGAAATCATACAGATACCGGAATTCGTCAGTCAAATCGATGAAAATCCTGCGAAGTCGATCAGCGCACTCGCTAGGGAGATGCATGTTGATGAGGCCACAATTTGATGAATGATTCATGATAACCTTCGTTAGAAATCATACGGGATGAGGAGAGTACAGTTCTTGCCCGAGAGAGCCAGGAATAACCGCCTGACCAGAGACAAGCGCCTCCTTAATAAGCTGAAACATCAAGAGGAGCCAGGAATACTCTTGTTTCTTTCCAATAAGAAAAACTTTGCCCGGGTCAAGAAAGTGAACCGCAAAAAGATCGGTGATGGTGTAAAATCACCGAAGAGGTTCCGACAGACAAACACAGAAAATTTCCGGCCTCACCGATGATTCTGGGGGGCCTTGACAAGCGAAGTCGATCTGATGCCTCCACATTTCTTTCTTCAGGGTGCAAGAGTCAACGCCGTTGCTTATAGCGATGTGTTAAAGCACGTGATTATTTCTGTAACACGTGGGAAGCCGTACGTTTTTTAACTGTCCTATCCCATACAGCCCTTACAAACCAAAAGTGGATGGGCAATGTCATCCTCCAGTTGTTCGCCCCCCAGCTACCCAGATATTAGCCGAATGGCCTATTACGTGTGTGGCGTAGTTGAGAGAAACTCCAATAGTCACCTACACAACAATATTGCGGCTCTGAAGGGAGCCGTTGTGTATGCAGTGGCAAATGTTCCCATCACTCATCTGATCATTACCTGTAATCGGTTTTGACAGCCTGTAGAGGCAATTATTGTGGTTGGTAGTTGTTTCAATGAATGATGTCATCCAGTGTGTATGTGGTAACCTGTACAGAACGTTAAAATAAAAAAAATGCTGTATCTCTAGTGTATATTGCTGTTTGAAAGAAGGAATGATTTGTTCTGAAATACCTGCTACACCCTGCACATGCTTCTAACAATTTTGTGTTGGCTTTGAATAACAAAATTATGAAAGTGTTCGAGGTAAACAAGAAAACTTCCTGATGTAATAAGAGAGGCTGCCAACTCAAATATCGCACAAAATTAAAAATTGTAAATGTTTGCATTTACCTACATGTGATTTTTTGTTGATTATTCCCAATAGTTTTCCGATTATTTTAAAATATTTACTGTAGTTTATTGCTTGGATATTAAGAATAAATCAAGTAATTTTGACACATTCATTATTTTTTTCTTTATAGTCAGTTGCTTCAAAAATGCGCACTCTTGTAACTTCTTACACTACTTAATTTATTCCTATACTTTATTTTTATATAAAGAAGTGCAAAAAATGTATTATATGATAGGAAATTTGTGGTAAACAAGAGCAAATTTTTTATGATTTTGGCAGAAATGAAGAGATACCCTTTTCTCCCAACCAGCAAATCTTTGTCAATCCGTTCTCCTGAAGATGTTCTGAAGAATTCCATTTCACAAGAAAATGTTCCTTTTCTTGTTTTTGTTTGTAATTGATAGTGGCTAGAAATTAAGAAAAAAAAATCCCTGCCGGCTCGGACTACAGGCGCAGGCAGTGGCGCCAGCTTATATGGGCCCATGGGGCACGAGCACACCCAATAATTTGATCTCTCCGCCCACCCAATTTCAATTGATTTAATTTGTAATTAATTATTTTATTTATTTAATCGCTGAAATGAAATTTGGTTTTATTAACGTTCTTAGAATAATTTTGTTTGAAAAATAGTAAGGACATTTTCAATTAGACTTACAGGAGCACTGAAAACTCCTTCAGCGGATGTATAGTTAAATTTCTCACGAAAACAAAATTCCTGCATATTTTGCCATCTGATTTGATGTCTTGATTTAATAAAGCACTTAGGTGACTAAAATTTATGCTTTTCTTAACATTTAGGTTTTGCACTTTCAATAGTTAAGAATTCCAATGTTTTTAAAAATAAATATTAATGTATTTATAGGGAATAACGTATAAGAATATAATTTAATATAATTATTTATAAAATTATAATTAAATTATAATAATTTAAATATTTGCTTAGAAAAAACATAATTTATTTTCGAATTATCTTTAGTCATTCGCTCCTCCCCTCTCTCTCTCCTCACACATACACACTAAGGAAAAAAAGATTATATATGTGTTATTTTACTCAAAAAGTTTTGAGCCCACCCAATATTTTTTGAAAAGTTGGCGCTACTGCACTTTAAAAAAAAAAATCTGTAAAGTTACTAAAGTTTTTCTAGGAAACTGGGATTCCAAGAACTTTTTATGTAACGGCAACAACAAAAGTTTATGTAACAGACACACTTTTGCGCCGAAAATCAAGAAATCTCTAAGGTTACTAATAGTCCAGCCAATGGGGGATTTTACCTGGCAAAATTAATCTTAGTTCTAGTTATCGGCTTACTTTATGTTTTTGGGTTCGCTGAATCCGAATTTTTAACTTCCCATCAAAATTTCCCCCGGCAACTCCCCTAAATTTTGGTAAAATGCCCTCAAAAAAGGTTTTTATTAAATCAATTTTTTTATTGTTTTATGGAAAAAGTATCTATAAATTCAGAAAGTAGACAAAATTTGCAACAAATAAGATATATGACATTATGACGTAGGATGAATGGGGAGGGGGGATCTGCCTTGGAGCATGCGCCGCGGTGCTGCGTGGATTAAGTTGCACAATACCACTTAACCACTCATATCGTTTACATTCGTCCTACCGTCTCCCCTCCGAACATTCCCTATAAGGCTTACTTTAAGTTTTTTGGGTCGCTGAATCGGAATTTTTAACTTCCCCCCAAAATTAGTTGTTTTTAAATTAAATTTTTTATTGTTTCAGGCAAAAAGTGTGTAGAAATTAAAAAAGTAGACAAAATTTGCAACAAATAGAATAAATGGCATTATCACGTAGGATAAACGGGGAGAGGTGGGGGGCTGCCTCGGAAGATTCCCCGCGCGCTGTTCTCAAAAACCTAATTTTTTCAAAAAATCAATTTTTTGGGGAAGTTGCCGGGTGAAATTTTGGTGGGAAATTACAAATTCGGATTCAGCGACCCAAAAAACATAAAGGGAGTCGAAATCTAGAACTAGCATTAATTTTGCCAGGAAAAATTGTCTATTTCTTGGTCTTGCATAACTTAGTGCATGTAGTGCCACAGTGCATGTTCAGAGGCAGCCCTCCTCTATCCGTTCATCCTACGTCATAATGTCATATATCCTATTTGTTGCAAATTTTTGTCTACTTTCTGAATTTCTACATACTTTTCCCCTAAAACAATAAAAAATTTAATTTAAAAACAACTATTTGGGGTGGGGGTTGCGGGGGGAGTTAAAAATTCGGATTCAGCGACCCAAAAAACTTAAAATAAACCTTATACGGAAAGTTCGGAGGGGAGACAGGAGGGAGAATGAAGTTGAAAATTCGGATTCAGCGACCCAAGAAACATATAGTAAGCCTTTTTCCAGAAATACCATGAATTTTGCTAGGTAGAGCCCCTATATGGTCTGTATTGCTTGGACTATAAGAATTTTTTTGGAAACTGGGATGCCTAGAACTTTTCATGTAACTGCAACCAGGGTTACAGATAAAATTTAGTAAGATTACTGTAATTTTAGCAGATTAATTTGTAAAGTTACAGATTTCTGTAGCTTTACAAAAACTAGTTTTGTAGATTTGCAGCTTTCTTTTGTACAGCTACAGATGAAAGTTTAGTAAGCATGTAACTTTACATCTGTAGAGCTACAATTTTTTTTTTATTTTTTTTTTTTTATTTTTTTTTTTTTACAGTGTGGACGCAAGTAGATTTCGAAGAAAAGTATTAATTTCGCCAACAAAAACTAAATCATGATTAGAGATAAACCCACTTTAACAATTTTATCTGGCCGCTTTTGACTAGTTTTTAATTTCATTTTTATATAAGAGCTGGTTTTATCAGAATTGTGCTAAGGACAGTATTCAAAAAATATTTTCCCAAGCTCAACAACTCGAAATATTCTGACACATTTTCAGATTCATTTTTAAAAGGAAAAATATTAAACTTGCTGACGTGATTTTTTAAAACATTTGTAAGCTACCTAAGTTTTTATTCTTCGCTCAGTTAATTAGAACATAATTCATAAGCGATTATTTTCTCAGTAGGACAATATTTTTCGTTTGCAACACAATCGCTTCACGAAATTCTGCTTTGACATCATTTTAAAAAATATATTCTGCCTGTATAAAAAAATAGACCATTACCGCACATTATATAGTTTCTGTATCAGAGAACCTACCAATTGGATGCGTTTGAAAGCAAAAATTAATTTAAAAATGATTCAGAAAATAAGGAGTTTGGATTTGAGTACATCCTTAATACGATATTTTTTTCTTCAACCTCGATGTATTTTTAACTTGTTTTTGCTGTAAGCATTGGTCCTATCAAAAACTTGTCAATATAAAAGTTGTAGATAACATTAAGACAATTTATAATAAAATAATTGGATTTGATATCTTGAAAATTGACTACGTTATGAATTTTTTTTCTCCCAAAACCCCTTTTTTGCGCCCCTTGAGCTCATTTTTAGTTTTATAAAGTTTATAAATTTAGTTTTAATTAGTTTGTTAAATTCCAACATATTGGAGATACCAATAGGTAGTATTTCGTACGAAATCTACCTAAAAAGAACCTCTAAACTGATGTGCAGGATCTTCGGAAAAATACAGGGAAAAAACCGCTAGTGAAATTTCAGAAAAATTACAAATTCTAAAAAAGTATTCTTTTTGTTCTAAAAAACAATAGATTTTCAGATCGCTCTCCTTCAACTTCTAGACGAGCATGTGCTTACTTAATCATCCACATAATAACTGGTTTCAGCATATCACCTTATTGTATGATCAGTACGAAATCACCGCTTTATTTGATTAATTGTATTGATTTATTATACCCTGTTCTAACAACCACCAAACCTTTGTCAATTCATCCTGCTGAAAATGCTCTGAAGAATTTCATTTCATAAGAAATGAAAATGTTCCTTTTAGGTAGCTTTCATTACAAAAATCTACCTATTGCAGCCGTTCGGAGGAAAGCGTTTTCAAAAAATTTTGGTATATTTTCATCGATCATGACCCCCTGACCCCGAAACCACCCTCCGTTCAAAAGTTGATATATATATATATATATATATATATATATATATCCAAAAATTCGAAACTACGGAACTGATCCAACAATAAATAAACTAAACCAAATGACAACAACAAAATAACTAAAAACAACTAACTTCAAAAACAACATACTTTAAAAACGGCAAACTTTAAAAACATTCAAACTAAAACCAGAAGAAATTGAATCCATGGAGACAGGCGGCATGCACTTGCGACATGCAACTGCGGGGTTAAAACCAGTTTTTATGTGCACAACGCTCCCCAAACAACCTGTCAAGACCAAAAAGAAAAAACTAACAAATCGAATGAGCTGCCTAGACCCATCGAAAACCAACAACTGAACATGAAACCCCAAACAATCGTGCACGCAAACCCTGAACAGTTAAAACCACAGTTACTCCTCTCTTCGCATCCACATTACCTCTAAATCTCTGCGATAAGTCTTACACTTTACGAAATTTCCTAGCAGACTCTTCAAAAATCTCTCAGGATAGCCATGGTGCAATGCCAAAACAAGGATTTTCTATAACAGTAACGTGGCCCAAAATTTAAAAAATGGTGGTAGAGGTGAGAAGAACATAGTCAAATATAAAACCAAATGTTTTTATAACAAAAAACTAAAGGGTGAAGATGGTCTGGACGAACTGAATTTAAAAACTTGTACAGATAAACGTTGTAAAGTGTGTGTATGTGCCGGGGGTATAGTAGAGGTTAATGATAATGGAGAGTATTTAAAATTCTGCAAGGTTTATAATTGTGTCTACAGACTGAGATGTAGAGTTTGTAATATGTCGTACATAGGACAAACTTCAACTCCTTTGAATATAAGAATTAACAACCATAAGACAGACATAAGAAAACAAAAAAAGGGTAATGAGGAACAAGAAATTGAGATTACACATTTTGATAGGCATGGAATTGATAATATTGAGATTTCTATATTGAAAATTGTTCCTAATTAAACTGAAAGATTAATCAGTGAAAGAAATATGATGGTAAAGTATGGTACGGTATACCCATATGGAATGAATGTAAAGTTTGATCAAAGTAATGTAATAAGGAATTTTAGAGAAAAATTATTGGATGTCTCAATCTATGAAAGGACAAAACATATAATGGATTATGACA
Organism: Maratus speciosus; assembly: GCA_963932465.1. Classification (NCBI taxonomy): domain Eukaryota; kingdom Metazoa; phylum Arthropoda; class Arachnida; order Araneae; family Salticidae; genus Maratus; species Maratus speciosus. The sequence goes on from OZ010795.1 coordinate 270,781,255, forward strand.
GGGATAAAAATCATAGGACAAACGTTGATTAAAGAAATTAAAATGTTGCAAGGATGTCGAAAAAGTTATCGAAAATTACAACTCAAACGATAACGAATCAGTAATTAATAACATTATATTTAATGTCAAAAAGAAAATGATACCAGAACTTTTGAGGAATTTGCATAAAAAAACGGGTAACAACAATATTGACATGGCTCTAGATCTATTGAGATTTAGAATAAGAAAACAAAATTTAGATAGTTATGTAAAGAGCATGTATAAAAAAGATGCCGAAAATAACAAAATATACTGTGTCTTGGAGTACATGGGGTCACATCTAAAAGGGGTTAACATTAATAAAGTTTTAAATAAGTATAATAGACTGCTGCCGGATAAAAATATAGAGATTTTTAAGGCTTTTAAATATGTTAAACCGATGGGCAGACTCATATATAATTATAACGACTATGCAAAGGATTTGAAAAAAAGTATCGATAATAGTGTTTGCTATTGTCACGAAGTGAAATTCAACGAATATATAAATCCAACATACGGACACGTATTAACGGGTAGTTTGGATATTGTACATAATAAGAATTTAAGTGAAATCATGAGATACGGGACGAGATACAGGATTAAGAGAATATTAACAAGAAATATGGCAAAAAAAAAAAAAAAACGCTTGAATATGAATTTAGATATTTTTATTCAAAAATTAGTTTATAAATACAATTTGCCTGCTAGTGTTTTCGAGGAATGGAAGTATTATATTTCAAAAGATTTCTGTAGAAATTTTGAGAGTAACTTTGAGGGGGTTTCGGTAAAGTATTATAAGGATTTGAAAGAATCTATAACAGAATTGCAGAATAAATTCATAATTACGTATATAGATAAAGCTAACACAAATTACGCAATTATTTGTAAAACATTATATGGTAAATTACTCACTGAGGCTTATGGTAATGAAATAAACTATGAAATTGTCAAATCAAATAAACAAGTTATTAGTAATAGAGTAAAAGCATATTATAAAAAAATTAAAATAAAGTAAAATAGTACTAGTTTTCCATATTTGGTAATAATTCCAAAGTTTCATAAAGATCCGGTTGCTTTTAGAGCTATTACATGTGGTTTCGGTTGATATTTGGAAAATTGTAATAAGAAATTGTTCAAATTATTAAAAGAGATTTTTGATGAAGTATTAAAAGATAAACCGGCTTGTATAATAAAAAACAGCTTTGAGTTAATTAAACATTTAAATCTAATGAAAAACATTTCAAGTTTAACAGCGTATGATTTTGAAGATTTGTATAATAGTATAGATTTGGACAATCTTAAAATAAAAATTATGGAGTTTTTTAGTAAATATAATTCCTCAACTATCGGACAGGAATGGTTTACTAATTTGTTTAACTTTGTAGTGAGTGAGAACTACTTATATGACGGGAAAATTGTTTACAAACAAGTTAGAGGTATTCCAATGGGGGGATGTTGTAGTTCGATTTTAGCCGATATCTACTTATATATGTATGAGGAACAAATTGATATAAATGAGGATATGAGGTGCTTTCGTTACATTGATGACGTTTTAATAGTCAGATGCAATGATGTGAAAAAAGAAAAAATTGATTGCTATCCTAAAGGTTTAAATTTGAAATTGGAGTCAAAAAGTAAAAACATGGTCAATTATTTAGACATTAATATCGAGATAAAAAATGGTGAGATAAAAACAGATATATATGATAAACGAAAAAGCTTTAACTTTGAAACTATAAAAATCTTAAATTTTGGATCAAATGTGCATATCTCAATATATAGAAATATTTTTATTAACGGGTTAAATCGTATAGATAGATTGACATCAAATACTGGGGAAAAAATTGAAGAACTTTACAAATGGTATATTCTGGCATTGCACCATGGCTATCCTGAGAGATTTTTGAAGAGTCTGCTACGAAATTTCGTAAAGTGTAAGACTTATCGCAGAGATTTAGAGGTAATGTGGATGCGAAGAGAGGAGTAACTGTGGCTTTGACTGTTCAGGGTTTGCGTGCACGATTGTTTGGGGTTTCATGTTCAGTTGTTGGTTTTCGATGGGTCTAGGCAGCTCATTCGATTTGTTAGTTTTTTCTTTTTGGTCTTGACAGGTTGTTTGGGGAGCGTTGTGCACATAAAAACTGGTTTTAACCCCGCAGTTGCATGTCGCAAGTGCATGCCGCCTGTCTCCATGGATTCAATTTCTTCTGGTTTTAGTTTGAATGTTTTTAAAGTTTGCCGTTTTTAAAGTATGTTGTTTTTGAAGTTAGTTGTTTTTAGTTATTTTGTTGTTGTCATTTGGTTTAGTTTATTTATTGTTGGATCAGTTCCGTAGTTTCGAATTTTTGGTTTGGTTTTTGGATATTTTTGATCTGCGAAGTAAGATGGCGAGTCTACCGCTTTTGCGGGTCATGTTAAGTATATATTTTGGCGACAGTTATGAGTTGGTTGTATATATATATATCTGATCTTTGTCACACTGTAACTCTCGTATTTATGAACCGATTTAGATGTAAATCGGTGTGTACATAGTACATACCAATGTCTCGACCGAGTTCGTTGGCCAGCTTCATCCGCCACCTTGTTTCAAAATAGCGGCCATGTAAAATTTTTTTAAAATTAAAATTTGAAATGTGGTTCCAAGAAATTGAAAATGGAAAAATATTTTTTCCTTATGTATTTGACCCTGATACAAAGATTCCGGAGCAGTTTTTGTTTTGCCTATATCTTAGAAAATGGCGTAGTTATAGCACTTTGAATTTCTAGCGTATCATTTTGAAAAGTCCTGATATTTGTCACGCGATAACAGGCGTATTTATGAACCGATATGAATGTATCTTCGTGTGTACATAGTACATGCTAATGTCTCGACCGAGTTCGTTGGCCAGCTTCATCCGCCATCTTGTTTCAAAATGGCGGCCATTTAAAAATTTTTAAAAAATTTAAAATTTGAAATGTGGTACCAAAAAATTGAAAATGGAAAAATATTTTTTTCTTATGTATTTGACCTTAATACAAAGATTCCGGAGCAGTTTTTGTTTTGTCTATATCTTAAAAAATGGCTGAGTTATAGCACTTTGAATTTCTAGCGTAGCTGACATTTTGAAACGTCCAGGTTTTTGTCACGGGATAACATGCGTATTTATGAACCGATATGGATGTAGCTTCGTGTGTACTTAGTACATACTACTGTCTCGACTGAGATCGTTGGCCAGCTTCATCCGACATCTTGTTTCAAAATACTAGCCATTTTAAAAAAATCAAAAATTTAAAATTTAAAATAAGGTACCAAAAAATTAAAAAATTAAAAGATTGTTTTCTTATGTGTTTGACCTTAATAGAAAAATTCCGGAACAGTTTTTGTTTCGTCTATATCTAAAAAAATGGCTGAGTTATAGCATTTTGAATTTCTTTTGTGGCTGACATTTTGAAACGACCTGATTTCTGTCATGCAATAACAGGCGTATTTATGAACCGATTTGGATGTAACTTGGTGTGTACATAGTACATACCAATGTCTCGACCAAGTTCGTTGGCCAGCTTCCTTCGTCATCTTGTTTCAAAAGGGAACATTTAATTTTTTTTTATTAAAAATTTAAAATGAGGTATCAAAAAATTGGAAAATGAAAAAGATTTTTTTTATGTGTTTGACCTTGATACAAAGATTCCGGAGAAGTTTTTGTTTCGCCTATATCTTAAAAAATGGTTGAGTTATAGCACTTTGAATTTCTAGCATGGCTGACATTTTAAAACGGTCTGACATTTGTCATGCTATAACACGCGTATTTATTAACCTATTTGGATGTAAGAAGGCATGTGGATAGTATGTAGCAATGTCTCGACCAAGATCGCTGGCCAGCTTCATCCGCCATCTTGTTTCAAAATGGCGGCCATTAAATTAAAAAAAAAAATTATATTTAAAGTGAAGTGCAAAAAAATTAGAAATTGAAAAAGATTTCTTTCTTAAGTATTTGACCTTGATATAAGGATTTCGGAACATTTTTTGTTTTGTCTTTATCTTAAAAAAATGGCTCAGATATAGCAGTTTGAATTTCTTTATGTGGGTGACATTTTGAAAAATCTGATTTTTTGCCTGCGACAGCACTCCTGTATATCAACCGATTCCGATGTGAGTGATCATGTGCACAGGAATTACTAAGGTCTCGACAGAGTTCACTAGTTAGCCTCATCCACCATGTTGTCTTAAAATGGCAGGAACTTCAAGATATGGCCGAATTTGGCAACCAAATATACGTTAGTTTAAATAAAAGCAGCTTGGATAAAGCTGACTAATTTCGCGAAATTCTCATTCATAATGATTTAGTACTGATAAAAATTAGTATTGAATCTTCTGTAATCGGTTTGCACTAAATTGAACTTCGTGTGTTTGAATAACATAAGCTAGCTTTTTAAAAATAAGCAATATGATAGCTACCTCTTCCTCCCGGCACTGGCCGGAAGGACTTTTTTCTTTTGTTTTTGTTCGTCCTTCATGGTGGTTAGGGATTAAGAAAAAGAACAGAATCTCTGAACTGATGTGCAGGATTTTCTGAAAAATACAGGAAAAACCCCGCTAGTGAAATTTCGGAAAAATTACAAAGAAATTCTAAAAAAGTATTATTTTTATTCTGGAAATCAATAGATTTTTATATTGCCCTCCTTCAACTTCTAGACAAGCATCTGCATAATTAATAATCCACTCAATAACTTGTTTCAGCATATCACCTTATTGTATGATCAGTACGCAATCACTGCTATTTTTGATTAATTGTATTGATTTATTATACCCAGTTCTACCTACCACCAAACCTTTGTCAATTCATCCTGCTGAAAAAGCTCTGAAGAATTTCATTTCATAAGAAATGAAAATGTTCCTCTTTTCTTTTGTTTTTGTTCGTCATTCAAGGTGGCTCGGGATTAAGAAAAAAAACAGAATCTCTGAACTGATGTGTAGGATTTTCTGAAAAATACAGGAAAAAAACCCGATAGTGAAATTTCGGAAAAATTACAAGGGAATTCTAAAAAAGTATTATTCTTGTTCTGAAAAATTATTGATTTTTATATCGCCCTCCTTCAACTTCTAGACAAGCATCTGCATACTTAATAATCCACATAATAACTGTTTTCAGCATATCACCTTATTGTATGATCAGTACGCAGTCACCGCTATTTTTGATTAATTGTTTAGGCGAATAACTTATCCTGTTCACCAGATTTCTCATGAAACAGTCTTCTCACTTCTTTTACGATTTCGTTTTGGAACACTATGTTAACCTACCACAAGCGTGTGCATTTCCCGAAATTATTCTGAATAAGGTTAGTTGGGGCAACTGGGCCATGATTGTACAATGTGACTCTGGAGCTTCTGACAATTCAGCTTCAAAAAGCTAATGTTCATTGGAATTAAAGTCTGAACTTCTGTAAATGTGTTCAGTTAGGTTCCCTCTATCAGACTGAAATGCTCAAAATTACATTTTAATATTTAAAAATATAAAAATATGCATATTTCATCTTTCTTTCCTCATAGGTCTAGTTGTCCCATAAAAATGGGGTAAGCGGACCAGGAGGGTCTATGTTCTACACGGGTTTATTTTTTTTTTCATATGGGATATCAGGTCCTGTTTGAAAAAGTGTAAACAACTTAAAAATTTTTAAACCAGGCACATCATGTAAATTATATGTCAATAAAGAGCGTTGTAGGGGAAACCTTTGCTGTCAATGTGTCTAAAAAAAGCACTAAAAGTGAAAATATTATATTTATTTATTCCAAAAACATAAAAATTAAGTAAGTACTTATGTACTTTAGTATAGGTAATAAGTATAAAAGTCACATGGGTATTTTAAGGAAAAAAATAGCAAGGTAAATCTATGAACAAACGGAGGTTTGGCTATCTCACTTTCAGAGGCAAGGTACTTGCATTCGTAAAATGTTGAAATAATTTAATGACACCAGTATTTACGAGAGAATCTATTTGAAAACAAGTAAAAGTATATTTCGCGTACTTAATAAAGATGAAATTTTCATTATAAAATTCCGGTGCCAATGTGGCAATCAGGAATTAAAATTATGTGATACCATCGCCGCCTCTCAAGGGGTCAAGAAATTTGGTTTGATACCACCCAATATGCTTTTTTTAAACTTTATTACATAATTTTAATAAGGTATTTTATAATTTTCTGTATTGCGAGCAAAAAACAATGGAAAAATTTACTTCCCGTAGTAAGAGAAACTCAAAAAAATTATTTATAACTGTTGGGGTAGCTGGATCCAGCATGGTCCAGTTACCCCGGACACATGTCCCAGTTACCCCATTCTTGAAAAATTTATGGGGTAACTGAGACACCGGGATTACATTTGAAATAGGAAGTAAATATGTATAGATACCTAATAGTATTAACGTAGTTATATGCCTAATCTTAAAAAAAAAAAAAAAAAAAAAAAAAAAAAATGTTTAATAAAAGTACTTACAGTATTTTATTAAAAAACCGTGGAAGTTCAACCAAACGGACGTTGTTTTTAAAAAAAGTAACGTAAATTTTCGACAACCTATCACAGCAAAGAGAGGGTTATGATTGAGTTGACACACGTTGTTTTAGGAAGTAGAGGTTAAGGGGCATTGTTCACAAAAGCTAAAACTTAAAATACATCAACGGTTTTTTATAAAATAGCCTATGGCCCAGTTAGCTCGTGGGTCCAGTTACCCCAACTAACTTTACAGTTTGCTACGCCCATTTCATTATGCTAACATACAAGGCGCCAGCTTGCTGGCGCCCTGTACTTCTAAAACCTAGGTACTCAGACTGATTATATATATTACTAGTCAAATCAGAAATTTATTTAATTTTCACTCATAAAACTGTCCAATAATTACAATGATGATAATGTTCCTCTTTTAATGTTTTTCATAGGAAAGAATTCTTTTTCAAGAACTGGAATGCGACCATAGTTTGAGAAAACCTGATCTAATGAATTAATTATCGTATAAAATTTATTATTGAAAATAACGAAATCCATACGAAACTTTTTAAAAGTCGACAAATCTAGGAAATGTAAATCTCTCTTAACCCTTCTCGTTTACTTAGACCTCATATGAAGCTCCTAATTTAAACCCCTCTTCCCCCCTCCCACTGACCTGCTCGTGTTAATACGTTGACTAAGCTCCAGGTTTCACTGCAATACAAGCAATATTTAAAGTAATATAATTCTATTCATTTAAGGTATTTTTAATACATTGTACATTGAACAATGACAAATACTTCCAAGGATTGCATTCATATTCGTTATTAAGTTTTTTTTCCATAAAATGTTAAAAGAATCATCTTTTTTTAGCCTTTAAAACAAAATGCAGGAAAAACAACATTACAATTTTGCCCATTTCCAAGACTGTCAGAGGGTTGCCATAAAAAATTAGTTCAAAAACTTCTTTCAACTAACTTTGACTGACATAAGCATTCTCGTAATCTGACTAAAGCATTCAGATTTCATGTGTGACTTGAAACCTAATTTATTTTTTAAAATAATGACAGCACAAATTATTTTGTGTTATACATATTTCATAAAGAACTGATATATACCAGTTTCTTTTCCTAATTTTAATCAATGGGCTATTTTTTAGAAGATTGTATAGTTTTCATTTAAATATTCTCGTGTATTTTCAAAAGCGAAAGAAAAACATTTTATTACGAAAATTTTTTATTAATTTAGTATAATTTGGGACAAAAAGGGTGAAAAAAAAATAAAGCGTGTTCACCATATTTGGGCAACATCCTTTTATACGTGCCAGTATCTCTATACTAATACTATATAGAAGTAAAGTTTGTGTGTTTGTTTATTTGTAGGGGGTAAACTCTGGAACTCCGAACCGATTTAAAAAGTAATGATGGAAAAAGGATGGTGACAGACCCTGTTCCAACATAGACTATGTTTGCTAAATTTTATTTCGGTGCAACTACCACCTTGGTGTTCTAGAAGCGAAAAACGTTCTAAATTACAATATTTTTTATACTGAAGGGAGTAGCAACTAAAAATTTTGTATGGTAATTATTTATAAGATGTAAATCCCCTATAAAAACAGTCGAAAAAAATTCAAAATTCAAAAGGTGTGAAAATAGCGTTATAAATTATGGTTTCTATACAATTCTTAAAGATAGAAACTGATACATTGGCGTAGTAGATACTTATAAGATATAAATGATCTGTAAGAACAGTTACTAAAAATTTCTAAATTTAAAAGGGTGAAATCAGCGAAAAGCGTTCTAAAAACTTTCAAAATTAAGACTTCTATGGAATCTCAGGAAATACCAAACTGATTTCAAAAGTAATGGTGGCAAATTGATGGTGTCGGTCCCTGGCCTGCTCCAACATAGGCTATATTATATGTCGGTGCCGCTAGCAAAAGATGGGGGGGGGGGTGCAGGAGTGAAAAACATTCTAAAATTGCAATTTGTGTCATATTTAAGAAGGTAGGAAGGAGAAATCTCACATGGTAGTTATTTATAAGATGTAAATGCTCCTTAAGAACTGTTTCTAAAAAATTTCAAACTTGACAAAGCGAAAGGAGCGAAAAGCGATCTAAAAATTATCTAAATTTCGATTTTCATGGAATTTTTAAAGATGGAAACTTGAAATTTGGCAAGACAGTTACTTATAACATGTAAATGATCATGCCTATGATCAGTTAAAAAATTCGAAATTTGAAAGTAGGAAATAAGCGGAAAGCATTCTAAAAATGTTCTAAATTACTATTTCTATTGAATTGTTAAAGTTAGAAGTTTAAAATTTGGTATAATAGATACTTATAAAATGATATGCTCTCTAAGAACAGTTTCTAAAATATTCTAAATTTAAAGGTGTAAAATGAGTGAAAAGCATTTTAAAACGTTTCTAAATGACGTTTTCTATGGTATCTTAAGAAATACCAAACCGATTTCGAAATGTATTTTGGCGAGTTGATGGTGATCGTCCCTGTTCCAACATAGGCTATATTTTATCTTGGTGCCAACAGAACTAGAGGGGTGGTAGACGTTAGAATAGAAGCTTACAATTTGACATGATGGTTACTTTTAAGAGGTAAATGCGTGCTAAAAACGGTTTCTAAAAAGTTCCAAAACTTCAAATGAAAACTTAAATGAGTGTATGAAATCAGCATAAAAGCTTCAAAATACATTCCTAATTATCATTTATTTAGAATTAGTTTTAGTTCTTCTTATTAATTTAAGTTTCATTTTCGCCTAATGCAATGTAATAATGAGTTTAGCCAAACTGTGGCTTAATTAGTAATTTTGAATTATTCCTAATTTTATAATTTCTTCCAATAAAAATTAGACAAACAAATACCACTTGGCATATTTCAACTTTTACGTGAACAAAGCCGCATATTTTGCTAGTGACAAACAAATGTGTAAATATGATCGGCAGATGCTCGTAATTAGATCAAGATACTATATTATTTAAATCTTCTAATGTATATTCAAAAAGGAAGGAAGAGTGCTTTGGAAGAAAAAAATATTCATTTATAATTTGGGATATAAAGATGAAAATAATAAATCATGTTCACCTTATTTGGTCAGTTTCCTTTTATAAGTGCCAATGACAAGAATGAATATCAGATATGAATATCAGATGCTCATAATTTAATCGCGATAGTATATTGTTTAAATATTCTAATGTATATAAAAAAATTACGGAAGTGTGCTTTGGAAGTTAAAAAAAAGTCCATTATAATATGAGATATAAAAAGCTAAATTAATAAAGAGTGTTTCCCTTATTTCGGCAATTTGTTACAATCACAAATAAATACAAAGACATAAGGCAGATGCTCGTAATTAGATCACGATATGATATTATTTAAATCTACTAAAATGTTTCAAAAAATTAAGAAAAGGTTCTTTGTGAGGGAAAAAAATATGAATTTATAATTGGAAATACGAAGCGTTAAAATAATGAAACATATTCACCTTCTAGGGTCAATTTTCTTTTCCAATTGACAATGACAAATAAATGTGTAGACACAATCCGCAGATTCTAGTAATTAGATCACGATACGTGCCATCAATTCTAACATCTTATTTACCCTTCAACTGATACAACAAGAACGATGGAATCCGGTTACAACCTTAACTGTACACTCGACACCCTGAAGCAGAGAAAGAGCAATTTGCAACCTTAGCTACAAGTGAAAGGAAAATTGGTAATCGGTATTCGTGACTAGAACCTAAAGATGATGATTTATGATAAGAAATTGCATTCCATAGAAAAAATTATAATCGACTGACACTTTAAAAGTATCCTTTTCGGAAAAATTATTTACACTTCACTGTCTGTAAAATATAATGTCTCGTTTGTGAAATAATTTTAACACAATATTTAATATATATATATATTGGGTAACATTTAACTTAATGTTTCTATGAAGCACTAATAAGTATCAATTTTATTTCTAAATTTTCATCAATGGATTATTTTTAAAACGCTTGCACTCTTTTATCGATAGTGACTCAATATCGGCCAGTTTAAAATAGAAACTCTTATGTCGCATACTACTATTTTCGAATTGTAATCTTCCTTTTATTTGATCGTAAATTTCTGTCAGTAAATAAAGCGAATATTTTGGAAATAGTGGAACCCAAAATACGGGAGATTTGGCCGATATGTAACCCATTCCGTTTACGAAATTCTGAAGGTAGAGGTTTACATATTTGTGTAGTTTTTATTTCTTCTTCTAACATATTGTCAGAAATGAAAGAAAACTGCATGGGTATAAAATATTTTTACTCATTTATGATTTTAAATATAAAGCATCAAAATAACAAAGCATCAAAATAACAAAGCATGTTCAATTTATTAGACCCCGATATGCTATTTTTTTGGGGGGGGGGGGTAGCAATTGAAGTGTCTCTAAAAAATAACGTTCCGTTATATAAGTCAGCCGTAAAACAAAGCATATGTATCATTGTACGGCATAATCTCTACTGCAATTTTTAAACTTCTAAGCATCGCACATTTTCAATTTGTATACCGTCATATAGGGGGAAAAAAGTACTTTAATAATGCAATTTTTTAAAAACTGCATCTCATTTTATTTTTGAGATATTAATTTTTTTGTATTTTTTAACGAAAATTTTTTAATGTTGGCAATTGAAGTACTCCATTTCTGAAGAAAGTAAAGGAAAAACAGTTGGAAAATAGTAGACTATTACTTCTTTCTTTCCTATTTTCCCATAATAACTAAAAAAAAATGTAATTAAAATGCGTGCTATTTTGATTAAAAAAAAATTATTTCTGATAAAACATGGAGGTATTACAAACTATAATTAAGTTTCTATATTAATGTTACAAACAAATGAAAGCATGTTAATCAATAGATAGCCGTTTTTTTTTTTTTTTTTTTTTTTTTTTTTTCTTTTTTTGGTCGAGATTCTTGAATGACGGCTTTTTGCTGGAATTGTTTATTATTCTGCGATAGTAACATTGTACGCATACTTTTCTGTAGATGTTGGTTAAGACTTCATTGTCAATGTGGAATTCTTCAGCGGATGTGAATGACATCATTTTATATAAAATAAAAGTGTGTGTTTTAAGTCTTAAAACTGAAATATGTTTTGTAAGTTTTGTATCTATATTTATATACATACATTTTTTTTCATCGGGGGGCGACACTATATTCTGAAAAAACAGAATTCCTGTTTTCTAGTTAAGGCAATTTCTTTTACAAGCGATATTGACAAATAAATACATAGGCATAATAGACAGATGCTCGTAATTAGATCCGATACGTGCCATCAATTCGAACATCTTATTTATCCTTCAACTGATACAAGAGGGATGATGGATTCGAGTAACAACTTTAACTGTAAGCTCGACAGAGAAGCAGAGAAAGAGCAATTTGCAACCAAAGCTATAAGTGAAAGGAAAGTTGAGGATAACCGATATTCATGTCTCGAACCTATAAATGATGATTTGTGATAAAAAATTGCATTCTATAGGATAAATTATGATCGACTGACGCTTCAAAAGAATGCGCTTTCGGAGTACTAATTCACTCCCCGCTGTGTGTGAGATACGATTTGTCATTTGTGAAATGATACTAGAGATATCATTTCGAATAAAATATCTGCTTTTACAACACATATCATCTCCATTAACCCTTTGAGGTGCAAGTAATTGCATTTGTGTAATGCTGAGTTCCCACCGGAAATTTAGAAAATGTTTACTTCAAAATAAGGAAAAGCAATTTTTCAACTCTTTTCCCCCAAAGTTATAAAAGTAAAACTTAATTAAAATTTGCCGGTGCAAATATTAATTAAACTTAGGTGGGATGATATATACCACCGCCCCTCAAAGGGTTAACACTGTTAAAGTCGGACTGTGTGTGTATGTCTCTGTTCATTTCACTTCTAGTCCTTCGAGACTATCATACATTCTGATCAGAAACAAAAATCAAGTATTCGTAGGTGCAGGGATGGATCATTTAGTAAAAAAATCTAAATAAAACAACCGTCCAACACCCAGAATAGTTTTGAATTAGACGATTTTATTTGTGAATATGAAGACACTTATAGGTGAGACAGTAAACCAATATTAATAATTTTTTTAAAAAAAGATTATCGTTTCTATAACTCCCTTGAATAGTTTTGTGTATCATTTAAATACACCCCCCCCCCCTCTCCCAAAAAAATAAAATAAATAAATAAAAATAAAATAAACCCCCAATATTTTAGCCATTTGAAAAGAAAATAAACATTATTCTGAAAATCAGCTGAACACTCCATTAAAAAACATTTTTTAAACAAAAAATAAAAGCGACATCAACTGGCTGCTTCGCAACCAAAGACTTGTAAATACAATTGAAGACCTGAGTGGAAAAATATGTTATGTAACAAAAATCAGAATTCGAGAAAATTGAAGTGAAAGGTCTTTTGTTTTAATTTAGTAATTTTTTTAATTCCTTCTTAGTAGCGTATGTTTGAATGTTAATTGGTGATACTAAACTCTATCAAAAAAGAATATTAACATTTAATTATTATATAGTAGAAATTATTTTTCACCGTTTAGATTATTAAATATAAAAATATTAAATATTAAAAGATACTGTCTCATATCTTCAATGCTAAGTAGAATATCAGTGTTTTTGTTTTATCATACGTATATAATACCTCATAACGCTTTCATCTATAAAATAAAACAATTTTTGAGAAAATGTATCATAACATGTTCTTCCACTAAGCTCATCAATTCTAAAATTATACGAAATGTTAATGTAAAAATTTGCCAATATCTTTTAAAATTTACTTATTGCACGTGAAATGGCAATGCCCCCTGACGAAACATTCTTAACATGTCAACCAGGAAGAATAAATGTTACTTCTTTTTTCAAAATTATCAGTGATAATAAAAATTTAGTCAATTAACTTACAAAATCCAAGAAAGGCCAGTGGTTCACTTGCCCCCACTTCCCAACAATGCCAGTGCATGCAAGTATGATAAGAGCAGTTTATATCACGTTCTTTTTCTAACAAACCAACAGGCCTAAAGGTGTTGTTCCATTCTAGTGATTAAAAACAAGAAAGAAAAACTATGCGTCACGCATAGATTATGAAGCACATTCCACCACTTCCAGAATACTATAACAAAACTTCACTATTTAATAAAATAAAAGAAGATATCTAAATATCAATTTAGGAGACTAATAACAGAATTGAACACCAAATTGCAGCAATTAACGCCCACAGCCAATAAGATATTCGAATTTTTTAGAGCATCCTTGTATATTATCTATAAATTTGTAAACTCCGCACGCTTTCATAAAGAATAATGCAGTTATAAAAAGCAAAATAAATTTGAAATTTTTTATCTGCATTTACTGCTCATATATGGTGACTTGCAAATATTTTATAAAACCCTGCATATGATCTACAGATTTTTAAGCAAACCAGAAATTAAGCTAAAATTTAATACAGTTAGGAATCGCATAGCACAATTAGCTGTATCTGAAAACAAACATCCAGCGATTATTGCTTATAGACAATATACTCTAAATGAATACTTTTTTGACTACCTGTAAATGAAAAAATAAATGCTATACACTCAATATTCTACAGTAAGCATCTAGTACTGCACCACAGAAATGCACATCAATTTCATTATGTTTGAAATAGTGCAACTTTTAAAAAATACACCGCACATTATTTTTTCTCATAGGCCATAATGTAACGTAGTTTTTTTGTGTGTGTGTCGCTATAAATGAATGATAAATGCCATGGACTCCATATTCTATAGAACGAATATTGTATTGCACCGGGATAATTTATATTGATTTCAGTATGTTTGAAATAATTTAACAAATAAAATGCACCAACAAGATTTTTCCCGGTGGATCATAATGTAAATTAATTATTTTGCGTATCCCTGTTAACAAACCATTAATTGCTACACATTCCATTGTCAGTAGGGGATGTTCAATGGTAAATTTCACTAACGCATACCAAACTCATTATAATCCAAGTGTATTTACATAAGTTTGAGTATGGACAGACAGACGACCAGACAAACCGATCTTACAAACATTTTTAACTATGTTGGAAAATTTAAAAATCAGCATAAAAATGTCAAATTGATTTGCTAAGGTAACCTTTCTGAGCACAATTTAAAGAATAATGTACTCTCACAAATAATAAGAAGTCGGAAATTGTACATCAAACGTGGCAAATGTGGTGCGTTCGTACTATAACTAGTTTTATAAATTTTCAGATCTTGATGCAATTTCTGTGTCACTCTTATGCAAAAATACATGAATACAAAATTTATTACGATTATAATGTTAAATTCAGTAATACGGAAATAATAGGATTCCATCTTAAATAGGACGTAATCACCAGCGCAACCCAGAATCTTTACCTTTCATGGGATATCATTGAATTAATTACATATGATAGGATTTAATAGTATGAAGAAAACTTTATTAATATCTTTTTAATTATTTATTTGATAAAATGAGAAATGACTCAATAAAATTCTGCAACGAATATATATATTAAATTTCAAACCATTCGGTTGGATAGTTTTTTTACTGTTATATGCGGACAGACGGACAAACAGATGGACTGACCAGACGACGACTAGAAGTGCTACGTATTTATATAATTACGAACGCACCTAGAAAGATACGTAATAGTTATGCATTCGATAGGTCTGTATATTATTTGCATCTCAGCATTTTGACTATTTTCTACCAATATCTTGTTTATTTTTTCTGTAATAGCACACAAGTATTTAGAGCTAAAGGGACTATTGAAACACGTAGCTATTGTCAGACAAGAGATTAATTAACTCGTACGCAGTGAAAGGGGGTAATTACTAAGCACTGCAAGCCTAAAATTGCTAACTAGATTGATCAATGGGGTAATAACATGTTGGCACTACAAGAAAACGCCAGTACGAATTTTTTTTTATCTGCATTCTTGTTTAAAATGCTTCCTCCTGAAATACCAAAATCTTTACTCACAAAAGCTAATCAGAAGCTAGACTAGTTAATTGCATCTATCGACAACCTTTTCAAAAGGTAAAGAGGAATATTAAGAGTTCTTATTTCAAATTCAAATATTTTAATGATATTGTTTGCTTGAATAAAATTACATGTACTAAACTTCTCTATGAATGAATTGAATGAAGAAAATTAGTACAATTACTGGTAGAAATCTTTCTGAAATTCATGAAATAAAACCCTCATTATAACATAAAATATCTTACTGGTCATTTTCTTGAAAACAATTGTGCAGAAATAGATTTGTGTTTGTAATTATTTTTGGTAGTTATGTATGTACTGGAATTTTAGGAATCAAAACAATTCTTTCTTGATTTTTTTTCTATCTGGTCGTCTTTTCATTATTTGCCAAATATAGTGTAAACATAAATTAGTTGCAAAAATAATGGTTCAGTTATTTAATTGAATATTAGAGTATAAAAATTTATAGGATAATAAAACGGGCGAAGTTTAACTTTGTTTTACATAAGCTCAATATAGTTGCCTTTAATTCCTTTACAAATCTGTCTGTTGCAAATCAGTTCTCACTTTGTGCTTGAGAGCATGATTACGTACACGGAAAATACTATTTAGTTAAAAGAGCTAAATTTCGGTTCATATAGCCCAGTCCAAATATTTGATTGAATTGACCAAATTATTTTGTTAGTTCAATAAAATTTTATTGAACTAATAAAATCATTTGTTCAGTCCAACCAAATATTCTGACGGGGATCAAACATTTAGTTCTTTTCACTAAATAGTTTTGTCCGTATACATGAAACCAAGTACTATACTGATTCTTGATTTCAATTCCGGAATCCATTCTTGAAGCTTTAGACTCTAAATTTGATCCTGAATAATCCCACCTATGTGATAAAATCTAGAAATTGTGATATAAGATCGCCTCGATGACCAGTCTTAAATGAGACTTTCAGTTTTATATTTCTGCAAGGTAAGAAGTTTGTCCACAAACTTGTGATAAAATAGTAGTAATTTGCCTTTGAAATTCATCTCACAGTCTCTCATAAATAATTTCTCAAATTATCCAGTTACGAATTTGCTCAGCTAATTTGTGCCAACCTTATATTTCAGTGACACTTATTTAGTATTGGTTGTTTATATAGAAATTAGAAAATGCACATACTAAAAGCCTGTGATATCATGAGTAATAATGAAATTATAGGACAAAATGTCGATAGTTCTATGAATCTTTTTTATATCTAAATATCAACAAATGGGTTCCGATTTATTTTACGTTCAGATTCTCTTTTACGTCAGTTCGTCTGTACCTAGAAACTAATTAATATTGCAAATTTAAAAAATAACAGCTTTATTCTACTATATATATCATATGGTATATGCAGCATTTCGATTAACATTATTACGCGACAAAAGCCTCGTTCACCGAACACACATTCTACGTCCCAACTTGGACTATAAAACAAAAATATTACGTAATTGAAAAAAAAAAAAGACAGAAAAAGAGAAACAGGCAGCATTACCTATATAAACAGATAGTCCAAAAAGTCAAACATCTAGCCCTCCCTCCGATGATTGGTATTCATATTATTATCAGATTTATATAAAACATTCATAATACGGTTAAAAAAATCAGTAAATAATACGTTTCAATTAGAAATGAAATAATACGAATGAATAACATATGAAATAATACAATTCAATGACAAATAAAACAATAAAGTACTTAACTTCCTAAATGGCATGAAAATTTTTAACTTACCACTGTAGGATATTTATGTTGTTACATTTATTTTAATGTCTCTTGTCTAAATCTTTATCTATATTAATAAGAATAAAAAGAATTTAGTATGTATATATAATAGTTCAACATTCTTTGAGAATCATAAAATAAATAAATAAATAAATCCAAAATTAATCTCCATTCTCAGTAGGTAATATTGAAGCCTTTCTTATTAGTATCTTAAGTTCACCATTTACAGTTTTTAGTTTTACTACACAATTTTTACTGCCGGTACCAGGATACATATCTACCATTCTTCCAAGTTTCCAACTAGGAGGAAATAAATTCTCGTCTCTTATGATTACTAATACTAAGTCATTAATATGCATGTTTCTTTTAGGAGTTTTCTACGTGTATCAATATTGTAATTGATGCAGATATTCCTTGGACCAACGTTTCTATAATGATTCATACTATTTTTGATTTAATTGCCAACTTTCTAGAAGAGTTATCTTTTGATTTGTTAAATCTTATTCTGAGATTGCTGTTAAAGGAGTTTAAACCAAAGAACGTGAAGTAGTGAAAGCACTGATATTATTGGGATCATACCGGGTGTGCTAAAAAGGACTGACTGATTTTAAAATTCAATAACTTGCAAACGGTGACAGATATTTAAAATATTCTTCCAGGAGGGTTATGCATAAGGTCAAAAGTTTTTTTACAGTGATTTTCGAATTTAGTTCGAATTACAAACCATAGATGGCGCTGCAAGCAATAGGCGCTAAATACAAGCTTGATATTTTAGCCTTTCTCTTCTTCCATGCGGAAAAAGGAGGTTAAAATGTATTGAGTGGGTCCCGAAGTACCAAAAATTGAGCCTGAATTTAGCGTCTATTGATCGCAGCGCCATCTATTGTTTGTAATTCGAATAAAAATCGAAAATCACTATAAAAAACTTTCGACCTTATGCATAACCCTCCTGCAAGATTTTTTTAAATATCTGTCACCGCTTGCAAGTTACTGAATTTAAAATTAGTCAGTCCTTTTTAGGACACCCGGTATGAAATATAAGTTATTGGTCTTAAATTTAGGCTGGCTTCTACTTGACAAAGTAAAGTTAAGAACTCTTCATATGTCAAAATCTGCTTTCTGACATTTTTGCGTACATGTTGTTTTCTGAATTAAATCATTGTCTCCAGAAGTTCACCGTGATGACGATCTCCTGGAGGATTAAATATCCATTGCAAGTTTCTGTATAAAATCCTGTTTTTCAGTTTGCTTTATACTGAGTAGAAATTATTATTATTATTTAAATTTTGTTAGCGTCTATAAATTTTGTACCACAATCACTATTTATTTCTGTTGGCATTCGTCTTTTCGATTAGAATATCTACAATGCAGCCAATAATATCTCCATTTTAAGATCATTCACTAATTCCAAATGTACAGACCCCGAAGCCATACAAACGAAAACACACGCATAAAATTTTATGGATTTTACCACTGTACCATTTTTCATTTTCACAAAATATGGTCCAGCGAAATCCAATTCTATTTTCGAAAAAGTTCTGGAGGGAAAGCTATTATTTGAGATGTTGTTTTGACTCTAACTCTGAAGCATTTTATACATTCCCAAATAAATTTCTTTATTTCAGATTTTGCATTTACAATCCTATAATTTTGTCCAAATGCCGATATTAATAGCTGAAATCCACCATGTAGATATTTTCCGTGTTAATATTGTATAATCCATTTCGTAATATAATTATTTCTTGGAAGTATAATAGGACATTTGTAGTTTTCAGACGTGTCAGCATTCTTGAGTCTCCCACCTAGCCTGATTATTTTCATTCCATCTAAAAATGGGTTGAAAGAAAGAATTTTACTATGACTATTAATTGTTTTCCTTGTTTCTAATCAATTGATATGGATATTCTAGAGCCTGTATTTTCTTAATGTCTTAATTCATTGCCTTTTTTGTTTCTTCCGTAGTCAGAATTTCAAATTATCGATTATTATGAAGTGAATTATTGACAAATCTTAAATACTAGGCTATGATTCTTTAAATTTTTTTTTCAGGCAGAGAAATTAGTTAAAGTATTAAACTTTTCTTCTTAATTGATTGTATTCACGAGCACTAAGTTATAAAACTTTCTGTTTTCTTTCTGTGCAATAATTTCGTCTTTTTATGTTTTTTTGGCCAGTGAATTTTATATTTTGTTAACCCTGAAGGTCCTTTTTTCCCTTTTTTTTTTTTTTTTTTTGCCAATTAATTATTTCGCAGAGCATCCTCGAGTTAAAAAATCAGATTTAGAAAAAAGATTACTCTTACCATCACAATGTCTCCAGTCTTCAGGATATGTCAATTCTTATATTTCTGAAACACCATTATAAGCATATCGCCTCCACTTTGATGGTAGTCCTTTAATCCATTAGAGAGCAATTTTGCTATATGCTCAATAAATGATACTTGTCGAAGATATTTTCCCATCAGAGTTGTAAGTACAGTACCTAATAATTCCATTATTGGAAAGATTATTTTTTATAAAGGTGTAATTCTTGTCTTGGACATGGTAAAATAAGCTTTTGTTTCATTTTTCTCACTCACGTATCTAAAAAAATACAACAGCGCCGTAAATTTTCAGCTGGCTTCGCAAAAGTATACAATGGAATATTGGCTTGTATAATGTCATCATTTGTACTAAAAAACACCTTTGTATGGAAAATTTTTGGAATGTTTGACTTCAGAACGCTATTTGTCATATTTTTGTTTTCTTCCACTGTCAAATATTTCATTTTATCAAAATTCTCTACCGTTAGTTCCTGTAACAAGCATTTACTTCTTAGTGTAAAGGGAGTAAGAAAATCAGCAGGATCCAAACATTTAGCATTTCAATTCTTAAATTATCATAATATGTACCCCAGTTTATTTCCATTTTTATATAATTTGTTTGAGCTTTTTTCGCTACCTAAGAACATATTGTTTTCCTTACAATTTTTCCTTAAAGCTTTTGAATTCGTTTGGAATTTTCTAAGTTTCTCAGGAGCTCCCGGTAAGTTGTTTAGATCAGTTATAGAAAGACTCTGAGCTTCTTCAACTGAATAAGATTAAGAAATTAAATCATTTACGTATAAGGAAGTGTTAAGTTTTTTAAATGCACAAAAGCTGTGTTTTTAAAATTTTCTTAATGTGATGCTTAACAATACAAGCAAGAACGTATGGAAAATATTTAATTACAACTCCTACGTGTGTCATTCTTAAACATTCATCAATGTTACAATTCTTAGAAAATAAGAACATTAAAAAAGCTCTACATAGACTATTTCATCCAATTTGCAAGAACGCCTTTTCTATATCGGCAATAAATGAAATTTTCTTTTCCCTAAATTGCAAAATTTCACACATTTAACAAACAATCAGTCAGGGGTAACCATTTTTTTACCCTTAGAAGAGGCACTGAACACGATTATTACCTTAGAAGATTTATCATCACAAATTACTGAATAATGCGGCATAAAACAAAAACTCTTATCAATAATATTTCGAATTTACATTTTACGATAATATTTTTATTTCGCTGATCATTTAATATTTCTTCATTTTGTTCAAACAGCCAAACAATTTTAAAACCTTTTATTTAACATTTTTATGGATGTTTAGCAATTTCGTAACTATTATCTAAAGTTTATGGATCCATTTTTCAAAGTAATCTGGTTTGATAACGCTTATCTTCATACATTATATTTTTTTTAATTCTTTTATCAGACTATTTTCAGTTTAATTAATTACATCTTCGTTTTCTTTTCTAACATATCAATTTCTAAAATTATCTTAATGTCACTTAATATGTACTTATTTTCAATTATCCCTTTATTTACACTAACATAAGAATCAGATTTAGAATTTAAAGTAGCTTGATCTTGTAGAGTTGTCCCAAATAAAGTTTCCAGAACCAGTATTCTTTTACTCAAACGATGAATTCTTCTCGTTAATATTTTCCTAGTAACTGTCTACACCTATAGCGTATCTTTATGTATTTCATTATTGTCTGAATACCGAAAAGGCAATTTCTCAGTTTTTGGGTGCGTTCGTAATTATATAAATACCTAGCATTTATAGTCGTCGTATGGTCCGTCCGCTTGTCTATCTGTCCGTCTGTCCTTATATAACAGCGCAAAAACTACCCAACAGAATGGTTTGCAATTTAATATATATAATCGTTGCAGAATTTTGTCGATTCATCACAAATTTTATGAAAATCGAATCAAAACTTAAAAAGATGTTAATAAAAGTTTTCTACATTTCATTAAGTCCGATCATACCTAATTAATTCAATGATATTCCATGATAGGTAATGATTCTAGGTTGCCATGATGATTAAGATATATTTAGGATGGAGTCCTATTATTTCCGTATCACTGTATTTAATATATATAATCATAATAAATTTTGTATTCATACATTTTTGCAAAAGAGTGCAACAGCTTTTGCACCAAGGTATAAATATTTGTGAAACTAATTATAGTACAAACGCACCTCATTTGCTACGTTTGACGTACAATTTCCGACATGCTGTTTTTACCCATCCACTCCGAATATTCACCATGTCTTCGGCTCCTGTAATTTTATTGAACACGAAAGCTTTAACAGTAGCTGTTGCATTTTGATTACGTGGATTGAGTAAATTGACCTTGGTACAATTACACTCATTGCCATAAAAATTTGCGCACCAAGAAATAATTGTGGGATCGTAACGAAACTTCGCATGAAGGTACATATCAGGCAGATATGCAAATGATTAGAAATGCAGCGTGATTGCGCATTGCGAATGCCACTTGAGGGCGTTGAACTTCGTCCTCCTTGGAGTATAAAACTGGTAAGCAGAACTTGTCTGAGTGTACCTTTTCTTTTGCAAAGGAAACGCTGAGGTAGACATGCCGTTACGCAGCCATCGAAGACAATATGAGCAGCTGTCAGAGTTAGAGAGGGGAAGAATCATCGGGATGATGGAAGCTGGATGGTCAGCTCGGTGAGTTGCACGTCAAGTAGGCCGTTCTGTTTTTACTGTGAGGAGGTATGGGACCAGTGGTCTGAAGAGACATCATTTACACGGCGACCAGGCTCGGGACGCCCTCGACAGTTCAGTCGTCGAGAAGACCGTCACATCATACGAAACGCACGCGTAGAGCCAACTACCTCATTGGCCGTTATCCAGACACAGGCAGCACCTTCACTACGGACCCTTGTGTCTTCCCGAACCATCGCAAGGCGCCTGGCTGAAGAACATCTGGTATCGCGGCGCGCATTACGCGTGCTGCCAATGACAACTACCCACCGACGCCCCCGTTTGGAGTGGTGTCGCGCACGACGGGATTGGACTGCAACGAATTGTAACCAGGTCGTCTTCAGCGAGGAGTCTAGATTCAATTTGACCAGCGATGACAATCGTGTTGTTGTGTGGAGGCCCCGTGGTGAACGCCTCAATCCTGCCTTCGCTTTACAGCGACACACGCTCCCACAGCTGGTGTGATGGTATGGAGTGCCATTGCTTACGATACGTGGTCACTTCTAATATTGATCCGTGACACAATGACAGCACAGCGGTACGTCCAGTACGTCCTTCAGCCACATGTGTTTCCACTCGTGGCAGGGCTACCAGGAGCCATTTTCAGCAAGACAATGCTCGGCCACACACAGAAAGGATGTCACAAGCCTGCCTTTGCCGCATTACCACCCTTCCCTGGCCTGCTCGATCCCCAGATTTGTCCCCAATCGAGCATATCTGGGATCATTTGGGACTGCAAGTTGGACACCCTTCGAGTTTGGTTGAACTCGAGGCGCGTTTATAGCAACTGTGGAACGAGATGTCTCAGGACATCATACGGAACGTGTATGCCTCAATGCCCGCTCGATTTGCATCGTGCATTCGCGCTAGAGGGGGTCCAACAGAGTACCAAAATTTCCGTTCATTTGTATTTTTTTCTGCAATAAATTATCCCTTTTCTTTGATTTTCTACTCACTTACTTATATCACAGTGTTACTTATATCACACTTACGCGTGTAAAATTTCGTTTCATTTGGACGTCTTTTTCTTGGTGCGCAAGTTTTTATGGCAATGAGTGTATATTCACCGGTATTAGGATTTTCTTCCCCAAAGGCATGAATTTGTAGATATTATATTCCGATAACAGTAAGCCTTAATTTATCAGCTAACTTTTTACTTATAAATGTTGTATGAGAATTTCCATCAATTAAAACTCGAGTTGGTTTATTTTTAAATTTTGAAGAAATCACAGCACTTCAAGATTACAGAAAAACAGCCGAGTTGTTATTTAAATTTCTTGCACTTCAAATTGAAACAGCCGAAGATATTGCATCATTATTATTATTTTAGGTGCTGTGTTAGCTTGGGAATTTTTAGGCACTTGATTTTCTTTTTTTTTTTTTTTTTTTTTTTTTTTTTTTGTCGCATAAAAGTGTATTGTGGTATCTTTTTAAAAATATATTTCACATTTTCTCCAACAACCCTTACTTCAGTACGAGGAAATTTGGAGCAAAGACCGCGTTTTATAGCATCAATTTTCTTTTCCTCAATAGTAATAGATCTATATTCTGAGCCACGTTTTTAAGAATAATGAAAAAACACACAAATTACATGTGCTATGAATACAGTTGTAGGTGGTTTTACTTTTTGGTAACTATCATTTTGAAATCGCAACATTTCTATCTTTTTTCTTATTTTGAGAAATTGAAATTGAATTAGATCTTTTATTGTTTAGAAGATAAATATATTCCCGAGACTGAATTTCAATTTTAAGAAATTCTAGTAATTCTTTGACATCAAATTCCATTGGATAAGATCGGTTTGATCAAATCTTTCCTTAAAAGTACATATTAATTGTATAGAAATGTAATTTTCTTCGAATAATGCTAACCTACTTATGTCATTTAATGCCAAATCTCCAATCAGTCAATGATTTCAAATAATTACATTTATCTAATAATGTTATATAGTCGTTTTTATCAATAGAAAATTTAAACTGATTCCAAACATTGAGTCAAATAGTTGGGTATTCGAAAGATTTAGTTCTGTTCAAATAAGAATCTTAATATTAGTTTTAGATGATATACTTTCTGCATAAGAAATTTCGGAAAGTATGCTTTCATTTCTGATAGAATTTTTTCCCTTTTTGTTTTTAATTTTTCCTTCACACCTAATTATTTTATCTTGGTATTCTTGAGCTGTAATAACTTCGTTTTCCAGCTATACTTCTTTACTAATACGCTTTTCGATCTCATTATAATATATATATATAAATTTAATTTTGAATTTTTACTTAATTGTTCTAATGATACTCTTTAACACTAGAACGGCGGGAAATTTTACTCAAGTTTTATAAAAAATATTTCACATCAGAATTTTTACTTAAAACTATTTAACTTATTTATTTAAGTTATTTTTGTGCAACATATATTAATCTTAAATTATAAAAAGTTTTCTGGTTAGAATCGACATGTATTCGTTTGGCAGGGGTCAAAATGACCCCTCACCGCCGTTCTAGTGTTAACTAGATATATTAGTTTCATCTAACTCGTGTTTTAAAGTTGTTCCTATTTTAGTAATAATTCTGTACTTTAACTGCGTGCTATAGCACGCAATTTCTTAGCTTTTCCAAAATCACTCATTTTAACAAAAATATGTTTCTTATAATGCAATAAAATTGAATCTCAATTAACAACATCTTTATGAACTCAAAATCAAACGTCCTAATTTATGCAGTCTTCTTGTTCTTTAAAATACATAAACAGTACTTTTTTCAATACGAAACACAATTTTCATTTATTCAAATTTATTTAAATTTTTATTCAAATTTATTATAATAAAGGTAAACGGCTCAAATTTATTCCATTTTCAATAGTACAGACTCAAACTCCAGAAGGTTTTTAATCATGTCCTGTTGTCGATAAAAAATGTGTTATGAATTCAATCGTTCTGTAATTCTTTCTTATACACGTGGATTCCGATATATTTTAGGTTCAGTTGCTTTTAGGCAGTGTTGAATGCAAATGATGTGGATTTTTTTTTCCAGGACTGTAGATAAAATAAATCGCGCACGTACATAAAAATAATCAATATCATGAATCATCTCGTCAATTTTTCTTTATCCAATTCGGAAAATTCCTAACGAATAAATGAGCTGGATTAGTTTAATTCTTGGAAGAATCGTCTAGGCCTACTTCGTCTTCTAATGTTGGTTTGCCTGCTTCGTTCGTTCTCACCATACACTCTCCAAAACATCGTGTGCATGTCTTTTTACATCGTTATAATAAATTTTCGAGTCCAAGTACAAGCTAAAAGCACACATATTGTTTAAAAAAAACTAATGGATCTAACGTGGTCTTATCGGGTTACTGAATATAAGTGAAAACTATTTTTAAAAAAAAATTGAAAACTGTAATAGATTTTATACATTAAAAATAATTTTTAGATTGACCATTAACAACACTAGAAAACATTTTTATATAAAAAATGGCAATAATCTCTCTATTCAAAAAGAAAGTGACAAACGCTGTGTCTGCCATAAGTGAATTTATTGTGACAGGGGTTCTTTCTCGTCTTATATTAAAAAAAACTATTCCGCATAAAAATATGAAAACTGGTAGTTTTATAGAAGAGTGTATGATAAACAATAAATGCAGACAGTTTTTAAATCGAAGAATTATTTTAAGAGCTATTTAATGTCGAAATTGATCAAAATAGCTCAGTTAAAAAAGTTTTATAGGATTGAAAACTATGCATAGCAATTTAACCTTCTTTTGCACGAACATAATCGTTAGGTTATGGCTTGCAGTGTCCAATAATTTGTTTAATCTGTCGGAATTTTTAAATTCTTTTTCAATTTTTTATTCAAAATTTCATTATCTCAGCAGAAATTTATTTCATATTTCGAAAGAATAATTTTTTTTTACCTACTCTTGCCAGATTTACAAAATTGAAAATAACAATATTTCCAAACATCTTTCAACTGAAAAATATATTTGTACGTGAATATTACAAAAGAAAAAGAACTTTTAAATTGCAGTAAAAACGAAATTTATTGTCCAGGTATTGGCACCGTCAAATGACGTCAGCGTTATTTACGGACAAGTTTTTGCTTTATAATGTAGATATAAATGTCGAATTTAGTTTTCTTGAAATTTTCATAAATGTATTTTAATGATATGCACATATAAGATATAGAGAAACTTACAATTAAATAAATAATTTCTAATGAAGTTTCAGCAATAAGCCTCGATGACTTTCCATGAAATGATTGTAAAACGGATAACTGTGTTTATAGAAACGTACGGACAGACAAAAAAAATGTTTATAATAGAAGAGATAAAATCTTGAAAGCTATTGAGAAACCGAAGATAACGATTAAAAATGATTAAGTTGTTTAACCTATTTAACTAACAAAAGTTCTGCCAAATGAAAAGAAACAATGCACTTACGCATGCTGAATTTAAATGAGCAAATTTTCTGCAATCCAATCAATGCTATTGAATATGTGATTATTTTTTTATTTACCAAGTTTTGTACCTTGAACCTAGGGATAGTGTTGTACCTTTAATAGGTCCAAAGCACAACATAATTACATATTATTCTGTTTAAAAGTCTTCAAAGGAAAGTTTGTCCTTATATCATTAATAGAAAGAATTCAAAACTCAACTCTATATGAACACCACTTGTGTACAGAAAATAAGATAAATGATGACAATGGTGAAGAACAGATTACTGTTGTGTCCATGAAACGTTTTAATAGCATCAGAATAGAATTCATACTTGAGAAAAAAAGGTTTTTTAATCAGTTGAAAACAAATCATTAGCATTTTGTCAGAACCTAGTCTTACTGAAAGAGAAAGAAGAATTCTTTATGTGTTTCGTGATATAGTATCAGTTTTTGAAAAATAATCTTAGCTTTTTATACAACTGTTGTTGGTGATTTTGCATCGTGATAAAAGAAACGTGTATAAAAAATATAGAAAAATGCAATAAAACAGTTAAAATGCAATTGATATCTGTTCTGGTACGAATTATCATCCTCCCTCTGCCCTTTATCACGCCTTCTGTTTTATATTAATATAAACAACTTTAAATATGTATCTGTGACAAATCTGTTATTAAATATAATTTTAAAATTTATTTCAAATACATCATCTAATTGTTTCATCTGTTTTATTTTAATTTTTTATAGAAAAACGATGCATGGTCCATGGTACAACATGCCTAGGGCCAAGGTATATCATAGGTGGTGTATCTTGGTTCTAAAATTGCTATTTTTTAAAATAACAGAAAAACTATGATAGGTCTAAAATTAGAGTTCAACAAAATTATCAGGGAAGCAGAACGCGATAAGTAATTAGAAAATAGCTTTATATTTCATTATTTGCATATTTTAATTAAATAAAAAATTAAAATAGGTCTGAAGTACATGGTCTTCCCCTACATCATGTGCTCAGAATAGCTCCAAGACAAAATTATTTAATTTTGAAACATTTTTTTTTTTTTTTTTTTACTTTTGAAATATACCCTCTTATCAAAAATGGTTCAACTCGTGTTCATTTTTTCTATTCAAAACCTACTTCCCATCGCGAAGAGAAAGCTACGACGAAGATTGTTGTTTGTAATTAGTGATGTTTAGCGAAGTTCAAAAGGAACTTTACTTGGACCCCTGAGAATATATTTAGATAACTTCTGGACAGAATGAGGCTTTCTGGCTATAAAGGTTATACAGTTAATGTATCTTTTATTTATAGAAGGGTTGGATCGTGTTTCAAAATTTATGCTTGAAGCAAAACTTATTGCTTCGCTGACAAAAAACGTTGTTTTGTGAATATTGAAAAAAAACCTCTATGATAAATTTGATTTGATTATTTACGAGCTTTTTTGTTTTTATTTTTACTTGTTGCGAATTTATCATAGCACAGAAGTTTTATCTGACTTTGAATGTTTTTATAATTACGTAATCTTGTTAAAATGTTTTTTTTTCTAAATTAAATTACGTTTAATAGAAATTCTTTTGCGTATACGACTGTAATAGAATAAAATTTCTACTGTTGTAATTGAATCTTTTTTAAGGGCTCCAAACAAGCTTGCTAAGGGCACTATAAAGAAGCAAAGTAATCTCTGCAACAAGCTTCACTCTGTTTATTATAAAGTTAATTCTTGCCCACTTTCCATTCTGATTTTTTTTATTAATCTAATGCCATTATTTTGCAGGTAATTTAAAATGCTCTTGCTTTCTGTCTAACAAAGGAATTTTGAGTTCTAAATACGCGGGGATAAATTGTTTGACTAGCAAAAATAAAAGCAATTCTAGAATGTTGTCTTGTTTTTACGTTCAGCAGAATTTTAAGAACTTCTCGTGAATCATGCTTACAAGTGAAATTCTCTAATCTTTTTAAATGGGAAAGAATCACCTTCATACCTTTTGAAATATGCGAGGCATTTATTTGACTCTATTTATTGGACCGTTTTTTGTTTTTAATCTAAGCAAGAAACACAGAATAAAAGAAATTAGAGGTTAGTCAATTCGTTTCAGTTTTAATGCGAGTTCTTTTGAATATAGCATTATAATAAAATAACTGTATGTTAATTTAACCGTGAAACTTTTTTAATGGCCCCAAACAGAAGACGCAAAATAATCACTGCAACAAGTCTCACTCTGTTTATTTTAAAGTCGATTCTTGTCCACTTTCTATTCTTTTCTTATTTTTTTACCTAAAAACGCTTTATTTTGCTGGTAAGTTCAAATTTTTCAACATTCTGTCTAACAAAAAGCTAATACGTCTAATGGAAGGCGGTGTTTTGAACAATGGAAATAAGAGACTTTCAAAACTGTTCTGTTTATGTGTCTACCTTAGGAAAATTTTTTTAAGATTCTCATGATTCATTCTTACATTAGAAACGGCAAAATCTTTTATAATGAAAATAATCACTTTTCTATCCTCTTTATCCACATGCTTTTGAAATATGAAGCATTGATTAACTTTAGTGAACCACTTTTTGTTTATAATCTAAAGAAGAAATGAAAAAAATAGAGCTTAATCAATTCGTTTTAGTTTTGGTTGTACGAATATAATATAATAACATTCTATTAATTTAACCATGAAGCTTTCATATTTTAAGGTCATCAACCAGAACACCGAAGAGGCAAAGTAACCTCTGTAACAAGTCTCACTCTGTTTATTCTTAATCGAACTCTCATCTTTTCTCTATTCTTAATTTTACCTATTAATTCCATTTTTTCGAAAACGTTCCATTATTTCGTTAACCTATGTATATATGACTTTTCGTTTTCTCATATTTGCTAGTAAAATCAGTTTAAAATGTTACAAAATGAACTAGAAAAATAACCAAAAAAAAAAAAAAATTACGGTAAAATTTTTTTGTATTTATTTGAAAAAAAGAGACCGTCCTAAATATGGAAATATCTATAGTGTAAAATGCATAATTATATGTTGTTTCTAGATTTATACAAAACTAGATAGACTATACAAAAGAGACTATACAAAAGACTAGACTATACAAAACTAGATAGTGCTCGTCAAGATTTCACGGTAAATAACTTGAATGTTTCATTAGAAAAATACTTGAATTTTTAATTAGTTGCTTTTAAATTAATTATTGAAATCGTGACAAAAATCTATATTGCATAAGTAATTCCTATTTCTTTATGGCAGGGGTACTTATGGTGAGATGGTGCTGTCAGTCTAGCCTATTCAGTGAAGTGAAATAATTTTAAGTTTGTAATTTACAACCCATTATGCTTACTTTTTATCAGAAATTTACATGAAAATACTGGGTAACGCATTTATTTTTACTTACTACGGCCTTCTTTTTTCTTTTTTGAAAAAACAACAATATTTATTTTATTTTTATTTTTTATTTCTTAACTACACGACCATTAAAAGCTGACATGAATTTTATTTTTATCAGTCTCATTCTCTCAAACCTAAATTTGAAACTTTATGCAGCTAATGATTTATAATATATATTTTTTATTACTTGAATTTTATTTTAAGTTTTTATACATTTTTAAAATATTAAACCATGGAGATCAAGGTAATTTCTTTTATATTTCTTATATTAATATTTTTCTTTTTTTCCGTTTTCTTTTTTGCGGAAAAGAATGCAAACTTTTCATTCTGACATACAGACATATATGTTCTTAATAATGGTCAGAAAATGTAACAAAAATTGTAGATCAGCTCAATTATGCCATTATTGAAATGAATTATCGACAAAAATATTACAGAAATTCTTTTGCCGGGTTTAGATTCAAACCTGCGTCCTTTACAAAAATTCAGAGCTTTAAACTGCTGCTTTAGCTCACTACGCTAGCAATAACTCATTCTACTGCCTTCTGTGTTGAGGAGTCTAAAAAAAAACAGCTGATAAATGCGCAATTGTGTCGAATTTGTTCTGATCTGATCTTACAGAAATAGCTTTGCGTTTTAATATATGTAATAGGCTTTTAAATTGTGTATTTCATACTATTGGGGACTGCAAAAGTTATTACCCTATTTCATAGATGGCAGAAAATTGCAATTTTGACTGTTTTAATGGTTTTGTTGTGAGAGATATGAGAGTATTTTTATGTACTATTAAAAATATATTTATTTATTGATAGAGGCTAATAATAAGATGAATAATCGTACTATGAATAATCTTACTTGACGCTTAAAAACCGTTTATTTCATTATCAATGATTAAAAAGGATTTTACTTTAAAAAGTTTCTCCTAAATGGCTAATGTTCCGAAATTTCTCTTAAAAGCATATTATTAACTGACACACTGCAAATAGAAGCGTCTTAAATTTAGACACATATGTGACTGAAAAAGAATTTTAGACACTTAAGTGTCTTAATCTGAAAATTAAGACTCTATAGATGTCTTAATTTAAGATACATAAGCGTCTTACTATGACCATGGTGTAAACGAACTGAGAATAATGTCTAAAATATCCGCAAACGTCTTATTTTAAGACACTTCATTGCTTTAAACGTGTCTTAATTTAAGACGTTTTGATTCTTCCGACGCAATAACCACCAGGGGGCACTAGCACTCCCAGTTGCGCATGCGTTTTAGATGTCTTCGTTCGAAGTGGTATACGTTGTAATTCAAACAAAGTTTGTTTTTATGTACGCGTGTATTTTAATTCGTTTTTTGCGAAATGTGAAGTACTGTGATTTTAATTCGTATTAACTTGGATTATTTATTTATTGAATACATACATCTGACGTGTGTGCTCGACATCAAATGTCTCTTAGAAGCTGTCGTCGATACAAGGGCGGGATAGACACAGAACAGAAGTAGACGACGGTTGAAACTTACACCCGGAAATTCTACAAAGCGTGTGCAATGGCCTTAGTGTTAACTCGTATCAATTTATATCAATAATATTGTGTTATTCATCTTCGTCCTGTCGAAGCTGGCAAAAAAAAAGAAACTTTTGTCTGGCGGGTCCTGTTTTTAGGATGAAACATCTCATTCTTTAAATATGGCTAGTCGGATGTATTATGGGATTACATTTTAAACTGATGAAAGTCTTTCTCCCTCACTGTGGTTGTGGTAGTTTTTAAAATTTCAAATCGAGGAATATTTCTTACCTCTTGCAGCAACTCAAGTAAGTTTCTTTATAGTACTAAAATTAGTGTATTTTATGATTTTATTTATTGTACTAAACAAAATCCTGCATGAAATTTAATTAGTTTTGAATCTGTTCGCAAAAAAACCCACTAATTCTAGAAGTATATATTTTTAAACTTATGACGTTCTTTTTTATTACGAATTATATATTCAATGTCAGTTCTTAGTTTCAATGGATAATTTTTATCTCGCAGTAAATGACGGCCACAAGGAAGTAAAGAAAAAAAAAACTTTGAAAGATGACCTAATGCTTTCTTATTTCCTGGCATAAAACCGCAGATTAAAAAAAGATAAATAAAGTAAATGAGACTGGTCTATTATATGAAGCTGCCTGTAAAAATATACATATGTATTTGATTTGCAATCAACTCTAATACTGATTTTTTTATTATTTTTAATAAAAAAGTAATTTGAAATTTATAATGGGAAAAAGTAAAAACCTCTAACTAGATTTCGTATTTAAAATTGTGGTAACTTTATTTATATGCACTTATACGAAAAATACAAAAATGACAGATGTTACTGTATATATTTAAGACGAAAGAAGTTTGGAAATCATAAGTTATTTTTTCCTCATGTTTTTAACATAGAATATGTACTTATTTGTTTTTATTGATAGTTGAATAGCTTTTGTGAGTACCCTCTGATCTACATAAAAACTTGCCCATGTGGAAATATAAATTTTTTAAAAACATAATTTTTAAATAAGTATTTTCATTTTTTTTTTTTGGGGGGGGGGGGGATATCTTAAATCTTGCACTGATTATAATGAAAGTTTTGAACTTTTAGAGTAGGACAAGTTTAAAAACGCAAATATATTTAACAAGATACCAAAGTCATTTTTTCCCCAATGTTATTAAAGTAGAATATTTATTTATTTATTTTCATTATTCATAGTTAAATGGCTGTTGTGATTATCAAGTGATGTATATGTAAAATTGCCTATGTGGCAATATATTTTTTTATATTTTCATTTTTTTTGGGGGGGGGGGGGATTTTTGCAATTTTCGTACATCTGATATTTTAAATCTTTTTCCACATTCAACCGAGTATAATAAATATTTTGAACTTTTAGAGTAGGACAAGATTATAAAATATATATATATATATTTATCTATGTACCTTAAAAGCCCTTAATAGCGAACACTTCGGGACCGCGGAATTTGTCCGATAATTGGAGATGTCTACTTTTTTGAGGTAAAAATATACAAATATGTATGTCTGCTGATTAAAAAAGTATTCGTTAAATAGAGGTGTTCGCTATTCGAGAATGTCCATTAACCTCCACAACGGATACTCCCGAATACCGGACATCTCAATTTAGACAACTATAATGCAGGGTTGCGTTTTTTGCAAAAGTACTTCTTGATTAAAGGAAGGGCAAACTGGGAAGTGCCCCGTCCCCCTACGACTGTAGTGCCCCCAAATTTGATGTGCAATATTTGTAAAGCTTATATTTTAAATCTGTTTCGAAATTGTACTGATTATAATCAATATTTTGAACTTTTAAAGTAAAATAAGGTTAAAAACAAAATAAATTTTAAAAAAATCTAATATTTAGATAAATATTTTTTGTTTTTTAATCTTGTTCTACTCCTGAAGTTCAAGATATTGATTATAATCAGTACAATGTCGTAAAAGATTTAAATTATCAACGTAACGAAAATTGTATACCAAAACTGAGAGCACCAAAAAAATCAGGCTGTATTGGGGGGGGGGGGGCAGGACCACAGCCAAATATTTTTCCAGGATTCAACGTGGTCAAACATGGCTACGTATGATGCTTACAAAAAAATAGATGCGATTCAGACGCAAAAAGTGTCTGAAAAAATTGAGACATTTTAAAATGTCTGAAAATTGAACACTCCATTTCAGACACTTAAGTGTCTGAATTTCAGACATTTTAACTTAGAGTGCAGTTGTATGTGTTATGAGTGAACATAACGTTAAAAAAAGTTTTTCAAATTAATTTGTGTGCAAGGTTAATATTCAAAATGGAAAGTGAAAAGTAAGTTACATTTTCATCATGTTATGTTATATGAGTTTAAAAGAGGAGTGAGTGCTATGGATGCGCTACAAAAAATATTCAAGACGTTTATTTGGATCGTGCTCCCGCTCTGAACAGTTAAAAAATGGTTTTGTCGATTTCGAAAGGGTGATTTCAATCTAAACAATAAAATTCGCTCTGGGGGACCTTCTGGCCTTGATAATGACTTAAATCCGTGATTTAGTGAATCCACGGATTACTACTTAAGAGTTTGTTGAGAAACTAAATGTTGACCTTTTTAAACAACATGGGTATACTTCGAAAACCGATACATCGGAAATAGAGCAGGGACTTTTGCAATCACCCAATAAAATTAGTATTTTTATATACTATTAAAAAAGATATTTATTTATTTATAGAGACTAATAAGATGAATAATCGTACTTGAAGCTTAAAAACCGTTTATTTCATTATCAAGGATTTAAAAAGATTTTACTTTAAAAAGTGTCTCCTAAATGGCTAATAAAAACATGTATTCATTCGTGCCTAGCGTCCTATATTTAAAACGTTACAAACATGCATAAAAATACGCTAGAACACATAATTTGACAATTTTTAAAAGTAAGTATTTCAAAGAAGTTTAGAAGTTGAGATTATAACTTATTTCTTTTGATCTTTGATAGAAAAAATACAAATAAACTTACTTTTTACATTTAGCCATCTTGAAGAATAAAAAACACATGAACACTGAAAAAAATCTACATTTAAGCAAATAAATAGCCATCTAGCGCTGTCATCTCTGGGTAACAGATAAAGACATTTATCGATAATTATTTCATGCAGTTTTCATGGTACACAGAAAAAAAATATACAAATTTATTAAAATTCGAAGCCTCCTAAATATGGGACGCTCAGTATAAATGCGTTAAAATGCCGTTACTTTCTGTCTAACAAAGCTCTACTGAGATCTTACTCGAAGTTTGTTTGAAAAATGAAAATAACAGACATTCTTAAATATTCTGATCACTTTTCTACGTTCGGCAGAAATTTATAAATTTCTCATGATTCTATCAAACCTGTCTAATTATTTGATCTTTTTGAAATACGTAAAGGAGTTATGTAATTTTTTGTGCTGGTCCCTTTTTTCTTAAGCCGCTATCAGATTCACAAACTTTTCGAGCAATTTTTGAGCCAACTCTTGATTTCCTCCAACTTTTCGCGAAATGTTGTCTCGACACCCAGTGTGATAGCAAACAGCAATATCCCCAACTTTTTATCCGCATCTCAAAAAAGTCTGTCCTAGCCGCAACTTTCAACATTTCAGCGAATCAGAGATAAGCGATTGATACGAAAATGCGATAAATATTGACGGCTGGTACTAGTAGTACTGGTTTTCCCGGGTTTTCCTCCAACTTTAGCAAAGACAATTGTAACCTTTTTCTCCCTTTCAACTGGAAAAAGTTGGTGTTAAAATCGGCTGTAAAGTTGGTTGCTCGAAAAGTCGGTGAATCTGATAGCGGCTTTATACAGGATGTTGCCGAATTCGACCGACAAATTCAGAGGGGTAATAGCAGACGTCAAGAGGATAAACAAGTTGGAAATTGACCGTCAAGCGTGGCAAATGAGGTGCGTTCGTACTATAACTAGTTTTATAATTATTTTTTGCACCCCATATTGTACTGAATGTATAACTTTTTGCACTTCATAAAGTGCATAGTCTGTAACATCATTAAAATGCACTTCCAATAATTTTTTTCCCATTCCCCGTAATGTAACGGAACACTTTTGACTGTCCCTGTAATTAAACTATACATGCGATTTTCCTAAAATTTGAAATGGCTCGACAAAATTTTGCAACAATTATATCTTTAAAATTTCAGACCATTCGGAAGGCTGTAACATCATTAAAATGCACTTGCAATAATTTTCCCCATTGACCGTTATGTAACGAAAAACTTTTGACTGTCCCTGTAATTAAACTATACATCCGATTTTCATAAAATTTGAAATGGCTCGACAAAATTTTGCAACAATCATACATTTAAAATTTCAGACCATTCGGTAGGGTAGTTTTTGCTCTGTTATATGCGGACGGACAGACAGACGGACGGACGGAGTGAACGACCACTATAGGTGCTACGTATTTATATAATTACGAACGCACCTAAAAATTGCCATAGAACATGGAGTCGCAAACCATTTGTTACAAATACAGGGTGTCTCATCCTAATCGAACTTGGGTTGACAGTAATGATTTTGAGAAAAATAAAAACATTGTAATGAAAGTGCAACGATATGTACCTTGCTTTGTGTGAAATGTTAGGGTAACTCCGGGAGAGTCGCCGCATACGGGATAGATGCCTCACCCCTTGTATATCTTGAAATTATCGATAGATGGTCGTCAAACGCACAGTATAGGTGCGCAATGAGATTATTTTGACCAGTGTATAGCGTGAATCCCATTTCGATGTTTACTCGTAGAAATACAATCCTTAATTTGACATAAGTGCATGATTTCACTGTGCAAACTTTTAAACACGTTATGTTTAAATACATTTCATACAGTAATTACTAAATGCATGCATGATTTCGAAGTCAGAACTAAGTGTAGCGTTTGTATAGAGCATTGTGTGTATGATTACGCCATTCCCCTTAGCGATGGCAGGTAACTGTGATGGCCGACGTCTGCACCATGCAAAATGGGATACTGTGATGCCGCACTGCTATTCCAGTATACATGCCGCAGTTTCTTTTGTACGGGATGATTAGATGTTATTAACTTTTCCTTTTCTTTTTGCACAGACTAACCATGTTAGGCATGTTATCAATTTTACTAAAACCAAAGGAGAAAAGGGGGAAAATAAAAAGTAAGACGGGCAAGAAGGATGCAAGTAAAGATGATAATAATGAAAAACTGGATTACGCGTAACGCAGACGTTCTTCGCAAACTACTCCAAAAAAGAGGAAGCGTAATTGTCTTCGTTGCATCATGTGTTTAAATGTAGTTACATAAAGACTGTACTCTTTCGACACTTTTTCTGTAAATTGTAGTCGAAAAAACAGGTCTCTTAACCCATTTGGGACCATAGGGGCATATAAGCACCTTCTTAATGTGGATTATTTTGCAACTCTCGAGCGGGCCTCTCTTAGCCAGGCGGGCGCCGCGAAGGATCACGTGACCTTCGAGAGAATGAATATTAAAAAACATTTTTTCTTTCTTGTTCCTTTTTTTAGTTTAGTTTTGTTGTGAATGTGAATCTTGAACGCAGCAGGTAATAAGCTGCGTATAGGTTTTTTCGTGGTCTTCTGTTAGAAGAAATTATGTTTAATTTTGAAAAGGAAAATTTATTTTCGAATATTAAATCATGCTATTTTCTGGGCTTCTTTTTAGAAGAACATAATTGCTCAAATTTTAATATGATCATCTTGGATTCCCAATGTGGAATTTATTTAACAAATATTATCCAAATGTTTTCATTGTAAATACTGTAAATATTTAAAAGTGTAAATAGAATAATCAAAGTTTTTAATCTTCCTGTGATTACTTATACTGAACAACACCTGAGCCACTTTCAGTTGTGAAATATGCTTTATTATTTTAATGTGATTTTATATGAATCGTGAAGTCTATAACTAAGCTCTCCCAACTTTGATTTAAATTAAGAATAACGTGAAGCTCTTGAAAATCATGAAGATTATTCTTTATTTTTTTGGTGCCTCAACAACCGGGAAAAAAGGTAAGAAATACCTTTATTATTCTGCATGACTGTTGATTTCTTAAAAATATACATTTTTCATGATAATTTATTTTGAAAATTGAATTTAATTTTAAACATGGATAAGCCTGATAAGCTTAAAAGTAAAAGAGCTACTGTTCGCGCAGCAGTTACAAAATTAATCACAAAATGTGATACATTATTATCTGTTGATATTGATAAAACTGATTGCGATTCTTTAATGGAATCGTTAGAGCTCGTAAATGAAAAGGAAGCTCTACTAAAGGAATTAGATTCCAAAATAGATGAGCTAATTCAGGAAAAAACTGAATATGAAAAAGAACTAAAATCGGTAGAAGAATATTCTGAAAAAATATCCAGTTTGAAATTTAAAATTAAGATGAGGCTTAAAAAATGTAAAATCGAAACTGAACCAAAAGTTGTACTAGAATCAAGTAACGGTTCAAAAATCGGAAATAAACCAGTTTCGGCAGTGAAGCTTCCTAAACTTAACATAGAAAATTTTTCTGGTGATGCAAGCCAGTTCTTAAAATTTTTTAATTTATTTACTAGTGCGATAGATTCAAACGAATCGTTATCAAAAATTCAAAAATTCCAATATCTGAAATCTTTGTTGTCTGGACCTGCATATAATATTGTAGCTGGTTTTGAACTGACAGATCAAAATTATTCAACGTGTTTGAAGTTGTTAGAAGAGAGGTATGGTAAGCGGGAAAATATTATAAACTGTTATATGAATAAAATCCTGAATCTTGAGCCAGTAAAATCCTCTAACAATGTTACTTCTTTAAGGAAGCTGTACGATAATATTGAAACTAGTATGAGAAATCTTGATGCGTTAGGAGTAACATCAGGCTCTTACGGCCATTTATTACTACCCATTTTATTAAGGGTATTACCAGAAAATTTGATACTAGATTTCCATCGAAAACGTGACCCCGATAAGGACTGTGAAGTCACTGATTTAATAAATTTTATTAAAACGGAACTAAGATACCGGGAAGCTACTAATTTAGTAAATAATTTCCAAAGCAAGGCTTATGAAAATTCTAAAACTAAATATGAAAATTCTTCAAGTAAATATCAAAATTTTCCGCAAAAGAAAAATATACCTTCAGCTGCTGCTTTAAATACATCTACAAAACAGTTTTGCATATTTTGCAAGTCTTCTGATCATGTAGGACTAAATTGTTCGAAATTCACTGATGAACAAAAACGATATAAATTAAAGAAAGAAGGTCGCTGTTACAAATGCTTTTTTAAGTCGCATTTATCAATTAACGGTAGAACAAAAATTAACCCTTGTTCCAAATGTGGTAACAATACCCATAGTCATTTGTTTTGTTTTAAAGAAACAACAAAAGAAAATCTTGAAAAAGAAAAGAAAGGTGCAAATGTATCTATGATGTCGGAACAAAAATATAAACAAAATAAAGCAACATTATTGCAGACTTGTACAGTTTCTATGTCTGCTGGTAAGGAATGCTTGTTGGCTCGCGTTTTATGTGATAGTGGTTCAGAAAAATGCTTCGTGAAGAGATCTCTAGTACAAAAATTAAAATTGAAGCCATTGCGAAGAGAAAATTTATTAGTTTATCCTTTTGGGTGGAGACGCCCTTATGAATCTTGTTATGAAGTAATTGCTCTTGAATTATCCAGTGTTGTGCAACCTATTAATTCGATAAATATCGAAGCACTTGTGGTTGATAATATAACTGGAGCTTCTGTGAAAACCCTAGAACCAGAACTTCTAGACATAATGAGAACAAGAGGCTTTAAGCCTGCTGATACAGGTCTTGAACAGAAAATAAATATTTTGCTAGGGTCTGACTTTTTATGGAAAATATTAAAGGGAATTGAGGGAAAATTGACAAAAGAATTATACGTTGCAGACTCTATTTTCGGTCATACGGTGCAAGGGCAAATAGAGTCGAATAAAAAAGAAGTAGCTTGTTTGCGTGTTTCAGTTGAAAATATAAATACCCAACTGAAAGCCTTTTGGGAGCTGGAAGCTATTGGCATTGCTGAAAGCAATAAAAAGAGCATTACCGATCATGAGGTAATAAAAGAATTTAAAGAAAATTTAAAATTCGTAAATGGGCGTTATGAAGCAAAATTATTGTAAAAAAATTCTCGTGAATTGCTTAGAAATAATCTGGAAGTAGCAAAGGAGCGGTTTTCTAGTTTAGAAAATAAATTCTTGAAAAACGATTCTTTAATTAAGGAATATAACTCCATTTTGCTAGAGCAGTTTAATGGGGGTGTAATAGAATTGTGCACCGAGAAACATTCTAATAATTCCTATTACATGCCACACAGACCTGTTATCCGTGACGACAAAACTACAACAAAAATGCGCATAGTCTATGATGCTTCTTCCAAATATGGTGATTCTCTATCATTAAACGAATGTTTGTATCATGTCCCTAACTTGAATTCTAATGTTTTAGATGATGAAAACATTCCTGTTTCCAGTTTCGAACCCCCAAATACTTCCTTGAAAATTTTAGGATTGATCTGAAACAATACAGAAGATAAATTAGGACTAGAATTACGACTCTTGTTAGAAAAATTAAATAATGATTCTTCTACTAAACGCAATGTTTTGAAAATTGCAACTATGTTCTTTGATTCATCCGGACTTATTGCCTCTTTTGCTTCTGGTGAACTAGAAAATGATTGGCAAAATTGGGTTTCAGAAATCCCGGATCTCGCTCACTTGAAAATTCCCTGGCAGTATTTTAGCAACCTGATCATGGAAAAAGAGCATCTCCAATTCCATATTTTTCCTGATGCTAACCCTAATGTGTATGTTCCTGAATTTCTTTCCTTACCCGAAGATCAGTGGTCTAGTGTTAAAATTGCTGCAACACAATTACCTGGTGTTTCTGAAGAAAAGTCTCGAAAAGCAGCAACCATTTCTTGTGCTGTTCAAACAAATAAATCTAATGAAATTCCCATTTTTAATCTTGTAAATCTTCTAGCTCCCTAAAGAAATTGTATCGAGTAACTGCATGGCTATTTAGATTTATTTCTAATTTAAAATTGAAGGTAGAAAAAAGAGATTTTTCAGAATTATCAGCTGAGAAAATGTTACATGCTGAAAATTTTTGGTTTAAGCTAGTTCAGGAAGAAAGTTTTCCCGAAGTTATAAAAAGCTTGAAATGTAACAAGAGTATCCTAAAGAATCAAATATTCTACAGTTAAATCCTATGTTGTCAGATGAAGATTTGCTGTTGGTACGAGGACGGTTACAAAAGTCTGATTCTCCATTTTATGAAAAACATCCTGTTGAGATTCCTACAAAGCATAAATTTACTGAAATAAGCGTGAAAGATGCACATGAAAAAGTTTTTCATTCAGGAGTGTCCAGTACATTAGTACCAACTCGTGAAATGTTTTGGATTTTAAGATCCAGACAATGCATAAAATCAGTCCTAAACAAACGTGCAATCTCCAAGAAATTTAGCGTTCGCCCTGGTCAACTAGTTATAGCAACTCTAAAGCATATCTCGTGTTTACCTGCGACCAAGGAATCCTTAGTGAAACGCTTCCGTTTGCGCGAGACTCTTCTGAATCATTTTTGGAAGCGCTTGAAAAATGAGTGCCTTCTCAACTTACAATCTGCTCACTACACGGACCAGAATAAAACTTCTGACCTTGAAATATATGATGTGATTCTTATGCATATGAACATGTATCAAGAACTTTCTGGAAGTTGGGTATTTGTGGGCAGAGATAAAAAAATGAGGTCTTATGAACTGAATCAAGTAATTCCATCATTAAAAGACCTATTGATTTTTTGTATAACTTAGAACAAACTGAAAAAAAAATATCTCCGAACTGATTTTAAGAGACTCAAAAAAAAAACTTTCATCTCATTAAGAGGCTCAAAAACTCTCATGAACATTTGACTTTTAAAAAAAATCTTGAACTCTTTTGTTTATTGGCTTAAAAAAAAAAAAAAAAAAAAAAAAGAAAAATCTTTTTATTTTTTCAATTTAAAAAAAATGTTTCTTGTTTGATAATATTTCAAATTTTTAGTTTAATTTTTTTTGTGTTGAATATTCTAGAAAAAGTTGTATAGATTTAAACTGTTCTTTCTATTTTTAGTAGCAGAAGATTGTTCGCAAATTTTTTAAATTGTTTTATTTTATTGAAGTCCAGTATGTAAGTATATATTTTGATTTTGCATTGTATTTATGTATAGTGTAAATGATGATTTTTTAGAATAATTTTATTTCTACTTTAATTATTTTGAATCCCCATTTTGATGAACCCTTGTTCATCGGGGGGGAGTTTGTGGAATATTTTGCAACTCTCGAGCGCGCCTCTCTTAGCCAGGCGGGCGCCGCGAAGGATCACGTGACCTTCGAGAGAATTAATATTAAAAAACATTTTTTCTTTCTTGTTCCTTTTTTTAGTTTAGTTTTGTTGTGAATGTGAATCTTGAACGCAGCAGGTAATAAGCTGCGTATAGGTTTTTTCGTGTTCTTCTATTAGAAGAAATGATGTTTAATTTTGAAAAGGAAAATTTATTTTCGAATATTAAGTCATGCTATTTTCTGGGCTTCTTTTTAGAAGAACATAATTGCTGAAATTTTAATATGATCATCTTGGATTCCCAATGTGGAATTTATTTAACAAATATTATCCAAATGTTTTCATTGTAAATACTGTAAATATTTAAAAGTGTAAATAGAATAATCAAAGTTTTTAATCTTCCTGTGATTACTTATACTGAACAACACCTGAGCCACTTTCAGCTGTGAAATATGCTTTATTATTTTAATGTGATTTTACATGAATCGTGAAGTCTATAACTAAGCTCTCCCAACTTTGATTTAAATTAAGAATAACGTGAAGCTCTTGAAAATCATGAAGATTATTCTTTAGTTAAAGAACTTACAAAATTTGTTTCAGACACCATTAAAAAAGAAAAGTAATATGTGCTTTGTTTAATTAGAGCATTTTCATGATTAACTATGTAAAGGTAACTTCTTTTAAAAAATTGTACCAACCTAATAAAATTTGCGTAAGAGCAACCGGTCCCGAAAGGGTAAACAAATAAATTATGTAAACACAATTTTACTTTTCTTCTTTTCCCTTTCTAATCCATTGATGTTACGTTGTTGCTGTAATAACAATCAAAATTTAATGTGAAAGAATAAGCCGATAATTTTAATAGTGAAATAGGCAACAATTATTAATTTGAATCTACTAATACGTTTCATTGTACTCATTTAGTTTCATTTTGTTATTGCATCGTTAATTATAGTCCAGATATGAATATTTTTTTAAAATATTTTTATTTATAATTTCATTCTGTTCTTATTCCAAGCGCGGAATAACTACCGCACATGTGCGGCGTCTCAGACTGAATGTACGGGTGACGCGCCGCAGTGTAATGTTTTAGAAAAAAAATTGTTAAAAAATATTAATAATTTGTTTTCCATTTTTTATCGAAGTACACGCGTTGTATATATAAACATCAAATAGCAAATCATGATTTTTTTTTATTTTATGTCCACCATGGGACTTTATATACAAATTCAAAAAAATGTGCGCCATAAGTCCCGGAATTACCCTATAGCATCTCGAAAAGTTCTGGAAAAACAGGGCGATTAAGCAATCGGTGATAACGTATGAACTGGTAATCGCACTCGCAGTCCAAAACATCGAGAGTCAAGTGCATACTACCGGCGCGTGTATTGGAAACTTTTACCACGCTTTTTTTTTTTTTTTTTTTTTTTTTTTTTTTTTTTTTTAATTATTATCACATTAACAACAAAGGTGAGAATGTCTATTAAAAGTTTTATTGTAATATACTTCAGTTTTCTGAAAGTTATTACAGTCAGTTCAAAGTGAGTTAGGGTAGAATACCTTGTATTTTTGATTAAACCATTTTAGGCCAAGCGTAGAAATTTTATAAAATGTGGTATTATTTTCATTGAAATATGCTTAAATTTTATTCATTAAGAGAAAAAAAGTTTCGTGCATGAAAAATAATATTTTATTTGAGAAATAAAATGCATTCGGCATTTTCATGCATTCGGTCAATGGTCCGCTAACGCGCCATTAATAAAATTAATAATTTTTTTAAAAATTTTTATGACATTTGTTTTATTATCATTTTATTTACAGAGCTTGCAACTTTAATCCACTATAAAAACATGTGATTAATCTCAAGTGGAATAATTATACATTTTCAAAAAGTCAAATTTGTCAATAACCGTTTCAATTTTAAACAAGTAAGAAAAATCCTGCGTTAAGCATAGATTATGAAACACTTTCCAACACTTCCTGAATGCTTTAACAAAACTTCGTTATTTAGGGAAATAAGGTATATAAGTGAACTAAGGAAACATTTTAGAAAACGCATAAAACATTTAAAAAATTGATTTCAGCAGTTACCGTCCATAGCAAATATGAATTCCAGTTTTTTTGAACAGCTCTGTATTTGATCTGTAGGTTGATATTTATACTATATAATGGGGAAATTAATTTAGTAAGTAAAGGAATAACAGGTTGAAATTTCTCTTTCAGCAATTTATACTATTAGATGGCAACATACTTGAATATATTTTTGTACAACCCTGTCGTTAACCTAGCATCTTTATTACACGCACTATTTAGCTAAAGTTTAATTCAAAGTAAAACACTCTTAAAACTACTGGAATCACATTTCCAGAAATTATCATTTATAGATGGCCATGTATCCAATTCTTTGCGTGACCCTGTATATCATTTTATCGATGTTCTACAAACATTTCTTAGTAAACTAAATGCAGTTCAGCGTAAAAATGCATAATTCATTTAAAAACCACCTTTAAGCAATACCCAGTAAC
This sequence comes from Maratus speciosus, assembly GCA_963932465.1. Lineage (NCBI taxonomy): Eukaryota > Metazoa > Arthropoda > Arachnida > Araneae > Salticidae > Maratus > Maratus speciosus. The sequence goes on from OZ010795.1 coordinate 270,825,765, forward strand.
CAATGCGAATTCTTTTGTGTAGCCCTGTATATGAATTACAACATTTATACACACCAAATATTATGTATAAATGTAGTGAAACATAAAGCACATAACATAATTAAAATTGCATTTCCAAAAATCATCGCTACCGTACAGTAATTCGGATACAATATAGTATCTGAAATCTTTTGTGTGTCCCTGCAAATGCTATGCACTGGCATATGCTATACATGAAATAAGTTATAGTAAACCTCAGTGACGTATATCAATTTCATTATATATGAAATAATTTAACATAATTAAAGTACGCCGGAAAAAATTCACTCCACCCCCCTATATCATTATGTAACGGAATTTTTTTGTGTGGCCCTGTAAATGAATAATAATTATTATTTGCACCACATATTCTACGGGATACACATTTTAGTGCACTTGATAAATGCATCTAAATTTTACTATGTTTGAAAGCATGTAACATCATTAAAAATCATTTTAAACGATTTTTTTCCATAGGCCGTAATGTAACGGAAAACTTTTGACCGTCCCTGTACATGAACTAAACATGCTACAAACTTCATTTGAAATAGGGTTCGTGCTATGGTAGAATTCACTAACATGCAAAAATTTCAGAACGATCCGAGTATATTTATGGGAGTTAGAGCGCGTACAGACGGAAAGACGGCCGGACGGCTAGACAGACAGACGGACAGATGACCAGACAAACCGAATGCATAAACACTTTTCAACTTTGTTGGAAAATGTTAAAAACTAGAGTATTTTGAAAATTTCTCAACAGAAAGTGTTTACTCCAATTGTATTACTGATGTTTTATAAGTGTCTCCAAAACCCTTAAAAATAGCAGAAAAATAAAATTGGTGAAAAATATTGATCACAGTGTTAATAAAAAAATATTCACTGAAATGGTGCGTTTACGCACCTTTGGCCGAAAATGGATTAAATACGTGGTTTGCGAACCTGTGGTAATTTTTGTTCTATGATAACTTTTCAACCTCTTAATACCCACTATCACCTCTCTCAATTTGTCAGTCGAACTCGGCAACATCCTGTGTAATCGGATTAACAAATACTGAAAAAAGAAATTAGGTTGCTTTAGTACAAGAAGGCTTTAAAGTAGGGATGCACAACCTGTGGCCCGCGGGCCAAAAGTGGCCCGCGATAACTGGAAAAAATTGCAATTTTATTTTTGTCCAAAAGTCGCACGAAAAAATCGTGAATTTCGTCAATTTGCCGCGGGAAAATTTGAAAATTTTGTTGATAAAATAAGAATTGCGAATTTCGTTGATCGGGCGTGGAACAATTGCGAATTTCGTTGATCGGGTGCGGAAAAACAGCGAATTTTGTCGATGATGCTCGGAAAAATCGCAAATTTCCTTGATAGATCACGGAAAAATCGCGAATTTGGTCGATGAAGCACGGAAAAAACCGCAAATTTCTCTGATCGGGCGCGGAAAAATCGCGAGTTTTGTCGCTCGGGCACGGAAAAATCGCGAATTTCATTGGTCGGTCATGAAAAAATCGTCAATTTTGTTGATGATGCAGAAAAAATTGCGAATTTTCTTGATCGACTACGAAAAAATCGTGAGTTTCGTAAGTCGCGCAAAAAATATCGCGAATTTCACCAATTTGCCGTGGGAAAGAATTTCAAATTTCGCAGTCAGTCAGGAACCGTGAATTTCGCCTATCGGGTGCGTAAAAATCGAGAATTTTCTCAATTATGTGCGGAAAAATCGCGCGTTTCGTCTGCTTATCAGGAAGTTCGTCAATTTGCCACGGGAAAAATTGCAAATTTCGTCAGTCAGTTAAGAATCACGAATTTCGTTGATCGGGCTCGGAAAAAAAGCAACCTTCGTCGAACGGACACGGAAAAATCGCGAGTTTTGTCAATCGGGCTCAGAAAAATCCCAAATTTCGTTAGTTTGGCACGATAAAATCGCGTATTTGTCGATCAGACTCGTAAAATTCGCAAATTTCGTTGTCAGGCAGAGAAAAATCGCGAGTTTTCTCGATGACGCGCGGAAAAATTGAAAATTTCATTGATTGGCTGCGAGAAAAATACGAGTTTCGTCAGATTTTCGCGAGAACAAATCGCAAAATTCGTCAATTTACTGTTTGAAAAAATCGCAAATTTCGTCAGAATCAGTTAAAAATACCGAATTTCGTTCATCACTCGCGCAAAAATCGCGAATCTCGTCGGTCAGGGGTGGAAAAATCGGAAATTTCGTCGTTCTTGCACGAATAAATCGCGAGTTTTTGTCGATCGGGATCCGAAAAATCGCGAATTTTGTTGGTCGGGCACGAAATAATCGCGCATTTTGTCTATCAGGCGCGGAAAAATCGCAAATATTGTCGATCGGGTGCAGAATAAAAGGAATTTCGTCTATCAGGTGCGGTTAGATAGCGAATTTCGCCGATCCGGTGCGGGAAAATCGCTAATTTTGTCGATCAGGCGCGGAAAATCTAAATTCCGTTGATCAGGCGCGGAAAATCTAAATTCCGTTGATCCGGCGCGGAAAAATATCAAATCTTGTTGATCGGCTCTTCCTGCCCCCTTCGTTCATAAAATTCGCATTTTTTTCGGCACCAGCCATTTTCATGCCTATGTTTGTTTTTTAGCACTTTTAATAAAACAAAATTTACTATCGAGTAATGTCCAGTCCAGGAATATTATCACTCTTTCAAATTAATCCTTGTTATATATACAAATGTAAACTGTTGATATATACTTGCCAATTGAATTGGATATGGTGACTGGGTAGGGGAACCTAGAGAGGTACCCCCCCCCCCCCACACACACACACCTCCCCGAAATAGAATTCTCTTCGTGTGACTGATGTGGCCCTCGACAACCCAGACATTTTTTAAAGTGGTCCTTCTCTTAAAAAGGTTGTGCACCCTTACTTTAAAGAAAATATTAAATGTAATTCTTAAATTTTGTATAGTTCCAAATAACGTACTGACTTTTTTTTTTAACTCATTATCCCTCAACTTACACATAAAAGGTTATCGTGTTAGATGAAGAAATATTTTACAAAAGTTTTTGTATATTTTGTTAAACTATTTTGATTGATTGTTTGTTATCTTAAAAAGTGGTTTTTAAATAGTTTATATCATATTTATTGCTAATGCCATATTTTTTATGATATCAATAACATTTGTTTTATAGACAGGGTCTTTGCCCAGTTTATGTTCCATAATTTTTTAAAGTCTAATAATAATCTAATGAATAATGTTCTTTATTGGAAGCCCAAAGCATAAAAATTCATGGCTGGAACGCTTGAGAATTTATAAATAGTATTAATGAAGGGTATTGCTTTGATACCGGTTTCTTATTCTTTTTTTTTTCAAGTATTTAATAGTTGATTTTGACGCAGAGCTGCTTGTTTTAATTCAATGCATCTCTACTGGTTTATGATAAAATGGATTCAGAAATAGAATTTCTTATTTTATTATTGAGATTTACACAATCTCCTGGTTGTATGTGAAGTTGGTTTTATTATTATTATTATTATTATTTATTTATTTATTTTTGTCTGCCATCTTTAATATTCCATTATGTAAAACCAGGACCAGTTACAAATTATTTAGAGAAATTTTCGTTAGATTCTTGGATATAAGTTTGAACGTTTTTTTTTTTTCTCTTTTTTAATGCAATTAACGGTTTAATACATCCATGCATTGTCTAAAGTGACGTCATTTTCCAATTTTTATCAAGATAAAACTTGTCATACAGAATTAATTCTCCAGTAAATTCTGCTTGGAGCGACATGTCCAGAAGACAGAAGATGCATTTTTGTTTTGTTTTAAACTTAACTAGATGTTGATTTTTTACTTATGGTTTAAACTAGATATTTCAATGATTTTGCAGCAATTTTTAAACTTGAGAACTCTTTTAAAATATAAGTTCTTACCTTATAATTATTCACAAAATTCTTTTTTCATTCGAATTCATATTTGGCTGTATTTTTTTCCTTATAGTCAAGCTTTGACATTTTCTTTTCTTTTATTAAGAGGTTACTTCACTCTCACAAAAGCACCCGTTCGTTAATGTTAATCCTATGGAATTTTTTTTAAAGATATCTCGCTTGCATTTTAATATTTTTAAATGATTTTTTTTTTTTTACATTGATCGCTGATTCTTCTAGCTAAGATCGATCTCTACAAAGACCATTTTTTAATTCTTCTATTTATTTTACTAGTTTTTAGTATTCCGTACTTAAAAAGTAAAAACGGAACTATTAAAAGGTCACTCCTGTGTCTGTCTGTCCGTCTGTCACAGCCATTTTACTCGTAAACAATGGAACGTTGAAAGTTCAAATTGGCTTAAGTAATAAAGGTTATTGACACACATATTTATAGTTTATTAACCATTAACAAATATATTTAGGAAAAATATAGAGGGGATAATTAAGTTACTTGAAAAAAAATTCTTTTTTTATATAAATCATGTAGGGTATCATGTGAAAGTTTTTGTAACGCCGAACTCAAGAATACATTTCTTTTAATTTAGGTATTATATTTTCAGAGATATCGTCGAAAATGTAATGCAAAAATATTCCCCCCCCCCCCCATCTCTATTTCCGATTCTACTGAAACTAAAATTGTGAAAAATTAGGGGTAGTAGAAGTTAATTTAAAGCCTTGAAAACTATAGCGATTACATTAGATCACACAATTTTTGGGAAAATCGCATTTTTTCATTACACACAAATCTCGATTTGCGGGCCTTCCGCAAAGGAGTTGAGAAGCGCGGGAGGTACCTATCGTCGCAGAGTTATAAAAGCATTGTTGATAATGATTTTGGGGGAAAAAAATCGTTGATAATTATCCGAGATATTAACCCTTAAAGACACGGACGGTTTGGACATATATAAAGACACGGCGTACTCTATGCTCCATCGGCTATTAAAGCTTAGATAAAAACTTTTAATGATATGTTTGTGTAATGAAATGCCCTATTACTAATTCATATATTTATTGTACGGAACCCTCTGTGCGCGAGTAATACTCGCACTTGGCTGGATTTTTTTTTATCGAGATATTTTTACTTTCTGAACCAGTTTCGAAAGTGAAAGTATCGTCATTAAAAAAAAACATGCCAAGAAAATTGAAAAAAAGTAAGAACGATCTTCGTAGAGATCGACCACAGCTATTGAAAGCAAAAAAAAAAAAAAAAAAAATCGTTTAATAATATTGAAATTTAAACGAGATATCTTTAAAAATTTCAACATTAGTGAACGGGCTTTTTCGCGTAAGTGAAGTAGCCCCTTAATAGCATCATTTATCGTATCTGTAGATACGAAAATATCATGGATTATTTTTTATTTTTGAATTTTTGACTGTATAATTCTCTTCGAGAAGGATGCAAATATAACCTTCCATCCATTGCTTGGGTGCACTATAAAAAAAGACAAATGTTTTTTTAATCTACGAAAATATAATATAACCTATATATTAGTTAAACCACGAAAGAAAATACACAATAACCTCTTTCCAGTAACACATGTTTTCATAAAGTGTTCTTTATCATAAAGAAACTTAGAAACCAGCATATTTTTAAGGTTTAAAAATCATTTTTATAAGAAGTTTCTTTTGCTGCCACTGATTTTCGGAAACGTAACTAAGTAGTTTTAAAAATACATTAACCAATTTCTGAAAGCTGAAATCAGTTTTTAAGATGCTATTAATCCCCAATTAAATATTTTCAGCTCCGTAATTGAATTAATACGTGTTAGATTAACAAAATAATATTAGCGTTAATGTTAATTTTAATGATGTTAATTTATCATATTTGTGTGCAAAACATGTTTTTTGAACATTAAAATGTTTTCTGTAAGAAAGGTATACTTCTTACAATTTTTATATGTTATTTATTTATAAAAATCTAGAAAATAACATGTAATTCCTATGGAAGATAAAGTTTTGAGACTTCTTAAATTTTTCTGTTATTTAATGATAAAAAGTTGAAAATACCACATAATTCCTATGAAAGATAGTTATGAGCCTTTTTATAATTTTATTCTGTTATTTATTGAAGAAAATATCCCATAATTACTACTAAAAGAACTCATTACACTGTGTTACAATAAATAAAAATATTCGTTTTTGAAAATTGTGTAATGTACTAGATAATATAACGTGTTGGTTCCTCCTGGATATTTCCCTGATGATGAACAAGTTTTATTGTTCGAAACTGTTGGAATATATTTGTATTTTATGACTTTGAGTAGTATGTTATTTTAATTGTAGATTTTTTAAATTTATTGTATACACTGATTAGCCGTTCTTATTTTTATTTGTATAGCATAATTTTATGAAAGATAAAGTTTTGAGATTTCTTACATTTTTTTTTCTCTTATTTATAGATCAAAAATATCACACTATTTCTACGAAAAATAAAGTTATAAGACTTCTTAGATATGAGATTTTTCTGTTATTTATTGATAAAATTCTTGAAGATGCCACAATTTCTACGAATGATAAAGTTATGAGACAATTATTTCTGTCATTTATTGATAAAAAATTCAAAAATATCACATAATTTCTATGAAAAATACAGTTATGAGACTTCTTACAATTATTTTCTGGTCTCTATTGACTAAGGAGTCTCAGGACTCCTAAAATTGGAAAAAATGAAAAAAAAAAAAGACAATTTCCAACATTTAATATCATAAAATGTGTATGATTTAAAAACACAATTTTTCATTGGGATTAAAATATATTAAGTATGTTATTTCATTTTATGTATTTAAAAATTACAAGATACAGAATTAGTACTTATAGGGCGCTTCAAACTGTCAGACATTTGTCGAGCAGAAAATTGGTATAACAGCTTACGAGCAAGATTACAAAATACATTTTGCAACTAGAGTGAAATTTTTTGTGCCTAATTATACTTCAGATTATAATAATTACTCTAAACCTAAATAAATATTTGCATTTAAAGCATTTTTATATTTTTAATACAAAGTTGTAGTTAGCTAATAAAAAGTTTGGAAATTTCAACAGTAAAATCACCTAAAAAAATATTTTTTTGAACAATAAAAATGAAATTTTAGGTTCAGTTTATACAGGCTAACATGAATCATATATTTTGAAAATTACATGAAAAAATATTCAGAAGTTTTTGAGATATCCTGCGCGTTATACCCAAAAGCGTCATTTGGAGAAAAATGATTTCAAAGATTCGGAAACGTTGCTTTAGCTATTGAGCGAGTATAATTCTAATAGCCATAACTTCTGTTCTATTGAGAATTTCAAGGAAACAATCATACCGAAATGTTCAGAAAAGTTAGACGTTTAACATCTAAAAAAAAAATTAAAATTTCCAAAATTTTGAAGCTGAGAGCCTTTGAAGTCCTGAGAACCCTTAAAATGTTTCCAGGATTTTTTGTATTGAGAGAGAAAAATTTAAACATGTTTCTTGTAGTAAAAAAGTACTCATAAAAAGTAATTACTTCCTGAACGTTTACTGTAAGAAAAGTATTGTAATCATTATTTGTTTGCATGTGTGTGGGTTAACATGATAAATCCCAAAATGAGTCTGCCGACTGAACCAATATTTGGCAAATATGCTATAGACCACTGTCGCAAGAACTATGTAGATTTTCGAAAGAAACGCCCAACGAATTTAGGTACTTAACCCATTTAAAAAATATTTTCAAAGTATTTTGCTATCGATTCTGCAGGCAAAATCACCAAGTAAGTGTGACACTGTAATAAATATTGTGGAGTTGTAACCAAGAAATAGTGGCGCGGTGGTAAAATCTGCAGAATCAAAACGGGAGTTCCAATGTTCAAATCCCGCCGATTGCATTGTGACAGAAATTTATAAAAATCCCTTTCCTTCTTTTCTTCTTTCTTTTTCTTCTTATTTTCTGGGCGAGCATATCAGTATTGTTCAATGCATAAGATAATATAACAGCGCAATTGCGTTCACAACTTTCTTCAATAATGCGGAAGGTCGTTCCATGTGAAGATCTATATTGTTTTAAAATACAACATCAAATTCTCCGTTTCGTTTCATGCAAGGTTCGTTTGGAAAAAAGAACCAACGCAGCAGCCGCAGCCTGATAATATACAGGGTGTCCACGTATAACCTGACCTACCTTTATTTTCGCAGCCATCGGTCCTAGATGCATACTTCCAATTACAAAAAGGGTTTAATAAAGGTAAAGAATTATTTTTAAAGCGATTTGAGTCAAGAAAAACATCTCTTAAATAAAAATACGAAATTTAAATTTTTATACGCTCCCCCGGTCCTATAAGTTATATTTAGTAAAATTTTCCTGTTACACTGACAAGTAAGACAAAAAAAGTCCCGTTTTTCTACGATTGAAATTGACCAAGTGATAACTGTTTAAAGTTGGAGCATATTTTTTGCCTGATTTTTTTTTGTCTTACTTGTCTGTGTAATAGGAAAATTTTACTAAATATAACTTATATGACCTGGGGACCGTATAAAAATTTAAATTACGTAATTTTTTTAGGAAATGTTTTCTTGACCCAAATTGCTTTAAAAATAATTTTTTACCTTATTTAAACCATTTTTGTAATTGGAAGTTTGCATCTAGGACCAACGGTTGCGAAAATAAAGGTAGGTCAGGTTATACGTGGACACACTGTATATATAAGTTCGTTGGTCTTATACTATTGAATATCAAAGTCGACTACACTGTCTTTCAAAAGTTAAGGTACAGGGACTAGATGCTTTCGATTGTACACATTTTGTCGAATATCTACCAACATTATTGGCGAATTGTTCTTGAACTTCTGGGATATAAAGAACATGTTTGATTTAATATTTCTCGGTGAAGATTTAGTAGGAGGGAGACAATTAGGGGGCTAATAGTAAATTTAATAATAAAATAATATTTGCGATCACCTGTGTAACAGAAAATTCAGGAAATGGTTTGTCACTGTGTTAAATGACTATTTGGGTCCTGTTCAACGTTTGTGTGCATTTGTGTAAGCATAGCACTTATATTCGTGAAGATGTTATTGTGTCTGTGAAAATTCAAAAGTGTTTTTGTTTCTAGCATACAGAATTTTCAACCAAATTTAACACAACTTTCCGAAAACCTGAAAAAGAACAGTAGCAACAGTATACTGTAATTAAAACATGAATATATTGAATATGTGATGAGATATGGGCATTTGTATGAAATAATTTTTAACTGCGCATGCGTGGAAGATTTCAAAATTTTTATTCCATAATTTGGTGGCCAGCTATTTTAGGTCCCTGTGCCTTAAATTTTGGAGGCCAATGTATCATTATTTGCGAGTTTACAAAGTAACATTTGCCGCTCTTAAAGTGATGTAAATATTTAAATCTTATACGATAGCAAAATAACTATTCATTTTACTATGCTTTTATTAAGAGATTCGTAAATGCTGATTTATGAAGCTAATTTGTTTAAATAATTATTTTTTTATGTTTAAATAAGTAAATATAAACAAACTGGATATAGGAATTATTATGTTTTCCCCAACTTTGGCAAAATTAAATACATACATACATTAATGTTCAGAAATTTTCAAAATTTTAGAAGTGGGTAACGTTTTAAATTTGTTAATAAAAGCATCTTTGAAAAAAAAATAATATAAAATGACTATGTTCATCCTTGTATTACTCAATTCTCAAATCAGACATTGCTGTATATTCATGTTAAACATACACATTAATTAATTTTTTCAATAAATAATTAGATTCATGCTTTTTTTTTTACTACATATTGGAACAAAATATGTAATAGGCTTTAAAATATTATCTTAAAATTGTATTAATACTTGGGTCATAAAGGAGTTAGAATTTTAATTTTAGTTATAAAGATACGATTGGAAAATCTACTCTCTTTCCACTATGCAACGATTCTTAAGGGTTTTACACTTTTATGCGCGTCTTTACAGCTGCATGCAGAGTTAAGTGATATACTTTTCTGTTACAGTTTCCGTAAAACCATGCGAATTTTCTTTTGTTTTTCCAGTGAACTGTAATTTTTTTGAGTTGCCGCACTTTTCTTGCGGATGAGCGATGTTAAGACGAAATTTAATTATATTTACGAAGAACATATGTATTATTAAATAGAGTTAATATATAGGAAGAGTTGGCATCTCTACGTATAGATGACACGATGATAATTTCAAAAGGTAAAAGCTCTTACCTACCTTAACAACATCTATAAAAATTTTCAGCAGCCAGTCCAAGTCCCTTAAAATTAAAAACAATTTATTTTTCCTGTGACACAGTCGGTCAGAAAGGTAGAAGTAACTGTTGTCAGGGTTTTAGACCTTTTATCCCTGCTTTTCTTACGCCTTTTTAGCCCGAATTTTAGCGTTATTTTTCAAAAGTGGTAAAAAATGGTACAAAATATCGATATTAAAAAGGTTGGTTAGTTGTGTTTATGCTGGCCAATTATCAGCACTAGGGATATAGGCCCTAATGGGGGGGGGGGGCGTGCCCTCCGTGGGATCTTTCTAAGGGAACCTAACCCCTATTTGCGCTTGGAAAACCAATGTTAGAAGAAAACCACGAAAACTCCGAACGATTAGGCCGACGGGCGCGATTGGGATCGAACCCAGCATCTCCCGTCTACCACCTTCGAGAGCAGAACCTCTCGGCCACTGCAATATTAAAAAGGATTTTAATTGCGACTAGGGGCTTAAATATTTTCTTCGGGGCTAAAAGATGAAAAAATAGACTATATTTAGCCCCGAAAGAGTTAAATATGCAACACTGATTGAAATAAAGTTTAAATTCTTTTCAACAATTAATACACTAGAATATTTAACAAGGTAATAAAAATTATAATAAAGTAGATATGTTCCATAGATCATTAAATACTAGGTTGAGCAAAAAGTTCTGGGAAATTTAAGAAAGTTGCGTTAAAAACTTCCCAGAACTTTTTGCTCAACCTAATAACAGAAAATAATTATTTTTAAACATTCATGCGATTTTATAATTTTTAATACTTTATCAATGTATCTAAGCTCAAAACCTCTGCGTGGCTGATCACAATGTGATTAAGAAATACAGGTTTATTTACGATAGATGTAGGAAAACTATACACATAATTCAAATAATAACCATCGTAGATGATATTATGCTAAACAATTATGTGTCGTTTAGAAAAATTCATGCACAACAGAATAGTCCTTTAAAAAACAGAAAATATCCTGTTATCCGATAACATGTCGATCACCCGCAAGAACACAACTGCAAAAAAACAAGACCACAAGTGACACAATTACAAAAAATTCATTCTGGGTTTTATTGCAGTTAATAGGTCTGACTTAGGTGCATTTTGCTACAGAAAAAGTGCCATGAGGGTAGTTATCCAAGAAACTGCTAGATTACTCTATATAGCCATTTGCCACCACAGAAATGGAACAAGTTGTGTAGGGAGAAAAAATTACTCCATCCTCCAAACCTCTTTTCCATGTCTTCATTCTTAAGGGTTTTATACTTTTATGCATGTCTTTATAGCTGCATGCAGAGTTAAGTGATATACTTTTCTGTTACAGTTACCGTAAAACCATGGGAATTTTTTTTTTGTTTTTGTTTTGCTGTGAAATGTAATTTTTTGGAGTTGCTTCATTTTTGTTGCGGATGAGTGATGTTAAGACGAAATTTAATTATATTTACGAAGAACATATATATTATTAAATCGAGTTAATAAAGAATTCCTACTAAATATCTTACATGTACAGAATCATGATGTACTGTAAACCTTCTAAATTTTTAATTCCTCTATTTAAGAATAATAATCTTTCTCTTACTTATTCGAGGACATTCTGAATTAAATAAAGCGAATATTTCTATTAGAAAATAGTTGTAGATAAATACACAAATAGTTGGCATCTCTACGTCTAGATGACACGATGATAATTTAAAAAGGCAAAAACTCTTACCTACCTTAACAACATCTATAAAATTTTGCAGCAGCTGGTCTATTTTTATTATATTTTAAAGCATAGAGCAAGCAGAAAAACTGGCGAACACAACACGCCATTTTTCGATCTGAATAAAATTTGTAACGAAGAACAATCAAAATGACAGATTTAAAAAAGAAAGAAATTGTATACAATAATTTGAAAGTTGGGAGAGGGAAAAAATGCTCAGTTGATTGATTTTTTTTAATCGGTTAATAAAAGTTAAGAAATCCAATTAAGGATGTTTTTGGAAGCTTTTTATAAGGCCACATCTCAAAGGAGTAAGGAGTTACTACTCAGAGGAGTGAAGGGATTAAAAAAAATCGGAGATTACTGTCAAATTAGTATAAAGGATTTTGCAAATGCAATTAAATAAATAAAAAAAATCAGCAGAAAAATAGAAATCAGGATAAATCCAGCTTTAATGCTTAAAGCCTTCAATCAAGTTTGAGATTATTCGTGATAAAAAATTAAGTGATGATAAACTTAAAACCACTTCTTGAGAGACCCCCCCCCCCCTACTTCACTCTCTTTTAGTTAACATTCAAAGCTTCATTATCCATACAAATAACAGATGATTACTTATTATCTAAAAAAAATATTAAATTTAGCTTCTCACCATCAGAAAGTGTATAACCGATACGTAAATGTTTTGTTTACTTAACCCTTAAAGGCCGGTGGGATATATTTTATCCCATTTAATTTTAATCAAGATTCATACCAGATTTTTTTTTATAACTTTGTTGAAAAAAACCTGTAAAATTGCATTTCATTATTTTGAAATAAAATTTTTCGACAATTCTGATGCAATTTCAACATTTCAAAACACAACCGTTTTCTTCTCAAAGATTTAAGTTAACCCTTAACTAATACATTTACCTTAAAGCCTTAAACTTAAACCGTTAAACCCTTAAACTCTTAACCTTAAGTAAGACCCTTTCTGGTTCTTTTTTTCGGCGGCAGGGGGTAAGTTTTAGTTTTAAAAATTCCAAGTAGCTATACAAATGTAAAAAAATTAACGTTATATTGAAATGTAACATATATGTCAGTCACTGTTTTACGTGCTATTATATATGACAAAAGACTGAGGAAGATTTGTTGAAGTCGTTTGAAAAATATGTTGCATTATTACTGCAATAGGCTTAACCCTTAAATGCCGGGTGTTGCTTTTCGGCAACATACCCAATTTAGGCTCTAAAATACTATTAGAATAATATTGAAGCTATAATGCTTAATGTTGCCAATAAAATACATTCTGAAAAATTATTAAATCGATTTTCAATATGTAGATGGCAAAACTTGTGTTGGTTAAGAATAAAGATAGATTTATTAAAAAGCAGAAAAACCAACGTTTAAAATGCACAAATAATATATGAAAAGCAGCAAACAGCTGTTTCGAATCTACTAGCGAGATTCTTCTTCAGTGCAAAAGGAACAGCGTGCTAGAAAAAGCAAGGCTGAGCAAAATCACAGACAGAGACGCGCTGGCTTTTATACCCTATGCGGGTGGTGAAGGCTCCGAAACAACCAATGAGAGAGAAGCAGTGGAAACGACTGGGTGGACAAGTAGCGACATCTACCGGAGAAGTAGAGAAAAGAAACCAAAAAAGGGGGAATTAAATTAACGCTTTCCAAATACTTGGAAAATCTGGAGTACTAGATAAGTCATTGACTAAAGAGTGAGAATTTTTAATGATATGGCAAGCTTCCCAAAAATCAAGATCAAGGTTAGAAGAACATTTTTGGACAATGATGGCTGAGGAAAAATCGAACCTATGTTGAGAAGACCAAGAATGTTGAGCAATAGAAGAACGTTTGAGCTCCTGATTTTTAACATAACCTTCATGCTCTTTTAAACGAAATCTAAGAGCACGTTTAGTCTGACCAATATAAGAAAGACCACACTGACAAGAGATCTGGTAAATGCCCCAATTATCTAGGCGATCAACGGGGTGTTTGAGATTTGAAAAAGGGATTTTATTAACAGGAGAAAAAATAACTTTAAAATCAAACCTTCTTAGGATTTTAGCAACTTGCTGACTGATTTTAGGAAAAAATAGTAATACAACTGAAGTATTAGAGTTGGAATTAGAATGCTTTTCAGAATGGTCGGATTTCGTCAGTTTCTTATAAACAGAATCGATAATATTAGAGGAATAACCACGATCGACAGCAATAGCTTTGAGGTAATTAAGTTCAGCACTAAGTAACTGAGGAGTGGAACAAATATTAGTAGCCCGAAAAACAAAAGTATTGAAAGCAGCGAATTTCTGGTTAGGGGGATTAATATCCCATTTTTATATTTAAAATAATGAAATAGATGCTTCAAACAAAAATTTAAGAGGCAATGTATAAAGCATTAAGCGTACTATTTTTTGTTTTACTACTCTAGGCGGAAATATAAATGAAGGGATAATAGTAAATGCATAGATACACATTATTATTAGTATATATAAATAATAACAATAGCACTTGTAAAGACAGAATATTAGTAGATGTAAAGACATGTACTATTATTATGGTGCCAGACATGAAAGGGTTAAATACTTTTTAAAGAACAATAAATTAAATTTTATTATGTAAGTAAAATTTTCAAAATTTATTATTTTCTTTTAAATAATTAAAATTAGAAAAAAAAATTAAATATAGTACGTGCACATTGTTTGTCGACTACTAATGGTTAGAGTAAAATTTTGATAATAGTATTATATAATGAGCAATCATCTGTCTAAATTTCCTCATAGATTAATGTGGGATTTTACGGCGAAGATCCCATAAGCATCCCATAAGCATCGCGTAAATCCAACGATCTGTTTGTTTTCCTTCTATTTTTTTACTACGATCTATTTACTACGTGATATTTTTTCTATCTTTACAAAAAATATTCTCTGAGTTATATAAAAAATGAAAAAATATAAAAAAAAAAATTTGTATTTAGTCCGTCTCAAAAGTTTAAGCACAAGCATAAAATGTTTATTCTTAATGGATAATAAAAAGTTAAAATAAATAGAATTTTTTTATTTGTGTATTTCGCAACTTCATTTAAATAAATCATATCAAAAGTAAAAAAAAATTAAATTACATATTTGTAAAAAATATAATTTAAAATTTGTTTAAACAAAACTGCCTCAAAAGTTTATGCACAATGGCAAAAACAAATACATTTATGATTTTTATAAAACTGTTACATACAAATTATTTTTCCGTGATTTCGGATTAGTTCAAATAAACGCACGTCGAAATTAATAGTTTTTGTAGGGTTTCTGGTGGCAAAGAGTACCATGCTTTTTATATGGCATCTTTGAATTCTTCAAGAGAGTCATTACTGTTTTCCATTGATTTAAACCTGAAGGTTAAACTGGCATAGACATTCTCAATCGGGTTTATGACAGGACTTAAAACTGGCCAGTCAAGAATTTAATTTTCTTTTCTTTTCTTTTTTTTTTTTTTTTTTTTTTTTTTTTTGCGAAAACTACGGTTATGTAGTACGTGATATGTACATGAGGCATTACCTTCTTCAAACATCGATTCAGCCCCCCCCCCCCCCCCAAAAAAAAAAAATAAAAATAAAAACTGTCACCGAATAGCAGGAAAAGATGGTTATGCATCTCCTTATAGTTTTGGGAATTTACTCTTCCTTTTAGATAATCCAGAGAGATCAGGCTGTTGAAGCCGAATACGCCCCAAACCATAAGAGGCTTACCGCCTTGCTGCTTGTTGAAAAACTCCTTTGTTCTTTTCGGAGATTATACCAATACATGTTCCACACATCAGGGCTATCTAAGTTCCATTTTTTCTAATCACTGAATAAAACAGTAAGCCACTTGTCGTCGCAGGACATGGGTTTTTTAGTCCAGTTCTTGCTTGTTAGTGGTGTTGTTTGAGACATGGTTTGCAAGCAATTTTCTTTAGTATGATGTAATCACATTCTTTAATTTGTTTATGTACAGTATCTTTGGACACCTGTACACCAATATTACTTTTTATTTGCTGTATGTAATAGGCATATTTTATCTAAACAGGAATCTCCGTATTCTCCTATCCGTCTGAACAAACGTCATACGTGGTCGTCCACATCTTGGTTTCCAGTTAAAATTATCATTTCTAGAGAGTACTTGATATAGATACATTGCTTTGATCAATTTAATTTTTTTGAAATTTAAGAAAGAGTTTTATTTTGTGATTTCAATTTAAAAACTTTTAAAGTCTCACCTTTTGTAAATTCTTTACCCTTCGGTATTTTTAAGACGAGTGGAAATTATTTTTTCACTTTTATATTTTTACAAAATTAGAAAATGATGTCATACAACCTCATTACACCCATCCAGTCCCGAGTTTCAAAAAAAGTTGCATAAAATACTTAAACTTTTGAGACAGTGTTTCTTCAAGAAAAAAAGTGAATGAAATAAAAATTATATGTAATTTTTATTTTAACCATCAAAAAATGCTTACTTTATTCGATTTTGATTAAATATCGAGTATTTATTGTAAATTGGTTTCATATATTTTCTTGTTCAATCATTTTTAACCATATTGAAGGGTGCATAAACTTTTGAGACGGTAAATATTTAGAATTAAAACTTTTAGTATTACTCCACGTTTTCTATCAAAATGCTGAATTTTTATCTACCGTGATGCAAATAATGCAAACTAGTTTCCTTGTTAAAACCATACGACATTTATGCTATATGATACAGATTATATAATAAAAAAATAATATGTATACTATAGTGGAAAATATTTTAATTTATGTCCTTGAAAAATCTATTTTTAATAAATCTTACAATTAACACTTGAGTCTGCTATGATTTGCAAAATGAACAATATTTTGCATAAAAGTGGCACCAATAAATATAGGTTGTTGTTATTTGCCCCCCGATATGCTATTTCTTTCAGGCAACAATTAAAACGTCGTTCCTAAAAAATAACGTTACGTTACATAATCCAGCCATAAAACGAAGCAGACGTATTACTGTACGGTTAAATACTAATAATCTCTACTGCAATTTTTACACTTCTAAGTATTGCACATTTTCAATTTTTACACCTTCGCATAGGGGTAAAAAGTACTTTTAACTGCAATTTTATTGAAAACTGCATCTCAATTTATTTTTAAGATGTTAATTTTTTTTTGTAGTTTTTAATGCTATTTCTGTAATGATTGCAACTTAAGTACTCCATTTCTGTAGATGGTAAAGGAAAAATAGTTGGAAAATAGTAGATTACTATATCTTTCTGTTGCTATTTTCTTATAACAACTGAAAAAAATTGTAATTAAAATACGTGCTATTTTGAAAAAATAGGAATGAATGATTTCTGATAAAACATGGAAATATTCTAAACTATATTTAATTTTAGGCATCCATATTATTGTTACAAACAAATGAAGGCATATGAATTGTTATAGCCAATTTTTCTTTCGAGATTCTTGAATGACGACATCGCTTTTCGCTGGGTTGGTGTATTATTGCGTGATAGTGATGTCATAAGCATAATTTTCTATAGATGTTGTTTAAGACTGGATCGTAAATGTGGAATTATTCAGTGGAATGTAAATGACGTCATTTTATATAAAATAAAAGCGTGTATTTTAAGTCTTAAAACTGAAATATGTTTTGTATTATCTATATTTATATATATATTTTTTTTCCATCGGGGACGACACTAAATTCTGAAAAAGCAGAATTCCTGTTTTCTAGTTATTATTTTTTTTTTTCGTTGTTGTTTTATGCCTCTTAACTAACCAAGATGTCAGATCAGGTCTCAAAAGAGCTGGGTAAGGAAGTTGAATTTTCCATTTAAGGTTTTTCCCAATTCAACCTGGCAAATTTCCGTTATAAACTAAGTTTATTTTTATTCGTAAAAACACAAAACTGGCAGGTGCTTGCAATCAAAAGCTATGAAATCTAATAGCGTTTACCCAAATTTTGTATACAGGAAAAGAATCTTTCAGAAAATGCTGCAAAGTTGGAGTTTTTTATAATATTTTCAGACACGACAACGTCATGAGAGGGCGGTCTCTCATAATTCAAAGTAATACATTTAACGAAAAAGTGAAAACACTATCCGATTACATTTAACTTTAGTAGCCGTGTCTGACAATTTTATGGTTTTACCTTTAAAAATGAGGTCGTGTATGAGTCAGAATTTCGTGTTTTTGAGAGGGGAAAAATGAGTTTTTGAGAATCGATTTAACAAAGCACCACAAGGATGAAAGACAGAGTTTTTTTCTCAAAGTTTCCCCACAATTTCATTCTTCTCGAAATGGTATGGTGAAAGGGTTTCCAGACGATGATTTCTTTCCGGTTGCTTGATTACTTTTATTTTAATACTAATATTTGACTTATTTAAGAACAGATTAAATATGACGAATATTACTATTCCAAAAGAGTGATATCGATCAAGCAATTTGAAAAACAAAAAACGCCTAAAGCAAACATTATTATTTCAAAAAAGTCGAAGTAATCAAGCAATCCTAAAAACTTTTCAACTGACAAGTCCGGTTGGTGAGCCTCCCTCTTACTTATCTCCCATCTACCGACGTCCTAGCTGGAAGATTCTCCATACCACTGCTTTTACGGCCAGGTATACGGCATGCAATGAAGGACAATAACAGCGCCGTGTTCCCAATCAGTCACCCACTCAAGTTCTCAGAACCTTTCATGGATTTCTATTCGGTATGTGACTGGGAACAGGGTGCATTACAGAATGGATAACCATTGGGTTGATGTCGTTTGATATAGCTGATTATTCGAAATCTAGAATAAGATTAATATTATGCAAATGCATGTATCAAGGGACAACTAGTATATAGCATTTATTGATATTACCGAATATGGTATACTGCGTAGTGAAAGGTTAAATTTAGAATTTACGCAAAGGAATGAGAACGGACTCTGTTGTAATTAAAAAGCGACAATGTAAATTAAAATGTAATTACTTCTAATTTTTCCTGGTGTTAGCTGGAAGGAAAATATATCATTTGATTTTTCGGCAAGTCCAGTGATTTCGATTCCCTTTTAACAAGATTTAGTTCCTCCTTGGTGAACACTTCTTGAGCACAGACCGGTCACGTTCTCAGTCCACTGCATTTTTCGATACCGGTGGCTTCACCTGGTTGGTCTCAGCTCAGTGACGTCACGCCAGGCGGCTCCTTTGATCGGTTCCCATTCAACTTTCTTTCCGATACAATCAAAAAATACTTCCGAGACTTTCTTCTCTGCCGAATTTAAAAAATAAATAAATTTTGAGATAGACATATCGCATATATAATTACGCATATATCATGCGCAATCTATATATTTTAAATACAAAGCTGTTTTTGTTGTTGTTGTTGTTGTTGTTTTTTTGTTAGTCATCTGCCCTGAGCTCTCTATTGAACCAATTTTGTTAATTATTATTACTTTTTTAATTATAGCTGTTAATTTTTAGATGCGCCCGCACTCGTTATTTTTCAAAATATTCCCATTTTTATATTTTAATTTAAATTTTTAAAGCTTTTATGAAATTTCTCCTTAATGACGGTAATTGGAGTACTCCTAATGTTGTAGAGAAAAGAGACATGTTAGGATTTATTTATCTTTATTGATTAAAACTTTAATAATGCCATTTTCTCGATGCTATTCAAAAATAACTTTTTAAAAAGATTTTAACATAAAATGACACCATTAAAAAAAAAAAAAACACGTTTTTTTCCTTATTAAGCTGTTACAATTCAAAATTATTTCATTCCAATGCTACTGAGTTTGAGATGATAGGCGAAATGCTTCAAAGAGTGACAATTATGTCATATTTAACAGAAAACGACCATTTCCTTCGATAAAATTAAATATTTTGCGACGAACGCGTCTAAAAGACAAAAATTTCTGAAATTTTTACTCCCTGGTACTGAGATTAGAACCTCAAGTAAAGAATGCGAATGTCTGCATGCAAAGTTGTGGCAGGAAAACTTGACTACAAGTTACTGTGATTGAAACACAGTAATAACAGATTGAATTGATCTACAAGAAATTGTGAAACTACTATTATTCACAACGGAGCACGAAATGCATATTTTAGAAACTGTAAGAGAAAGAAGATATTTCCGCTAAATTCATGCAAAATTTTAATCAATATTGTAAAATAACAGATTTTTAATCCTGATTTTCAATACCGTTTCAGTTATATACAGTGGCGGTCAAAAGTTTCCGGCCAGTTAGTTTTTTTGATTTGTTTGACAGAATGTTTTAGCGAAGAAGAAGTTCAACTGCTCCAAAAGTTAGGAATAAGCAAATTACCTCTGACCACGTGATCATTTTGATTGGTTACTTAAGATACTTGATGCAAAGGGGAGGAATTCAAAATTCGCGCGGGGAAAAGTTCCCGGCCACTCGTCATTCATTAGTTTTTGCTATCGCTAATGTGTTTTTCTGGTCATGTTTGTTAATTAATAAAGGTGAATAATGTATTTGAAATTCAAAAATGAAAAGTTTAACAATTTATTGTTCCTAAATGAATGATTTGTTTGTCGCTAAAGGGACAATCCTCTCGTGAGATTGCGGCAAAGTTGTCGATCGGAAAATTTGCTGTAAACGATATTTTATAAAAATATAAAGATGGTCATGGCCTTCAGAACTTGCCACGGTCCGGGGGACCCCGGAAAACGACTATTCTTGTGGACAGAATTATCAGAAGAAAAGCAGTTGATGACTCACTTAAAAATGCCGCTGCAATTCCACGCCATTTATGGTGTTAACAGCGATTTACGGTGTTATGCTTATTGCTGAAACAAGTCTATCTACAGTGTCAAGACGCTTATGTGACGTAGAACTTTATGGAACAGTCGGTGTTAAAAAACCTTTCATAAGTAAAAAAATTCAGAGGGCCCGACTGGTGTTTGCCAAGGAATATAAAGACTGGACAAGTGAAAACTGGAAAAAAGTACTATTTTCAGATGAATCGACGTTCAATCTTTTTGTGAGAGATAAAAAACATTACAACCGACGACCTAAAAATAAAAGATAAGGTGCGCGATACATTATTCCTACAATGAAGTACGGCGGAGGACACGTTATGCTCTGGGGAGCATTTTCTGGAAAATGCGCCTGTCCGTTATTTGAAATCCGCGGCAAGATGAATAGTGCAATGCACAAGGATATCTTGCAAGATCATTTGCTGCCTTATTGGAGGAAAAATTGTTGTCGCAACTATTTGTTTCATCATGAAAACGATCAAAAGCATACATCCAAGCTCGTCAAGCAGTGGCTTTCGCACAAAAAAAACTTCGCTTTTGAAACGAACAGCCCAATCATCCGATCTGAATACAATAGAAAATCTTTGAAACTAACTTGAAAACGTGTGTGGAATTATAAATATTCCAATTTAGCAGCATTTTCACAAAAATTCCAAGAACCGTGAAAAAAACTTAACATTGATGATCTACAACTGTTCATTGAATCGATGCCACGTTGCTGCGCCGCAGTACTTATTGCTAAATGTATGAATACAAAATACTAATTGTAAATGTTGTTGATCACTGTTATTTTCTTTTATAACACCATTTTTTTCCAAACTTGCCAAAGTGGCCGGAAACTTTTGAGAACATGCATTTTCTTTTGCAATTAATTTTGTCAATTTAATTTATTAATATTTAATTTTTATTCCATAAATAAGTTCTTAACTGTTATGTCAATAAAGTGTATAAGTATCACTTTGAGATTCCTCTTCATATGGATATACTTACAAATTAACCAAAAAATTTATGCTGGCCGGAAACTTTTGACCGCCACTGTACATTCGTCATCTTTACATGGCCTTTTTATGCACAGCTATAATGTAAAAATAAATCTGAATTTCTGAGCTTTTCCTTTTCTTTAGCAGAGAACTCGAAGAAAAATCTATTAAAGAATAATAAGATAGATATGTATGAAAAATTTTCTTGTACCTTGAAAAGTCCCTTTCAGTGTGATAGCAGTAAGTATTATTAATAACGGAACACAAGTTGCATAATTTAGGAAACTTTAGAAGGAAGAAGATTAGTTTTGCGCCTTATCTACATTCATGGCGAATCTTTAGTACTTTTACGCTTGCTTGTTACATTAATCTTTCGAGATTACCTAGTCTAATGCTTTGCATTAGCTGGCGAAAATTCATACATATAGCAGCTGTGAACAAAAATAAACTTGTGAATAATATAAAGAGGGAAATCAGTGGTTTTATTCATTTATCCTGTTCGGAATAAGATATATATTTTTCGAAATCCAGATAGAAGGCGTTAACAAAGAAAACGAGAAATTTAGATTTATTTAGGAAAAATCATTTATATTTTTTGAACGTTTCTGGAAGAGTAAAATTGGAAAAAATAGGGAAATATGATTTATGCTTCATTTTTTATTGAAAAATTTTCTCCATCCTGTCAGATAATGTAAGAAATAAATTCAAAGTTTGGATGAATACTTCATCTATTTTTTCTCCGAAGGGATAAAAGTGCAAACTTAATTAGACTCATCACAGTGATTCAAGTTTGACATTTTTAATCATCTCTGTGTAAATGTTGATGAAATTTCATTGGTATCGATTAATTACCGTATATCCCAGAGAATAAGTATATATAGTGACTAGTTAGATGTGCCAATCCCAAAACTTTCTTCCTCCTCATACATATTAATATTTCCAAAGTTGTTACACATGTTAATACTTCAGTGTTATTACTTCAATATTGCATTATTTTGATTTCCATTTTAAGTTTTTGCTTCATTTTATTAATCTGAGTAAAAACGAGTCAATATCAATCATAATATTTAATAAAATCAATATTTTTCGTTATTCTGTTGTACATCTGCTTGAGAATCACCGGATCAACCAAATGCGAATCGCCAGTCTCTGCATGAACTAACACCCTTCCTTTTCAAGATTTTTTTTTCTTTTGACTGCTGCCTCTATATTAGGTGCATATAGGCTTCGGTCTGCACGAGTTACCGGGTCCACTCCTATGGGACAGCCTACTGAGCCAAACTTTACCTGGTGAGGTGCGGTAGAAAGGCGGAGTCTCATCCCTTCAATAACGTGAGCTGGCTTTGCATTTCGGCTCGAAAATTTCCTATGGTAATACTTGTCTTTCAACGGCACCCATTGTTTTCTTTTTCCCTTCCTCTAAATTGGTTCATGAACCACTTTTCACCACAAGTACCGACCACCGATTAGGCATCTAAAATTCATATTTCCCGACTCCTCAAGCAGGATATGTGTGTGTAATGTGCATTGTGCAGGAGCCAAATCAACAAAGTCAATTAGTTAAGCAAGCGGTACAACAAAGAAACCAGCAAATAACAGGCTCTGCAATTAGGTCGACCGGGCCGTTGGTCTACTGGATGGCCGCCATGCGGCAATCAAGCCAGCAACCTCCCCGATGCCAGACAGGTATACTCGTTCGGCTAGGGAAATCTGGAAGTTAGGGGTCTGGTTATCGGTTTGGAGTTAGCCAATGCCCGCCATGTAAGCTAATGGCGCATGGTGCATGTAAAATTCGTCGTGGGTGCAAAGTTTTCCAAGTTACCTGTGAATTATACCTCTGGAGGTGCCTTGCCAAGTGAAGGTCTGGTCACCTCATCAAGGTTCTAAATTACGAGGCCAACTTGATTAGCAAAGCGCAAGTACTAAACAACAAGATCAAAATGTTAAGTAACCGGATTAACTAAGTTCACATCTAAGCATTAGGGACAGCCGATAGGATGAAGCTCTAGGCTCTAGTCAGATTTATTGCCGCTACGCGGTGATTAGGCGGTCACCGCCCCGATCCCAGGTATCAAATCCGTTCAGTTGGGGCGACCCGGCAGGTAAAAGCCTGGTCATTGGTTAGAAAGAAAGAAATAACAGCCGATGTACAATAGAACTTTGAAAAATCGTTATTACGCTATCACCATCCGGATTATTACCAAATTCACGTGCGACTGCTGGTCATAGCCAAAAACATACACATGAAATTTGGTTCAATTCTATGCATAACTTCATACACTTTTTGATGATACAATAATGAAAATGGAGCAAAAAATCGCTATTAGATCGCCCTCTTCCGGCGAAATATTTCCAAATTCAATGAGCACCTACTGTCTATAGCTAAAAATATACACAAAATTGGTTCAATTCTATGCATAACTTCACACATTTTTAGTTGATACAAAGAGGACATACTGACAGACAGACATTTTATATAAACATTTTTTTCGGGATCTCTGATCCCTAAAAAATAAAATAAAATATTTTTTCGCTTTCATAACTTCTTCTTTAGAAAGAATAAAATAATAATTGTTGAGGACCTATTTACAGACTTACTTTCGGAAAAAAAAACGCTCTATTTCTCACAGATTTTGCTATATTATTGAATATTACGTTCCCGTTAGGTCTTACAAGCTTATTTACTAGAATTTTGAAACGTGTTTGACGTCAAATTTTGTTAATGAAGTGTCCTGGTTTCAAAGAAAAACGGCGAAGTCGACTTCTAAACTACTAATCCTTCCCAATTCTCATTACTCACAGATACCTGTAAAACTGCAACATTAGTGTTAGCGTACAGAAGCCAATTAGAGCGGTTTGAAAAAAAGTTTAAAACGCGTAATAACACCGAACAGCGTGTCAACCAATAATAGCTCATAGACGAACGTGCATACAAATTATTTTCGGATTACTGAATACTTCCTGCATGTAGAATGAAAATAATTTTCTTGTGTAAAAATTAGTCCCTTTACAGAGAAAGGAAAAATATGTAATATTAAAAGAGATTGAAAAAAAAAAAGTTTAAAACTCGTAATAACAGCGAAGAACGTATGAACCAATATTAACTCACTAGCTGAAATACCTGGCGCTGCCCGGAGTTTTAAATATGTTTGATTAGGAAAATCAATTTCAAAATTAAACACCGTACGGGCTATGAATCTCGCGCAAATATGCTCTATTTTTTAATATATTGAAAGGCTTGAGAAATTTTGCTTTTATACCAGGATTTAAAAAAAAAAAATGTTTCCTAAGCCTAAATAAATATAGTCTTGATTCTTGAAAAAAATTGAAAAAGAAATTTAAATGCATGAAAAGCCCTTCATGATAACACATTCTCTTGTAAAAACCATGCTTTAACTATACATCCGTTTTAAATATGAGGTCATACGTGAATTTAAATGTATTTTTCACAATTAAAAAGAAATGGCGCATCTAGTATTTGTCAAGAATTAAATAAAAATCATGCACTCGTGACATCATAATTCACTTTCATATTTTAACAGAATAATAACGCTACTATAATATGTGACTTGTGCTATAACCAGTGTATACACGTCAGGACACGTTTCCCTTATCGTTTCCTTTTTACGTGAAGGTTTCGCTATGGTACTCCATTGTGAAATTTGGTAATTTTTTAAATTCAATATTTGAAAAACCGCATAATCATTAGATTTGAAATTTATATCAAGAAAAAATACAATTTTTTACCTTTCTAACGCAGTTTGTCTAACAATTTTCTGACAAATACTTTTCGAGTTGATAATGTTTTCAGTAACTTCAAATGTTTCATTTTCCGAGATTAATCTTTGGCAACGATTAGCGAAAAATCCAGTCGCCAGCAACACATAGCTTTTTATTAAAGAGGATGATAGATGGAAAGTGTGCATTCAAATTATTTTCGGATTACTCAAAACTTCTTGCATGTAGAACGAAACCGTGGAACCACTTTGGTCCTTCCGGGGTTACTTTGGTCAATCCCTTAAAAAAAAAGTTTTCATTCTTTGTATTGAACAAATAATACAAGATAATTTGGAGTTTTTGCCCTATATATTTTATACCCTACTATAGGGTACTTGAATAGTTTGAGGGTAATTTAATTTTTTTAGTGGAAACACTGAATGTGTTTGTAAACAACTGTTTTCATGTGTAAATTTTAACTCTCCAAACTTTCTATAGTGAAACAATCTGGATAAGAGCTACAAACAAGATAAGTGTCAAAATATTACCTTTAGTAATCTGTAACCCATTTGTGATCACAGTTTTTCCTTTAACTTTTTATTTTGACAGAAAATGTTTACGTTTTATTAAAGCTAACATAAAAACTAATATTTCGGGACTACTTTGTGCCAGGCCTTTTTTGGTCCGAAAATAGCCCCAATTACTTAGAAATGCCTTTTATACAACCAAATCTCTTAAAACATGTTTTAGGTAACATTTTTTTTTTCAAATGTTACTTTAGCAAAATGTTACATTAATTGTTTTTGGTCCAGTTGCCGAATATAACATGACGAAAACTGTTTCTCGTGACTTTAATATTAACAATTGGTTTATTGTGTTTAAATGTAAAAAAAAACCCCATTTGTTTATCGAGTTTGCAGTGTTAATTTATTAGCAAATACTATTGGAAGGGGGTTTCAATAAAAATGTATTCATTTACATATGAAATGTACGCATTTGGTATTAAACTAAGTGAATGAACCAAAGAAGCCCCCAGGATTTGTTGTTACCTTGTCCCAAAATTTAAAAAAATAGTTAAGAAATAAAAAATAAAAAAAATCCTCTTTAAAACCATACAGTTTGCTTCAATATTTCATGTTAATTGTTTACAACTCCATTTCGACGTTGAAAAATCACATATAATGTTTTTTTAATAATGGAAATGTGAGTGGAACCAGGAAAAAGTGGCCCAAAGTAGCCCCGGTTGACGGAAATAATTTTCTTGTGTAAAAAAATAGTCCCTTTGCAGAGAAAGGAAAAATATGTAATATTAAAACAGTTTAAAAAGAAGTTTAAAATGTGCAATAATACCGAAGAGCGTGCAACTAATATTACCTCATAGACAGACGTGCATTAAAATTATTTTCGGATTACTGAAAGCTTCCGGCATGTAGAATGAAAATAATTTTCTTGTGTAAGAAATAGTCCCTTTACAGAGAAAGGAAAAATATGTAATAATAAAATAGTTTAAAAAAATCCCAGTTTAAAACGTGTAATTATACCGAAGAGTGTGGCAACCGATATTATCTCATGGACGGACGTGCATTCAAATTATTTTTAGATTACTGAAAACTTTCTCCATGTAGAATGTAAATAATTTTCTTGTGTAAAAAATAGTCCCTTTACAGAGCAAGGAAAAATGTGTAATATTAAAACAGTTTAAAAAAAAAAACAGTTTAAAACGTGTAATAATACCGAAGAGTGTGGCAACCGATATTAGCTCATAGACGGACGTGCATTCAAATTATTTTCAGATTACTGAAAACTTTCTCCATATAGAATGAAAATAATTTTCTTGTGTAAAAAATTGTCCCTTTACAGAGCAAGGAAAAATGTGTAATATTAAAACAATTTGAAAAAAAAAAACAGTTTAAAACGTGTAATAATACCGAAGAGTGTGGCAACCGATATTAGCTCATAGACGGACGTGCATTCAAATTATTTTCAGATTACTGAAAACTTTCTCCATGTAGAATGAAAATAATTTTCTTGTGTAAAAAATTGTCCCTTTACAGAGAAAGGAAAATGTGTAATATTGAAACAGTTTGAAAAAAAAAGTTTAAAACGCGCAATAACACCGAAGAGCGTGTCAACCAACATCAGGTCCTAGACGGACATGCATTCAAATTATTGTTCGAATTACTGAAAACTTCCTGCATGTAGAATAAAAATGATTATCACGTGAACAGTTTGTATATTTCTACTTTCACGTAACAGTTTATGTACTTCTACTTAACTTGTGTGTTCTAATAAACTTACTAGTTAATTATGGTCAGTTTGGTATTTTGTAACTTTCTTATTATTCATAACATCTGAGTTAAAAGGATGTTACATGGTGTCAGAAGTATAGAAATTAAGTTAAATTAAATTTTGTTGTTACTAACATTTATTAAAATGCAGCGAGAAGCTACTAACGCTCGCCTTCCGGCAGAATTGGAAGTCATTAAAGATAATATGGCCATTAAATGGAAGGTTTGGAAACAGGGATTTGAATTTTATTCCATTGCTACGCAGTTAAATACTAAACCAGAAGAAGTTCAGGCTGCTACTTTTATGTCAGCTATAGGATCTGCTGCAATAGTTATATTTAATACACATAATTTGACGGATCAAAAGCAGCAGAATGTCGATGTAATCAAGCAGAAATTTAATGAATATTTCTCACCTCAGATTAATAAGACCTACACTCGATATGTATTTTTTACATACATTCAAGGTAAGCAAGAAACTTTTAATTCTTATATTACTAAGTTGCGTACAAAAATTAAAGATTGCGCCTTTGGCGATTTGCAAGATAGTTTATTACGTGATCAACTAGTTCGTGGTATTAATTCTGATAAAGTACGTGAGTTACTATTGGCTGAAAAAGATTTAACGGTAACTAAAGCTATTGATATATGTAGAGCTAGCGAACAAGCTACTTTTCAATTAAAAGAAATGCATGCAGTTGTTAATAATACAGAAAAAGATATTATGATGATTCGGAAATCTAAACTGAAATCCGATACTAAATTTGATACTGTTTATTCACACAAAAATAAGCCAAAGCTCAATAAAGCAAATAAGATATGTTGGCGATGTGATTTAATGCATGAATATCATAATTGTCCAGCTTTTAATGTTACTTGCAATCTTTACGCGTTAAAAGGGAATTATTCTCGCCAATGTAAATTTAAAAAGCAATACCGATCAAAGAATCGAGCCATACAGGAACTTACAGAAGTTTCTAATGATAGTGATGATGAGATTAATAATTATTTTAGCAATACATTGCATGTCGGAGAACTTCTGAGCTCACAGAATAACGCTTGATTAACAACTGTTACTTTCCAAAATAGAATATTTGTGAAATTTAAATTAGATACCGGCGCTGAAACAAATATTATAACAGAAAGTTTAGCTAAAAAACTTAAATCAGTTATACGCGAGACTAAAGTAAAACGCATAAAATCTTTTAATAATGAGTTTACACCAGTATTTGGCGGAACCGATATTAACCCTTAACCGGAAACGTGAAAATCCCGTGCACAAACAGAACACTTAATAATTTACCAAATAGTGAACTTAAACATTTAATCTTTAATAGTAATGCATTAACAGGATCAATTTTTTTAATATAACAGCATAAAAATAAATTTGGAATGTCGGAGAGAGAAAATATTAAGGGCAGATATGTAGACGCAAACATCTCACAGACGTATGTTTCCGGTTAAGGGTTAAGTGCATTGTTCAAAATGCGCCAGTTATTCTGAGATTTTTAGTAGTTAATGGAAATTTTAATTGTATATTGGGATGTTCTACATGCCAAAAACTTGGCTTAGTCCAACGTACTCCTGAGTCTGTACAGGTTAATGAAATAGGAACTGAAATTCCAGGTGCAGTTTTTCAAGGTATAGGTTGTTTGAAAGATTTCGAATATGATATTGAAATTGAGGAAGGTACAGATTTGAAAATGCATCCACCTCGACGAATTCCGTATGCAATTCGTGATACTGTCAAAAAAGAAATCGATCTTATGGTTAAAATGAAAATTTTAAAACCGGTAACACATCCTACTCCTGCTATCAGCCCACTAGTAATTGTAAAGAAAGGTGATAGAATACGTTTATGTTTAGATCCAACTGATATTAATAAAGTTATAAAACGAAGTCATTTTTCTCTCAAAACAGTTGAAGAGATAGCAACTCGCATTGGATCAGCAAAGTATTTTACTATATTAGATGCTAAAAAAGGATTTTGGCAGCTTCCTGTGTCTCGACGAACATCAGATTATTTAACAGATAATACACATTGGGGAAGGTATTCGTTCCTAAGAAAACCATTTGGGCTTGCATCAGCCACAGAAATATTTCAGCAAGCAATGCATTCGCTCTCAAGTGAATTAGAAAATACTGAATGTTCTATGAATTATTTATTATTATGGGCAGACACAGAGTAAGGGCACATATGTCATATATTGGCGCGATTTTTCTCCGACGCCAATTTGGTGCAAAAATTAACAGCATAAACAACAACATCCGGGTTACCATATCAAGCAAAATAACGATACTTTGGCGTCAGTTACGTATCCGTTGCGTATATGACATTGGCGTCAGAAACAAATCGCGGCAATATGGGGCGTATATGGCATCTGTGCCAAAACAAGAACTACGAAAATTAACTGTGAAAGTAATTAGACGTCTTTTTGATGTCGGACTTCATCTGAATAAAGAAAAGTGTGAATTTGAAAAAAATAAAAATAAAATTCTTGGGTCACCTATTTACATCAAATGGAATCGAGATAGATCCTGCAAAAGTGAAAGATATTGAACAACTGAAAACACCAACATGTTTAGCTGAATTGCAAAGATTTCTTGGAATGGTAAACTATGTGTCGAAATTTATACCTAATTTCTCTGAAATTACAGAACCTATACGTAGACTATTACACAAAAATGTATTATGGGAATGGTCCGAAGATCAAGAAAATTCTTTCTTTAAATTGAAAGAGGCTCTTAAAAATATGCCAGAGTTGGCCTACTTTGATGTTAATAAACCTGCGATAGTTTCAGCTGATGCCAGCTCACATGCTGTTGGTGCAATGCTTCTTCAAAATGGTAGACCAATTGCGTATGCAACTAAAGTATTATCAGATTCACAACGAAGATATCCTCAAATCGAAAAGGAATGCTTTGCTATTCATTTTGGGTGTAAAAAGTTCCGCGATTGTATTTATGGAAAACCAGTTACAATTGAAACTGATCATAAACCTTTAGAGGCTATTGCAAAGAAATCCTTACGGGCAGCTCCTGCACGTCTTCAAAGAATACTTTTTGACGTTCTTCAATACTCGCCCAAAATAGTGTACAAAAAAGGTAAAGATACTAAACCATTCCAGATGCTTTAAGTCGTGATTGCATTATTGATCTTGTAGAAGATGAAGATATAGAAACTTTTGAAGTTGTATGCGATGTTCCTTTTCCATTATTAACTTTTTCAAAACTGTTGAATGTGGTTAACGAAGATTCTGAATTGCAAGAATTAAAACGTTTAATTCTTGATAGTTGGCCACCTAGTATTAATTCAGTTTCTCCACAACTTCGTAAATACTGGAACTTTAGAGAAAAATTGGCAGTTTATGAGAATTTGTTATACAAATCAGGACGTTTAATAGTTCCATCTATATTAAAGTCAAAGTATTTGAATTTAATTGACCAAGGACACTTAGAAATTAATTTGTCATTATATATCGCGCTCGAGAAATTATATTTTGGCATGGAATGACCCGTGATATTGCAATGCCCGTGATATACAAAAATGCACCGAATACAGAGCCATTGCAAATGAAACCTGTTCCTCAATTACCGTGGCAACGCGTGGCAACGATGTTTGAACTTTCTGGAAATCAATACTGTCTTATTGTTGACAGTTACTCAGGATATTTTGATTTAAAAAATCTAGTGCATCCTTCATAACATTCGGTAATAGGCTATTTGAAAGATTCGTTTGCAACTCATAGAATACCAGACATTTTGGAATCTGATAACGGCCCACAATACTCATCAGATGCATTTCACAAGTTTACTAAAGATTGGAAAATACAGCATATTCCGTCTAGCCCGCGGTATCCTAAGTCTAATGGCCTCATTCAAATAGCAAAATTAATTTTAAGAAGATGCGCTATAGATCATACAGATGTCAGATTGGCACTTCTAAATTGGAGAAATACACTACGTGAAAATTTGTCTTCTCCAGCTCAACGTCTCTTTGGAAGACCTACTCGAAGTTTAATACCTATACATCCCTCTTTACGTTTGCCTCGAATGTCATCTGCCGCCCCTCTTCAATTAAGTAGAGAAAAACAACGTACCATTAAAAAAAGGTAAATATATTAATTAAGAAAAACATAGCAGGCTCCGTGCCAAATTTCAATACTGATGTTCATCTTTAGGTTTTATGAAGGAAAAAGCAACTTTATTTTAATAAAGAAATTTTTATTCATAGTTTCTGAAATGAACGGCTTTAAAAATTAATACTCACCAAAAATTGTTTTTTTTATTTTATTTTATTCAGGCAATCGAGTTATTTTTATAGATCTTAATAAAAATAATTTTTTTCGCTAATCAGGACGTCATTTTCGACACGGATCATTTTAAGGTGCATATTATTGACATCTAAAATTCATTTTCCTTTCAAACACTTTTTAACATTAAAAAAAATTAATTAAAAGTTTAAATTTTTATATTAGCCGTGCGCAGGCGGTAAACCATCAAGAAATGCTAAAAATGTTCTTTAAATAATGAGATTCAATACTATAACCCAAGACCATTTTCTTTTAACATCAAAGCATATCCGTTTTATTTTCCATGACGTCATAGTCGCCTGTTTCCGTACTTACTCAAATTCATACAACTTATATTATTAAGAAATATTTGAAAATTTTTGTTTTACTTGCAATATGACGATATATTCATCCTTTTTTTATTCTTAATTTTTTATTTCATTTTCCTTTTCGATGTAGATATCTTTCAATAGAAAATTAATTGTTGAAAAGAAATTTTTATCCCGGATTTTGATTCTAATCACGACGTCATTTTCGACATGGATAATTTTATGGTACATATTATTGACATTTACTATCCATTTTCTTTCCAAACTTTTTTTAAAGCTATTTTTTCAATTTTAAATAAAAAATTAAATCTTTGCAGGCGACAAACCTCCAAACAAATGATTACTATGTTTCACTTCTTACTTAATATAGTTCGTAGAAAATGTTACCTTGCTTATAAAGTATTAAAAAACATTTAATACTAATGTGAGATAAAGCTATAAATTATAACTATAATATACAAATGAAATAGAAAATGCAACGTAGCAACCGGTTTTTTGGAGTTAGTTTCCAAGCAAAATGCCATGATTGACGTCATACTAAAAGCATCTATTGTTAATTATTAGCCTCCGGTCCGGTATGCTATTTCTTTCTCCCAGCTTATTTTGTGTCCAAAAAATAATGTAACCTTACCAAGGCTAGCTGCAAAACAAATCATTACGATTAAATACTCTTTAGCAATTTTTTAAACTTCTAAGCATCGCACACTTTCAGTTCTTATACCGTCGTATTGGAAAAAAAAAGTTCTTTTAAATGCACTTCGTTTGAAAACTGTATCTCCATTTGTTTTTGAAATACTAATTTTTTTGTAGTTTTTGGAGCCATTTGCTTAATATTGGCAACGGCATTTTATCCATATCTGTAGAAAGCAAAGGAAAAATAGTTTTAAATTAGTAATTATATATTTTCGTTGCCATTTTCTCATAACAACCGAAAGAAAATGTAATTAAAATACGTGCTATTTTGAAAAAAATATAAACGAATGATTTCTGTTAAAACAATGGAGCTATTATATACTATATTTAATTGTAAGTATCTATGAATCATTAGATAGCCTTTTTTTTTTTTTCGATTTTCTTGAATGACGATATCTTTTTGCATTATTTCGCGATAGTGATGTACTATGCATGCTTTACTGTCGGTCTGTGAAGTTCTTAAGCGGATGCGAATGACGTCATTTTACATAAAATAAAACGTGTGCTTTAAGTCTTAAAATTTAAATATGTTTTGTACTGCAGTAGAGTCCCGCTTAACCGAGTTATTTTCTTCTGATGGACTGGTGGCTTCTATTATTATGAAACAGCCATTATAAATGAAGTGTTAGGTGAAGATGAAAGAGCAGCCGTAAAAAACAATTATGGCCATTTCTTCCCCCCATTCTGACCAGAAAATCAGAGTTCTAACTTTTTAAGGCTGCTCTTTCATTTTCACCTAACACTTCATTTATAATGGCTGTTTCATAATAATAGAAGCCATCAGTCCATCAGAAGAAAATGAAGTAATGGAAATGCCGGAGGCGACACTAAATTCTGATAAAGCAGTATTCCTGTTCTCTAGTTTTATATTTCATTTTTCTTTTACACGCGAAAATCTTTCAATTAAAAACCAATTATTGGGGGAGAAGTTATTATTACGGATTTATATTTTTTGGCAACGTAAATGAAATATAATTAAATGTTAAAAGAAAAAATTCCAATTGAATTCACTATGAAAATAATGAAATATTAATAAAAATATTTGAATAAAATAAGTAAAAATTAGCTTATGTTCTTTTCAGGGCTATAATCTATTTATATGCAAAGATACAGAGACATTAATTCATCCGGTTTGATGTTGATTTCATTCAAACTTTCGGACACACATTCACATTTATAATATTATAAGAATTAAAAGGATTACCTTTACAGAGAAAGAGAAAATAAGTAATATTAAAACGTCTTTAGTTATCAATAAATGAGCGATGCCGTGTGTATTGAATAGTTTTTTCAAATATATTTTTGTTTAACCTCTTTTTTTACCCGACTGCCAAGAGGGTTATGTGTTTCACGCGTATCTGGGTATGTGGATTTCTTTATACCCTCGAAATATGCCAACGGCTGGATGGATTTTAATGAATGAGGTCTCTATCGATTCGTCTTAACCGTCCTGTGGTTATAGGCTAGATTTTGTTTTTATAAATTCAAAATGATGGTAAGCACGGAAAAAAAAATTTATGCACCAGTTTGAGTGGCATATCATTCGAAAGGTCTTTCAAAATGAATTGACTATTTTACAGTCAGAAGCTCCGTTTAAATATTACACAACCTGGAAGTTCTGTAGGTAGGATCTCTAGCTTTACTGCAACTCTAACCATCATAGACATCTATAGGCCTCATCAAAACAGTATTTATAGATAGAAACTAACAATTAAACACAACTTAAAAGTCATCAATACAAGTAAATAAAAAAATAGGTAAGTAAGATAAAAAATAGTTTAACATTGATGAGAAATAATTAATTAGTTCACTTTTTACGCAGTCTCGTTTTTTGATTTTTTAAATTTAATTTTTACTTGTTCCATATCTAGTTCCCTAAAAATCAAAATTAACAAATTAAGTAAATGCGTAACCTCTTATAATACAAAAATGTAACTTCGTAAAGTATAGCGTGTGCTCAGGAAAATGTGTTAAAATGTAAAGTGACAAAGTTTACTGACATCTTCAGAGACTCTTAAGCAGACGATTGTGAGACTCTTAGACGAGTGGGATAAACAGGTAATAATTTCAAAATGGCCACTGTTTGACATTAAAAAAAAACATAGAATGGGACTGGAAATTGTCTATAATATCCTACAACATATCTTTTTTGATGGATCAAATTTCATATGTAAAGGTTTAGTTTCTTTAGCGTGTTATAGCTACTTGTTCCTTCAAATAATACTACAGGGGAAAAAATCACATGAGGTCAGACATTACGGTGGTGGCCATTCAATGCCCAGTCCCATGAACTTTTCAACGTCTATAGTGATGATATTGCTCTCAAAGGTGTCCCCCAGACAAGAAAATACAACAGCAACTCTATGACGCCGTTCACTATCCTGCATGATTCAGTAAATATTGACCATCCGATAACGTCGCACTTGAGTCCTAAACTCCTTGCCCAAACATTTACACCAATATCAGTTTTCCTTATGCATCGGTCGAATCACGCATTTTGCATTTCCACCATACATCCTGTTAAACTAGTTTTCATTGACACAATATCTCCAGTTTGCAGAAATAGACAATTTGTGTAATTTACAGACAATTTCTAGTCATGCCTATATGCACTGGCTTGTGCAGACGTTTGCAATTTTATAAATCTGCTCTTATATTTCATTGTTTGAGTGTCTCACGCGATTTCAGTATATTTGATGTAGTAACAATGATGTTGTAGTAATAACTTAAATTTTCAACAAAGAAACTGTGCTTCATGGATAAAACAATATTTTTTCAACGTTTTCAGTAATTTCATTGAGCATATACACCATATCTCGTAATTATAACACTGATAAGACCTAACTGAGATATTTGGAATATATTCCAAAATATATTTGTATTAAATTTGTCTTAGCAAAAAGAACACAGCTGAGATATCTTCAGATGACGCTAGTGGCGCAATAACAGAGGGAGGCTGTAAGGGTGAAAACTGCTCCCAGGACACGTAACAATTTAAAAGGTGCATAAAAAATATATCTCGTTAAGATGCATAAAGGTAATGGAAGGAAAAAAGATAAACAGTGAAAAAAAAAAAGAAGTTTAGCATGCAACTGTTTCAAGGCTACATAATTGGAGCCACTTCTATAGTGCACAATAAATAAAAGAAAGAATGAGGGATAATACAGCAAGCCATATTGCTTCTACTGTTTCTCACTTTCTTTGTTTTATTTTGTTGTAAAGCTTAAGAGGGAGCTCCTGATATGGAAGCATTCGAACAACTGAATTCTAATTTTTTGGGTGCTAGTGTATTTTATTCCGTATGCATTTACACGTCATGTATTTACTAAGAACTGCCTTATAAACATATTAAAAAACGAAATTATTTTTTATGAGACATAATATTTCAAAATTTCTTCCAGGTTAAAATTCTAGCTGCGCCATATTTTAGATGTTCTATCCCAAAATTAATTTAAATCCATTTTGTTGTAGTTAAATATAAAAGGTTTTCTGTTGCAAAAATATTTTCAACTTTTCTTCTGTAATGCCTTATTGCTTTATTTAGTGAAATTTTATGGGATGAAATTATTATGTAGGTGTAAAAATAATGAATGATTTTTTAATTCAAACTTAAAACGCTATAACTTTTTTCAAACTAAATATATTTAATCAAATTAAGAGCCATTACAAACAATACATTTTTGACAACGAGAAACGAGCTTAGTGATCCTGTGACATAAAAGTCTGGACTTCAGAAGGCGACAAACTATCCGAAGACGTTTCCGACATCATCTTAAATTGGTGAAAATGTTTCCCCTCAAAAAGTTCTCTAGGTGTTTAAAGAAATGGTAGTCAGTTGGTGAGAGATCCGGTGAGTACGATGGGTGAGGTAGTGTTTTTTGAGCCAAGGCGTGTAAATTTTGAAGGGCCAATTGTGTGATGTGGGTTCTTCAACTCGTGAAGAACCCACTTATCAAGTTTCTCCACCTTGTCAATTTGATCTAAGTGGCGAACGATACTGAAATGTTCAACGTTGAGTTCATTCGCAATTTCTCGAGTTGATTTGGTTGGATTAACTTCGACTATTGCCTTCTTTCGTCAACAAAAGAATAACACCCGCTCCTACCCTTGTCTTGAATGTCCTTAATAGCCTCGATGACATTTTTTCAGCCACCGCCGAACTGTGCTTACATTTATGTGCCCTAAACTTCATTGATGTTTTGCGCGGTTTGTGTTGTACTGCGACCAAGTTTAAACTAGTAAAAATAAATTTCACGAAAATCGTGTATTGACATCTCAGCTTCTAAAGTCAATAAATAGTCTAAAATAAATAAATAAATAAAATAATTAATTTGCAAAGAAATTGCTTAAAATAAGCTTTAAAATGATATATAAAACATACCACTTGCATTAAATGCTGCTTACAAAAGGCTTCTAAAATAAGTTGCATTGTAAAATCATGCATTATTTTTGCACCAATCTAATAATATTTTATTTAAAATGTGATCGAGAGAATGCTAAAAAAATGACCAATTTTTTTCTCACATAAAGGGAAAATCTACGATGCATAATAACCTAGTCTATAGATCCATTCATCCGTTGTATGTATAACCAGTCAAACTTTCTTCTCTGTCTTCCTTCTTTGACGATGGTGATATCATCAGTCAAAAAGTCAGTCAGACGATCGGTCAGTGTGTTCTTTCATCTAGAAGGAAATGAAAAATAGTTCCGAGGTTCAACGAGACAGAGAAATACCTCTCCCTCCCTCCCCAACTTCAGTAATGTTTATCGTTCATCTTTCCGCCATGTTAGGCTTAGCAGAGCGTGCACACCCCTGCCCCATGGACCGTCGTACACCCTTTTGTTTTGTTTTTTTTTTAATAATTTTTCATATTTTCTTTAATACTATCCTTAAGCAGTGGTCAAGCGCTACTAGCCTTCAAAAGTTTGGCTAACTGCCACTTTTGTTGAATTAAAAAGCAGTTTGAGTATGGAATAATAATTGTAAGATTCCATTGCTGAAGCCATCCGTGGATAAATTTGATCGTGTAATTTTTGCGTGGATTTAATTGAAAATCACATTGTGTGATTAATATTTATGAATCATCTTTGTTTCTTCTAAATGGATTTTTAACCACTCTATGAATTTTCTGCTCTTATGAACAAATAATTTATTTTTTATATTAAGCATGTGCAGCTTTAAATTTATCAGAATATTTTTCTTAACTGCAACTGAAAACATTGAAAAAAATTACTTTTTATTCAAGAATTACCTATTTTATTGCATCAATTCAACGGCAAAAATTTAAACTACTAAAATTCAAATATTGTGCAATTTTATGTATACTTCTTTCCACTTTAATACCGCTAAATATAGAATTATTCAAGTTAAATTCAAAGTTGACAGTTTTGTATTTTTTGTCTTAATGTTAGTTTGAAACAGGATTAATTCAAAAAGGCTATTTTAAAAATATATTTATTTTTTTTTTTAGAAAAAGAAGTAATATTTTTCAAATGTAATTTTTAAAACGCAAAACGGTATGTATAACTGATGCATAAATATTTTATTTACAATACTTTTACTAGCACGTTATAATGCTTAACCCTAGAACTACCGGACTCACTGTTTTACTCAAGTTTTAAGAAATTTCCTATACTAGAATTTTTATTTAAAACTATTTAACTTATTATTCTCTGGTTTATATAATTAGTTTATTTTAAAGAAATTTCTGGTTTGAATAAATATTTTTTATGTACCTGTCGGGTCCATTAGACCAGTCTGGTAAGCAGAGGGGTAATATATTTTTTTTCTTTTAATGCGTGCAATGAAGAGCATGACACCTATAAATTGTAATTCTTATTTTTTCCAAGCGTGATTGTACCAGCAGTGTGCAATTTTGTAATTTTTTTTCTCTTTAATCATTTTAATGTAATTATTGACATATTTTTCTGGAAATTTCTTAAAATATCAACTTAACCGTGAAGATTGCGAATTAGGAAATATTTTCCGCCATTGTTTACGCGGAAAAAAACTATTTAGTTAAAATAACTCAATTTTTGGTTAATACAGCCCGTCCAAATATTCGGTTGGACTGAGCAAATGAGTTTGTTAGTTCAATAAAATTTCATTGAACTAACAATATCATTTGATGGAGCTATATTAACCAAGCATTTAGTTCTTTTAACTAGTTTTTTCTCCGTAATAAAATTTAAATGATTTACAGTATTGGTTGAAAACGTGAT
Organism: Maratus speciosus; assembly: GCA_963932465.1. Taxonomy (NCBI): domain Eukaryota; kingdom Metazoa; phylum Arthropoda; class Arachnida; order Araneae; family Salticidae; genus Maratus; species Maratus speciosus. The sequence goes on from OZ010795.1 coordinate 270,864,947, forward strand.
TTCGCCGGTAACTAACGACTTACATCCAGTAAATGACCACAGTGGAGACAGTAATTGACTATTGTTTTTTAACACTTTCCATCAAAACTTAAGGGGACGGTAGACATTAAATACTAGGACTTCCCTCAGAGGGATTAGTCTGAGCGATATTACTGAGAACATAGATTTAATAATAACATGTGGAAGCAAAGAAAATGAGATGTTATCTTTAATTGTCCATATACTGCGAAAAATTGAAATGATGAAAATAAAGGAATTGTAGAATTACAAAATCTTATATATAAATTCGTATACACTGTTTAAAAAAAATGGGAAATCAAACCATTCAAGACAGCCATGCATGGATATAAAATTGAAAGTACGCAATATATTAAAAGTAAAATAGAAAATGAAACACTAATTTACTTATATCGGAATTTTAACTGTATAAAATGATGTCAAGAGCATAATCAGACGCTCCGCACCAAGTAGAGTAACTTTAAATGACAAATATATGATGTTTAAAAAGAATGGACTATACTTTATATGGTGTGTGCTCCCCCGGAATAGTTAATATTGTACAATATCTGTTTTCCACGGATGCAATGAGGTTGTCGATAACATTTAAGGAATTCTCTTCTCAAAATCTAATATAGTATCAATGTACCGAATACATCAAAAGTGGCATGCAATGCTTCGTTAGAGTGTGTTTTAGATATGCTCGATCTGATTATTGATGAGTGTATGCTGGCCACTACATACGCTGTATTCTTTTGTTTTCAAACATATTCTGCACAAGTTGAGCTGTATTTAGCATGTATTAAATAAAAGAAATCGGCAATGATTACAACATAAAGTATGACACAAGATCTGAATATATCGTCTGCATAACTTTTGAGCTGTCAAAGTGTCATTTGAAGTAATTTACAAATCCATACATATTTATTCAGCAAATCATGCAAGCTAACATATGCCAATATGAACCCGATTACAAAACTTCACCAGAATAAGTTATAATATAAAAAATCTACTAATGATAATTGAGAATATGACCTTATGATAAAATGTCTAGAAAAGTGAATCGGATAAAAAATTCATATCACATTTAAAACGGCACTTCCCTCTGTTAGTTGCCTTGGCGAGAGAGAGAAAAGCCTAGAGAAGGAACACTTTAACAAGTACTTTCGGGCAACCTACTCACTGTTTCATACAGGTCTTTATTCAATATTTACACAATTTATTTAATGCTAGGTGGGTATCTATCAGTTTTGTTGCATTTAAATCGCATGTTTTGCGGAGGAAATGCAGCATTATGAAATATTTAAAGTTGCTGTACCTAAAAATTCCAAATTAATGGTAATTGAGATCGCTTTCCGTTAATTTCATCTTTTTAAATTTTAAATTTTTCAGAAACCATTCATAGAGACAATTGTATATTTTAAAACTAACCCGAAGCAAAATTTCAAGATTTTGGGCTCAGCAGTAACAGAGAAATAGAAAATTTTCGAAAGTTTTTTGTTTCTGCACTGTTTTATATAGCGACATTTTTAGAAATTGTTCTATTGCGAGAATTTACGTCATGATAAATACAGCCATGTCAATTTTCATGTATGTAATATTCCTAACAGTTCCATGTTCTTCGTTACTTAGATCATCTTTAGATCTTTTTCCGCTTTGTTTAGTCTTTCTATTTTTTAGAATTCGTTCTACAACGAGCATTTACATCTTATTAATTATTACCATGCCAAAGTTCTAGTTTCTAACCCCAACAGTATCCCAAAAATTTCAGTATTCCAAATAAATCATAGTTTAGAAGCTTTCTAGAAATTATTACGTTTATCCGTCAAATTGAACCTTTTAGAGAGCGTTCATTACGAGTGTTTACATCTTAAAAGTAACTACCGCACCAAATGTAAAGTTTCTAACCAAATCAATATCGCAGAAATCACAATTTTAGAACTTTTTTGCTCCTGCAGTGATGTAGGTTCTTGCACTGACATAAAATAGTCTTTTTTTCGGAGCAGAGATGGCCACCAACATTTTTTTAAGTTGGCTATGTAGTTTCAGAGATAACACCTCACAAATGTACAAGCATTAATAATATTATATACTTTATAATATTATAACGCTTTATAATATTAGCATTAGATGTACAGATACAAAAGCCATTTATCTGTTACAAACTAAAGTGCCGGCGTTGCACAGAATTTGAAGGATGTTTGTTCTGAAAAATCAATTTCAAAATTTAACATACAACACAAAACAAACATTAAAAAAAGCAGTCGAAATGTTGTTGAATGAATCATATGAAAACGCTATATAAAAATGTATAAATGTATATAACAGACGCAAAAGAATACAGCTATAAATGAACTTATTTCAATTTATAATTTTAGCAATAATGTTAAAATACGCCAATATTTCCCTAATCGGGTTTTTATCATGCTTCAATACATTTTTCACACTCATATGACGTTATACTATATCCACCATGCCCTTTATATTTGCAATATGACGTAATATTTTCCTCTTTCACGTGGAAACCTTGAAATTGAAAAGTTATGAAGTTATATTCACTTTCATTTAAATTCGTCAAACCATTTATTTCATTTTCATATTTCACGTGAATATCTTGCAATAGAAAAGTTATGACGTAATATTCACCTTTTTTTTTTTATTCGGCAAACTATTTATTTCATTTTCATTTTTCACGTGGGAATCTTGCAGTAGAAAATTAATTGTTGTAGTAATAATTTTATTGTGTTTTTTAATTGTTGGCAACTGCTTTAACGAAAAATGTTTAAATTTGATAAGAAGTTGCTGTTAAATTGGTGGTTTTTATTAATTAAAAATTATCTATAAGTTATTTCGATTCCGGATTACTTTACTTGTCTCGGCATGTTTTAATACACATGTACGTATCTCTTCACAATTTTGGCTTCCAAATTGTGGATGTTTTATAGAATTACAAACAGACAGATAGACAAGTTTTCATTTTTATATATCTCTCTATTCTATAAAAAGTAACTAACGCTGTCACCGCCGCCGCCGGTTTTGAATTTTTTGTGACCGGAGGTCTTTCTTCGTTAATATTAAGAAAACTATTGCATACAAATATATGAAAATCGGTGGTATTATAGCGAAATGTTCGATCAACACACTAATGCATACAGTTTTCAAATCGAAGAATTATTTTAAGAGATATTTAATGCTAAAGTTGGACAAAATCGTTCCATTAAAAAAAGTTTATAAGAGCAAAAGCTATACATGGGAATTTAATCATTTTTAGATCATTTTATTCAATAGAAGATCCCGGTCTGCAGATTTCATTAATTTTTTTAATTTGACTCATTTTTTGAGGTTTTATTTCTATTTTAAATTCAAATATTCAGCCTTTTGACAGATATTTTTTACATATTTTAGAAAATGGTATTAATTTAAACTGTTAAGCAGCTGTATAAGCAGCGCAAACAATAATGTTTGCTTCAAATAAAAAAAAATATTTACACGTTACTATTATAAACAGGAAAAAACCTTCAAATTAGAATTAAATAATTCGGTATAAAAAGCAGGCACTTATTGGAAATTACGCCATAAAAACTATATTTACATGTGAATTTTAAAAGAGAAAGGATATTGTAAAATAAATTCATTAACATGCGTTAGAAATCTGAAATAGAACAAACTACGTCACATTATACTTATTATGCAAAATGAACAAAAAATAGTATTGCAAAACAGTTTAAATTTAAAAATTGCGCGAGTCAAAATATTAAAGGTTAAATATTAGATTTTTTCAAAATTTTATCATTTGTCGTTTGATGTGAGGTGTCCAGCTATAAGTATGCAAATTTTTATGTTTCCAAAATAATTAGGGGCTGAGTTAGAAAAATTGCTATAAATACACAAGTTAGAACCCAGAGGGTTAAATATTAGACTTTTTCAAAATTTTATTATTTGCTGTTTGATGTGAGGTGTTCAGCTATATGTATGCAAAATTTCATGTCTCCAACTTAATTAGGGGATGAGTTAGAAAAATTGCTTAAAATACACAAGTTAGAGACCGGAGGGTTAAATATGACTTTTTCAAAATTTTATGATTTATCGTGTTATCGCAAGTGTTCAGCTATAAGTATGCAAACTTTCATGTCTCCAACTTAATTAGAGTCTGAGTTAGAAAAACTGCTTTATATACACAAGTTAGAGCCCAGAGGGTTAAATATTAGACCTTTTTCAAAATTTTATTATTTGTCGTTTGATGTGATGTGTTCAGCTATAAGTATGCAAAATTTCATGTCTCCTACTTAATTAGGGTCTGAGTTAGAAAAATTGCTTAAAATACAGAAGTTAGAGACTGGAGGGTTAAATATGGCTTTTTCAAAATTTTATGATTTATCGTGTTATCGCAAGTGTTCAGCTATATGTATGCAAACTTTCAAGTCTCCTACTTAGTTAGGGGATGAGTTAGAAAAATTGTTTAAAATACATAAGTTAGAGCCCAGAGGGTTAAATATCAGACATTTTTCAAAATTTTATTATTTGTCGTTTGATGTGAGGATTTCAGCTATAAGTATGCGAAATTTCATGCCTCCAACTTAATTAGGGGCTGAGTTAGAAAAATTGCTTAAAATACAGAAGTTAGAGACCCGAGGGTTAAATATGACTTTTTCAAAATTTTATGATTTATCGTGTTATCGCAAGTGTTCAGCTATAAGTATGCAAACTTTCATGTCTCCAACTTAATTAGGGGCTGAGTTAGAAAAATTGCTTTAAATACACAAGTTAGAGCCCAAAAGGTTAAATATTAAGCCTTTTTCAAAATTTTATTATTTGTCGTTTGATGTGAGATGTTCAGCTATAAGTATGCAAAATTTCATGTCTCCAACTTAATTAAATTAGGGGCAGAGTTAGAAAAATTGTTTAAAATACACAAGTTAGAGCCCAGAGGGTTAAATATTAGACCTTTTTCAAAATTTTATTATTTGTCGTTTGATGTGAGGTGTGCAGCTATAAGTATGCAAAATTTCATGTCTCCTACGTAATTAGGGGCTGAGTTAGAAAAATTGCTTAAAATACAGAAGTTAGAGACTGGAGGGTTAAATATGACTTTTTCAAAATTTTATGATTTATCATGTTATCGCAAGTGTTCAGCTATAAGTATGCAAACTTTCAAGTCTCCAACTTAGTTAGGGGATGAGTTAGAAAAATTGCTTAAAATACATAAGTTAGAGCCCAGAGGGTTAAATATCAGACATTTTTCAAAATTTTATTATTTGTCGTTTGATGTGAGGATTTCAGCTATAAGTATGAGAAATTTCATGTCTCCAACTTAATTAGGGGCTGAGTTAGAAAAATTGTTTAAAATACACAAGTTAGAGCCCAGAGGGTTAAATATTAGACTTTTTAAAAATTTTATTATTTGTCGTTTGATGTGAGATGTTCAGCTATAAGTATGCAAAATTTCATGTCTCCAACTTAATTAAATTAGGGGCAGAGTTAGAAAAATTGTTTAAAATACACAAGTTAGAGCCCAGAGGGTTAAATATTAGACCTTTTTCAAAATTTTATTATTTGTCGTTTGATGTGAGGTGTGCAGCTATAAGTATGCAAAATTTCATGTCTCCTACGTAATTAGGGGCTGAGTTAGAAAAATTGCTTAAAATACAGAAGTTAGAGACTGGAGGGTTAAATATGACTTTTTCAAAATTTTATGATTTATCATGTTATCGCAAGTGTTCAGCTATAAGTATGCAAACTTTCAAGTCTCCAACTTAGTTAGGGGATGAGTTAGAAAAATTGCTTAAAATACATAAGTTAGAGCCCAGAGGGTTAAATATCAGACATTTTTCAAAATTTTATTATTTGTCGTTTGATGTGAGGATTTCAGCTATAAGTATGAGAAATTTCATGTCTCCAACTTAATTAGGGGCTGAGTTAGAAAAATTGTTTAAAATACACAAGTTAGAGCCCAGAGGGTTAAATATTAGACTTTTTAAAAATTTTATTATTTGTCGTTTGATGTGAGATGTTCAGCTATAAGTATGCAAAATTTCATGTCTCCAACTTAATTAAATTAGGGGCTGAGTTAGAAAAATTGCTTAAAATACACAAGTTAGAGCACAGAGGGTTAAATATTAGACTTTTTCAAAATTTTATTATTTGCCGTTTGATGTGTGCTGTTCAGCTATAAGTATGCAAATTTTCAAGTCTCCGACATATATAGTTTCTGAGAACGGGCTCTGTGACAGACAGACAAAGGAGTGAGACAGGTAGGGTTTCGTTAGATGAACGAAACTCTAAAAACATGCTGCGAATGACTGTAAATACATCCTAAAATTACATTACCATCAGCGATCTACCAATCCCGAATTTAGTTTATATTCGTTTCATATATTCTTATTCTTTTGTGCGGCCCTGTAAAATAATTATCAATATTATATACAGCAAAACCTCTGAATAGCGGACACCCCTAGAATGCAGAATTTGTCCTCTATTTAGAGGTAACCGCTACTGAGAGTAAAACATGTACAGTTGTTTAAGAGTTGGTAATCGAAAAAATGTCCGCTAAATAGAGGTATCCGCTAATCGGGTGTGTCCGCTATGGATGTTTTACCAGTAAAACTTCTGAATAGCGAACACCTCGGGAGGGCACAATTTGTCCTCTATTTGGAGGTATCAGCTACTGAGAGTAAAAAATGTACAGTTATTTAAGAGTTGGTAATCGAAAAAATGTCCGCTAAATAGAGGTGTCCACTAATCGGGTATGTCCGTTTTGGAGGTTTTACTGCATAATAATATCATCCTTTACAAGAAAATTGCTTTCTGTATGATAGACAGACAGACATACAGAGAAAGATAACCTCCCGGATCAATAAACACTCATGTCTTTTGTTTTAATCATCCACAATTGTATGTCATACAACATGCCAGATTTTATACAACAGGCTAAAAACGGTCACCGCGGTACGGAATACTGTATTATTATTTGTTTGCCCACCAAAACTGGTTGCCACGGGTTGTTGCAAGGTTTGTGATCACTTGGTTGAAACTGATCTATTCAATATTACTGCGTGCGTATTTTTTTTATTTGCTCCATGTGTTCAAACCAGTTGTCTACGAAAACATCAACTGGTGAAAGTGACGCACACCAAATTTCTGTGACGTATGCAGATAAATTGTGCTTTTTTAAGAGTTTTTTCTATATAATTTTTAAACGGTTTGGAATTTATTTTTCATAGTAGGTGCATTCAGTAGGCGACCGTCATAGGTACATTCTGGTGCAATCAGAAACGAAATCCGACAAATATTTTTTGAGTTATGCTTGACGAAAGGTTTTTATTAGGCTTTTTTTTTTAGTAGGACATGGCGTTAATATCCATCGTAGTAGTAAAGTGTCCGGAGAGTAATATTTCGCTGAGTATTAGCCTTCGCTTCGCTCAGACAATTATTATTTTTTTTTAATTTTTATCATAGAGATATATAATTTTGTGGAAATATACGTTGCACCATAAGTATATAAACTACCTTAAAAGAAATTTACAATCTTATTATACTTTTAAGATTAAAAAAAAAAATTCAAATTTTAAAACGAAATTTTAAAATGCTCAAAGCGTCATAATTTTTTAGATATTTCCTCTATTTTGCATTTTAATCACTTAAAACTCTATTACAAACAAATCTGTGCATCGATTTTTTAACCCCTTGAATACTTAATTTTTTAGAGGTTTTTTTCTGAATTTGGTATCGATTTCCATCAAAATTTTGAATTTTAATAAGCTAAAAATCAAATTTAATTATCTTAATAAAGTCGAATTTTAAAATGCACGCACAGTTTCTTCAAAAGCAATATCAAGATTCGTCCTCATTAATTTCATGAATTTTGACCAAATATTATGACGCATAGAGCATTTTAAAAATCTAAAAACGTTGAAAAATTAGTTTTGAGAAAAATAGATTTAAAGTGTATTAAAGGGCCGAAAAATTGTTTTTGTACAAAATTCAAACGCTTGTAACTTTGCGAAAAATAATCGCATCAGCATGAGGGTTTTCGCAAATGGCTCAGGAGAAACTGGAGAATAATAATATGCACAAAACATTTTTTTAAAAAAACCATTTGAAGAAATGGTTATTGTTCTCGTCAGGATGGGAAATTAAAAGCATATCTGAAGGTTTTCATTGGTTTAATCTGCATTTTATTCGTTTTATGATTGGTCTATACAGTAATCTGTATTTCCCTTTAATTTCAACAACGATGGATACCTTCTGTTGCCACTATGACAATAAAGAAAAACTACAAAAAAAAATAATAACTCAGAAACAAATTGAGATACAGCTTTCAAACAAATTGCATTTAAATGTAAATTTTTTTCTCTATCCGGCGGTGTAAAAAGTAATATTGTCGGATGTTTAGAAGTTTAAGAATGAAATTTCATTTAAAATTGGCCGTCAGATTTCTTGGAAATCTGACGATGGAAAAGCCTTTTCCCGAATAGCCAATGAAATGCTTGGATATTTGCGTAAGTTTCAGGTGGATAATACTTAAGTTACATGAAATCTGACGGGTCGCAGGCGATAATTTTGGCTTGCAATTTTTACGTGTAATAACAGTATTAATGTTTAATTCATGGCGTATGTAATGTATAATCAACTCCGAGCGATGTTTTATGTCTTAAATTTTAGTCTTTAAAAAATCGTTTTCCAAATGGTCGTTGTAATTTGATAAATTGCTATTTTTTTTTTCTATTTTTGGTTCGATTTCCGCTCAGATAAAGGCCACTGTCTCCCTTAAAACAGTATTTATGAATTCTGCTAGTCTGCCTGCCTGTCAATGCTCTAACTAACGTAAATGTATTCGGATTGCCATGGAATTAAAATATGTTATTGAGGTTTACTATGACATGTTCGGTATTAAAAAGGAAGTACGTAGCTTTAATGCTTTATTTACAGGGACATTCAAAAGAATTCTGTTACATTACAACCTATGGGGAAAAACTTTGCGGTGTATTTTAATGACCAATTGTTGACCTGTTATGTTGACCTATTTCCAACGTATTGAAATTTATTTATATGATTGATTTTCACTACAAGATGCTTATAAAATATGGTGTGCATATAGCGCTCATCGTTCATTTACAGGGATACACAAAAGATTTCTATTACACGTTACAGCACTATACATGAACAAAAAATTGCTGATAGTAGCGTTTTCTGATATGATACGCGTTTTTACACTTAATTAATTTTTTGCACATTATTTAGAGTGTCAAAATTATATAAATCATATGCAGGGCTGCACAAAAGTGCTCGAGTACATTTCCGTTTATTGGCGGAAACTAAAGTTTACCATACTATTTAGTACATATACAAATTTATAGACAATATACAAGGCTGAAAAGAAAATCGGATATTTCTCCAACTATTGGTGGTAATTGCTGAAATTGGGTTTTCAAATTGGTTATGCGTTTTACAAGTTCGTTACTTAGACATTTTATTTCACATTATTAAATGGTGAAATTTTGTTACAGTATTCTTAATGTACTAGAAAGTGTATTATAAACTATGCATGTACCAAGATTTTTTGTTCCTGTTTAGAATAAAAATGAAAAAAAATTAATTATTATGAATGCATTATTATTGCCTGTAACTTTAATATCCTTTCAATACTTACTATCACTATAGAAGAAAAACATCAAGAGTATAAATGAATATGGAATAAATAAAAAATAAGTATAAAAGCAAAAATGGTTTGTTCTTAAAATACTCTTTTATAGGCATTCAATGTTCATCTTTAAAATCATGTCTCATTTTTTTAATGCAACTCTGTTGTTTGCCAAAAAATACTCCTTTTATAGAAATAAGGCTTTTTTTTTTTTTTTTTTTTTTTTTTTTTTTTTTTTTAATGCTCTTTTGTAAGCATTCAATGTTTATCTTAAAAATCACGCCTCATTTTTTGAATGTAATTCATTTTTTTTAAACCAAAAATGTCGTTACAATACGTTAATTTGGCATAGGTATCGAAATCGATTATGAAAAACTCACTGCTTTTTTTACACTTGGTAGAAAATGCAAGCAAGAATTTATAAAATAAACTAGGGGGCTCTGCCCCTTGTAAGCTACGCTTGCCAACCCCCGTTCAGACACTGTAGAATATAAAAGCACTCTAATCTGATCGGTTTTAAAAAGATTAGAGAAGATTGAATTATACTGAAAAAACCTGTAGCGATCTCCCTGTAAACGGGTTTCCATTCAATTCCCTTTCATTGCAGAAATTTAAGGTAAAATCAGTTGCTGTTAAGACATCCAATGGTTGTTTTCGTGTTTGGTTAAAGAAGATCAGTTAAACATTTGAAAAGAAGCTAAAATAAAATTAATTAAGTAAACAGAGTCTTTGTCTCTCGGTATTTTTTAACATCGTTATTAAACGATTGGCATAATACAATTACTAAAATTTGCTGCTTTAACCCCTTCAAGGGCGGTGATTCATTTTTGGACCACTTAATTTTAATTCTTAAATGCCACATTAGCATCAGAATATTGGGATGAAAATTTCCCTTTTATTAAGTAAGTGAACAAAAGCATTTTTGTATTTCGAAATTTGTTTGTAAATTCTGGTGCCATTCACTGATTTCAAGATTTTACGAATAGAAGTGCCTTGTCCGTGAAAGGGTTAAACGCATATTAATGTATTTATTATTTTAAAGTTTCCTTTCCCTTTTAATATTCACGTGTAAATACAATTTTCAGGACATAATTTTCAATATTTTCCTGCCTTTAACACGTACTCATTTAATAGTAATTTTAAAGGTTTTTACTTTCTTCTATCTTCAATAGAAGAAAGTATTGTAATCGAAATTTTTTTCGACTTCCGGTTTTCGACGGATTTGCATGTTTTAGGGGTCAGAGATTCCAAAAAACATGTTTATAGAAAATGTCTGTCTGTGTGTCCGTCTGTCCGTCCGTCCGTCTGTCCGTCTGTCTGTCGCCATTGTACCATCAAAAAGTGTATGAAGTTATGTATAGAATTAAACCAAAATTTTATTATAAGTTTTTGGCTATGGCAAGCAGGTCCTCCCGGAATTTGGAAAAAAATCGTCGGTAGGGGGCGCTGATATAAAAATTTTTGTGCGATTTTGAATATTGTACCATCCAAAAGTGTATGGAGTTATGCATAGAATTGAACCAAATTTTTAGTTTAAGTTTTTGGATATGACAAGCAGGTCCTCCCTGAATTTGGAAAAAATTCGCCGGTAGGGGGCGCTGTAAATGCGTTTTTTGTGCGATTTTGAATATTGGACCATCGAAAAGTGTATGAAGTTATGCATAGAATTGAACCAAATTTTTAGTTTAAGTTTTTGGCTATGGAAAGCAGGTCCTCCCTGAATTTGGAAAAAAATTCCCCGGTAGGGGGCGCTGTAATAGCGATTTTTGTGCGATTTCGAATATTGTACCGTCCAAAAGTGTATGAAGTTATGCATAGAATTAAACCAAATTTTTATTTTAAGTTTTTGGCTATGGCAAGCAGGTCCTCCCTGAATTTGGAAAAAAGTCGCCGGTAGGGGGCGCTGTAATAGCGATTTTTGTGCGATTTTGAATATTGTACCGTCCAAAAGTGTATGAAGTTATGCATAGAATTAAACCAAATTTTTATTTTAAGTTTTTGGATATGGCAAGCAGGTCCTCCATGAATTTTCAAAAAATTCGCCGTTAGGGGGCGCTGTAATAGCGATTTTTGTGCGATTTTGAATATTGCACCATCGCAAAGTGTATGAAGTTATGCATAGAATTGAACCAAAAAAAATTTTTAAGTTCTTGGCTATGGCAAGGAGGTCCTCCCTTAATTTGTAAAAAAATCGCTCGTAGAGGGCGCTGTAATAGCGATTTTTGTACAATTTTTGTGCCATTTTGAATATTGTACCGCCGAAAAGTGTATGAAGTTATGCATAGAATTGAACCAAATTTTATGTGTTTATTTTTGGTCATGTCACGAAGGTCCTCCCTGAATTTGGAAACATTCTGCCGGAAGGGGGCACTATAATTGCGATGTCTGTACCATTTTCATTATTATGCCATCGAAATGTGTATGAAGTTATCCATATAATTGAACCAAATTTTTTGTGCATGTTTCTGGCTATGGCAAACAAGTCCTCCCTGAACTTGAAAAAATTCCGAAAGAAGGGGGCACTATAATTCCGATCTCTGTGCCATTTTCATTATTGTACCATCGAACAGCATATAAAATTATGCATACAATTGAACCAAAATGTTTGTGCTTGTTTTTGGCTTTGGCCAACAGGTTCTCCTTGAATTTGGAAATATTGCTCGGTAAAGGGGCTCCGTGCTAGCGATTTTTGTATACTTTTCTTGATTTTTCGTAGTTCTATTGTACATCGGCGGCTCATGCAGCGGCGGGAACTCGCTTCCTGCTATGCCGGCTATTCGCAAACTGCTGATAACGACAGAATAAGGAAAAATTAATAATTTTAACAAATATCATGATATAGATTAACTCGTTTTTAGTCCGTTTAATTGACTTGAGCAGAAATTTAAGATGAAAATCAAAGTTGGTATAGTATTGAACTAATAATATTGAAGTATTAACATGTGTAACTAGGTTTTGAAATATTAAGATGTATAAGATAGAAGAAAGTTTTGGGATTGGCACATCCAACTAGTTTTTTATGTTTTTAATAGTCACGTGAAAATAAATTTTTAATCGTTAGGAAATAATATTCTTTGCGCCGTTTTTAAAATTGAAAACAATCTCTATAATAATAGCCTAAGTCATGTGATTAACATCAACAGCTCCAGGCGGATCCCTTCGCTTTTTATATTCCAGGCGGCCATTTTGGTACTTTAATGTTAGCCAGCCACAGGTGTGATAAGTTGCCGAATATTATTCTATCCCCATTATTTCGTTTATATTATAATAGCCCAAGTCATGTAACTACCATAAACAACGGGCTGATTCCTTCGCTTTTCATAAGAAAGGTTTCCATTTTGATTAAAGAATCAAAATTATTTTTTCGAATAAAACTACATAAAAGTTGTCATGATCACAATGAATTCCTGGTACTTTTATGTTAGTCGGGTGAAAATCTCACCAATAGCTTTTTTTTTAACTCGCCAGTTAGCATTTTTTTATTTTTCGAGTGGTAAATTAAAATAATTCTTGGTTATCCCATCGACCAAAAGTCTGTCGCCAAACTATAAGATTAAATGCGGATAATGGTTGATCGTAAATGTCACATTCACTTGACTTTAAGGAAGTTACACACGTTCACGCCATGAAATGATTTTTATTTCGACGTTTTATTTGTATTTTTATTAATGTTATACTAATTTATTTTTCTTTTGTTATTTAAAATAAAAAAAATATGTCAATTTGTATAATTTGGCTATTTATATAATTTGGCGAAATTGGTCGACGAGAGAAGTAATAACATTAAAACGTTGCTTTGAAGTGGAAATTAAATCTCATGATTTGTTACATTGTCACATACGGGGTTTGGCGTGATTTTTTTTTTTTTTTTTTTTTTTTTTTACGACAATTTGGCGAAAACCTCGTTTTCAAATACCTGTTACATATGTATTTTTAAATTATTTTCTGTTATTTTTAAAATGAAATAACAAAAAAAAATAATTAATAACTATAGAACAAAACAATTTATAACATTTTTTGTAAATAAAAAGAAAATAAATTCAAATAACATTTATTAATAACATTTATTAATTATATTATATAGTTAGTATATAAGATAATTAATTATATATATATATATATATATATATAATATATTAATGTATATATGTATATAATATATATACATAATATAATATTATATATATATATATATATATCCTGAGAGATTTTTGAAGAGTCTGCTACGAAATTTCGTAAAGTGTAAGACTTATCGCAGAGATTTAGAGGTAATGTGGATGTGAAGAGAGGAGTAACTGTGGCTTCGACTGTTCAAGGTTTGCGTGCACGATTGTTTGGGATTTCATGTTCAGTTGTTGGTTTTCGATGGGTCTAGGCAGCTCATTCGCTTTGTTAATTTTTTCTTTTATGTCTTGGCAGGTTGTTTGGGGAGCGTTGTGCACATAAAAACTGGTTTTAACCCCACAGTTGCATGTCGCAAGTGCATGCCGCCTGTCTCCATGGATTCAATTTCTTCTGGTTTTAGTTTGAATGTTTTTAAAGTTTGCCGTTTTTAAAGTATGTTGTTTATGAAGTTAGTTGTTTTTAGTTATTTTGTTCTTGTCATTTGGTTTAGTTTATTTATTGTTGGATCAGTTCCGTAGTTTCGAATTTTTGGTTTGGTTTTTGGATATATATATATATATATTATATATATAATATAATATATATATATAATACATTATATATTATATATATAATATATTAATGTAATATTATATATATATTATATAATATTATATGATATAATAATAATATAATATTTATTAATAACATTTATTAATAAATAAGCAACAATAGTCGGGTTACCATGTCAGGCAATATAACGTCATTTTGGCGCCAACCCGTTGCGTATATGACATCTGTGTCTAATATTTTTCTTTTCGTTTCGTTTAAAAAAAAGAATGATGTAAAAGCCATTTATTTTAAAGGTTTCAATTTTAAATGAAAGTTTTGTATTAAATAAAATGATAATGAAATACAAATTGAATTCTGAATAAAAGTAACATGATGCATTTCTTAGCATACATTTAAGGGAGGCCAAACTCGTCGCCAAATTAATTTTAAATAACCTTTTCTAAAATATGAAAAAAAAAATATCTGTTATGATTAAAATTTGAGTTGCCATCATTAGAAAAAAACTATTTAAAATTAGAAAAAAATTAATATTTCGAAAACTAATTCGAATTTTAAAATTCTAATACCAGTTTTGAGATCTGTGGATCAATACGGATTTTTGGTGTTAATTTCATCGCAAAGTATTCTATATTTTAGGAGAAATCGCCGTGAAACGTAATCAGTTGTTTAATCAGTCGTTTCATAGAATCGTTACATAAATTCGTTTCAATTCGATTCATTAGGATTTTATATATATAGGGTAGAAATAAAAGTGCCCAGTTAAACTGGTGGCATTGAGCTCACAGGCTATTCACACTAATTGTATATTATACTATTATTTCAGAGAATAATGCCCCTCGAAAAATAAAGAAATCGACAAAAAAACTTTTAGCTAAATTAAGGGGGAGATTAGCTCCCCCATTTCCCCCCTTTATATCTAACCAATGAACCTCCAAATCGAGTCAGGGAAGCGCTATATCAGAATAAACTGGTATACCAAATTTGAAGAAAAGAGGATAATTCTGCATGAAAAACGTATTTATCTAAATTAAGTGGGATTAGCCCTCCTCCCCCCCCCCTTTTTATACTTAACCAATCAACCTCCAAACATTATCAAGGAAGCTCCTTATCAGAATAAACCGGTATACCAAATTTGAAGAAAAGCGGATAATTCTGCATGAAAAACCCATTTGTCTAAATTAAGGGGCGATAAATCCCCCTTACCCTTCCCCCTTTATACTTAACCAATGAACTTCCAAACATAATTAAGGAAGTGCCTTATCAAAATAAACCGGTATACCAAATTTGAATCAAATCGCATAATTCTGCATGAGAAACCCATTTATCTAAATTAAGGGGGATTAGCCCCCCCGTTCCCCCCATTTATACTTAACCAATGAACCTCCAAATATAATCAAGGAAGGACCTTATCAGCATAAACCGGTATACCAAATTTGAAGAAAAGCGGATAATTCTGCACGGAAAAACCATTTATCTAAATTAAGGCGGGCGGGGAATCTATTCACCATTCCCCCCTTTTATACTTCACCAATGAACCGCCAAAACTAATCAGGGAAGTGCATTATCATTAAGCGCATGAACCTATATCCAAAAATTGAAGCAAATCGGATATTTGTATCAAGAGTTATCGCGTTATATACGTAACGTACATACAGAACCTGCGGGCACATTAGCTCTGAGGCTTTGATAGCCTGTGAGCTAAAAATACATAATTTTTGCTCTGTTTCTTTTTTAAGATAGGGCAACAGGAAAGAAAAACTGAAACATTACTTAAACTATCTTTTAAGGCTTTCTAAATTGATTTCTAAACGCATCATAAATTAATTAATATTTAAATATTAATTAATAAAAACGTATTTTTTTAATATTACACTCTTCTTTTATTTGCTATGTTTTAGCCTTTAAAATGTTTCATACTTGCAGTTCCGCAACCAATTGGCATATTGTGGCAAGAGTTTATTGACGAATCGTTAAATCCATTGATGTTCCATGTATACAATTACACGCGTTACAGCGAATATTTGGCGATTTATCACTTGTGGTGGGTTAATGAAAAAATGCCTTAAAATTAATGTAATAATTTATGATTAGTTCTAAAAATATTAAAATGTTGTATTGTCATCAGAAACACACCTGTGACCGTAATTTTTATAATTCTAGCCCATCAGGAAGTGGGTTAAAAATGATTTACAAAATTTCATCTTTACACACGAAAACCAAATTGAGTTAAATAAAAGAGAGTAAAAAACAATGGATTTCAACGAGTGATTGTTGAAATATTCCAAATGGTGCCTGCTAACTTGGGGGGAGAATTTATACTGGTATGGATAATTTAAGGCAGGGCAGTCCGTGCAATGACGCCGTTTGAACGATTTCTTGCTGCCCTTTTGAAGGTTTCCATCTATTAGCTTTTTCTATAAATGCAAAATCCATTTTTAAAAAATGCTTAAAAATTTTAAATCATTAATGTTTGCATGTTTTTTATACTGTAGGCAGCATGAAGGTTCTGGTTCTTTACCCTACCAAAGTTTGAGATGAGCCCCTTTCAAATACATAGAATTATAAATTTAGTGTTATTTATATTTTCTTTCTACTCTATTTTTGCACGGGCATCCCTATAAGATGTATGCGCATCGTATAAAATGTGTATATGCCGTTTGAATGTTTTACGTTGCTAGCTTTTTTAAAGTTAAAAATCCATTTTTTTAAATGTTATATTTTAAAACCGTATTAACATTTGCATGCTTTTTAGTGTTTCGTACTTAAAAAGTAAAAACGGAACCATTTTAAGATTACTCATGTGTCTGTTTGTTCGTCTGTCACAGCCATTTTACTCGTAAACTATGGAACGTGGAAAGTTAAAATTGGGGGAAGTAATAAAGACTATTGACCTACATAGTTACAGATTATTAAACATTCATAAATATATTTAGGAAAAATGTAGAGAGGCTATTTTTATTATAATTATGAGGGGCTAATTATCTTTTCTTTTTATATCGCGTGCGGTTTTGTGTGAAAGATTTTGTAACGCTGAACTCAAAAATATATTTCTTTAATTTTACATATTATAGTTTCAGAGATATCGTCGAAAATGCAGTGCAAAAATATGTCCCCCCCCCCCCCTCTATTTCCGAATCTACTGAAAATAAAATTAAGAAAACATTAGAGGTAGTAGACGATAATTTAAAACTTGCAAGAAAATTGTAGCGATTACCCTAGGTCACATAGTTTTTGAGAAAAGAGCATTTTTCTGTTACATACAAATTTCGATTTGCGGGCATTCAGCAAATGTGTTAATGAAATATCGAGGTACCTAATCGCAGCAAAAGTATAAAAGCATTGTTGATAATGATTTTCGAAAAAAATTGCCGGTAATTAGCCGAGATATTAATCCTTAAAGACAGAGACGGTTTGGACATACATAATGACAGAGGCAGCGTATTCTATGTACCACCGGCTTTTAAAGCCTAGATAACTACTTTTAACGATACATTTGTGTAATGTAATGCAAAGTAGCAGTGTAAAAGCAATTAACGTCAAATTGTCAAAAACAGTCAAATTTAATTAGAATTAATCACATAAATACTATGGGATTAGCGACTAGTTTGCATTGAGTGGATCTCTCAATACGCCTCCCTTGTAATTTAAAAGTTAATTAAAAACCTATCTGGAAAAAAGCGGCACGGACCAATGCGGCGTTGCAAATTTCGCGACCTCCTTTCGAAGCGTGTTTAGTAGAATGCCAAGTTTAAACTTCGAACAAGGGTTTTGTTTTAGCTACACTGTAAAAAGAAAATATTATTACTGTGCTGAATTTAGTTTTGTGAAACGCCAAATAAAGTTTAAATATGCACTATTTTATTGTCAGTACCGAATTAAGTTCAACATAAATAGATTAGGATAAGATTAAAACTAGTCGGATGTGGCAATCCCGTAACTTTCTTCTATCTCATACATGTTAATACTTCATAATTCGCTATTACAGTGCCAAATTTAAATGACAATCTATGCCCATCAGTACTATTCTAAAGGTATGAAATTCCGTGTGTTAGTTCTTGAGATATGACTATCGTTAAAATCGTGTAAATCTTAAAAAATGCAGCATACCAACGCCACCTGTTGGGTGATTTGCACTGATACCTAATAAACAACAACTTATATCAACCTCTGAATCTGAAGTTTGATGAAAATCTGTTCATTACTTTTTGAGATAGAGCTATTGCGGAAATCATAACAAAAACTAAATAGGAGCGTCATCTATTGGCCTATTTACACCAAAAAGTAATCAACACCAATTTATATCTGGGAATAATTGAATCTAAAGTTTTATTAAATTTCGTTCATTAGTTCTTGAGATAGAGTGCCCACAAAATTTGTGTCACATAGACTCACAGAGTGACATTTTGTAAAAACAGGTTCTTTGTGATCCCTGACCCCCAATACGTGTAAATCCGTCGAAAACTGAAATTCGAAAAATTTCACGAATCCAATACTTCCTTCTTGTAAAGGATAGAAGAAAGTAAAAAGAGTTATACATAATAGCAATACTTGATATTATTTTGGCTCCATATCTCTTTCAACTTTTATGGTATACCCATTCATACTTTTCTAGTATGTACAGCTATACCCAACCCTGCGTTGTATAGTTTTTTACAAATTCTTATTATTTTTTAGCAGCGATTTTTTAAATATTACAGCTAATAGTTCATATATTTATTGTACGGAACCGTCTGAGCACGAGTAATACTCGCACTTGACCATTTATTTTATTGTAGGCAACATTAAGTTTTTTAGCTCCTTATCGTACAATAGTTTCTGAGTTAAGTTCATCTCAGGAAGGTGTAATTCTAAATTTTCTATGATTTGTACTTTCGCTGCACTTTATTTTTATATGGCCATAGTTATTACTGTGAGAGTGTGTACAGTCGTGGAAGAAAAAGTAAACACCCCTACTAACACTGCAACAAATTGTCGTAGAACAAAGTTACTGGTACCAAACAATAGGAAATAAAGTCTACTTTTAAATTATGCATACAAATGTTGCTTAGGGGGCCACCTACATATCAAAATAAACCAAAACTTAGTTTGTTTTTTCAATAGCAAGACCCAATTTTGGCACCATAAATAAATTTTGCACCCTTCAATTAGCTGAAATATAAATTTGTGTAAAATTCGTACGATTAGTTTACGAGCAATTAATTATTTTAAAATGGGATTATTTTAGGAGCTGTATCCAAATTGAAGTTCGGTACTCGAAGGTTGCTGAAAAGCTACAGATTGACTAAGTCACTTTTATTAATGTATTATTTCTTGACAGTATGACCATTTCACTAACTTAGTATGCTTCGGATATTGTAATGTACCGTGAAATTATCTTCAGCATTCTTTTTATAATGCTTACAAGTGCTGAATTATCCGATTTCTGTTATTATAATAGTTTTCGAATATCTGAATGTGATTGCAATTTTATAAGTAATTTTATAATACTTTTTCTCAGATTTTGAATTTATTTAACTCAGAGGGTTTTTTTAATATACTGGCAGAAATATAAAGAATATCAGACAATGCAAAATATAGAATAAAAAAAATAGTATAAAGCAGTGTAAGGAATCAATGTAAAAAAATGAGACAAATTTGTTTTTGTTTTTTTGCCTGAAAATAAATCCCAAGGTGATTAATAATGCCATATTTTGAAGAAAAAAATTTTTTTTTTTTGAAGAGTGAATGGGAGGGATTAATTCTTGTTAGATCTTTTCAGATATATTCGCATGGTTTTATATTCAGATTTATTTCAAGAACTAAAATTAAATCTGCTTTAAAAATACATCAAAATAACTTTACATTCGTTATTCTCAATTTAAACAGGGTTAATAATTCTATGATTAAACTTATTCTGTTGTTTCATTTGAAATTTTGCAATTAATTTATTAACGCCGGTTGGCAAAAAAAACTTGCCATTCGAAGTTTCTTTTACTTCATATTTTAGATTTTTTGCACACTACTTCCGATTGTCAAGGAAACTTGCCTATCTGAAAGTCATAAAAATAAATTTTATAATGTTTTTAAATTAGCCTGTGTACTCGAATAGATCTAAATTTCAAGCTGTGAAACAAAAGGTTTAATTATTTATAGCTCTTTATGGGTTTTCACACTTTACATCGGTACTTATTTGTAAATATTACAATTTTTGATTGATATACAAAAGTTAGTAAAAGACTAAATTAGCAGTTTTAAATAACAGTAAAATACTTTCGTGGGAATATTTTATCTAAGAGATATACAGAGTAATACAGGGAACAATTTAATAAGATTTGAGTAAATTAAATTAATAAGTATAACTATCTCAATGACTACGTTATGGATATAATAATGGTTTAAATGGTTTAAAATCTTTTTTATATAAGTTTTGTAGATATCAAATACTACAATTAAATTAATCATTTGCCGTAAATACATCGGCATCTATTTAAAAAGAAAAAAAAATTCACGTGTTCTTTCATTTTGTGGAAAGCAATGAAATGAATAATTTCGTGTTTACACTTCCAGTTAAGCTTTGCTCTCTGAAATTTCATGTTAATGTGATCATCACAGTTTCTTTCATTAAAATTAAACATCAACTAAAGGCAAACATTTATACAAGGACAAACTGGCCCGCATAATGAAATTGAAAAAGCAACAGTTGCAGCAAGTTGCTACAAAAATTTTAAAATACTGAAATTTATGTAAATAAAAAAATATGATTATGCCAAATAAGAAAAATTATTTCATACGATAGAACTTTAAAACAAGAGTAGCAGAAAATTATGGGTAGGTTAGTACACAAAAAATGAGAGGGAAATCCATCTCTTCCAATAAGCCACATGTTTTGCTTCAATTTAAAAGAGGGGATCTATTAATATGATGTATAGAAACCATTTTTATCAAGAATTTCTTGGAGTCTCCATGTCATTGATTCAATGAGACGGTTAGCAAATATCAGGATCTCTTTTGATAATTTGCATAGCACTTGAACGTAGAAAGAATTCAGGTTAACGTAAGATCGCGAGGTACTGAAATAAGTTTTAAGCTTTGTTTACATCGTAAAACAGACTTACGCTCTAAGTTGATCTTAAGCGAGATACCGTAATTCGAGCAAGAAATGCTTCAATAACATGTGTAAAATATATATATATATATATATATATATATATATATATATATTCAAATTATGCTTTTCTGCACATCATAGACGGCACCTTAAACTAGCATTTTGAAGTTTTTTAAGCATAATTTGAAAACTACTGGGAAGAAACATTTGAAATTTTGGATTTGCATAAAGCAGGCCATAATAAATATAAATCCATAAAAAAATTGTCGGTTGCAATTCATATTTTTTTTCGAATATTAATTTCATAATTCATATTATAATTTTTTTAAAATAAAAAATTCAATGTATTTATGTTCGGGCTTTTTAGTACTATAACCACACAAAAAATTTTCATATAGGATTATAATTTCAGGAGATATTAATAAAAATATGAAAATGTAAATTAACATTAGAAGCTCTAAATTTTGAATGTTTATAATTCAAAAACTTATTATCTAAATGACAGGAAATTTCGTTTCTAGGCATAGTTTGAACCGAAGATTTAAAATATATTGTCAAAATTGGATGTTTCTATTGAAAAAAAAAAACCTAGTTTGGCCACCCAAGCAAATTTTCTATACACCATTTAAAAGTAGACTTAATTTCCAATCGTCTGGTACTAGTAACCTTCTTCTACGATCATTTGTTGCAGAGTTAGTAGGGGGCGGTAACTTTTTTTTTCACGACTGTACATCGCAAAAGAAAAGACGAATATGTCGCTAACACTACCAAAGTGAGATAACATTTATAACATAGCATATTTTGTTGATATATAACACAGCCTATTTTGTTGAGATAACATAGCCTATTTTGATGTTCTGGGGAAAATTCGTCTGATAACCTAGGATACAGGATACAAATATTAATGATTACGGATTTCAAAATCTCCATCACCGGTACCCTTTGCTGCCTAAATTTGGGAAACATGTGTTAAGTGTTAACTCCTAAAGTGTTTTTGAATGTAAGAGATGGGTTTCCAAAATCGTGTGTAATTACGAGGTACATTAAATTTTTTGGTTTCTTCTATATTCTACAAATAAATAAATAAATAAATAAATAAATAAATAAATAAAAATAAAAATAAAAAATTGCAATTTTGTTCAGTCCATAGATAAAGAGGCATTTATTTTGCTTTTTTTTAAGTTGGTTTTTGTATTTTACAGATGCAATTTTGTAAGCGATTTTTCACGCAGTTCCTGATATGCTAAAATTATAAAAATGTATGTACAAAAGTATATTTACGATGACAACATAACATTTTAAAGAACTTAATAAATTAATATATAATGCATAACTAATACATAATTAATAAGTTAATACATTAATTTTAAGGCATTATTCCGTTAACAGGCGCAAATGATAAACCGAAAAATAATCTTTATAGTTGCAACTCTTTTTTTTAATGGAGTTGATCATACGCCAAAGTCCTCTCGCCAAAACATGCCAAGTGGGCAGTGGCGCCAACTTATATGGGACCGTGGGGCTTGAGCACACCCAATAATTTGATCTCTCCGTCCACCCAAATGTTTATTTATTTATTTTGTTATTTATTTATTTATTTAATCGCCGAAAAATAATTCGTTTAACCGACGTTCTCAAAATAATTTTGCCTGGAAAATGGTCAAGACATCAGTTAGGCATTCAGGAGTAGTGAAATGTATAATTAAATTCAAGGGATTTATAATAAAATTTTTCTAAAAAACAAATTTCCTGCATCTTTTGCCACTTGTTTTAATGTCTTCAATAGATAAAGTACTCAGGTGACTAAAGTATTTGTTTTCCTTGACATTTAGTTTTTTGCACTTTCAATAGTTCACTTTGCAATTTCCATGCTATTTATAATAAATATTACTGTATTTCTTAGAAATAATTTATAAGAATTTAATAAAATTATTTATTAAATTATAATTAAATTTTAATAATTTTATATTTTACTTAGAAAAACCATAATTTGACTTCGAATTACCATCTTTAGTCATTTGCTCTCAACACACACACACACACACACAGACTAACATTAGTGAGAAAAAATTGTATGTGTTATTTTACTCAAACATTTTTGAGCCCACCCAATATTTTTTCAAAAGTTGGCGCAACTGCAAGTGGCTATAAAACTGCAACAATGAAACGTTCTAAACACTAAAAAATAGAAAATATAAATAAAACTAGTTGGATGTGCCAATCTCAAAACTTTCTTCTATCTTATACATCTTAATATTTCAAAAACTAGTTACACATGATAATATTTCAATATTATTAGTTCAATACTATACCAACTTTGATTTTCATCCTAAATTTTTGCTTCGGTCAATTAAACGAACTAAAAACGAGTTAATCTATATCATGATATTTGCTAAAATTAATAGTTTTTGCTTATTCTGTTGTTATCAGATGTTTGCGAATAGCCGGCTTAGCAGGAAGCGAGTTCCCGCCTTTGCACGAGCCGCCGATGGACAACAGAATTACAAAAAATCAAGAAAAGTATATAAAAATTGCTATAACAGAACCCCTTTACTGTGCAATATTTCCAAATTCAAGGAGAACCTGTTGTCCAAAGCCAAAAACATGCACAAAAAATTAGGTTCAATTGTATGCATAACTTCATACACTTTTCGATTGTACAATAATGAAAATGCACAGAGATCGCAATTATAGCGCCCCCTTCTGGCGGAATTTTTTTAAGTTCAGGGATGACTTGCTTGCCATAGCCAGAAACATACACAAAAAAATTGGTTCAATTGTATGCATAACTCCATACACTTTTCGATGGTACAATAATGAAAATGGTAAAGACATCACAATTATAGCGCCCCCTTCAGGCGGAATTTTTCCAAATTCAGGGAGGACCTTCGTGCCATGACCAAGAACAAACACGAAAAATTTGGCTCAATTCTATGCATAACTTCATACACTTTTCGAGGGTACAATATTTAAAATGACACAAAAATCGCTATTACAGCGCCCACTACCGGCGATTTTTTTCCAAATTAAGGAAGGACCTGCTTGCCATAGCCAAGAACTTAAAGTAAAAATTTGGTTCAATTCTATGCATAACTTCATACACTTTTGGATGGTACAATATTCGAAATCGCACAAAAATCACTATTACAGCGCCCCCTACCGGCGAATTTTTTCCAAATTCAGGGAGGACCTGCTTGCCATAGCCAAAAACTTAAAATAAAAATTTGGTTTAATTCTATGCATAACTTCATACACTTTTGGACGGTACAATATTCAAA
This sequence comes from Maratus speciosus, assembly GCA_963932465.1. Classification (NCBI taxonomy): domain Eukaryota; kingdom Metazoa; phylum Arthropoda; class Arachnida; order Araneae; family Salticidae; genus Maratus; species Maratus speciosus. The sequence goes on from OZ010795.1 coordinate 270,889,626, forward strand.
ATCGCACAAAAATCACTATTACAGCGCCCCCTACCGGCGACTTTTTTCCAAATTCAGGGAGGATCTACTTGCCATATCCGAAAACTTAAAATAAAAATTTGGTTCAATTCGATGCATAACTTCATACACTTTTCTATGGTACAATATTCAAAATCGCACAAAAATCGCTGTTACAGCGCCCCCTACCGGCGAATTTTTTTCAAATTCAGGGAGGACCAACTTCCCATATCCGAAAACGTAATATAAAAATTTGGTTCCATTCGATGCATAACTTCATACACTTTTGGATGGTACAATATTCAAAATCGCACAAAAATTGATATTAGAGCGCCCCCTACCGGCGAATTTTTTCCAAATTCAGGGAGGATCTGCTTGCCATAGCCAAAAACTTAAAATAAAAATTTGGTTCAATTCTATGCATAACTTCATACACTTTTTGATGGTAGAATGGCGACAGACAGACGGACAGACGGACGGACGGACAGACGGACAGATGGACACACAGACAGACAGACATTTTCTATAAACATGTTTTTTGGGATCTCTGACCCCTAAAACGTGTAAATCCGTCGAAAACCGGAAGTCGAAAAAAATTTCGATTACAATACTTTCTTCTATTGAAGATAGAAGAAAGTAAAATAAAGTGCGGTGTTATAATTAACTAGTTGGATGTGCCAATCCCAAAACTTTCTTCTATCTTATACATCTTAATATTTCAAAACCTAGTTACACATGTTAATACTTCAATATTATTAGTTCAATACTATACCAACTTTGATTTTCATCTTAAATTTCTGCTCAAGTCAATTAAACGGACTAAAAACGAGTTAATCTATATCATGATATTTGTTAAAATTATTAATTTTTCCTTATTCTGTCGTTATCAGCTGTTTGCGAATAGCCGGCATAGCAGGAAGCGAGTTCCGCCGCTGCATGAGCCGCCGCTGCACAATAGAACTGCGAAAAATCAAGAAAAGTATACAAAAATCGCTAGCACGGAGCCCCTTTACCGCGCAATATTTCCAAATTCAAGGAGAACCTGTTGGCCAAAGCCAAAAACAAGCACAAATATTTTGGTTCAATTGTATGCATAATTTTATACGCTGTTCGATGGTACAATAATGAAAATGGCACAGAGATCGGAATTATAGCGCCCCCTTCTTTCGGAATTTTTCCAAGTTCAGGGAGGACTTGTTTGCCATAGCCAAGAACTTAAAATTTTTTTTGGTTCAATTCTATGCATAACTTCATACACTTTTCTATGGTGCAATATTCAAAATCGCACAAAAATCGTTATTACAGCGCCCCCTAACGGCGAATTTTTTGCAAATTCATGGAGGATCTGCTTGCCATATCCAAAAACTTAAAATAAAAATTCGGTTTAATTCTATGCATAACTTCATACACTTTTGGACGGTACAATATTCAAAATCGCACAAAAATCGCTATTACAGCGCCCCCTACCGGCGAATTTTTTCCAAATTCAGGAAGGACCTGCTTGCCATAGCCAAAAACTTGAAATAAAAATTTGGTTCAATTCTATGCATAACTTCATACACTTTTGGATGGTACAATATTCGAAATCGCACAAAAATCACTATTACAGCGCCCCCTACCGGCGAATTTTTTCCAAATTCAGGGAGGACCTGCTTGCCATAGCCAAAAACTTAAAATAAAAATTTGGTTTAATTCTATGCATAACTTCATACACTTTTGGACGGTACAATATTCAAAATCGCACAAAAATCACTATTACAGCGCCCCCTACCGGCGACTTTTTTCCAAATTCAGGGAGGATCTACTTGCCATATCCGAAAACTTAAAATAAAAATTTGGTTCAATTCGATGCATAACTTCATACACTTTTCTATGGTACAATATTCAAAATCGCACAAAAATCGCTGTTACAGCGCCCCCTACCGGCGAATTTTTTTCAAATTCAGGGAGGACCAACTTCCCATATCCGAAAACGTAATATAAAAATTTGGTTCCATTCGATGCATAACTTCATACACTTTTGGATGGTACAATATTCAAAATCGCACAAAAATTGATATTAGAGCGCCCCCTACCGGCGAATTTTTTCCAAATTCAGGGAGGATCTGCTTGCCATAGCCAAAAACTTAAAATAAAAATTTGGTTCAATTCTATGCATAACTTCATACACTTTTTGATGGTAGAATGGCGACAGACAGACGGACAGACGGACGGACGGACAGACGGACAGATGGACACACAGACAGACAGACATTTTCTATAAACATGTTTTTTGGGATCTCTGACCCCTAAAACGTGTAAATCCGTCGAAAACCGGAAGTCGAAAAAAATTTCGATTACAATACTTTCTTCTATTGAAGATAGAAGAAAGTAAAATAAAGTGCGGTGTTATAATTAACTAGTTGGATGTGCCAATCCCAAAACTTTCTTCTATCTTATACATCTTAATATTTCAAAACCTAGTTACACATGTTAATACTTCAATATTATTAGTTCAATACTATACCAACTTTGATTTTCATCTTAAATTTCTGCTCAAGTCAATTAAACGGACTAAAAACGAGTTAATCTATATCATGATATTTGTTAAAATTATTAATTTTTCCTTATTCTGTCGTTATCAGCTGTTTGCGAATAGCCGGCATAGCAGGAAGCGAGTTCCGCCGCTGCATGAGCCGCCGCTGCACAATAGAACTGCGAAAAATCAAGAAAAGTATACAAAAATCGCTAGCACGGAGCCCCTTTACCGCGCAATATTTCCAAATTCAAGGAGAACCTGTTGGCCAAAGCCAAAAACAAGCACAAATATTTTGGTTCAATTGTATGCATAATTTTATACGCTGTTCGATGGTACAATAATGAAAATGGCACAGAGATCGGAATTATAGCGCCCCCTTCTTTCGGAATTTTTCCAAGTTCAGGGAGGACTTGTTTGCCATAGCCAAGAACTTAAAATTTTTTTTGGTTCAATTCTATGCATAACTTCATACACTTTTCTATGGTGCAATATTCAAAATCGCACAAAAATCGTTATTACAGCGCCCCCTAACGGCGAATTTTTTGCAAATTCATGGAGGATCTGCTTGCCATATCCAAAAACTTAAAATAAAAATTCGGTTTAATTCTATGCATAACTTCATACACTTTTGGACGGTACAATATTCAAAATCGCACAAAAATCGCTATTACAGCGCCCCCTACCGGCGAATTTTTTCCAAATTCAGGAAGGACCTGCTTGCCATAGCCAAAAACTTGAAATAAAAATTTGGTTCAATTCTATGCATAACTTCATACACTTTTCGATGGTACAATATTCAAAATCGCACAAAAATCGCTATTACAGCGCCCCCTACCGGCGAATTTTTTCCAAATTCAGGGAGGACCTGCTTGTCATATCCAAAAACTTAAACTAAAAATTTGGTTCAATTCTATGCATAACTCCATACACTTTTGGATGGTACAATATTCAAAATCGCACAAAATTTGTTATATCAGCGCCCCCTACCGGCGAATTTTTTCCAAATTCCTGGAGGACCTGCTTGCCATAGCCAAAAACTTATAATAAAATTTTGGTTTAATTCTATACATAACTTCATTCACTTTTTGATGGTACAATGGCGACAGACAGACGGACAGACGGACAGACGGACGGACGGACAGACGGACACACAGACAGACAGACATTTTCTATAAACATGTTTTTTGGAATCTCTGACCCCTAAAACATGCAAATCCGTCGAAAACCGGAAGTCGAAAAAAATTTCGATTACAATACTTTCTTCTATTGAAGATAGAAGAAAGTAAAAATTAAATACTTTTTTACCACTTAATAGTTTAATATTAGTTAAATTATGATTGTATGTTGCGAAAACAATTTAGAAACTCCGAATAGATTGTTTAAATAATGATTTTTTTCCCTTCACTGTTACCAATCCTTAAAAAAAGAAACTGAGTAAAAAGTGTATATTTGAAAAATATAGTCGCGCGCTTTTATCAAGATTAAATCATTGGGGAAATTTTGAGTAATCGGGCAAAAAGCCAAATTAACATATTTAACGTACATTTTTTGGAATTACATGTATTGCTATCATGAAATTAGGCGTGATTTATAGGATAAACATTGTATGCTTATAAAAGAATGTTTTTTTAAAACTACTTTTACACACATAGTTAAACACGCGTAATTTTTTAATTAAGAACAGAGTGTTTAGCAGAGTGTTCTACACAGAGTGTTTAATAAACATAAAAATACTGCGTGGATACGGGATGTTTAATTAATCTATAGAATAACTCTATATTATTCTTGGAAATTTTTCTGTAGAAAATTTCTCACGCCTTGCATTCAATAATACTTCAAATTTTAATTGCTTAAAAGACGTACAGCCAACAAGTCCCAGCTTGGACACTTTTTCACTCTGTTGGCTATACGCCTTTTAAGCAATTAAAATTTGAAATATTAATCTGTAGAAGTCTGATGTGTATAAAAGGTGATTAATAAAATTAGTATATTAACTGCAGTTTAAATTCGCATAATATAAACTGAGTGGCCAAAGAATTAGAGAAAGCCTCTAATAACGAGTTGTTCTACCTTTAGCTCTGAGGTTGCTGATAACGTTTCTGAAGAATGTTGGCCCATGTTGACATAATGACAGCTGTAAGTTGGGTCAGATTGAATCGTGGCGTTTCCAAGCTTTGAAATACTCTTTCGACTTCGTCCCACAAATTCTCAATGGGCTTTAGGTCAGCGGGCTGAGCTGGCTATGGAAGAAGGTTAATCTCTGATTGATGTTCGCCATACCAATTTAAGAACGATCGAGTACGGTGGCATGGTGCATTGTCCTGCTGAAACTGACCATCTCCATAAGGGAGCATTATAGCCATAAACGAGTGCACGTGATCGGCAAAGATGTTGAGATAAGCTGTGCTGTTCAGAGTTGTGTCCACAGATATTAAAGGTCCCAGCGTATTCCAATGATTTATCGGAGCATGCTACTTTTTTCCTGTCTTCAAGTGACCAATTTCGTCGTTCCTTAGCCCACAACAGGCGCCTTTACTAATTTTTATGAGATACCAAAGGCACTCTTGGTGGTTTGCTGATGCTAAAGCCTATCATTTGCAAAGTCCACCTTTTTGTGCGTTGGGATATTCTTTGTGATGCAACTGCGTTGATTTTCAGCTATAATTTGTAGTGTTGTTGCCCTTCTATTGTTGCGGAATATGCGTGCTACACGCCTTCTAGCTCTCTCGTTCATCGGACTTTTTCGAGCAGAATGGCCTTTATCGCTTGAAGTTTTTTTCTCAACTGCCATTCTCATAAGCACCCGAGATACTGTTAGAAAAAAAATCTTAAAAGAGTCGTCGTTTCAGAGATGATGACACCAGCTTTTCTTTCATCGACGAATATCCCTCGTTCAAAATCACTTAAATCTTTTGACTTACCCATTTTAATAATAACTTCTCAGCTAACTACGTCTTGGAATCTGGGAGTTCCTGGTTCACAATTTGTAAAAGTTGTTTTTGATTGTAAGGTGATTAATAACATTGTATTAACTAGAGTTGAAAACGTCTGAAATATACTGAGCTATATATAAAAAGTTAAATATTAAAAATCACAAACCATTTTTCAGTGGGATTTTTTTTTTTTTTTTTTTTTTTTTTTTTTGTTTGTTTCATGTTTTCCTTGGCAGTAGTCACGGCAATCGTTAAGTGCAATGTTTTAATATCTCTTTAAACTTTCCACTATTAAAATTAAGTTACAGCACAAGGGGAAAAGTTGGATTTGATTGTAAGGTGATTAATAAAATTATATTAACTAGAGTTGATGAATTCGTCTGAAATTTACTGAGCTCTATATAAATGCTAAAAATGAAAAATCACGTACCATTTTTCTATATGATTTTTGTTCTTTGTTTTTTCTTATCAGTAGTTACGACAATCCGTATTCAAAATATTTCAACATCTTTTTAAACTTTTCTAGTGTTAAAAAAAATAAAAAAATATACTGCTCTGAGAAAAACTTGATTGTGTCAGCAGCCTTTTATTACTTTTATTTTCTCGATAAAAATCTTGGTTGCGCTTTTGTGGGGAATGGAGTTACCAAGATACTGATCTAAATAACCTGAATACTTTACAGGTGAAAGGATCTTTAACAAATCTGAAGACTAACAAAGATAAGAATTTTACACTTCACTAATAAAAACTTTAAAATGTTCCACAAATCGTTGAATGCTTTATTTTAAGTAGTGACATACTGAATAATGGCTCATATTCCATATGGATGTGTATCACATTTTTTATTATGGTTGTAAAATATGATAAAATCGTAAATTGTATGGTTGTAAAATAAGATGCATTTCCTTCGCGACGTAATGGATGTAATAACTCTTGAAAGAGTTTAGTTAAAAAATCTTCGCTTTTTTCTTTTAAGTAGATAATTTTCGGTACTGATGAGTTTATTTACCTATTACGCAATGATAAAAAGAAAATTTAATGGAACCTTTTCCTTATATAATAACTCATTAAGGAGTTTAGTTGAAGGATGTTCAGATTTTTTTTTTCTTGTTACAAAATAGATTTTTTTTTATAGTGATCACTTTATTATGCCATGGTTTAAGAAAAAATTTATGGAACTTTTTCTTATGCAATGATACATTATGGAGTTTAGCTAAAAAATGTTCAGATTATTTTCTTGTTTGAAAGAATATAGATACTTTTTATGTACTGATGAATGTTTACACCTATTATGCAATGATATAAAAAAATAGATTAATGGACGTTATTTCTTATCTAATCATCCACTGAAGTATTGAGATAAAGGATGTTTAAATGCTTTCCCTTGTTTTAAAACTTATGTTTTGGATTTCATGAGTTTATCTATCGCTTTCAGACAATGATAAGAAAAACCCTTAAAAAAGATTTTTATTGAACGAAAGTTGAAGTCATTTGCATTTTATATGTTTCCATATTTTGCATTTGAAGCCATTTAGTTTTTTTTAAAGCTTAAGTGTTTCAAAATTTTGTATAGTATTTTTTTTTTATCTTTCGGGCAATCTTTTACATTTTTTAAATTTCCGAACATAATTGAAAAAATTTTTATGACTTCAGTTCGTCTGGCTAGCTGGCCGTACTCTAACACTGGATTTCGATGATGTTAGTATATGTTATTGAGATTTACTATAGCATATTTCCTATTGAAGATGAAGTAGTTAGAGAGTAGATGAAGCGGCTGTAGTCCGGTACAGGAACGAATAAAAATATCTCGTAAACTTAAGATCTATGGAGTAAAAACTGTTTTCGGTGTATTTCAAGGATGTTACGCTACTTCAAAGCCAATAAGCGCGATTCCAATATATATAAGGCGGTAGATGTCGCTGTCAGTTCCACCTACTCTATTAATGCAGTAAAAGCATTTTAAGTTTGTAACTTAAAAACTATTACAGTTGCACTTTATCAAGAGTTTAACTAAAAATATTAATTAAAGTATTTATTTTTATTTTTGTGGGTATATGTTTTTGTCTATAAATGTCTAATTTTTTCGAAAAACAAAAACTGTTTAAAATTTTTTAAAAAAGATTTAATTGCACGACCTTTAAAATTTTTCGTTAATTTTTACTTTTATCAATTTGACTTATAACTTAAAATTTGCTGTTTGCAGCTAACGATTTTTATTTTCTAATTATTTTAATTTTATTTTACGTTTTCATATACACTGCTCAAAAAAATTAGGGGAGCAAGCAGAAAAGGGAAGAGAACAGTGCGAGACAGCCATGCATGGCCATAAAATGGAGAATATATGTGTATGCGCAATACACAAAAAAGACGGGAAAAAATAGCAAGAGAGCTTTAATTCTTTGAAACGGTGGTGAGACACTGAAAGGATAGTTTAGGGCAGCAATTTGATTATACGTAAATGACAAAAAAAAAGTATTTTTTAGGAATGATGCAAAATATTTAATATGGCGCTTGGACCGACGAATAGCTAAAAGTACCGCACACCTGTGTTCCATGGATTTGATGACATTATCGATAAGACTTTGGGAAGTACTCTTCCACTCCTCAAGAATTTCAATCCTCAATTCCCGGACAATAAAAGAAGGCCTTAGTCTCGCAGCAATGCGTCGTTCGAGTATGTCCCAAACCTGCTCGACGGATTCAGGTCAGGAAGAGCATGTTGACTATTCCATACGCTGTATTCAGCTTTAAGCATGTTCTCTATAAGATGAGCTGCATGCGGTCTGGTATTATTATGCATGGAAAAAAGTAATCACCAATTATTGCAGCGAAAAATAATGGGGTCTCAGTACCTTGTCTGTATAAATTTGGGCCGTCAAAGAGCCATTTCGAATTATATGTATGTCCGTACGCCCACTTATGCTGATTTCAGCCCATACCACCAACCCATTTCGTCTGTAGTGTGATATTTCATGAACAAATGTGGGATTATTTCCAGTGCCCCTTTCCCTCATACCAAAACACGTCGGATGTCACATCCAGACTGAATAGGGACTCGTCTGCAAACAGCACTTGATTCCAAACACGTTACCTCCGATCTCGGTGTTCAGTTGCACACCTTCTTTGGGCTGAGCAGACAACAGAATACAGACCATTGGCTTACGTGCATTGAGACCACCCTGATAAAGCCTATTTCGGACTTTTTGGCTGGACGTCTTTCGTTCTGTGGTCAAGAACAACTATAATTGCAGCTGAGTAGCATTGCTGGTTCCATCTCGACGAGCTGTTAACAGTATATATCGGTTATCAGTTTCTGTGGTAGCACATGGCCGACATTGCCCTGGATGACGTCTAACATTTCCCGTGTCTTAGATTCGATTCGACACCCTTGCAGTGACACTTCTTACGACTCCAACAGCGTCCGCTACACTCCGTTGTGTTTGCCCAGATTCAACAGTCCCTATAATACACCAAGCCATGGATTCCAGTAAATGACGTTGCTGTGACATTTTCAAGTCATCTTTTCTCAAAACACAAACTGAGCAATTGAATTTTTAAATTGAGACAGTGAAACAGACGTTTCTGCAAAAACCAGATTTCAGCATTGATCTCCTTTTTCTAGTTTTTGACGTCATTATCTTTGATTTGCATGTGAAGTTTTCTTCATCAGATTTTTACTACACTTTAATTATGGATATTTTATTTTACGTTGCTTATCGGTGTAAGTATTTGCGTAATTTTGTTAAAACCATATGCTCCCCTAATTGTTTTGAGCTGTGTATAATTTAATTATTAAACGATAGTAATTACTTTTATAGTTCTTATATGAATATGTTTCTTTCTTTTGGTTTACTTTTCTTAATAATGGTAATCCAAAATACAGCAAAAATTGTAGATAAAATTGATTTATTTAATTATTAAATAATATTATTTAATATTATTTAATTATTAAATAATTATTTAATTATTAAATATTATAGAAAATAATTATCTTATTGCCAGTGATATTACAGAAATAATTCTTTCAGGAGTGGGGTTTGAACCGACGCTCTTTTACAAGAACCATTATTTTAATCTGGCGGCTTAAATAAATCAGCTACCCAGACCTTCTTCAACATCCCTCTGAAACTGAACATGTTTTAGATTTAATTTTACGCATGTGCAGATCTGTCCATTTCGATCTTAAAATTTGCGTTTATTTCATACTAGCGTACTTGCCCGGCGTTGCCCGGGTACGTCAAAAAACAGCAGGAATTACAAAAAAGCTCTGAAAATCGCAATAAGATATCGCGAAAAAATTTTAAATCGCTTCTCAAATTTTGAAAAGAGAAAAAAAATTATGTATTGTGTTCGAAGATTGCAAGTTTATTCCTTTCACTAATGTGGAAAAATGGTAGGAAATCGCTAAAATACACTAAAAATCACATACAAAATTCCCGAAAAATTCGAAAATTGCTATACGAAATCCGAATAAACTTTATTGAAATGAGGGCAGAATGTACTTTAGGTCAAAAATGGAATGTCAAAAAATTGCAGCAGATCGCGAAGAAACGTAAAAAGCGCATTAAAAATTACAAAAAGTTCAAAAAACACGAAAGTCAAAATTTACTATAATTGGATAAAAGTTTCAAATCTAATTCCTTTGACCTGTGGGCCCTCTTAAAATTTATGTTTTGGAAATCATGCTAAGCATTAGATCATGTTACTTTTATTCGTAATTAATTTACTTGAGCTCCCTTAAATATAATTAATATAATCCCTTAAGTTAATATTAGTTTTTGTTGCATTAAAATATCTCAATTTTTTGATTTTCTGTAAGCAAGTAAACCCTATTGTTTTACAGTGGAAGTCTATGGGAATTTGGCGAAATATTAGAGATATCGCCAGGTTGGCGTCACTTTTGGCGACTCATTTTGGTCGCCAAATTTGGCAATATATCGCCAAGTTGGCGTCAAACTTGGCGTTATTTGGCGTCAGAACTGGATCACCCCTACGGTAACTCCCCTTATAGGTATGGACATGCATTACATGCTGTTCAATAATCGCATAAAAAATTCGCTAGAAATTCAAAAATCGCTGCACGAATTCCGAATAAACTTTTTTGAAAAGAGAACAAAATTTACTATATTGGGTTAAAAGAAAGAAACCATATTCTTCTCACTTATATGGAAAAATCGCCTCGAAACATAAAAAAGCGCTAAAAATCGCATAAAAAATTAAATAAAAAAAATCTAATCAAAAAATCGAAAATCGGACTTCGAGGTGCAAAACTTCATATATAGACGTACCTTTCCCCCCAAATTTTGTAGCTCTACGTGCAGTGGTCTCTTCAGAACACCGTCGACACACTCACTCACTCACTCACACACAAACTTCTTTCTTTATTATTATAGATGATTTTGGTGGAAAACAGTAGCGGAGGCCGCTGTCACGCTGAGGGTTCGGGTTCGAATCCCAGGAAAGGCATAGATGTAATTGCGTGTTATATATATATATATATATATATATATATATAAGAAAGTAATTAAAATTGTTACTATGTTTTATGTTATTTGTTACTGTTTATAAATAAGGATCGATTCGTGTCGAGAGCCATAGTTGCTATAGGCTTCAAAGCATCAAAGCAAGCTCCACTGCGATGGATGCCAAATGTCAAATATCAAACGGGTGCACTACGACTTACTTTCTATGCAGTATGGCGTAGCATTTATCGTTCATTTACAGAGGAATTGCGTTACAGGACTGATTATGATCGATAATTGCTGAAAGTGCATTTTTCGCTTGGCATGAATGTTTTAGACTTGTCTAATATTTAGTGCACTAAGTCATGTGTATAATCTCTAAAAATCCCATTCAGGTGCTGTATAAGGGAATTCGTACATGTTAGAAGATATGGGCAGCAATTCTAGAAGATGCAGTTTTACTAGATTATGTGTTTTTTAAATTTTTTATTTAGATGTCTCATTTCTTTGTATGAAAAGAATGAAAATTCTATACCTCCTAAAAGAAACGTTGGATACGTTATAACACTTCATAATTTAAAAAAGATTGTTCTAATTGCTAAATAAATCAAAATAGTTGTAATTTTCCAACTGAGCGAAACATTTTCTACACTGCCAGAAAAACTCGTCAATATACACTAAATTATTCCTCGTTTTTTATCAAATAATTTCCCTGCTCCTAGAAAACATGTTTTATCCGTGAATGCTTCCAAAAAGTCTGAAAAAGAGGGAGAAATGCCATTCATTCCTTGCGCGCATGAGCTCTATTAATACTAAAATCTGAATTTATTTAAAAAGGAAAAACGAAAAATTATATAAATTAAGATTTATAATTTAATTAAAAAAGAGAAAATGCTTTCGAATTTAAATATAAATAACAATTTCTTTTCTCATTCATTCAAAAGTACTCACAATTTATTTTTTAAGTCGAATAAGGTGAAAAAAGTTTTAAAAAATTAATTTATAAAGTTGCTTATTAAAAAATATTCGCATTAAAAATATATTTTAAATGAACACATTTAATTTAAATATTAAATGTGAAAAAAAAAATTGGTTTTACTAAAAAAAAATGTTATCGCAGAAAAATATAATATTCATATTCTACATTTAGCAATCTACTTAAAACTATGGCTTAGATGCCGTATATTCCTGCGGCCGACATCTTGGATGTTTTGAGATTTCTTGGCGATTTTTTGTTGACGATCTTTATCGATATGGCAACCACGACGAGTGACGTCTCTTGGCAACTCCGTTTTTCCGCGAGATTGTCTTTTGAAATAACTTTAGTCGTGGTGTGAGTACGTGACGCTGTTTTTATGTTGTGATTTTGATTGAATTTGATTTTGATGAATTTATATGTTTGACTATGGCTTCTGTAGTCCGTTTAACCACTGTTGCTCATGTAATTAAGAAATATCGTGAAATTTTGAAGGAAAAGGGAAGTTTGTTTAGAGTGTGTAGTCATAGGCCTATTTTGTGAAATGAAGGTGATGGTAGCAGTTATTTTGTGCTTGAGCTTTCAAGAAAGGAGATATCTGTTAAGGTATGCTAATAATTTTATGCATATTTTGTTGTAATGTTTTAAATTAGCCGTTTATTGTATATTTTTCACACATTTCGTGCATTTTTGAGACTGCTGCACAGCAACATACGTGCATTTACTAACTGCCGCGTTAACGAGTTTCGTGTATTTTTCAGATTGCTGCTGAAGTAGTTTGCTGAATCCAGTGATGTTTTTTTTCGGTTTATGAATGCGTAGCGTTCACACGTTCATTTACTAATTGCCGCTTTAACGAGTTTCGTGCATTTTTCAGATTGCTGCAGAAGTAGTCTGCTGAATCCAGTGATTTTTTGTTGTTGTTGTTGTTGTTGTTTATGAATGCGTAGCGTTCATACTTACATTTACTAATTGCCGCTGTAAGGAGTTTCCAGCGTTTTTCAAGTTTACATTTTATTATTTACATTTTATTTTCGTTAAGCATGACATGCTCATAAATCGATGCTTGGCGACATTTACTACTTGGCGGAAAAGGGGTTTTCACGCCAAGAAAAAATCCAAGATGACGACCGCGGGAATATATGACATCTGTTCCAAAACTATTTATAATTCATATTTTTATCCTATTTTAATACTAAAGTAATAAACCACAGCCAAAATCTCATTAAAGACAAAATCTTCCCGAAATTAACTTCAATATTCAAAGCTTTTAAAAGAAATTAATCAAACCATGCCCATTTGAAGAAATCATATTTACTTCAAGGCGTTTCACCTTTGTCCGACTGCAGCGCGGTCATAGCGTACACGACTCGTAACGCTGGTATGGTTGGTTCGATTTCAACGTTGGCAAATTTGTTTTTTCCATACTTTCTTCAGTTGACGGATATCTTACCTCCTGTAACGGAGAAACGATTAACGGATATTCGTCAATTAACGGAAAAATCCTGGCAGCAGTTCTGCCAGTATAATTTCCGTGAATTGAAGAAAGTATTTCTGAGAGTGTATGCCAGGATCCTGGCCTGGACACTTTTTGAATCAAGTGAAACTACGTATGCAATGTTTCTTGGAGTTCCATTATGTGCGATTTATTCAGTTGAGCTGTTTTAGATAACATATCAGATATCATTATCAAAAAAGTTGTTTGAGTAAATTGCGCGCGTCAGATTTGTCCAGGATAGATCATTTGGGACAGCATTGGCAGCATAAGACGAAGGTCTCTGGTTGAAAAGCTGGCTTGGACATCTTTTCGCTCAGTTGTAAAATCAAAAATCAAGTTATTAATTTACTAATTAGAACAATTAGGTTAAATTAATGAAGTGTAATTACGTATCCAGCGTTTCTTGGAATTCCATTACCTACGATTTATTCTATTGAACTGTTTCATATAAAATGCCAAATATAATAATCAAAAGAATTTGCCTGGGTGACTTGTGCCGACCAGATTAGTCCAGGATAACTCAGTAGGCAGAGTATTGGTAGCTAGGGATTACAATCCCGCATCATTTTTAATCCCGAAAATCCCGGGATTTTCGGGATTGTCCTTTTTTTTAAATGGAACAATATTCAGCTGAAATAAAAAAAAATATATATTTATAGACTTTCTCTTTTGGAAAGAAAAAGAATTAATTTTTATGAAATGTATATATCCTTGGAAAAATATACATATTTCAAGTATTTTTTACATATTTCAAAGCGATTAAATCGTTTAACATGAAAACCTTTTGACTTGCAAACAGATGTAACCCGCTCGGCTATTATTCGCGAATAATGAAATCATTTGTTTATTTCGATTTCGCCGCGTTTAGAAAGCCGGTCGTTTCAGCAACTGGGAATCACAAAATTTCGAATTAGAGTTTACTGATAAGCGTCGCATTTGAGTTTCTTAGTCATTATTATGTGCTAACTTCTTTGCTTTTCAGGGCGTTTATACTTATTTTGCTTTAAAGATGTCTAATGAAAAGGATTTTGTAGCTCATAGGAAAGAGAATGATACATCTTCAGTATGGCACTGCTATTTAAGGTCAAAAGATGAAAAAATCGCTAAACGTAAAAGATGTAGCCAAGTGCTTAAAACGTTAGGTACATCGACTAAGGGTTGCATGCACATTTATCGACGAAACATGGTACTAAAGTTTAGAAAGAATTTAATACATCATCTCTTCCTTCCACACGTCAAGATTGCATAGAACATACATTCTTTCTAAAAAGCGGAAAATAGAAGATTATTTTAGTAGTGATAAGGAATCACTGGATTTAATTTTATTGCGAATGACAGCTGAAGACTGTTTTTCATTTAACTTCAACTGATTTAAGAAACTTACTGATAGCTAAAGGCCATAATGATTTGCCAAAATCTGCAGTATCAATTCGAAATCGGCAGTGAACTATAATAAAAGAGTTAATTACAAGTGAAATACAAACTTTTAAAAATTCAGGAAAAAATTTAGTTTGACTTTTGACGAATGGACATTTACTGCAAGCAAGCGATTTATGAATATTAATGCCCATTCAAGAAATTTAAATTTGAGCAAATTCAGGAATTTAGGCCTTATGCGCATATATGGATCTTTTACAGCAAAAAAGTTCATTGAAATGCTAACAGAGTGCTTAAACGAATATGACATTTCCCTAAAAACAGACAATGTTACGACTGGGACTTGGAGATGAAACTTTAGATGCCGTCATATTTCTTAGAACATATTTTCAAAGGAATGCCGATGAGTTAGGAAACAGTGAACTATTCAAAATAATCTTTTTTTTTCACGAGGTACGTAATAATTTTTTATATTATGCAACGTTTTCGAATTTTAACAGCTATTGCTATTTAGAAATTTAGACTATACATCTATGTATTATTTTATTCTATGTGTGTGTGTGCTAAGTTCTTTTATTTCAAGAAAAAAATCGTCATGTTAGGGAAAACCTTGCATTTGCAATATCCTAGAATTATAAACTTTAATTACGTGGGTATGAGAATAATTCATAATTTAATTCGTGATATTAATTAGTTTTTAATATTGTAAGTATTAAACTATTCAAAAACTTGTTTAACAGGAAATAAAAGAAATTATCTAGAAGATGAAGCATAGACATTTCATGTTTTTTGTTGCATTTTCAAACATCAACAGCGTATTTCTTTTAATTTTCAATTGTTCTAATTTATCCTATAAGTTTTGATAATTAATTGAAGTTAATTATTTTAATTTGGTATATTTTCATATGTAAATTAGGCTGTAATTTTGCTTTGTCTTTTCTATAGTATTATGATATTTAGCTATTGTAAAAATTGATGATATTACAGAAATTCTGATTTTCCTAATCCCAGGATTATCCCGGGATCGGATTGAATCCAAGCAATCCCGAAATCCCGGGATTAGAAATTAGTCTCGGGATTGTAATCCCTATTGGCAGCTTAAGTGAAATATCCCTCGTTTAAATTCTGGCTTGATCACTTTTTTACTCTGTTGGAAAATTAAAACTCGTAAGATTAATCTGTTTGTCTTTAAGGAAATATAAATAGTTCAGAATTTGTTTCCAGCTATTATTTAATAATGAAGTCAAAAGTTCATCAATAAATAAATAAATAAAATAATTTCAATAATACCCAAATTTAACCGAGATGTAATCGAACTACGAGCTTAAACCACTCACATAATCAGAATCAAAAGTGTGCTGTAAGCTTCTTCGACTATCAATGCCTGACATGCGATTATTTCGAAAGTATCAATTTTGATAATTTTCAAAGCTTTATTTGAATGCATAATTGAAACATTTCATACACAAATACTTTTTGGGGTTGTTATTGGGAATCTGAAAAATATATATATAATGTAAAAAATCAATTAGTTTTCAATTAAAAAATGGTTTTTACAAAGAATCATATTTATATTTTGTAAATTTATAATTGCAGATTTTGTAATTCTACAATATACTGAAAACAATATTTTAAAGACATAGTTTGAGTAGAATTACGATTACTCTTCAAAATCCGTATCAATACAAATTTAATTTATTGATTTTAACACATAAAAACTTTCTGAAATCGGTTTAATGACTGCATAAAGCTTTGCAAAATTAAGGCGAAAATGTAATTAAAAAAAAAAAAAATCAGAAAATAAGTTTTGGAAAGAAAAAGTAACATTAATTCATAATTTTCTAAGATATACAGGTTTAAAAAAATTTTATACA
Source organism: Maratus speciosus (assembly GCA_963932465.1). Taxonomy (NCBI): domain Eukaryota; kingdom Metazoa; phylum Arthropoda; class Arachnida; order Araneae; family Salticidae; genus Maratus; species Maratus speciosus. The sequence continues at coordinate 270,906,261 of OZ010795.1, forward strand.
ATACGATCTGTCTGAAGAAAGACTAAAATTTTTCTAAATTTCGTAATTTTATTTCATGAGCAAAAAATATTTATGTTTTTTACCTTTTAGTCAGATTTCGTATGAAATACTACCTATTGGGATATTTCCTATATGTTGGAATTTCGGGAAAATTTTTGCAGATCGACGCCGATCATGACCCCTAGAACCCAAAACCACCGCCAGTAAAAAAAATTATATACATATATGTATGTATCTATCTATCTATCTATATCACCTTTTTATGAACACAGTAACTTCCATAATTCTGCACAAATCTTTTCCAAACTGATACATAAAATCAAGGGACATAAAATCTCAGTCAAGTTCGTTAATGGGCAAAATCGGACCAAGGGGGTAGAAATAGGGAAGGGTTTTGTGAAAAATGAAAAACCCCCATAACTTCTTAATTATAATACATATCGACTCGGTTTAAAATTATTATTACTTCTAAAAAATGGACCAAAAATTTATGTATGACAGATTTTTTATAAAACTATAAATGGCTCAAGGGACGAAAAAATAGGGTTTTGGGGAGAAAAAATTCGTCAATTCTTAAGATGTCAAATCCAATTAAACTTATTATAAATTGTCTTAATATTATCTACAACATTTATATTGACAAGTTTTTGAAAGGATCAATTCATACCGCAAAAAATAAAATAAAAATAAAAATAAAAACTAAAACAAAAAGGGTGGGTTGAAGAAGGAAAAATCCATAATTTCGTCAATTCACAAGATATCAAATCCGCAGGAATTTATTTTATATCTTCTTAATATTATCTACAACTTTTATATTGACAAGATTTTTATAGGATCAATTCTTACAGCAAAAACAAATTAAAAACTAGAAAACAGGAACTCTGCTTCTTCAGAATTTAGTGTCGCCCCCGATGAAAAAAAATATATGTATATATAAATAGTACAAAACATATTTCAATTTTAAGACTTACAGCACAAGCTTTTATTTTATGTAAAATGACGTCATTGGCATCCGCTTAAGAATTCCACATTTACGATCCACTCTTAAACATCTACAGTAAAGTATGCATAGGACGTCACTATCGTGAAATAATACACAAATGCAGCAAAAAGATGCCGTTATTAAAGAAACTCGACAAAAAGAACGGCTTTCTAATGATTCACAGGCCTTCATTTGTTTGTAACATTAATATAGATACATAAAATTAAATATAGTTTATAATAGCTCCATGTTTTAACAGAAATCATTCGTTTAAATATATATTTTTTTTTCAAAATAGCACGTATTTTAATTACATTTTTTTCGGTTGTTATGAAAAAATGGCAACAAAAATATATAATTAATATTTTACAACCATTTTTCCTTTACTTTCTACAGAAGAGGAGTACTTCCGTTGCCAATATTAAGCAAATGGCTCCAAAAACTAAAAAAAAAAAAAAAAAAAAAAAAAAAAAAAAAAATATTTCAAAAATAAATGGAGATGCAGTTTTCAAACAAATTGCATTTAAAAGTACTTTTTTTTTTAATACGATGGTATAAAAATTGAAAATGTGCGATGCTTAGAATTTTAAAAAATTGCTATAGAGTATTTAATCGTACTGCTTTGTTTTACGGCTGGCTTCTGTAAGGTAACGTTATTTTTTGGAGACGACACAAAATAAGCTGGGAGAAAGAAATAGCATACCATTACGGGGGCTAATACATAGAGGTTGAAGAAAAAGAATTTTGTATGAAGGATGTACTCAAATCCAAGCTGCTTATTTTCTGACTCATTTTTAAATTCATTTTTGTTTTCAAACGCATCCATTTGGTAGGTTCTCTTATTCAGAAACTATATAACGTGCCGTAATGGTCAATGCTTTGATAGAGGCAGAATATATTTTTAAAAATGATGTCAAAGTGGGCATTTTGAACCAAATTTCTTGAAGCAATTGTGTTGGAAACGAAAAATATGGTCCTCCTGAGAAAATAATTGTTTATAAATCAATTTCTAATTAAAGAAACGAAAAATAAAAACATTAGTCGCTTATAAATCTCTTTAAAAATCAAGTCAGCAAGTTTCATATTTTTCCTTTTTAAAATGAATCTGAAAATGTGTCAGAAAATTTCGAGTTGCTGAGCAAGGAAAAATATTTTTTAAATACTGCCTTAACATTATTTTGACAAAACCAGCTCTTATATAAAATGAAATTAAAAACTCGTCAAAAGCGGGCAGGTAAAATTGTTAAACTGGGTTTATCTGTAATCATGATTTAGTTTTTGTTGGTGAAATTAGTACTTAACTTTGAAATCTACCTAGGCTTGTAGGCCGGGCTGGCAGGGATTTTTTTAATTAGACATAGAATAAAGTCGAATAGAATCCCAAGCTCGCAACGATTCATTTTTCAGATGCAAACTTATTCAAATATTCGTAAATGGAAATGCATAAATCGTCAGGATTTTTTTTTTCTGTTTTAATTTTGTCATTATACTTCTTGATGTAAAAAATTCTAATGATACACTCTTAAATAACACTGCATATGCTAATTAAATAACACTACATATGCTAATGATCCTTCTGAAAAGTTATGTTTGAGTAGCAATAGGTAAAAGCTAAAAAGTGCAAAGGAATTTCAATGTAACTCGAAAACAAAAGCATGAAATATAAGTATTGAAATAAAAATACTATCTTTCAAATGTAATGTGTTTCAAACAGCAAAGAAATTTTTAACAAATTATACTCTGATTGTGATAAAGAATGCCTTCTAACTTCATAAGAAGTAATTTTCATAAAAGGGAGAACTGAAGAAAAACAAATAAAAAGGAATTTCAATGTGCGTAGAAGACAAAAACATGAAAATTGAGTATTGAAATGAAAATATTATTTTTCAAATCTAATGTGAGAAATGTTTAAAACCGCAAATTTTAGCTATTAAGGATTCTATCTTTTTCTTTTTTGGCCCTCAAATACCATAAGAACTGTTTTTCATAAGAAAGAGGAGTGAATCTAAAAAATACTAAGGAATTCCAATGTGGCTAGAAAACAAAAACATGAAGAGTGAGTATAGAATTGAAAATATCACTTTTCAAAGCAAATAGGAGACATTTCCAAACTTCAAAGTTTAACTTACAAGGGTTGAACGATTTGTTTTTGAAAAAGAATGTCCTCAAACAATATGAAAAGCATTTTTCATAAGAAAGAGGGCTGAAGCTAAAAAATACAAAAGAATTTCAATGTGCCTAGAAAACAAAAGCATGAAAAGAAAGTATAGAGATAAAAATATTATTTTTTAAAGCAAACATGCTCCAAACAGCAAAGGAAATTTTAACTAACTAGAATTCTATCGTTTGTTTTTAAAATGAAGGCCCTCAAAATCCATAAGAATTTATTTTCCTAAAAAGGAGGACTGAAACTAAAAAATTCAAAAAAATTTTAGTGTGACTAGAAAACAAAAGCATGAAAAGCAAATAATGTCATGAAAATAATATGTTTCAAGAGAAATATGAAAAATGTTCAAAACTGCAAATTTTAACTAACAAGGATTATATCATTTGTTTTTTAAAAAGAACACGATCAAACTCAATAAGAAGTATTTTTCATAAAAAGAAAGACTGAAGCAAAAAAAAAAATATTAAGAATTTCAATATGCTTACAAAAAAAAAAAGCATAAAAGGTAAGAATTGAAATAAAATTATTGTATTTTAAAGCAAATATGAGACATGTTGCAGACTGCAAAGCAAATTTTAACTAACAAGCATTCTATCTTTCTTTCTTCCTTTATTTTACCTTTTTTTTGAAAAAGACCGCTCACAAACTTTATGAGAAGTACTTTTCATAAGATAGAGGGTTTAACCATTTTCGAAAACAAATAGTAGATAATAGCTATCATTTTGAAAGATTTAACAGAATTAAGCCATGGACCGTAACTTTATTCTGACTTTTGGTCAGTCATATTTCACATTAACCTCTCCAATGTTCATCCTATGCATAGTAAAATTCGCTTTTCAGCTTGCAACATGTCTCATATTTGTTTAAAAATATATTATCTTTTATTTCAATTCATAGTTTTCGTGATTTTTTTTTTTCTGGGTACATTCATTTCCATGATCCTATGGGCTTGGAACTCGTCCAGATTTTTAAAAATTTTCATCAGAAAAATGCCATTTTTTACAACTTTCTGCTGTTTATTCTTCTTAAAGAATGAAAATGTGCTGCACTGAAATCTTTTCAGTTCAAATTACAAATACTAAATTCTACAGGGAAGTTTAAATTTATTGAACATCATTTTAAACACTTTTCAACATACACTGTAAAAAAGAAAAAAAAAAAAACTATGAGGTTACTAAGAATTTTCTATGAAACTGGAATGCCTAGAACTTTTTATGTAACTGCAACTAAAAAAATCATGTAACAGATTCTCGTTTACACCGTACAAAAAAATTGTAATGTTATTAAGAATTTTCTAGGAAACCGAGATGCCTAGAACTTTTTATGTAACAGCAACAAAACAAAATCATGTAATTATCCCTGGTTACCAATAAAATTTTAGTAAGCATACAGAATTCTGCAACTTTACAAAAACTAGTTTTGTAGATTTGCATCTTTTTTCTTTATAGTGTACAGATAAAATTTTAGTAAGCTTACAGTTTAGTAACAGATTTCTGTAGCTTTTACAAAAACTGGTTTTGTAGATTTACATCTTTTTTTTTCACATTGTAGTTGAAAAGTGTTTATGCATTCTGTTTGTCTGGCCATTCTCTAACCAGGGTTCGTACGGGTGCTTGAATTTCCAAACTTAGAAATTCTCCGGCACCAGTATTTTTTAAATTTCGTCCGTTTAAACAAGATTTATTTTTCTACAAAAAAATTCTGATATTTGGCCTTGAAAATAACGGTACCCGAAAGAACCCTGTCTAACTCTCATAAATATACTCGGGTCCCTTTGTAATTTTAATATGTTATTGAAGTTTACTATAGCTTGATCCCTATTGATAATGAAGACTGTATCATTCATAGTTCATTTACAGGGATCAATCTAAAGCATTCCGTTTCATTACGGGGAATGCGAAAAAAACATTTCAAGTGCGTTTTAATGATGTTGCATCGTTTCAAATATGCTGAAATTGATATTCATTTATGAACTGCACTAATACATGCATTCTGTGGAACATAGGGTGCAAATAATTTATTATTTATTTACAAGACCACACAAAAGAATTCATTACTTAATGGTCTACGGAGTTAAACTGTTTGCAGTTTGCAGTGTATTTTAATTATGTTGTACTATTTCAAATATACTAAAATTGATAAACCTTACTGAGTACTAGAGTAAGATATTAGAATAAGATACTAGAGTAAGATACGGTTTACTAGAGTAAGATATTTACTGTAGAATATGATCTGTATATCATTTACGTTCATTTACAGGTACACACAAAGATTTCGGATACTGTACTGTATCTACCTATTAGTGATAATTGCTGGAAATGCGTTTTCAATTATTAATATGTTTTTAAGTTAGCATAAATTTTGCATATTACAGGTATACATGAAAGTCATAGATTATATACAGGGCTACATAAAATAATTCGTAAGTATTACTGAATATGTGCGTGAATTGCTTAAAGATGGTTTTTAATTGAGTTATGCATTTTCAAGCTGAACAATATTTAGCATACTAGGAGATGTTTGTAGATTAATAAAAAAATCATGTAGAGGGTCACACAAAGAATCGGATAAATAACCGCTTATGGATGATAATTTTTAAAAGTGTGATTTCAGTAGTAGTTTTAAGCGTGTTTTTCCTGAATTAAATTTTAGCTTAACACATGACATCCATAAAAATATATGGGTAATATACAGGGCTCTACAAAAGAATTCAAGTATTTTTCCACAAAAAAATTGAACTACTTTTCCAGCTGTGGACGCTAAATTCAGAATCCTGTTTTCCAAATACGTTATGCAAAAATATTACTTAGGTATCTTAATTACCTTATTAAACATAGAAGTATTGTTAAAATATTCTGTAAGTGTTGGAAAGTGCTTTATAATCTATGTTTGACGCATGATTAATCTTTCTTGTTTTAAATGTCTAAATCTGACATCTTACAAATAATCTACCCCTTCCCCATTCTTAAATTCGCCTTTCCGTTTCACAAAACAAAATGATAGAATCATTTGACTGAATATAACATCATTTAAACTAAACTTCCCTTATATATTGAAATGAAAGTGACAGATATAAAATCAATTATTCAAAAACAGTCACTAGAAATTACTTCGATCCAGATAAACGACCATTAATTTAAATCTGTATGCAATGCAAAGTGTCTAATCTAAAACTCAAATCTACCAGATTTCACAAAAGAATTATTGAACGAAATATTTCTACTGCATTATCTTTCAATAAGATACGGAATAATCTTGAATAGAAACTCAAACCGGCAAAAGCAGACTCATTTAGAAGAGGCAAAGACGTACAAAAGCACGTGTAAAAAAATACATAAATCATTTAATTTTTTTCAATGTTTAATTTTATGTTTTGTTTTCGTAATGCAGAATTCGGTGATACACCCTTAAATAACACTATCAGTACTAATGGTTACTGTCAAGAGTTGCGTTTGAATACAATAGGAACAAACCAAAAAATACAAAAGAATTTCAAAGGATGTATTTAAAAACAGCATGAAGAGTAAGCAGTGAAACGAAAAATGCAGTTTTTAGAGCAAGTAAGAGACGTTTTCCAAACTGCAGGGCAAATTTTAGTTAATCAGGATATTATTATTCACTTTTTAAAAAAATAAGCCCAAACAATCAGAAGGAGTGCTGAATGTTTTGAGAATAATGATAGTTAACTTACAATAATATTAATCTCTTCTGATTTCAGAAAGCTGAACTATGCTTCAGTATCACAATTACTAGGAACACACGTGTCAGACAGAGGATATTTCATATTACGTTAAATATTTTAGAAATGCATGGTAAGAAAAACTGCATATGCTTTTTCGACCAAATTAGAAGTATTATATAATATAGATTTCTTTTTATTGAATTTCAAAATTTGGGTAATTACGTATTATCCGGACCAGGTCATAGTCAATGCGCAAACAATGGTCCCGAAAATATGAATTGCAATAACCCTTATATTTTCTGCTTTCTTCATTTTAACTGCATAGTTAATTTTAAGTATTGCGCGGCAGCGCAATACTTATTTATTTCCAGTGTCACTTCTCAATGTTAATTTAACATAGAAAAGCCTATGGAGATCATAACTTTTTCATTTTTTCTTCCCACCTTTTTGTCCCTGATGCCACGCATTTTTAATTCTTTGCTAATTCTAATAATATTATAAATTCAAAGTGTAAAAACATTTGCCAGACGTCCGGGTCAAAACGAATCATAAAATGCCTTTGCATGTAGGTGGATTATAATCTAGAGAGAAATGGTGTTATTACACGAGGGATGTTATTACACGCTTCGGATTCCGGGCGTCTCCATGTTATGGTGTTATTACACGAGGGGTCAAAGACGCTTCAGATTCCAGGCGTCTCCATGTATTCCTATGGCTTCAGGGGAGTCGCTTGGAGAGCGAGCGTCTTTTTTCTGTCGGAGCGTGCTTGACGCCCGAAACGAGGCGAGTCGCCAGTAACAGCCAATCAAATGCTTGGAAATCTGATGATAGAAAAGCCTTTTCCGGAACAGCCAATGAAATGCTTGGAAAAGACGGACCGTGAGGCGGCTGTTGTCGCTAGACGCCTGGGATTCCAAGCGTCTCCGATTCCTAGTGTAATAACACCATTATTCCTATGGCTGCAGGGGAGTCGCTTGGAGAGCGAGCGTCTTTTTTCTGTCGGAGCATCTTTGACGCCCGAAACGAGGCGACTCGCCAGTAACAGCCAATCAAATGCTTGGAAATCTGATAATAGAAAAGCCTGTTCCGGAACAGCCAATAAAATGCTTGGAAAAGACGGACCGTGAGGCGGCTGTTATCGCTAGAATCCTGGGATTCCACACGTCTTTGAGTCCTCGTGCAATAACACTGTTGCATGGGCTAATTTTTATTTACATTAATCAAATATTTTTCTTATTAATTCCAAATTTCTCTTTTTTCATTGAGAATCAACGGACATTTTCTAATAAAATTTAACATTTTTCCATCATTATTGTAAATAATTCAAAAGCCGTAATAATAATTTGCCTATTTTAAGTTGAATGATTTTCACGTGAAACATGAAACTGAAGAAACTGAAATAGTTTTTTTTTTTTTTTTTTTTTTTTTTTGAAGAATTAAAAAGAAGATGAATATGACGACATTGTGGAAATAAAAATGACATTTACAAGCAGATTTTTTTAAGTTCAGATTGTAATTTTTTGACCAAACTACAGCAACCTGCAGTACTGCACTGGTGAAACATTTTTAATTATACATAGGTAAATTGCATCACAAATTGTGATGCGATATCGCACAAATCAAAGCCTGATGATGATACCCTCCATTAATTTTGAAATGTGTTCGTCTGAATGCACTAGTTATTAAAAAACTTAACATATTAAACAAAAACCTAATTTGCAGAACAAATTAAAAAGACAAAATTTATTTCCCAAATTGTTTCAGCCCGAGAAGGGGCAGATATTAAGATATTTCATTCAATTCGTTCTACATTTAATGTTAAATTTTTGTAACAAATAAGTTAAACCAATTGAACATTAAAAAATAAAAATGAAATTCATACAATATAATACTTTAAACACCTATATACTTAGATTCCGTTCAAATGAAATCAAAATAAATCTTAGACTTTTTCCATTTTTAAGTTGTAAATATTTGTACTGCAGATTTTGCATTATGTTTATGACGATTGTACATAATATGATAAAATACATGCAAAATACAAAAAAAAAAAAAAAGTAAGATTTATTCGGATTTCATTTGTACGGAATGTAAGTATATAGGTGTTTAAAGTATTATATTGTATGAATTTCATTTTTATTTTTTAATGTTCAATTGGTTTAACTTATTTGTTACAAAAATTTAACATTAAATGAAGAACGAATTGAATGAAATATCTTAATATCTGCCCCTTCTCGGGCTTAAACAATTTGGGAAATAAATTTTGTTTTTTTAATTTGTTCTGCAAATTAGGTTTTTGTTTAATATTATATAGGCAGCGGCTGAAACATTATACGTATAACTAATATGTTATATCATATATACAACATATTATATTCATTGATACAGTATACTTACATTACATAATATTTACATTACAATCATTCTGGACGACATAATAAATCGTCAATATCTCATATTACTAAAAGCCAACAATTTTAATATGTATTTAATAAATGTAGACTAAATTACTGGTTTGTATAATTCTACCTTTCTTTTATATTAGTTATCATATTTAACAGTGTAATTTATTTATTAAAAGTTCATTAAATTACTATTTTGTACACGACTGTCAATTGACAACAATAAACAAAATTGGCGATTGAAAATCATTTTCGACGATCTAACTACCTGGTCCGGATAATATCGCTCACCCGCAAGTAAAGTGACACATGTCGCAAAAAATCATTTTGCATTTTTTCCACTAATAGATCTGTCATAGCGTGTTGCTACTCCAAAAACTTCATGTGTAGTTATACGGAAAATCACTTAATTACGCTATATGTCCATTCGTGACCACAGAAGAGGGGTGGATTAAGTGGGGAGGTAAAATTATAAAACGCCCCAAAACCTCATCATACGTCTTCATTCTTAAGGTTTTTACGCTTCTATGTAAGTTTTTACTCCTGCATGTAGAACTAAGTGCTACAATTTCATGTTACAGTAAAATCATGGAAAATTTCTTTTGCCTCTCCTGTGAAATTTACTTTTGTCGAGATGTGTCACTTTTTTGCAGGTGAGCAATATGTAAGTACCAAAATTGGTAAAGGATATATCATGCAAGTAGTTTAAATCGTCCTCATCATCCAGTTTTAGTTGACGACTGTCCTTTATTATGTAGAGCCATACCCTGAAATATTATAACATCATTTAAACCAAACCTTTCTTTACACTTTGAAATAGAAGTAATAGATATAAAGTCGACTTACATTCAGCAGCTTATCGAGAAGAATGACAAAAATTACTTCACATCAATGTACCTTAATCCGTAACCGCTGCTAGCGGTCTCACAGACCGCTGCATTTTTCAATTTTCACAAATTTTCAGTTTAACTATAGATACTGGTTAAATTTTGTTTTATTTGGAGTTATTTTACTTTCACTAGAGACTTTAGAATAGCTGAATTTTACATATATTAGTCCTGCACATGAAGTTTAGTACAGAAATAGTATTTTGAGAATTAATTATTAAAGAATTAAAGATTGCTTTTATTCATCTTTAGATTCAGTTGTGTGACAGACCGCTCATGGTAGTTATACGACAATATTTGTCACTCCGGTTACGGGTTAAGAAACTGCATACTGTAAAGTGTATCGGTAGAAAATCTGAAAAATGTGAAATTTCACAAAAGTTTCGATAACAAGGAAAATTTCTATTACATTATCTCCCAATAACACACAAGATAGTCTTGAATAGAATGCCAAGGTTTCAGAAAAAGACATAGGGGAGACTAGGGCAGGGACGGTTGACCATACGGGAGGCTTGACCCACCCATCAATTTTCATATTTAAAAGAATTTCAGAGTTTTATCAATAGGTGTCAACCAAAGCTACTGGAATGCTCAAACAACAGTCTTGGTTTCATACAGATAATCGAAATAGGTGTGGAAAAATCAATTGTGAAGCGTTTTCAACCTAAAGTTGTGCTTTTTAGAAATATTTTGTAAGCTTTTTTCAAATAAATTATGTCATAGAAATTTAAGTAAGTAGGCTTAAAATAATGCAGAAATATTGAGCTTTCATTCGAGGCATAAAGGCTGTACAGTAAGTCAGGCGTAATATAAAAATGTGGTATTCTTTAGAAAAGGTCTATGTAGGGAGGCTTGACCTAGTCAATGTGAGGGAGGGTTGACCAGATGTTCAAGGCTCCCTTAATTAAGTGGTTTTGGAAATGTTTTTATTATATACTGTGCATAATGAAAAGTTAATGGTATATACATAAAAGAATGTAAATTTATTTTGTAAAACTTCAGTAAGATGGTGTGATGGAAAAGAAAATGTTTAAAACTGGCTATAGAAAAATGTGAAAAATTGCTAGAAAACGGGAAAGTCAATAGGAACTTTTTTCCATTTCAATATTACTTACAATAGGTAAATAGAAACAGTGAGAGAGACGAGAGAGGATGAAAGCAGCAGTCTTAACCCTTTAAGGGGCAGTGGTATGTTTATAAAACCACTTAATTTTAATTCCGAAACATCACAATGGCACCAGAATTTTGCTAAAATCTTTTCCATTTAATATGTATGTGAAATATAGCCTTTTCTTATTTCCAAATAAATTTGTTTGTGAATTTCGGTGCCAGTCATTTATTTCAACATTTTAGTATTGAAAGTACTTTGCCCCTTAAAGGTTTAAATCATGTTAATGATAAGTTAAGTGCTCAAGCAATTGCAAAAGAACATAGCATCGATCGATAAACTTTAGGAAGGTATGTAGAAAAATTTCACCAGGGTGATTACAGTGAGATTAAGCCAAACTATGTGACAAATCGAGTTGTCAGATCGAGTGTCACAAATAATAGAACAAGGAGATAAAAAAGCGCGGGATAGTGGCTCCTAAATCCGGACATAATAATACATGAAACACTATGAAAACAGCGCCTGTCTCTAACGGAATACTGCCTTAAATGTTAAAATTTAATTTTCCCTGCTGTACAATTATACCTGATCAGACAAAATCCTGTTTAAAGCAAAATTTTTCTCCTCCGACTTGCGATTGGTTCTTAACAGGTTTGTTTAAGCCTCATATTTAAAAAAAATATTTTTTATAATAATTAAAGCATGTAGAATAAAGTTATTTTGCTTTTTTTAAACTGATTTTATTTCTCTTCACAAATAGTGCAATATAAAACAAAGTGGGTCAAGTCTCCCATATAGGGGGTCAACCCTCCCATATAGTGGGTCAACCCTCCCGTATGTGGGAAGCCTTGTCCCATTATTTTTTCATGATTAAAATCAATTATTATTCAAATTCCACTTATGTAGTAATTTTACTTTGATAATTGATTGTATAACGAATAAAATGGTATATAAAACTTTATTTTACGTTCAATATTTAAGAAATTAAAAATCATTTTGTAAAAAGTGGGTCAACCCTCCCTAGTCTCCCCTATTTGTTAGATGCAATGCAGGAATACAGAATCAATTTTAACTCTTTTTTTTAGCCCCCGGTACGGTATGCTATTTCTTTCTCCCAGCTTATTTTTTGTCGTCTCCAAAATATAACGTTACCTTACAGAAGCCAGCCCTAAAACAAAGCAGCACGATTAAATACTCTATAGCAATTTTTTTAACTTTTAAGCATCGCACATTTTCAATTTTTATACCGTCGTATTAAAAAAAAAGTACTTTTAAATGCAATTTGTTTGAAAACTGCATCTCCATTTATTTTTGAAATATTAATTTTTTTTTTTTTAGTTTTTGGAGCCATTTGCTTAATATTGGCAACGAAAGTACTCCATTTCTGTAGAAAATAAAGGAAAAATAGTTGTAAAATATTAATTACATATTTTTGTTGCCATTTTTTTCATAACAACCGAAAGAAAATGTAATTAAAATACTTGCTTATTTTGAAAAAATATAAACAAATGATTTCTGTTAAAGCAGGGAGCTATTATAAACTATATTTAATTTTAAGTATCTGTATTAATGTTACAAACAAATGAAGGCCTATGAATCATTAGAGAGCCGGATTTTTTTTGTCGAGTTTCTTTAATGACGGTATCTTTTTGCTGCATTTGTGTATTATTTCGCGATAGTGACGTCCTATGCATACTTTACTGTAGATGTTTAAGAGTGGATCGTAAATATGGAATTCTTAAACGGATGCGAATGACATCATTTTACATAAAATAAAAGCGTGTGCTGTAAGTCCTATAATTGAAATATGTTTTGTACTGTTTATAAATACATATATTTTTTTTCATCGGAGGCGACACTAAATTCTGAAAAAGCAGAATTCCTGTTTTCTAGTTCTTAATTTGTTTTTGCTGTAAGAATTGGTCCTATAAAAATCTTGTCAGTATAAATGTTGTAGATAATATTAAGAAGATGTAAAATAAATTCATAAGGATTTGATATCTTGTGAATTCCTGTTTTCTAGTTTATGATTTTCTTTTTTCTATTCAGATTTTCTATAAGTTCTAATGATACACGCTTAAACAACATTAGCTTTATTAATTGTCCCTCTCAGCAGTTCTGCATGAATACAATAGCCAATGGGAACAAGCCAGGAAATACAAATGAAAATACAAATGAAGTTACAAAGTGCATAAAAATAAAAACATGATGAATAAGTACTGAAACAAATGTTTTCTAACGAGAGCAATTTTGCAAACTTCAAAGCCTATTTTAGTTAGAGTTTTCTCATTTACTTTTGTAAATGTAATTTCTCAGACAGTCAGAACAAAGTCCGTATATTTCAGGAAGAATAGTGGTTAACTTAGTCCATAGATTAACTAACACGATAGGACGTTATCATAGATGATAATAGTAACGCGGTGATGATTGCAGTGTCTATAATGAGAAGGAGAAAAAAAATTCTCATCCACTGAATATTTCTTTTATTGAACGTGTAAATAATATAATTTTTCGGTTTTTATATATTACATTCTTATGCTTTCAAAAAAGGCTTTTTTTGTGTGTGTTTGGGAATAATGGGTTAAAAATATAAACATACATAAAGCATACAAAAACATACAAAATAATATACTCTACAAGTCCCAAACCTTTTCTTATTCTTCATGTTCCTGAGAAAATACTGATGAAAAATCGGAAAAATCGGAAATATTCTCACTTAATACCAATAAAATAGGCCAAAAAATTGAATAAAATGAAATAACTGATGGCCATTCACGAAAATTTGGGAAGAACTTCGTTTGATGATGATAAAATGAAGATCCGATGAGTCATCCCCCTCCCCCCCAAAAAACGCTGCTTGCCCACATTTGGGGGTAGGGGCAATAAAATTTTTTTATGTACGTTAAGCAGGGTATTGTTTATTATGTATGTTTTAATTAATCGAATGAATCCCTCCGCAAGTCGATAAGATAATTCGTTGCAAAGTTACGGCAGGTTTTATGAATATAAAGCCGAAAGTTGTACTTCAATGCTGGTCAAGTAGGTTTTTACAGCAACAACTGATGGTCATTCGCGAAAATTTGGGAAGAGCTTCGTTTTGACAGTAGAAATGAATTACCGTGGAGTATGATTCATAAAACTGCCGTAACTTGGTAACTAACCATCTTATCCACTTGCAGATAATGTCATTCGATTTATAAATAAAAATTATATAACGAACCATTTGACCTGTTTAAAAAAAGTTGAGTTGTCCCCACTGGATAAAAAATGTCCCCATTTGCCCCCCCCCCACCCCCCACCAAAAAAAAATAATAAAAAGAAACATGGTAAAGCAACTTTAATTTTGGGGACTCGTCGGATCTTCCTTTCAAGTGCCAAAAGAAGAAGTTTTTCGCAAATTTTAATGAATAGACATCAGTTGTTTCTGCTCAAACCTGTTTTACCTGCACTAAAGTATAACATTAGACTTTGTATTCATAAAACCTGCCGTAACTTTGTAATAAATAATCGTACCGTCTTGCGGATGAAGTCATTCAATTCGAAATTAAAAAATACATATTAAACGACACCACACTTGACCCACTTAAAAGATTTGATTTCCCCTTCTCCCTGAGTTAAATTCCCCCCCTTTTTGTCCCCCCAAAACATGTAAAAACACTTTCTGTTTTGGGGACTCGTCGGATCTTCATTTCCAGTGCCAAAACGAAGTTATTCCCAAATTTTGGTGAATGGCCATCAGTTGTCTCTGAAAAAGCCTAATTTATCTGTACTAACTTAGAAGAAAATCCTTTAGCCAATGTTTTTAAAATTTTTGAAGTTTAATAAATTAAAATTTCTGTTACAACAATCTTTAAAAATTGAATTTTTTGTATAAAAACAGGGAAAAAGTTCGTTTCTAATGCAAATACAAATGTGTGAAAAATGGTTATTTTGATGTTGTTTTCAGGAAAAAAATTGAATTATCTGAATGAATAAGAGGCATTTGTGGCTCTTTTAAGCAGTCTCCTTTTTTCTTTTTTTTTCAACTTATTTATTACAAGATTTTTACCATATTTGTGTTTAATATTGTAATGTAAGTAAATTTACCAAGGTTAATTGTATTAATATTATAATTTCGCGCAAAAGAATCATGAATATTTTAATTTTCAAATGTCAGCTACATAAATATTTAATTATATGTTTCATTTCGTATCATTTTGTTTCTATTAACTATATGATCACTAAAAACCATAAAAACCGATTATGTGTTCGATAAATTGATATATTGCATTAATATAAAGTATGAAAATAATATTCAACTATGAAAATTAGCAAAGTACTTATAGTTTTGTGTGTATTTTGCCTGACATATTTTTACATTTTAAACAAATCTAAAAACGTATTTTAGTTCCTTAATAACAAAAATTAATAATAAAAAATGACTCTTAAACAACATATCAGCGGTCAATTTAGACTTAGAAAAAATCGTCTGCCTGGAAAAGAATACAGTAGAACCAATAAATAGCTAATAAAAACATAGAGCATAGACAAATTTCATGTACACATATAGATTTACAGTGATCAAAATAAGTATTTGACATACATGTAGAGTTCAATGTTTTGTCTTATATCTTTATTAAAACGAACAAAAAGAAATACATTCTAGCAGTAAAAACTTAGATTATGACATCTACTTTTTATTCCAATCAGTAGTTTGTTAAAACTTATTAACAATAACAAAAAATAACATTAATTCATTGATATTCGTAATTACAAATTTAAAAAAAGTATTCGACAAGTTACTTTGAAATTATTTATTTATATTAAATTAAATTAAATTATATATATAATGACACAAAGTGTATAACACTTCCGGGGTTGAACTCATCCGGATTCCACTTCGCTTTATTGTATTTCATTCGGCCATTTTTATTGAAAATTATTTTTTCGAATTAAACTTCATAAAAGTTACATTTTTAGAAAGATTATTCAAAATAAATTAACATTTGAGAGATGACTTACATTTAATTATGTGCATATTCTGATATAACTTCAGTTGAAATTAGTTTGGCCCTCTCCCTCCATAAGTAAACATTCATTTGTATGGCATTCATTGTGAACTTTGAGCTTTGTTGGCGCCATCTGTCGGTAGTGAAAATAAAAAAGAAGTTTCTTTTGAAATTCTTTGAACTCTGAAGACATTGGGGAACATTGAAAAGTATTTCTTATAAAATATAATTAGACTATCAGGCATACTTAATGCCGTGTAGAATATATATATATATAACAATGGAAATAAAATTTTGCATTTTTGTATTTTGTAGGGAAAATAAATTTGAGATTTAATAAAAGAATTTTAGAAAAAAAATCTGTTAATGCAATTAATAGTTACAATTTACTTAAGTGATAAAGGATCATTTTTAATGGTCAAAATTTATTATAGGTTTCTTTATGCATGTTTTAAAAAAAAAATGAGGATTTAATCTGAGTTAAACTTTTTAAAATTTAAGTTATATAATTGTTATTTTGGCGTCACCTATCGGCAATTAATCCGTGAAGGACTCTTGTTTAATTTATTATTATTATTATTATTCTGATTTATAAGAAATTGAAGGTTATTGATTTTTTTAAAGCAATGAACGAAGACGAAAGTTAATTGACAGTATATTTTAAAATAGCATTATTAATTCAAATTTGCATGTTTTTTTGTGAAGTAGTTCTTTAAATTTTGTGAGTGAAGTTCTTTCTTGCAAATTAAGTTTAAATTATAAATGGGCTGTTTTTATAACTATTTTATTCGCACCTGATCCTATTAGTCAGATAAGATAAAATTTATTACTTCATAATTCTTTTTATAATGCAATGCTATATCATTCTTTTGAAAATGCAAACACGTCATTCTGACGGGCTACCTTCTAGTATTAAATAATAATGCTAATACCTTGTAGCTTTTCTTCGGTGGCAAATCACATCTTTTAAACGATTTGGCATCGATTTGACAAACTGCAAAATAACATTTTTGTCAATTTTTTGCTATTCTTCTATCAATTCTTCCTTCATCTCGGTTTTAGAAGAAAAATGAAGGTCGCGTATTTTATTTTCCAAATGACTCCACAGGTGTTCTATGACGTTTAATTCTGGAGACTGGTTGGGGTTTTAATGATATTTGGACAGTTGCATAGCAACCAATGTCGTGTATTCAAGGCGGTATGTTTAAGGATCAGTATCCTGCTAAAACTTATAAGTTTGAATAAGACCTACTTTTTCAGCACTTTCTTTCAAATTTTCTTTCAGAATATCAATGTATGAGTACATCCAAAATATTGAACTTCTATTCGTCTTCAAATATAACATCCATCCAGAAACTTATAGGCATATTAAAGTGCGCATTAGCAAATTCTAATCTAGCAAGTCTGTTTTTCATGGAGATATATGGCTTCTTCCGAGCAGATCTTGGATGAAAATTGTATTTTTTCAAAGTATTCTGAATTTTTTGAGGAGTAACACTAATGTGCATGTAGTCAGATGGAATTTTTGTTAATTTGGGCGCATTGACTGGTGGATCTTTTTAACTTCTCGCACAATTCACTTTCATCACAGTTTCTTAGGTCGACCACCTCTAGGCTAATTTTCCACCGTTCCATCTGATTTATACTTTATAATTACATAGTGGATAATTGTTCCAGACTTTTGCACAATTTCAGCAATAGCATTTTCTGTTTTTTCTTGAAGTAAAAGGTGAATTATAATATTTTTGAGTTCCGTTGGTATCTATTTGCTTTTTCGCCCCATTTTTCACAAATTCTTAAACAAAATGAGTCAAACAGACACAAATTATTCTTGTCAAGATACGTGTTTGTAATTTCCAAAACTTTAAAGGCTGATTTTCGGCAAATAGCCATGAATTTTCAGCAATATTACCGTTGTCGAATACATTTTTTATCTCGTAATTATGGGTGTTAATGAATTAGTTGCTATTTTTTGTTTATTTCTTAAATTTATTAAGATAATATTGATGGAAATAAAAAGCACTTATTATTATATAATGTACATCAATTGGAATCTAGACGTTTTTTCTAAAAAAATTTAAAATATAAGACAAAACATTCGAAGCTTCATGTATGTCTAATACTTACTTTGACTACTATGTAGGTAGCTTGTTAATTCCTTTTCCACATACACTTGTCACTGCGTCACCTGAGAATAAGGTGATTCTATCTGGCCAAAACTCATTTTTTCAGGGACAGCACTTTGAAAATCAGCATGCTCTGTACGTGGAGCCCTTCAAGTGTGTAATTTTTTTTGCTCTGATAAGTTCTTGTGTAGCTAAAGATCGCAATTCTACAATATGAAACTTTGTAAATAATATTTTCATGTATTTGTTTACATTTAAAAAATCTGATAGAGCCATATTATTCTCAAACATTGAGTCTTGCTTAGAATAACATGGTTCTGCCATGAAAGAAGCGTGTTATTCTTAAATTGTGTAACTTTTTATAGCTTAACAAAGGTAAATTTGATTAATTAATTCAGACAAAAATCAGTGGATAGTAAAATAGTTATTATTAACTATATTTTAACACAATAACAGTAAATTGCTGCTTCCACTTATTCATACCAATTTCATCTTCACAAAATTAATGAATTTACATAAGTTGAATATTTTATTCAACTGAACACAAACTATTTTAAATATTTAATTATGTTAACTATGAACCCTACAGCTTTCCATTTTTAGTGTACTATTTTAAGGGGGGCGGGTGAAAATTAAGACACAAAATTAGTGGTTATAATGAAAATAAATGAAGTTTTTCGTATTACAATTTTTTACTACTTACTAATTTTGAAATGTTTCATAAATCATGCTTTATTTTATATTATAGGTAGGCAAATTTCTCTTCAACATATTTTGAAAATACAACCTGTCATATCTCTGAAACCACTTTAGTATACTCTGCAGATCCTTTCATTTGACTTTGTCAATGCAATCCCTCTTTCTCTGAGCAACTTCAAGATTTGTTAAAGTACTTTGTGGAGATGATGTTGATACTCCTCGTCGTCTGGAGGTGCTTCTTCGCAAATTTGTGAAGTTATGGTCACTATAGTTGCTTGTCTTAAACTCAATATGGTAAATAAGTTGCGTGAACCTTAACTGTGTGATCTTGGTGTGCGGAACGAGATTGTCGGCATAGGTTTTGCCACAAGAGTGGAAGTCTAAGAAATGTTCTGGTTTCATTATCAGGACTGGAAATGGATTATTGCGGTTCACTCTCAGGAAAAAAACATATTAATGAAAGTGACGAAAAAAATTCTTCTACATCCATTCCTCTTTCTATTTGGCTGTGAATATTATCCACTTCTTGCACGCATGAATGCCCAGATGTGCAATATCTTAGAGTAATGCCCTTAATACGTGAATGAGATTGAAATTGCATAAGGCACCATTTGGTTTCTATTCTACGGCACACAACTGTCACTCCACAAAGTTACGCTATCAGCATGTGGAAAGTCTGCCACTACCTTCTCAACAGTCGTGGACACAGTTGAGCTTATATCATTCCCATCTCTGCCCGACATGTCTTCAATCCACAAGCAACAATACGCTTTCTTTTCTTTGTTACATGTTGCATGTGCCGTCAGGGGGATTTCTGTCATCGTTTCTGAACGTTCTGGTGGAGTCAACTTCTTTTCTGTGCAAATCATATTTGGATTGAATGTCTTCATTAATTTCTCCATCAATTTTAGCTCGTTTACACTCCTCACAGTGATCATGCCTATCTTTCTTTGGTTGATTGAATTCAGTGTTGAACTGCGTGTTAAAGATGTACCTATAATAAAAGTTCACTGAATCTTCACTTTTTTTTCTGCATTTCGGAAAGTAGAAGTCATACATTTTCTGTAAATTAAGCCCTGATTCTAAGTGTGTTTTTTATCGTTTGCACTGTTGTAGGGAAACTCAATGTTTGGAAAACTTTCTATATGGGCTTTTATTTTATACGTGACATCATGCGAGATTACCCTACTTGAAATTTTACCCACTTATCACCAGTTGGGATACCTGTTTTTACATCCTTATTCTGATGCACTGTATAGTTTGGTTCCTGACTAATGAACAATGTTCCAAGTAGAATTGTTTGCACACTCTAACATTGTCACCCCAGTGTCATAAACAAATAGTAATAAAATGAGGGCTATCGTCGGGAATTTGTGTTGCTTCTTGATATATTTTGCTTACCTAAGCAGTCAGTCTTTTTCCCAATGAAATGATATCTCTCATTCTGTGAAAACTTGTATTATGCATTAAATGCACGCTATCTGTGATCTTTCGAGAAGTGTTGTGCGCATTTAAATTTGCAAGAACTTAAAAAAAAATTTAATGTTTTAATTGTGTTGCCACACCAATCTTTCCTTTAGTCTAATGTCAGACGAACGGTTTTTTGAACGCTTTTTTCTCTTTTACAATCTCCCTACACCTTCGCTAGCATGTGTAGGGGGCTGTAAAAGCGAAAGAAGCGTGCAAAAAGACGTTCGTCTGACATTAGCCTTAGCATTAACGTACTCTTTCTTTTTCTGACGTTTTTCCTTTCTCTCATTTACAGCGTTTCCAAAAGTGTTCATATACTTTAGATATTTATAATAGAAAGTAATTTCCCTGGAATTGAATTCGAATATGAAGTGCAATATTTTTCCAATCATCTTTATGTTATTCTAAATAATGCTCAACATTTTTTTTATTATTGACTGATTTTCTTTTTATACAAAAATGAAAACAAAAGAAGGGAGAGAAAGAATACGCCACAACAGTCTTCGTACACTGAAACATTTTCGGATAACTTCATAATTAAAATTATCGTCTGTCGTATTATTTTTATTTTTGCATAGTGGGAACATTTAAAAGATCGTTTGGCTTTAATTTTTGCTTTCTCTCTCCGTAATATTCTATTTATTATTTAAAAATGGCTCGTAGTCGTGAGAAACAACTAACAGCATTCAAAAATTGATTATCTTTCATCATAGTAGTGGTAAATCAGTTCGGAATATTGTTAAATTAGTTAACGCATTCTATGGTGCAGTATGTGATAAGATGCTTTAAAGAAGAAAATCGAATCGAAAACAAGGTAAGAAAAGGCCGTCCATCATAGTTAACACAACGTGATCATAGATTTATAATTATGAAAATTGTAAAAAATCCACGTTTAAATACCGCAAAAGTTGCTACAGAATTAAATGAAAAATTTTCTATTTCAATTTCGCCTGAAACTATTCGACGAGGGCTGATATCAGCAGGATTAAATGGGCGTTCTGCCCGTAGAAATTTTCTTGTTAATGAGAAAGCAGAAAGCTTTGGCTTTCATTCGCAAAATCATGATAAATAAACCTGAATCGTATTGGAATAATGTCTTATTTGCAGATGAAAGTAAATTTAACATTTTTGGTTTCGATGGACGTATAATTGTATGGAGAAGAAACTATGAAGAACTTAATCCCAAGAACTTAGTTGGAGCAGTTAAGCATGGCGGTGAAGGTGTCATTGTGTGGGGGTGCAGGACTAGGTAATTTGGTATTTATTGATGGAACAATAAATGATGAACTTTATTTAAATGTTTTAAAATTCAATTTAAAATTATCAGACCAAAATTTGGGTATTGGAAACCATATTTTTTTTATCCAGATAACTATTCTAAGCACACGGCTCTTGACATTCGTCTCTGGTGTCTGTATAATTGTACATAAATTCTGAAAATACCACCTTATTCGCTGGATTTAAACCCAATAAAGCATATTTTGAAAGAAATGGAGGTTAGAGTTCGAAGACACGACATTAAAACGAAAAGCGAACTAAAAACAATCATGATCGATGAATGGATGAGCATTGATGCAGAAATTACAAAAAAAAACTAGTGAAATCTATTCCCAGACGTTTAAAAACTGTTCTTTATACTAAATGATATAATACTAAGTATTAATTTAACGAAATATTACACTATTTACTAATATGTAAGGATTTTTTTTAAGTGTAGTACTTTTGTGAGGTAACTTTTTTTGTTATTTTCTGATTATTGATTTCTTAAAAAATAACGTTTTACTATGTTTTTAAAGCATTTTACGTAGTTTTGTTAAGAATAAGTTGTAGTTCTTATTATTAAATACTCATTCTGAAATATTAATTTTAATTAATGGATAGAACACTATTTCATTGAAATTCGTAAGTGTGCGAACACTTTTAGGAGCCACTGTATATTCCAAGAAGAAGGATTCCTACTTCCCTTTCTAGTTAGCTTTTTAAACGTATGCTTATGAAAATGAACAGTCGCAGGTAATGAAGAGTCAAGTTCTTCGAAAGTTGGTGGCAAATTATTAGAGCCTGCTTGCATTTTTAATATTCGTCGACCGCCAACCGAACATTCCATTTACACACACACACACACTATATATATTTATATATATATATACGTATATATAAAGTTAATGCATTATGTCACGTCACACATTAGCCAAAAAATTTGAATGAAGCAAGATGCTGGAAATGACAATATCAGAAGAAAAACTCTTCGCATTCAGCGGTATGCGAAAACTGCGTACAGTACGATGTGATTGACAAAATGAGAGTGAAAAACCAGCAATGTGTGGATGCAAAGGATTTTTCTCATAGCTCGGGTCGAGGTATTGACAAAAGGATTAAAAACTACCTAAAGACACTTTTAACTTACGAAAAATTCATAAACTTGCCAGTCAGTTTGATTTGTAGGAATTTCTTGGACCGGTCCTGGTTGAATTGGTTCAGTACCAAGAATATCTAAAGCTGGTACTTCATCTAAACTGTCATTTTCCACACAGTATTTTGAAAATCTAAATCTATTGATTCATCCTTCCATGAAGGTTATGTAAAATGTCAGGAGATTTTTACTGCTATTCTTGATTTTAGTTGAAAGTAGCAGCAGTAGATGACGCTGCAAGCAGTAGGCGCTAAATCGGGCCCGATTTTTGGCCCTCTTCCCTCAGTATTGATGTGAAAGAAACAGTTTAAAAATATGGAACGGGCCCCTAAGAACAAAATTGCATTGACGACTAAGAATCCCTCCACATATTTAAACTCCTTCTTTCGCATCAATACTGAGCGGAAAGAGAGGCCAAAAATCGGATTGATTTAGCGCCTATTGCTTACAGCGCCATCTATCGCTGCTATTTTGTAACTAAAATTGAGAATAGTTATAAAAAAAACTCCTGACATCTTATATTACTTTCCTACAAGAATTTGCCTACTAGATGTCACCATTTCCAAGTTATTGAATTTTAAAATCAGTCATGCCATTTTAGGACACCCAGTAAATGCATATCAATTTAATTATGTTTGAAATGGTTTTAAAAAACATTATTAAAAAGTACTTGAAAACATTTTTTTCTATCGACCGTAATGTAACGGAGTAGTTTTGATTTGTCCCTGTAAACGAACTATAAATGCTACACACTTTATAATCAATAGCGATCGTGCTATACTAAACTTCTACACATATAAAAATTACAACGCAATCCGTGTATATTTGCCAAATTTAGAGCACGGGCAGACAAAACGAAGATATAAACATTATTAAAATTGAAATATTTTAACAAATGTAAAATTGAAAATGTTATATATTTTGGAAAAGATGAATAAAATTTCACCCAAAAATATACAAGTATTTGCAAATGGCTGACAAATGTATTGACAAAATTTCGAACTCATGGGATCAATTAAAGGAAAATCACAATGAAAATTTAGAATTCATAATTTCACAACTTAATGAGTTATCCAAATGTACCAATCTCTTTTGAGTGAATAATGACACAATTACCTCAAACCTCTGAATTCCCATAGAAAATCTTTATAGCTTGGAATAAAAATACGCTATAATTTTTGAACGAATCAACCAAATTGATCCAAAAAATCACACTGCTAATTCTAAATTTCTCATGAATATATCTATCCAATTTCAAAACGATTGGGTACTTTTTATGTCAGTTATTTAAGGATGGACAAACATACACACATACAGACAGACCTGAAAATCCTATCGCTCTCCCCAAAAAGGCCTCATCTCACATTTCGTGAAATATTTTAAACTAGCTGACCCGCCCGGCGTTGCTCGGCCCATGATAATATTCTTAGATAAACCTTAAATTTGTATGATTTTACATCTGCTACGCAAGTACTGCTCATATGATTTATTAAACAGCTGCAGATAAAAAACGCTCGAAAATTAAAATTGTTAATTAATGTATGTTCGTTAATTGTGGTCGGATTTAAAAAAGAAATTAGATATCTGGATTCGCTCTTAAAAAATACGCATGGGTGTGTTAATTTCAAATCAATAAAAGCAATATTAAAAAATATATAAATTCCCTTAAAAATACCTAGTGTGCTTTTTGAAATGTGACAACCTGGAGAAGTACAAATTCTGATAAACCCTCCCCCTCTTAAAAAAGAAATTGAGAAAGAATTTTTTTTGCGGCCCGATTAAAATCTATGCTTCTTCCGCATAGAATAAAGAGAAATAACAGAGAGGAAGTATGGTGTCTGAGGGTGACGCCGAAAATGTAACCCTAAAATCCTTACATTCGGCCCAAACGCAATCACGTGGTTTGACGCGCTTGTCAATTCAAACATGTATTTCATCGCTTTTGCTTTTACCGTTGCAAAGTTTTCTTCATAAATCGCGTGTTGAGCGTAGGTATGATCAAAATTTCGATTAAAAATGAGAATATGAGCAGTTAAAGGATGAAATACCTGTTCCTGTTCCAAGTGCTTGTCTTGTTTGGGCCGAATAAGGGCATTTAAATTTGAGCGATAACCGCTTTCATATTGAAAACCGTTTTTACGGCATACTGCATCTCCATCTATCTCTTTCCTGCTTCTTCCTCAAACCGCTAGTACAGCGTCTAGAATTCTTAGTGTGGAAATATGCTATCCAAACGACGCTAAAAATTTGTATCCCTTAAATGTGCGACGATACTGCTAAAATCCCAAGTGTCGATCGCAGCGACATCTGCGGGATTTTCGTATTACATTGTATAGACTAGCAATATCTTGCAGTTGTCGAAAATATCCTGCAGATGTCGCTGTGATCTGTATATTTCAGCAGAATCGTTGCACATTTAAAGGATGCAATATTTTAGCAATTACTTAAGTATTACAGGGATAGACAATTTCCAGATTATATATTCCAGGCGCTATACCGCTAGCCCCGATGAGTTTCAAGGGAGCGTGTTGATTGGACAGTCGTGCGCGACTCTCTCACCAATGTTCAATTCTAGTCAGCTTGTGATTAAAAAAAAGTAAATACTTTTTTTAATTGGGTCGCTTGATAAGTTTTTAATTAATATCCCAGCTAATTATTAGAAATTTTAAATTATGAGTCTCGGGTGTATTAGGTTAAGCTTTGGCCTATCTTCAAAAATCTTTTCACCCTCGTACGGGATGTAGATTTCGCTAGCCATCGCACACATTCACACACACATACATACAGACAGAAACACAGAGCGAAACTTTCTTTTATTAGTAAAGATACGCAAGTAAAGAAATAGAAAATTTTTACATGAGCATTAAAAGCCTGTCAGATCGAATTAGAAATACTAAATTCTCTGTATTATTATTATTATTATTATTATTATTATTATTATTATTATTATTAAGCTTCATATTGAACTTCATATTTTAATTTTTTCAAAAGGATATATATCTTATAAGGAATCTGACACGTCTTTTTCATTTTGTTTTAGTTCACGATTTCTCTTCAAAATCAAAAAACAAAAACACGCCTGAAACAATATAACATCATTTAAAGCAAACCTGTCTTCGTAGATTCAAATGTAATTTTCAAAAATTCAATTTTCCAAGTCATTTCTAAAGTCAATTTTCATGCAGTAATTTTTCGAAAACAATATCTAGAAATTAGTCATTACAGACAACATTCCAGACTTATTGTTAGATAGAAAGTTCATATGAGAAATTCACAAACCATTTCTACATTTTTGTTTTTAAGTTTTCAATTTTATGTTTAGACTTCCTAATACAGAAGATTCCAATGATACAACCTTAAAGAACACCAGATATACTAATGGTCCCTGTCAACAGTTAAGCATGAATACAATAGGCAAAATGGACAAGTCAGGAAATACAAAGAAGTTAAAAAGTGCATAAAAAAGCATGACGAATAAGAACTGAAACAAGAGTTCTTTAACGGGAGTATCTCGAGAGATTGTCAAGCATTTATGCAAATTGGATACACAGTTATTCTCATTGACCGGTTCTGTGAAACACAATAGAGTAGCAATAAAAAGTAATTTTACTGGCGGTCGAAAATGTAACCGAATGCATTATAGGAAAATGCAATAATGATGTCTAAAAGGATCAGTGAACCTTTTCTTTTACCTAGACATGGGTTTGAAAAAATATGGACAATTATTTTTCAATAGATTGATTCCATTTTCCAAAATTTTCTGCTTAACACATTTTAGGTCGATGGGTCGTAAAGGACCCGTGATATTTATTTTTTTTCTTTCCTTAAGGTATGTATGTGCCTACCCTCAAACCGCTGGTTTTTTTTTTTTTTTTTTTTTTTTTTTTTTTTTTAACATTTTGATTTTTTAAACAATTAAAGTTCAAACATTCAGAATTCCAAAAATGCTTTACTTTTGGCTTTTAGTTCAGTCATAATTAGAAGTATGCCCAAAAGTTATAGCCCAAAATTAAAACCGGAAATGAACTTTCTGAAACCAGAAGTAACCATTTAAAGAGTCACAGAAAGGTAAGCAATACATTTTAATACACTAATATATAATATATAATATCGAATATATACACAAATATATAAACCCCTACAAATATGGTGGATTTTAAAGTTGTAAAATTTATACATCATTTTGTGTTCTATATCAAAATCTTATTTTGCGTTTTCTGGAAAACTGCGTTTTTCATTGTGTGCATTTACGAGAAACATCATTTCTTAAAATGTTCATAAGTTATTGAAATAAAATTTTGTGACAAGGTTCTGCTCATATATTGGTATGTTATGAAGCCAAATGTAACTTGTAAGTTTGTATATATTAATTTAAGAGCTATTTTTATTGAAAAATAAACTTTTAAAAAAAATCATGTTTTGTAAACAAAATTTGGTACATGTCAGTAAATTTAAGCGGTATTGTAAATCTTTTGCTTCATAGCAGGTAAGTGGTTTGCTAATACATTGTTGAAAGAAAAAAAAAGTGAAATATATTGAATAGATTTCGTTATAGAAGGTTTGGCATAAACGCAATTCTTTACTAAAATTTTACTAAATATTGCCTAAATTTGAAAAGTTAAATAAATTCCATTAAAAATTTATATGAATTCATGGTTTTATTCCCTGTTTCAACTAAAAATAGGTAATACTTAGAAAAACTGATTTTGACGAGAACAAAATCATTTTGAGGATAAAAATTGTGAATTTTATTTATTTTTTTTAATTTTATTTAAAGAATTTTAGTTTGTTGTTTTTTCATACATTATTGCGTTTAAAACACTAAAACTTCCACAAATATTTGTCAAATTACTCCATTATTTTTTGTATCATCAATATAGTGTACTTAAAAAAATTGGAGGTCGATTTTACATGTAATGAATTAGTTTATGAGGGGAAAAAATATACAAACATAGGCAAAAACGCAGCAAAAAACATGATTTCTTCAACGTTTCTATTTTTATTCTTTTTTTTCTTTGCATTATATTACAAAATCCATCCCTAATTTTATTAAGTACACTATTTTGAGGATACAAAAAAATAATGGATTGATTTGAGAAATATTTGTAGAAGTTTTAGTATTTTAAACACAGTAATGTATCAAAAAACAGCAAACATTAAAATTCTTTAAATAAAAAAAAATAATTAATTCTCAATTTTGACCCATAAAATGATCTTTTTTTCTTGTCAAAATCAGTTTTTTAAGTATTACCTATAATAATATGTACATGTAATAAGTAAATGTACATCAGTAAAAAAAATTCTTCACAGTTCTTCAAAGGATACCGAGCCTCCTTAAAGGCATTTAGAGAAAACAAGAAAAATGTCATAATAAACGGTACAACTTACAGAAATGCAACTAATAAAGGTTTTCTTTTCGTATTTACACAGGATGATTTTCAAACGTTATTTTCGGTTTGTTTTGTTAGCAGAACATCGAACTTTAACGTTCCTGATTCCACATGGGATATCTAAAAGTACAGAAAATATCGATCAGAATTTCACTAGTAACTATTAAATAAATGTCTGGAGCCGTATACGACTTTATGGTTGTTTAATATTCACTAGAATTCGCAAAAATCTTAAATGTCCTCATAAAAGCATGTCAAATAAAAAGTAGTTAGGAAAAAAGTTTAAGATTTTTAATTTTTTGTGATTTTGACCTAAAATGGGTTAACAAAAGATTATGTACGAACCCTTTCTCTTAAATTTCTCAGTCGTATACACTTAATATAACATATGTTTTAGTTTGCAGTGTTGGCATTGGTGACTATCTTTATATTCTTTGTGGTAGCTGTCTCTCGCATTTTTTCGAAAACGAATTATAGTTTGTAAACAATAGTAAGAACTCTTTGAAATATAATAAAAAATAGTTATCCGTGACAACCCTGAATTTGGCATTTCTCCATGATGGCCTATTAAGTGTTTCTTGATACAGTATTATTGCTAATTTGTTTACATACTTTCTTTGTAAATGCTTTTGGTAATTTTTAATTAAAAATTGGAAGATTAAAATAAAGTGTAAATCCCACTTTCTTTTTTATTGGATTTCAAGAGCATGCAAAAATTGCAAGAAATTCATGAAAATTCTGTAAATTGTTATTCTCAATGGCCAGTTCAGTCAGACATAGAAGAGAAGCAAATTTACTTACGGAGTGGTCGAAACCGTTAACGGATTCGATACAAAGGCAATAATGATATCTAACAGGATCAATGAACCTTTTCTTTTAGATAGAGAATGGATTTGAAGGAAAGGACCAATTTATTGTTGAATGGACTCGATTTCACAATTGTTTTGATTTACGTGGGACCTTTTTCTTTATTTTCTTTATTTTCTAATTAGGTGTACTCGATTCAACATATAATAAGCAATTATTTAATGCTGGCTCTTTAGAGCTGTGCATATATAACGTTATCACTTTAGAGGGAGAGGGGAATGGCACTTGATATCATAAGATATCTGAAGGGAGAGGGGCGGGTGTCTTTGATATCGTTGTCATTTTTGATACAATAAAACATTTCTTATCTTCTTTTTGTAACTTTTTGTTACAAAAAACAAATATTTTGATTACATAAAAATAATCTGTTAACTTTTGGTCTTTTATATTATTATTAAAACCAATAAATAGTTATAAAGCCATTTCACTCCAAAATATGGAATATCCCAACGTTCGGCAATCCTATTGTTCTGCCATATGCGCATATAATCCGCTGTTGGAGGAAATTACATTTATAATAGTGACATTTTATTTACTACTTCTCTTCATTTGAATCACTAAAGTATGCAAATAATAAATGTCTAACAATATCTGTGTATCACTGCAAACGTATAACTAGTCGTTGGGGGCCACCGTAATACTTACCCATCGTGGATATGGATAATATAAAATATGAAAATAAAACATGTGATATTTGCTAAGCATTGTACCATGTTACTTTTATTCATAATTTAATTTATTTGGACTTCCTTAAATATAATTAATATAACCCCTTAAGCTAATATTACTTTTTGTTGCATTAAAATATCTCAATTTGTTGATTTTCTGTAAGCAAGTAAACGCTATTGGTTTACAATGGAAGTCTATGGGAATTTGGCGAAATATTAGAGATACCGCCAATTTGGCGTCATTTTCGGCGACTCATTTTGGCCGCCAAATTTGGCGATATACCGCCACGTTGGCGACAAACTTGGCGGTATTTGGCGACAGAACAGGGTCCCCCCCTATGGTAAACCCCTTTATAGGTATGGAGAGGCATTAAATGCTTGACATTTACGATACGCCATTATTGGCATTTAATCTTATAGTTTGGCGATAGTTTTTTGGTCGGCGGGATAATCGAGTAGTACCGAATTGCGTAAAAGAAACATCCTTCTAACTCAAAAAATTATAATCTTATTAACTAACAGTTTACTGCGTCGGATTAAGCGTCTCATTTCCAATTAAAATATATCTTTGAATTGGAATTTGAATGAAATACAGGGTCATGAAAAATCGAAGAGTGGGAAAAATAGAATTACAAATATCTCGGCAGCTAATTATCCGATCGAGTTCATTCATGATGCAAAATTTATGGTTTTTTATTGTCTTTTATACTCACTCCTTCAAATAAACAATTTCGAAAATTTTTGCATACCTTTTATCAGAACGAATATTTCAAGAGTCCGAAAAAAATTGTTCAGGTTAATCGAGGTTACTGATATTCAATAGGCTTCTTTCCATTATTACTCCCTAAGTACACACCGAATTTCAAGTCTCTATCTCAATTTGTTCGGGAGATAGAGCGATTACAGACAAACAGACATACAGACGGACAAATTTTTTTTCTAAAAAAATGTTTTCCGGAATCTCCAGTGTCTGAAACGTCTAAATCCGACAAAAAAATTATTTGATTTTCAAAACGATTACAAGACTTACCCTATACTACGTATGATGGGTAAGTAAAAAGAAGAAGAAAGTAAATAAACATTTCCTTTAACTAGAGAATGGATTTGCAAAAGAAAGGGCAATTATTATTTACCCATTAACGACGAGCCTCCTTTACACTTCTTTTAATTCTTCGACACCAGTTTTTGCCAATTTGTAATTTGGATTTATTTAATCGCTCAAAATGTGAGATTAAATAACATGAAAATTTCCAAACTAAAATACTGGTATTCAAATTTAAAAATTTTGTTCGCTGTACCTGGCAAGTTTTCTTAACAACCGGCTTTAACCCTCTCGCTGCGTAATTGTTTTATCAAAATAGCTTCAAAAAATGCGTACTTAATTCCTTCGCGATGAGCGTCGTTTAAGAATTTTTATTCTTTTGTCACCGGTTTTTCAAAACAAAAATTTTCGTCTGGTTTAATCGGGAAAATGCTTCGATTAGATAAGGCAAAATTTACAATAAAAAGTAACTGATGGGAATGATCAAGGCGGGTTAATTAGACGGAGAAAATGCATCCCCGATGAAATCTCGGGCTGCGCAAATTTTGCTACTTTTACGTTGCCCGAGAAATTCTCGGGTTGCGCAGCGAAAGGGTTAATGAGTTAAGTAGACTAAATCTGACACACTCCCCCCCCCCCCCCATCTATCAAGTAATCGTCCTTTCCTTTAATTTCTCAATGCCCCCATACTTGATGTAGAAATTATTGAGTTTGGCATTACTTGATTATTGCTTTTTATAGTTTTTAGATGGTATATTATTCCTAATTTGTTTACATGCTTTCTTTGCTTTTAGAAATTTATATTAAAAATTGAAAAAATAAATAAATTGCCCTTTAATAGCTTCTAGACGCATCTATGGCTAATTTGTTTACACGCTTTCTTTGTAGCTGCTTTTAGAAATTTATACTAAATTTGAAAATAAAATAAATTCAAAATTTATCTTTCAAAATGGATTTAGAGGGCATGGAAAGATTTTCGGCCATTTATGCAAATTGGATAAACAGTTATTCTCATACTCGATATAAAAATTATTGAGTGTGGCCATTACTTGATGCTCTTTAATAGTTTCTAGATGCCTCTGTGGCTAATTTGTTTACATGCTTTCTTTGTAGATGCTTTTAGCAATTTAAATTAAATTTGAAAATAAAAATAAATTCAAAATTTATCTTTCAAAATGGATTTTAAGGAGTCTCAGGACACTTAAAACTTCAAAATTTTCGAAAATTACTTTTTTTAGATGTTAAACGCCTATTTTTTCTGAGACTTTCTCTATAATAGTTTCCGTGAAATTCGCATTAGAACAGATGTTATGGCTTTTAAAATTATACCCGATCAATAGCTTAAGCGGCGTTTTTGAAACTTTGAAGTCATTTTTCTCTAAATGATGTTTTTGGGCATAACGCGCAGGATATCTTTAAAACTTCTGAATATTTTTTCATGAAATTTTCAAAACATGTGTTTCATGTTGGTGTGTATAACCTGAATCTAAAATTTCCTTTTTATTGTTAAAAAAAAAAAATGTTTTCGGTGATTTACTCTTGAAATTTTCAAAATTTTTGCTATAGCTAAATACAACTTTGTTTTAAAAATAGTATAAAAATGCTTTAAATACAAATTTATTTAGGTTCAAGATAATTATCATAGTCTGAAGTATAATTAGCACAAAAATTTCATTCTAGTTGCAAATTTTTTTTAAATACTGCGCGTAAGCTGTTATGCCAATTTTCTGCTCGTCAAATATCGACAGTTTGGAGCCCCCTAAAATACTAATTCTGCATCATGAAATTTTTTAAATACATGAATTGAAAGAACATGCTTATATCTTTCATCCCAATAAAAATTGTGTTTTAAAATCATATACATTCTAAGATATTAAATGTTAAAAATGTTTTTTTTTTTTTTTTTAATTTTAAGAGTTCTGAGACCTCCTTAAGGGGTATCAGGACTCTTAAAGCTTCAAAATTTGCGAAATTTTTATTTTTTTAGATGTCAAATTTCTGTCTTTTCTGAACATTTTGGTATAACTATTTCTTTGAAATCCGCATTAGAACAGAAGTTATGGCTTTTACAATTATACCCGCTCAATAGCTGAAGTGGCATTTCCGAAACTTTGAAGTCATTTTTCTCCAAATGACGTTTTTGGGAATAACGCGCAGGATACCGCAAAAACGTCATGAAATTTTAAAAACACATGTTTCATCTGTATAAACTGAAACTAAAATTTCATTTTTATTGTTTAAAAAATATTTTTTTTAGGTGAGTATACTGTAGAAATTTTCAAAATTTTGTATTAGCTAAATACAACTTTGTATTAAAAATATAAAAAATGATTTAAATACAAATTTATTTAGATTCAGGATAATTATTACAATCTGAAGTATAATTAGGCACAAAAACGTCATTCTAGTTGCAAAAATTTTTTTAATCCTGCGCGTAAGCTGTTATACCAATTTTCTGCTCGACAAATATCTGACAGTTTGGAGTCCCCTGTAAATACTAATTCTAGATCTTGCAATTTTGTAAATGCAAAAAATTAAAGAACTTACTTATATCTTTCACCTCAATAATAATTGCGTTTTTAAATGATATGCATTTTAAGATATTAAATATTGAAAGAAGTCCTTTTTATTCATTTTGTCCAATTATCATTTTGTCCTGATACCCCTTAAGGGAATTAAAAGATTGTCGCCTATTTATACAAATTGGACGAACAGTTATTCTCAATGGCCAGCTTTGTGAGGCACAAGGGAACAGCAATAGAAAGGAGTTTTAGTGGTGGTCGAAAATGCCAACAAATGCATTATTGGAAAATGTCTGAAAGGGGCTGTGCATATATAACGTTATCATTTTAGGGGGGAGGGGGGATCTGACACATGATATCGTAAGATATCGATAGGGGGAGGGGGGATTTATCTTTTGATATCGATATCATTTTTCCCCCAAACAAAATTTACTTTTTTTATTTGTAACTTGGTCTTTACATCAAAATTGTATGTTATCTTTTTTTAGTCTATTATCTATTTTTATGAAAATACAAAGTTATTACTAAAATTTTTAAATGATTATAAAATTATTTAATTTCAAAATATGTAATACCCCAACGTTTAGAATTCCTATTCTACTGTCATATATGTACAAGTAAATAAAAGGGAAAGAATTTTGTCCGTCTTCTTTGTTGATAAAAAGTTCTGTTTGCCCCCCCCCCCTCCCTCCCGTGCGGCGTCAAGTGCAAGAAGACATTATTACTGGTGAACGCATTATGTAAAAAAAAAAGCTATTATTAAATTCTTTCAAATGGTAACTATTTCTTTTGAGTGTTATTTAATTTGATATAAAGTTATTTCATATATAAAATGATATTTTATTGATTTCTCTTCATTGTGAATCAATAAAGTATGCGAAAAATAAATGTAACCATATTTGTATATCACTCCAAAAATCAAAAAAATTTTTAGACATTGATAACGATATCATTGCCGGGGGGGGGGGGGAGGGGGGGGTTCGAGAGATGATAACGTATGATATCGTAAGGGGGGGAGGGGGTCCAAAATTACCAAAAAGTTGATAACGTTATATAAGTACAGCCCCAAAAGATATGTGAACCATTTCTTTTAGATTGAGAATGAGTTGGGAAAAGAAAAGTCGTTTGTCATTGTCTTGATTTGACAATCTTTTGAGTGAGCAGAAAATTATGTAACACGCGTTTATTTAATTTTCTCTAGTATTACTAAACGAACTATAAAGTCTCCTTATTCTATACTTCACAAAAAACATGCTGTTGCCCACCTCAATGATACATATAAATTTCATTGCTTTTGAAGTACCATAATAGCATAAAAACGATTTTCCCCATAAATAATAATGAGATGAATTTTCCTGTGGGTTTCTGTAAACGAAGTTATAAATGGTACACACTTAATTTTCAATAGGGAGCATTATATAATAAACATTAATAACGTGTAGAAATTGCCTGGCAATTCGAATATATTTACGAGAATTAGAGCACGGACAGACGACAGAAAAACCGAAATTATAAATTTTACTTTGGAAAGAGTTAAACAAGTCGGAAATTGTACGTCAAACGTGGCAAATGATGTGTGTTCGTACTATAACTAGTTTTATAAATATTCAGTTCTTGGTACAATAGCTGTTGCACTCTCATGCAAAAATGCATGAATACACAATTTATTACGGTTTTATAGTATATTAAATTCAGCAATACGGAAATAATATGACCCCATCTTAAGTAGGACATAATCACCATGGTAACCTAGAATCATTACCCATCATGGGGTATTATTGAATTAATTATGTATGATAGAATTTAATAAAATGTAGAAAATTTTTATTAATTTTTGTTTTTAATTTTGATTTTATTTTTATAACATTTGAAATGAGCCGACAAAATTCTGAAACGATTATATATTAAATTTCAAAAGGGTAGTTTTTGAACTGTTATATGAGGGCAGACGGGCGAACCAGACGAAGATTTTAGATGCTATGTATTTATAAAATTAAGAGCGCACCTAAAATTTGAATACGGAAATTTTAAAAATTCAAGCACTCATGTATAATGATGAAATTTAATATTTTGATATGCATTTGGGATTATTCTGAGTAATAAATGTGAAATGTGTCTTGATTGTAAGTAAATCTAAGAAAATATACCAACAATAGTATCATAATTATTATTATGCATCTCATCCATATAAAAATATAAATATCATTAATTACAATCTTATAAATCAAAACGCTATATTTCAGGGAGCAGTGACCGCTACTTCTAATCAGATGTTTTCTGTTCCACAGGTCAGACCTTTTCTTTTTCCATAAAGCTGCATGTGCCAAGGACAATTGATGGGCAGATAAGCAGATGACCAGAATTATACGGCACCATAAGGCGCACTGCTTGATAAATTGGCTCAATTTTATGGAAATGAGTTTCATTTTTCGGGCGTGGGCACCACAATATAAAACCGTTATAAGACTAACGAGTAGACACTAAAAGCAACATCTTAGGTTTTATTTATTTTTTCTTGGAGGCAAGTGAATATCACTTTTTCTCTTCCTGTTTTTGTTTTGCCCTATTGTTATGAACGAAGGGAGAAAGTGTAATTTTTTTCCCTCGCTTTCTTTCTTGAGAGAACAAAAGCATCTGCTGTTTCCTCCTTATGAGTGAACTGTGAGGGCATGCCTTCCTGTGTTGTCAAAACCGATATTCCGGAAATTTTTCATTATGCAATTTCTGCTCTAACGAATTACTGCAGTTTTCAATTTCTAGCGTTAAATGAAAAATAGTATGTGAAAAAAAAACGGAGTGGTTTGAAATA
This sequence comes from Maratus speciosus, assembly GCA_963932465.1. NCBI lineage: Eukaryota > Metazoa > Arthropoda > Arachnida > Araneae > Salticidae > Maratus > Maratus speciosus. The sequence goes on from OZ010795.1 coordinate 270,942,483, forward strand.
TTGCAAACAATTTCGTATAATACATTCGTTCTTTTTTAATTAATTAGTGACTGATGCAATAATACATAATATTATGTTATAAATATGTATAATAATATACATTATAATTAGATTAATCTTGATATTATTATTAGATTGAAATTCATTTGAAAAAGTTTTTTAGTGCTTTCTGGAAAATATGTAAGAATTTATAATGTTAATGTTATTGTTATACTGATGCTTTTTATAGCTATTATTTTACGAATTGTTAAACAAATATTTATATATATATATATATATATATATATATATATAAAAGCAATTTAACAAATTACAACGACCATTTGGAAAATGATTTTTTCAAAGACTAAAATTTAAGACATAAAAAATCGCACGGAGTTGATCATACATTACGTACGCCATGAATTAAGCATTAATAGTGTTATTACACGTAAAAATTGCAATCGACAAAAATCGCCTGCGACTCGTCAGATTTCCTGAAACTTACTTATTATCCACCTGAAACTTACGTATTATCCAAATGAAACTTACGTTATCCAAGCATTTCATTGGCTGTTCGGGAAAAGGCTTTTCCATCCTCAGATTTCCAAGAAATCTGATGGCCAATTTTAAATGAAATTTATTTCTTAAACTTCTAAACATCCCACAATATTACTTTTTATATCATCATATAGAGAAAAAAATGTACTTTAAAATACAATTTGTTTGAAAGCTGTATCTCAATTTGTTTCGGAGTTATTAATTTTTTTTGTAGTTTTTATTACTTTTTTGTCATAGTGGCAACACTCTGTTGTCCATCTCTGTTGAAAGTACAGGAAAATACAGATTACTGTATAGACCAGTCAGAAAACGAATAAAATGATGATTAAACCAATAAAAACCTTCAGATATGCTTTTGATTTCCTACCCTGATGAGGACAATAACCATTTTTCCAAATGGTTAAGAAAAAAAAAAAAAAAAAAAAAAAAAAAAAAGCTATTTAACAAATTACAACGACCATTTGGAAAATGATTTTTTCAAAGACTAAAATTTAAGACATAAAAAATCGCACGGAGTTGATCATACATTACGTACGCCATGAATTAAACATTAATAGTGTTATTACACGTGAAATTGCAAGCGACAAAAATCGCCTGCGACTCGTCAGATTTCCCGAAACTTACGTATTATCCACCTGAAACTTACGTTATCCAAGCATTTCATTGGCTGTTCGGGAAAAGGCTTTTCCATCCTCAGATTTCCAAGAAATCTGACGACCAATTTTAAATTAAATTTCATTCTTAAACTTCTAAACATCCCACAATATTACTTTTTAGACCGTCGTATAGAGAAAAAAAATGTACTTTTAAATGCAATTTGTTTGAAACCTGTATCTCAATTTGTTTCTGAGTTATTAATTTTTCTTGTAGTTTTTATTACTTTTTTGTCATAGTGGCAACAGAAGTATCCATCTCTGTTGAGCGTAAAGGGAAAATACATACTGTATAGCCCAATCAGAAAACGAGTAAAATGCGGATTCAACCAATAAAATGCCTCAGATATGATTTTGATTTCCTACCCTGACAGAGAACAATTACCATTTTTCCAAATGGTTAATAAAAATTAAATTAAAAAAAAACAAAAAACCTGACTGCGTAAAAAAGCGAACTAATTAATTATTTCTCGTCAAAGTGAAACTATTTTTAAACATTTGAAAAAATTGTTATTGTCTTCGTCAGGGTGGGAAATCAAAAGCATATCTGATGCTTTTTATTGGTTGAATCCACATTTTATTCGTTTTCTGATTGATCTATACAGTAATGTGTATTTCCCTTTACTTTCAACAGAGATGGATACTTCTGTTGCCACTATGACAAAAAAGTAATCAAAACTACAAAAAAAAAAATTAATAACTCAGAAACAAATTGAGATACAGCTTTCAAACAAATTGCATTTAAAAGTACATTTTTTCTCTATACGACGGTGTAAAAAGTAATATTGTGGGATGTTTAGAAGCTTAAGAATGAAATTTCATTTAAAATTGGTCGTCAGATTTCTTGGACGATGGAAAAGCCTTTTATCGAACAGCCAATGAAATGCTTGGATAATACGTAAGTTCAGGTGGATAATACGTAAGTTTTAGGAAATCTGATGGGTCGCAGGCGATTTTTGTCGCTTGCAATGTTTACGTGTAATAACACTATTAATGTTTAATTCATGGCGTACGTAATGTACGATCAACTTTGTGCGATTTTTTACGTCTTAAATTTTAGTTTTTGAAAAAAATCATTTTCCAAATGGTCGTTGTAATTTGTTAAATTGCTTTTTTTTTTATTACTTTCCTACTTTTTTTATTTACTTGTATTGATGACTTTTAAGTTGTGTTTAATTGTTAATTCCTATCTATAAACAGTGTTTTGATGAGGCCTATAGATGTCTATGAAGGTTAGAGTTGCAGTAAAGCTAGATATCCTACCTACACAACTTCCAGATTGTGTAACATATAAACGGAGCTTCTGACTGTAAAATAGTCAAAGAAAGACCTATCCAATGATATGCCGCTCAATAGGGTGCGTAAAAAAATTTTTTCGTCTCTACCGCCATTTTGAATTTATAAAAACAAAACCTAGCCTATCACCATCGGACGGTTAAGACGAATCGATAGAGACCCCATTCATTAGAATCCATCCAGTCGTTGGGATGTTTCGAGGGTATAAAAAAATCCACTTACCCAGATACGCGTGAAACACATAACCCTTCTTGGCAGTCGGATAAAAATACTGTCACACTCTTTAAGCGTATTTTGAAATTTTGCAAACGATATTTATAAAATATTTATTCTTTATGAATTAATTAATAATTTAAGCAATCAAATTTAATATTATACGAAAATTATATACAGGGTGGTCATAATTAAAGCACCTCCACTTCAACCTCTCTATATATTGAACTTCTCAGTGACCTTCAAATTTTGTGCACATGCTATTCAAAAGATGGGGAAAGGAATTACGCAAAAAATTTCAGAAACCACCGATAGATGGCGCTTTACAACTGGTCATATGCAGTAAATATGCATCTGTACAAACTTTATTTGAACGTACAAAACGTGGTCTTATATACGCACGGAATGCTGCTCAATATGGTTTCCTTCATGATGTAAAATCTGTAGCCTGTGGCCAGCTTGTTCTATTGCAGCGTTTATGGGAAGTTTTGTGCTGACAAAGAAAAATTGCAGTTACAATGGCAGTTCAAGCTTATTTACTTTTTTTTCCATTAGGACAATAGGAACTCAAAGAGAAAAAGTTTATTTCCCATGTCTTTGGTTTTTTAATTTCTTCTATCTTTACAAGAAGAAAGTATTGGATTCGTGAAAAATTTCGACTTCCGGTTTTCGATGGATTTATACGTTTTAGAATGTCATGAACACGATTTGATCGTTTTTAGAAAATGTCTGTCTGTGAGTCTGTCTGTCACTCTGTGTGTCTGTATGTGACTCACTCCGTGTATTGGTTTCTATGTGGTGGGGTACAGTAGAAAGGCGGAGTCTCATCCCCCTGCATCGTTGTGTTTGCCTAGCATTTCGGCCCAAAATTAACTTTCGGTGCAAGTTGTCTATCTGTGTCGCCCCATTTTTATTTTATTTTTTTCGTTTTTGTTTGTTTGCTCTCCCCCCCCCCCCCCTTCCAAAATCCATTTTCTTACGACAAGTCTGCACCAACAATTCGGCTTCAAAACTCCAGGTAAATCAGAAGTAGTTCGGGCAGCGGTGGCTCAGCTGGCAGAGCATCGAACCCGCAGCTGAAGGCCGCAGGATTGAGGCCTACTGCTGGCTATAATCCGCCATGTACACTAATGGTGCCTGGTGCATGTAAAATCCGTCGTGGGTGCAAAGTCCTCGAAGTTACCTGTGAATTATACCTCTGGATGTGACTTGCCAGGTGAAAGGTCTCGTTACATGACTATGTTTTCAAATTACGAGATCAACATGAGTAGCAATGTGCAGGTTCCAAACGACAGGATATAAATGTTAAGCAACCGACATAACACCGTTCACAACTAAGCAATAGGCACTGCCGATACGATCTAGGCGCTCGTTAGGTTTATTACAGCTACGCGGCGATTAAGCGGTCACCTGCCCTGATATTAGGTATCAAACCCGTTCAGCTGGGACTTCCCGGCAGGTAAAGTCCTGGTTATCGGTTAGAAAGAGAGAAAGAGTCTGTATGTGACAAAAATTTTGTGGGCGCTCTATCTCAAGAACTAATGCACGGAATTTCAAAAAACTTTAGTTTCAGTTAGACCTTTAAATAAACTGGTTCTGATTAATTTTTCGTGTAAATCGCCCAACAGGTGGCCCTGCTGTGATGCATTTTTTACGATTTCCACAATAGCTATATCTCAAGAACTACTGCACGGATTTTCACAAAACTTCAGATTCAGTTAGTCATGATATAGTTTGAGGCTGATTACTTTTCAGTGAAAATCTCCCAGCAGGTGGCGCTGCTTTGCTGCATTATTCATGGTTATCGCAATAGCTCTATCTCAAGAACAAATGCAAGAATTTTTATCAAACTTCAGATTCAGTTAGTCCCTGATATAAATTAGTGCTGTTTAACTGTTGTTGTTAATCATCTGACAGGTGGCGCTTCTATGCTGCAGTTTTCAAGATTTCCGCAATAGCTGTATCTCAAGAACTAATGCATGAATTTTCATCAAGATTTAGATTCAGTTACTCCCTGGTATAAATTAGTCCTAATTAATTTTTGGTGTAAATCGCCCAACAGGTGGCGCTGCTATGCAGAATTTTTTACAATTTTCGCTATAACCCTATCTCAAAAACTAATGCACGGATTTTCATCAAACTTCAGATTCAGTTAGAAGTTGAGACAAGTTGTTGATGATTAGATTTTGGTGTAAATCATGTAACCGGTGGCGCTGATATGCTGCATTTTTCAGGAAGTATTAACATATATGTTATAAAAGAAAGTTTATGTATTGCCACATCCGACTAGTTTATTATTATTATTGTCATTTTTTTCCTGTTTTCTGTTGTACAGTGCCATCTATCGGTGTTCCTGGAAACTAAATTGTTTTTGCGTTATCCGTTTCCCCATGTCTTGAAAAGTATGTACGCAAAATTTGAAGCCTTTACACTTAGAAGTTCGATGAATAGGGATGTCATAAAAAATACCTTGAGTACTGACCAACAGATTTTTTAGTAAATTTTTTTTTCTTCATAATTCCCCAGAAACCCGATGTACGCTAACTGCAGTTTACCCAGGTTAATTTCGAAAAAAATCGAAATAATTTTTGTATCTTATCAAATCACTATTTAAATCAATGATTCTTATTCTAAGCAAATCTACCTTGAAAATAAAAATTAATATTATTCAAGGAATGTAGAAGGAAAGTTCTTGAATAGAATACCGTGAATAGAAGAAATTTAAATGATATACTTCAATAACCGCACAAGAATCTGACTTTCTTTTCTTTTTAAAGAACGAATATGAGTACATTTTTTTCTGCATACGTATTCACAAGGTTTTAACCGAAAGATTTAAGAGATATTTTAATCTTAATTCATATACCTTATTCATGTTAACGCATAAATTCTTATTTTCATTGAAATCTAAAATAAACGTAATCGAAAGCACATTTTTAGTGATAAATTATTTCAGTAATGTAAAAAATTCATATATAATGCGTAACCAATCATTTTTATTTCCATAAATATTGAAATTAGATATATTATAATCATTACTTCAAATTTAGTATCGCGTGTAGATTTCGTGTAAAATTTAAATTCAAATATACCTTACATATAGTGCCTTTATTATTTTTTCGTTCATATTTTTTTTATAAACTTTCTGTTTTTTTTTAAATTAATACACGAAAAAATATGAATTTTAACCTATAATTTTTTTTTTTTTTTACTTTTTTCTATCTTCAATAGAAGAAAGTATTGTAATCGAATTTTTTTTCGGCGGATTTACACGTTTTAGGGGTCAGAGATTCCAAAAAACATGTTTGGAGAAAATGTTTGACTGTCCGTCTGTCTGTCGCCATTGTACCATCAAAAAGTGTATGAAATTACGCATAGAATTGAACCAATTTTTTTTTAAGTTTTTGGCTATAGCAAGCAGATCCTTGGATCCTTCATTAATTTGAAAAAAATCCACCGAAAGAGGGCGCTGTAATAGCGATTTGTGTGCTATTTTGAATATTGTACCTTCGAAAAGTGTATGATGTTATGCATAGAGTTGAACCAAATTTTATGTGTATATTTTTGGTCATGGCAAGAAAGTCCTCCCTGAATTCGGAAAAAATCTGCCGGAAGGGGGCGCTGTATAGCGATTTTTGTGCCATTTTCAATATTGTTCCTTTGAAAAGTGTATGAAGTTATGCATAGAATTTAACCAAAAACATTTTTTAAGTTCTTGACTATGGCAAGCAGGTCCTTCATTAATTTGGAAAAAATCCGCCGGAAGGGGGCGCTGTAATAGCGATTTTTGTGCTATTTTGAATATTGTACCATCGAAAAGTGTGTAAAGTTATGCATAGAATTGAACCAAGATTTTTGTGTATGTTTTTGGTCATGACAAGAAGGTCCTCCTGAATTTGGAAAAATTCCGCCGGAAGGGAGCACTGTAATAGCGATTTTTGTGCCATTTTCAACATTGTACCTTCGAAAAGTGTATGAAGTTATGCATAGAATTAAACCAAAATTTTTTTTAAGTTCTTGGCTAGGGCAAGCAGGCCCTTCCTTAATTTACAAAAAATCCATCTCTAGGGGGCGCTGTAATAGCGAATTTTCTTTAATCTTCTTAATTTTTCATAGTTCTATTCTAATTTTTCATAGTGGCTCGTGAATCGACGGGAACTTCCCATCCTGATAAGCAGATTATTCGCGACTATTCCTGATTTTAATAAATATCATGATCGAGATTAACTCGTTTTTACTCCGATTAATTGACTGAAGCAGAAATTTTAGATGAAAGTCGATGTTAATACAGTATTGAACTAATAAAAATGAAATATTGACATCTGTAAAATTATTTTGAAATATTAAAATATATGAGATAGAAGAAAGTTTTTGGATTGGCACATCCAATTAGTTTTCATAGAACTTGAATTCTAGCATCTTCAAATATGTGAATCCAACATTGCAACTCATTCTGTAAATAGTTTTTAAATTATGCTTAAAAAATGCACACACTGCAGTCTGTTTAACAACGATACAAATGAATTTAACATTAAAAGTTCCAAACTTTAAACTTTCATAATTCCTGAAATACCGGGAAGTCGGGACGACTTCCCATTTGGTATTCTATGGAAAAGTGTGCCGAAAAAGCCAAATATTATATCGAAATTAGGTGTTCGTATAGAAATGTTAAGAGTTTCGTACAATTTCACTAGCAAGACAGCTAAATTAATCTAGTATACTCATCTAGTAAAGTAGCAGTCGAAAATAAAAGTGCCATCAGATTTTAACATGGATTTTGTTTTCCATTACTATGGTACCTACTGTATAGTGGTTTTTAGGTGCGTTAGTACTTGTATAAATACGTACCACCTATAATAGTTGTCTTCTGGTCTGTTCCTCTGTCTGTCTGTCCACATATAACAGCGTTAAAACTACCCAGATGAATGATGCGAAATTTAATATATATGATCGTTGCTGAATTTCGTCGATTCATTTCAAATTTTATGAAAATCAAATCAAAACTTAAAAATATATTAATAAATGTTTTTTCTTTCTATTAAATCCTTTCATACGTTATTAATTCAATGATATCCCATGATAGGTAATGATTTTAGGTTATCATGGTGATTACGTCCTATTTAATATGGAGTCATATTATTTCCGTATCACTGAATTTAAGATATATAATCGAAATAAATTTTGAATCCATGCATTTTTTAATACGAGTGCAACAGCTGTTGCAACAAGATCTGAATATTTATAAAACAAGTTATAGTACGAACACACCTCATTTGCCACCGCCCCCTGAATACTAGGCCTGAGCGCTGACAAAAAAATGGCGGCTGCCGAAGGCGGATTTTTTTCCGCGTGTGTACGGTCCCTTAAATATTCCTATCAATATTTTTTTTAAGTTTTTTCCGCTTCATTTTTCTGAGAATAAACAAGGTAGAGAAATCTTTTATAAAATACTGGTGTCTACATTTAAGGGACCGTACCTACGCTAAAAAAAATCCGCCTTCGGCAGCCGCCATTTTTGTGTCATTTTTGCGTGAGCGCTCAAGCCTAGTATTCAGGGTGCGGTGCATTTGCGACGTTTGACGTACTATTTCTGATTTGTTTAAATTAATACTAGTGCACAGAAGAAAGGTGAGAGAACAAATGAATAAATATCTAACACAGATCAGGGACAGTAAAAAAAAACCGATAGAAGTATTTAAACTTTTTACAATAAGCATTCCTTTCTGAAATGCTTCTTCGCATTCTTCATACACGATAATATGTTTTTGATATAGTTCATGTTAAACTTAATTATTCATAATGTGATATTAATTTTATTTGTTCGTCTATAATTTAATCAATCCCACATTTTATACTGCGATATATTCTTTGAATAAATTGCAGACGGTATATATTAAGTATTGTTTTTGTGTATTAAAAACAGCTATAGCTGTAACACATCGTGAGAAGAAAAAACAAAAGAAGTCCGAAATAGTACGTCAAACGTGGCAAATGAGGTGCGTTCGTACTATAACTAGTTTTATAAATATTCAGATCTTGGTACAATAGCTGTTGCACTCTTATGCAAAAAATCATGAATACAAAATTTATTACGATTATATATGTTAAACTCAGCATTATGGAAATAATAGGACTCCATCTCAAATAAGATGTAATCATCATGGCAACCTAGAATCATTACCTTCATGGGATATCATTGAATTAACTACGTATGATAGGATTTAATAGAACGAAGAAAACTTTTATTGATATCTTTTTAAGTTTTTATTCGATTTTAATAAAATTTCAAATAACTGCAACGTCTATATATATATATTAAGTTTCAAACCATTCTGTTGGATAGTGTTTGCGCTGTTATATGTGGACAGACAGACAGACGGGCGGACCAGATGACCTCCTAGGCTTTTCCAAGGCTGTAAAAAACTCATCAAGACGTTTTTCCGGTGTTCCAGAAAGTGTGAAAACATTTGTTCACATAGAAGTATTGTTTAACGCATTGCATGATACAGTATAACTTCAAAAATACGGCATCATCGGGCAAAGGTTATGCCGGATTTTTGAAGGAATGTCAAAAGTAATAACTAGGAATACCAAAAGTAGTACTATATACTTAATGGTGCCGTTAGATATAATTTTATTCATTATTAAGGGAAAATTATGTAGGAAAAAAAAGAAAATTAAATATAAAAATAAACTTACATTAATTGATAATTTCTTTGTTACAGGGAAAAAAATCTAATAAAGAGTGAAATTATTTCTTCTGGTGTAATTTCGGAAACATGAATGTCAATTTTATTTGCCTTAGTTTTTTTGTCCGTTCTTTAATGAGTTTTTCTTGTATTTTATACAAATGCAGAATATCTGTTTCGGAAATACAGTCTTGTTCTCTAAAGCGGATATAAATTATACACAGTCATATTTATGCATTTTTCTAGTGACACCTTTTCTTATGCCTGTTATTCATCCTCGTCTTTAGAGCTCTTACAACCGTTATCGGCGGTTCTATTTAGCACAGCATCAGAAAAGAGACTCCAAATTATTTTTGTATTAGTCTTCACGCCTTTGCTGTGCAACAGTGCAGTTCCCAGAAAATTTGTTCAGAAAATAATCGCTTCTGTCAAATGAAAAAAATGTCAAGATTATTTTTTTGCATTTTTACTTTCGATCTTGAAGTTTTTAATTCATAAACGATTGCTACTTTTCTTCTACCATTACTTGAAAGTGTGAAAAAAGCAAGGTAAAAAGATGGTTTTGATGCCGGATTTCTGAATACCGGATTTTTGAAGTGACACTGTACTTTCTTAATCAGCTACGGTGGAATAGACAGAGTGATCAAGTAGTTATAAACACTTAACCCAAGACCAAACAAATTTGTATTTTTGATTTGCACAAACTTTGAAAAAAAATTTTTTTTGAAAAGAAAAGGAATTACTGTAAATCCTTATATTTAATTGCATTTCAACAGCAGGTATCAAGTTAATCTCGTCGATTACTATTATTAACCATATTGAACGTTACAGTTTCTACTCGTATACCAAGACGGACAAAAATAAGCAAATAAGCAATATTTATTGCATTATACTGCCGCTCACATCCACACAGGCGGATGGAGTAATGTATAATTTGACTGATATATGTTACCTTCTTGGCGCTTCAAGCATTTTTGTGTCTTTATTTTATCTTTCTGATAAAGAACGCGAATTTTGTAATCGAGTCTTAGGATGCCAAACAGAAATGTGGCCAACACACAAAATGGCCCATGACAAACCTAAACACAGCCAAAGTCAGGACTGGTCTAATGAGCAGATCAAACCATAAAAAATTGGCTCAGTACTTAAATAGCTGATAACCAAATTGACAAATGAACTGAAAGGATTTCATTAGCTGTGTTCTTGAAGAATCGTGAATATTATTCTGAAATCAAATGAAGTCTATGCAAAGCCATGTTCGGTTTTCCCGCAAAAGTAAAAATGGTATTTTTTATTATTATTACATTGCAAAATGTGTTACATTCGATGGATAATAACTTTGAAAATGTTTACAAAAGATTTTGATTACGGAAATCATAGTCAAATCTTACCTAAGAGGAGATTACCTTAACTTGTACAGAATAACATATAGAAATACAAGAATTCATGAACATTAATTTAACTGCTTTCTACACCGTTGATTGAAGATAAAGTTATAAAGAATATTTAATTACCCTGGACCTCTAAGAAATCCTCTGCTCAGGTTGAAGAAGTCATCAAGCAGTTATAAAGAATAAAGATGAGTTAACCTAAACTTCAGTAGAGACGTCAGTTCCCCACCGAACCTACTATACAAGGTATCATTGTATTGTTTGTTCTTAAATAGCATCAGTTGTTCACACATGAATTTACAGAATTTTTTAAAAACGAAAACATTTTAAATATAAAGGACAATTCTTTGGTGATCCATTAGCAGGTAGTTAAAATAATTGTACTATACATGGTGCGGCAGGTATTTGAGAACACGCATTATAGGTGAAATACCACCCTGCACACCATGGTTAGAAATCCTTTTCTGTTACATGTAAAAATGTTAGAACCTAGATTAACTGAGGAAATGAAGAGGCATGCTGCCATTATCTCATTGGCTGAAGAACACTCCTATTTAGAGACTGCTGCATTCTTGAAACCCGCCCAGTCATTCGTCTTTAAAGTAAAGAGGGAACTGAAGGCTTGATGTGGCAACTGCTTCATACAGGTAACGACATTGCAGGCGATATGACATTATCAAGAAGCAGGAATTCGTCATTCGTGTCGATGAAAATCCTAGGAAGTTAATGAGGGCACTCGCAAGGGAGCTCCAAGTTGATGAGGTCAACATCCGATGGGCGATTCGTGCGGACTTTCGATAGAAGTCATACGTGATAAGGAAAGGACGGTTCTTGTCCGAGAAAGCCAGGGATAACCGCCTGACCAAAGTCAAATGTCTCCTTTATAATCTGAAACATGAAGAGGAGCCAGGTGTTGGTGTGGTTTATTACGGCCGATTATCTACACGAGATATATAGGTCCGAAAAGGGGTGTCCTCCATGGGGTATTTTTCTAAGGTAACCTAACCCGTATTTACGCAAGGATATCCAAGGATCGGAGAAAACCACGGAAAACTCCGAACGAGTAAACCGACGGGCGCGACTGGGTTAAGAAGAGCCAGGAATGCTGTTGTTTTCCTCAAAAACTTTGTCCAGGTCCAGGAAGTGAACCACAAAAAGATAGGTGGCTGTATATAATCCCCGAAGAGGTTCTAAACCTCATGCATAGAAAATTTCCAGACTCACTGATGATTCTGGGGAAGGGGGGATGAGCAACGAAGACGACCTGATGCCTCCACATGTCTTTCTTTAAGGTAACAGAGTCAACGTCGTTGTTTATACCGAAGTGCTAAAGCTCTGGATTACTTCTATTATACGTGGGAGGCCATACGTTTTTCAACAAGACTCTCTACTATCCCATACGGTCATAAAACCCAATAACGGATGGCCAAAATCTTCCAAGAACAGAACATGTCATCCTCAATTTGTTGCGCCACCTCAGCTCCCCAGATATTAACCGGAAGGGTTATTACGTATATGGCGTAATTAAAAGGGACTCCAATAGGCATCCACAACACTCTGCGGAGCTCAGGGCAGCCGTTTGTATTCCAATGGTAAATGTTCGTAACACACATCCAATTACTGCCTGAAGTTGATATCGACAGCATGTAGACGCTGTTATTCCGGCTGACATGAGTGCATGATGGCATCCATTGTGTATGTGGTTACGTGTACGGAACGTTACAAATATGAAAAATACTCCATCTCTTTATTAAGGTTTGAAAGCAGGCATTATTTTGTTCTCAAATACCTGCCGCGCTCTGTAACTGATGTTTTCAATGCGTATCATAATCTAGAATATATTAAATAGAGCACATGAATGTGAACTTCTTGAGCTCGACTCGCATTTCTACAGTAGGTGGGGGTAAAAATACGCACTTTCCATAAATTTTGATTTTTAATGAACGCTTTGGTCTAAACTTATGCAACCAAGGATTAAAATGTTAGATTAGAACCTTGGGCAAGTGCCACCATCAACCGACATTCTGTCAAATTATAATTCTGCGAGAAATTGCAATTTTCAAAAAAACATTGCTCTGCGTATCTTTGCCCCATCGGTTAGGGTAAAAGTACGCAGTGGTTGGGAAAAGAAACGCAGTGCGTATTTTTGCCCCATTACTTTGGGTTTTTGCCCCATTTCCAATAAAACGAATGCGTTATGCAAAAGCATTAGTAAATTTCACTAGTATTTATAGTTAAACTGAAAATTGCAAGTTAAACCATGAAAAACAAGTGGGTAAGTGTGATCATACATCGCACAAAGGGTTTCGTTTAATATTCCTTTCAAAACACTTTCTTTCAAATCGTCCAGTACATTTATCGCCATGGAATACCTTCTAAATTTTGGCAAACACATCCTAAACTATGTTAAAGTTTCAAACATATTCGCCTTGTTATATTTCCTAATTTTGTTCGCCCCCCCCCCCAAAAAAATGCTACGATATATCACATGACGGGTATCTGCCAAATTTAGAAAAGTGCCCCCCTTGGGGGGGAGTGGGCAGGTGGTCACCATGATTTTTGACGCTGCCTGATTTTAAAAATTTATGTTATGTTTTATAAGCCATATTAAAGTTTCAAACAGATCGTCCAGTTATATTTCCTAATTTTGTTTGCGCACCTCCCTCAACCCCCCCCCCTCCTCGAAATGCGACGCGCCCTTCTTCTTTATAATTTATTATCGTGTGTTATAAAGTATCTTAAAGTTTAAAACAGATTGAATTGTTAGATTTCCTACTTTAAATGAAATCGCGGTCTGTTAATTCCACATTCCACCACCAGGGAGCGCACTGTATTCTTAACAAAAGCGTATCTGAACGAAACTCCTTTACACAACCCATTAGTAGATATGTTACTCGAGGGGGTGGCGGTCTTCAGCAAGAATTTAAGATAATTGTTGAAATTACTATTCGGAAATAGTGGTAATTTAACTTTTGACATATTTATATTTAATAAGTATAAGTAGCATGTATCTGAGGACTCCATCAAAAAACGCACCTGAAACGGTATGAAACAAAAAAGAAATATTTTGCCCCTCCCCCTCTCCCCACCTTCCCGAAATTTCACGCGCCATTTTTTATAAACTTTTTCTAATGTGTTATAAACTATCGTAAAATTTCAAACAGATCGCCTTGTTATATTTCCTAATTTTAACAAAAATGTTAGTTCCACATTCCACCACCAGGGAGCGCACTCTATTCTTAACAAAACTGTATCGGAAGGAAACTCCGTTAAACAACCTATAAGTAGATATGTTACTCGAGGTGGTGGCGGTCTTAATAAGAAATTAAGATATTTGCTGAAATTACTATTAGGAAATAGTGGTAACTAAACTTTAGACAATTTTATATTAAATAAGTAGCATATATCTCAGGACTCCCACAAAAAGTCACCTAAATCTGGTCAGAAACGCTAATTTTTTAAATAGAAATCTAGCGCCTCCACCCCCCTCCCCGGAATTTCGCGTGTCATTCTTTCTTACCCTTTATCTTATGTGTTATAAAATATCTTAAAGTTTCAAACAGATCGACTTGTTAGACTTCCTAATTTGAACAAAATCGCGTTATGTTAGTTCCACATTCCACCACCAGGGAATGCACTCTATTCTTAACAAAAGCATATCTGAACGAAACTCCTTTACGCAATCTTTCCGTAGATAGATGGGTCGGGATGGTGGCGGTCTTAAACAAGAATTTGAAATATTTGCTGCGGTAACAAACGCTAAGATTTTAAAAATAATTCTAGTTTAACAAAAATGTTAGTTCCACATTCCACCACCAGGGAGCGCACTCTATTCTTAACAAAACTGTATCGGAAGGAAACCCCGTTAAAAAACCTATAAGTAGATATGTTACTCGAGGTGGTGGTGGTCTTAATAAGAAATTAAGATATTTGCTGAAATTACTATTAGGAAATAGTGGTAACTAAACTTTAGACAATTTTATATTACATAAGTAGCATATATCTCAGGACTCCCCCAAAAAGTCACCTAAAGCGGTCAGAAACGCTAATTTTTAAATAGAAATCTAGCGCCACCCCCCCCCCCCTCCCTGGAATTTCGCGTGTCATTCTTTCTTACACTTTATCTTATGTGTTATAAAATATCTTAAAGTTTCAAACAGATCGACTTGTTAGATTTCCTAATTTTAACAAAATCGCGTTATGTTAGTTCCATATTCCACCACCAGGGAATGCACTCTATTCTTAGCAAAAGCATATCTGAACGAAACTCCTTTACGCAATCTTTCCGTAGATAGATGGGTCGGGATGGTGGCGGTCTTAAACAAGAATTTAAAATATTTGCTGCGGTAACAAACGCTAAGATTTTAAAAATAATTCTAGCTCTCCCCACCCCCTCCTCGAAATATCACACTCCATTCTTTTTTACACTTTTTTTTATGTGTTATAAACTATCTTAAAGTTTCAAAGAGACTGAGTGGCGGTCTTAACCAATAATTCAAAATATTTCCTGAAATTACTATTAGAAAATAGTGGTATGAAGTAAACTTTCTGATGATGAATGAGTTATACTTATCTCATATCGCTGTTCAAAAAGCCCAGGCAAATTATTAGATTTCCTAATTTAAGTTAAGTCGTGGTTAAATAAGCGCGTCTCTTCATTTTAATCGACGCATTTGATAGGAATAAACCGATTAATTAAATAATAATTAATATTTCAGCTTGTAATTAAGATAGGACTTAGATATGGGTATCAATGAAATCAGCGAGAAATTTGACATCGGGATGCCAAAAAATTTAATCAAAAAATTTAATATTTAAAAAGTTAAAATTTCGTATTAAAATATGCTATTATGGAAAACCGCAGCGTCGTCATGTCTACCTGCTTTCCCGCCGAATTGAAATCTTTTTATTTCCTTGTCTTTCCAATTAAAGAAATAAAATTTTTATCGATCGATGTTTAGTGGATATTTTAACTTATACACATCGCAGAAATGTGAACTTTATACCAAATGAAAGTAGATTTTTTTCTGCGTCTGTCTATTCCATTTACAAATTTCTCGGACCAATATTTTCTGATATACGATTTCGCTTTAAAATCTCCACTTCATTTTTCGACTTAATTTCCTCCGTGGTAACCGTGCATTCGGCTGATTTTACTGGCAACCCTTAGGAGAAACACGGATGATTTCGAGAAAGTCTGTTTGAATTTGCGTTAAAAAGGTGGATTGGTTAATTTTAGAAGTTAATTAGCCCGTAATTCGGTTAATTACCAACTTTTTCAAAATTTTATGATTTGCTGTTTGATGTGAGGTGTTCAGCTATAAGTACCCAAAATTTCAAGTCTCTAACATGTATAGTTTCTGAGAACGGGCTCTGTGACGGACAGACGGACAGACAGACAGACAGAGGAGCGAGACGAATAGGGTTTCGTGAGATGAACGAAACCCTAAAAACGAAAAAAAACCAGCTGTCTGTGAGTTCGCAAATAGCAGATAACCTCTAACTACTGTGAAAAAATCGTTGCATAAATACTGTGAGCGATCTCAAAGACCCCTTAATCGTAGAATGAATAAAAGGGTTGACTGACTCATAAAATACTGTTTTTGCGCTAAACTTTATGTAAAGCATATTATAATAAAAATTTTCCTCATTATTTTAGCATTTTTAGCGATACTACTAAGTTTCCAAAAGAATCAAAATTAAACTAACATCAATAGTTAAATTTAAAATTACAAGTTAAACTATGAAAACTGAATATAGCAGCGGTCTGTGAGACCGTTAACAGGAGTTAAAAATTAAGACTTAAAACAAAATCGTTTTATGAAACAAGAATAGTGATTTTTAAAAGTAGGTAGCTAGATACCTACGTTCTATATTTAAAAAAAAAACTTAACTTGAAAAAGGAAAAGATAGTTAACTAGCTTATATTAGTTAAGTAGCTATTATATTTTATACAATACTAAATTATAAAAAATACAAATTTCTACAACGTAATTGTGGAAGGCTTTGCATCTAGCTAAAACGATAGGCAAAGCCCCGCATCTTAACCTTTAACTGATGTCACAGAAATTGTCACATAACTAGTGTGAAGCGGTCTGTGAGACCGCTCCATCGAAAGATGTATAAAAGACACAATTAATTCATAGGATGGTGTTTTTGTACTAAACTTTTTGTACAGGACTGTTATAATTAAAATTCACCTATTCAAAAGTCACTGGTTAGTACTAAAGTTCCAAACGGAACAAAATTTCGGTAGTGTGTGTAGTTAAACTGAAAACTGCAAGTTAAACTATAAAAATTGAAAAAAGCCGCGGTCTGAGAGACCGGTAACATTAGTTAAAGTTTAAACTTGCGCGTATATTTGCCCTATGACGGATGCGTACTTTTACCCCATTCTGCAGTATTTTACTTAACCGGCTACCTACAAGTTTAACCTTCAACTCATGTTACCGGTCTCTCAGACCGCGGCTTTTTTTCAATTTTTATAGTTTAACTTGCAATTTTCAGTTTAACTACAAACACTACCGAAATTTTGTTCCGTTTGGAACTTTAGTAATATCACTAGAGACTTTTGTTAAAACCCCCCTTTCTTTCTGTTTGACTTGGCGAAAATTAATCACCGCCAAGAATTATGGTAACCCTATTTTTTACTTTACTATTTTTCAGTTTGTTTAAAAAGGTAGATGTAATTTAAATTCTGAAGCGAGCGATCTCCGCTATATGAGATCTGAACCAGGACTGCCTGGTGATAATAAATATATTAATATTCAGTTCTTCGAGGTTTTAATTATTTGAGTGCTGATTTACTTCCAATGAGTAAAAATCGTTCTGTTGATTTATCATGAATATATAAAATTGTTCCGCATATCATTTATTTGAATTGACGTGAAATATTTTCTGATTCGAAGTTCTTTTTATTCGACTGTGTTCTGTGAAATCCCTCATGTTGGCGTCCGCGACAGGATGTCTGGACTGACGAATGAATATTATTTTCTTCTGATTCTGAAAGCTTGAGGTAAGCTATTTTTTTATTGTTGATTAATTGAAAGTAAATATGTCAACTACTGTTAATATTGATACTTTAAAAAAGAAAAGAACTGGATTACGTACACAAACTACAAAATTGTGTACAAAAATAAGCACAGCTCTTGAAGACGATTCACTGACATTAGAAAATAAGCTGGATTTATTAAACATTTGTAAGGACCAGTTAAATGACAAATATGAATTATTAAAAAAATTAAACTCTGATATCCAGGATATTATCGCCGATGACGATTTTGAGAAAGAAATCGAAAATTCCGAAACCTATAGTGAGAAAATAATCGAATCTCGTTATAAAATAACGAAGTTCTTAAATGAACATAACTCCCAAAATCAGAATAATACTTTTCAACATTTTATGAAAAATGAATCCGGTTCTCAAAACGGAAATTTAGAGCGATCTATGAAATTGCCGAAGCTCACTATAAATAAATGTTTTGGTGACAGCAGTTCCTGGTTAGAATTTTGGGGGCAATATTCTAATTCAATTGAGAATTGCAATTTAACTCCTATTGACAAATTTGTCTATTTGAAATCTCTTCTTGGAGGTAGTGCATATAACGCTGTTGCAGGATTTTCGCTTTCCGAGGAAAACTTTAAATCTGCAGTTGAATTATTAAAGACTCGCTACGGTCGTGACGACCTAGTCATCAACGCACATATGAATAAATTATTAAATTTAAGACAGGTAAAGAATGCATCTAATGTTAGAGAACTTCGGGAACTGTATGACAGTTGTGAGATACAAATTAGAAATTTAAATTCTCTCGGAGTTACAGCAGGAAGTTATGGTCATCTCCTATGCCCTATTTTATTAAAGTTGATACCTGCTGAAATGGCGTTAGATTTTAATCGTAAAAGAACCGATGGTAAAAAAATGGAAGTCGAAGAGCTTCTTTCTTTCATTAAAAACGAAGTTCAATCGCGAGAATCTACTATGGCACTCCAGAGCTCTGAAAATAGTTTTAGTGCTAAAAAAGAAAAGAATAAATACAATAACAGTTATAAACATTTTAGCAACTATAAACGCGACATTCCTTCAGCCTCTGCATTGGCTACTAACGTAAAAAAATGTTTGTTTATTTTGTGACAATGAACATGATTCAAAATTGTGTAAAGTGTGTACTATTCCTCAAAAACGGGATAAATTACGTATGCAAGGACGTTGTTTCACTTGTTTCAAGAAATTCCACGTCTCGGCTAAATGTAAATCGAATTTAGAGCCATGTAAATTTTGTAATGGAAATTTTCATCATTATTCGTTTTGTTTAAAAAAATCTCAACCGACAATTCCAAAAGAAATCGAATCAGCTGACACAATTATTAGTTCGATTTCTCATTGTAAAAATGAAAATGAAAATTCTTTTAAAGAGGTTATATTACAAACATCTTACGTAAATGTGGAATCTGATAAAAACTCTGAGCTTGCATTATGCTTATATGATTTGGGGAGTCAAAGGTCATTCGTCACAGAGCAATTAGTATCAAAATTAAATCCCCGAATTATTCGTCAAGAAAAACTTCAAATTTATTCTTTTGCAGCTGTTAAACCACAAATAAAAACATTTGATGTTGTGCAAGTAAAATTATGCCATGTTGAAAACAAATCGCGTTTCATATTTATCGAGGCTTTAGTCACAGATGTAATTTCAAACGTTAGGATTTCCCCCCCCCCCTTCTCTCCCGACAGATAAAAAATAAACTGGCACCTTTTAAATTAACAAATGCTGTTGCATCATCCCATTCTAATGTAAATGTTCTTATTGGAGCGGATTATTTTTATCAAATCTGTTACGATAGAGAAATAAAAAAAATTACTAAATCTCTCTTTTTATGTGATAGTTTATTTGGATATTCACTTTGTGGTTTTTATGAAGATGAAAAAAGAAAAAAATGGAAAGTGCTTCTGTTTTAAATCTGTGTGTTTCAACTCCAGTTGGGGAAGATTTGAATTTTTTATGGGAAATCGAATCTTTGGGTATTACGCAATCAAATGATAATATTTCTGATGCAGATAAGGAAATTGTGAATAACTTTGAGAATAACTTAAAATTCGTAAATAATAGATATGAAACGGGTTTATTGTGGAAGGATGACAAAAATAAAGTCGGGAATAATTTTAGAATAGCTAGAAGTCGCTTTGAGGAATTAAATCGTAAACTCGAGAAGGATAATGACATGTAAAAATTATAAAGATATTATATTAGAACAATTAACTGCTGGAATTGTAGAAGAATGTCCTGATAAAATAACTGAAAGTGGTTATTTTATGCCGCACAGGCCGGTTTTAAGAGATGATAAATTAACTACTAAGGAAAGAATGGTTTTCGATGCTTCTTCTAAAGAAAAACATTTAAATTCTCTAAATGATTGTTTATATCCAGGACCTAACCTTAACCCGAACATTCTTAATGTAATATTTAATTTCAGAAAATTTAATGTTGCATTTAGCGCTGACTTAGAGAAAGCGTTTTTGCAAATTGGGATAACAGAGGAAGATCGGGATTATTTAAAATTTTTGTGGCTTGGTGACGAAAAGGATGATTTAAATTTTTTGAGATTTACACGAGCTGCTTTTGTGGTAACTTGCAGTCCCTTTCTTTTGGCCGCAACGATTAAATCCCATATACGTAAATATGTTGATCATCCTGAAGTTGTTAAGATTTTGGACTCTTCTTTTTATGTAGATGATTTGATTACGGGGTCAAAATCTGACGAAGACGCTTATTATCTATCCTCAACAGCTTCGCATATTTTTAAAGAAGCTAGCATGAATTTACGAAAATTCAATACTAATTCTGTCAAACTTAGAAAATTATGGAAGGAAAATAAAGTATGTGACTCAGAAGAAAATTTGAATAATTCTTTAAAAATTTTGGGATTATTATGGGATACTACTTGGGATATTTTACGTTTTGACGTACAATCCTTTCCTGATGATTGGAAATTTAATTCATCGAAACGCGTTACTCTTAAAGCTATGTTAAAATTCTTTGATCCTATTGGATTTATTGCACCATTTTCTGTTCGTATGAAAAGTTTGCTACAGGAAACATGGAAGAGGGGTTTGGAATGGGATGAAAAATTCCCTGATGATTTAAAAATTGAATGGGAAAATTGGTGTGCAGAAATCGAACATTTACATAAATTTGAGGTACCCCGCAAATATTTTCCACAGGGTTTAGACTTTTCGGACCCAATCGAAATTCATATCTTTTCAGATGCTAGTCCTAAGGCTTATGGGGCCGTAGCTTATTTTCGATGTACCACAAGTGATAATAAAATTATGACTAGTCTTATTTGGGCAAAATGCCGAGTCGCCCCGATTAAATGTTTGACAATTCCTCGGCTTGAATTAATGGGGGCATTAATAGCTGCAAGAATGTCTAAATATCTGAAAAGTGCATTTAATTTTCAAAATTTGGAAATTCATATCTGGTCAGATTCTACAATTACGTTACATTGGATCAAGGGATCAGCCATGGATTGGAAGCCCTTTGTGGCTAATAGGGTTGTAGAAATACAATCTTTGACTGATCCTAGAATATGGAAATATATCCCGGGTAAGGATAATCCTAGTGATCTTCTTACTCGAGGCGAAAATTTACATAGCCTCATAGAAAATAAATTATGATATTACGGTCCTGAATGGTTGTCATTACCAAAGGACAGTTGGCCGAAACCTGAAAAGATAACTTTTAATGAAAATATTTTGAACGAAAGAAAATCAACAAATTTGAGTTCTGCTCAATTATCTTGTACAGTAGGTGTTGTACCTCCAGAGTCTTTGTTAAAATTAGAAAATTTTAGTTCTCTTTCCAAATTACTTAATATCACAGCCTGGATCTTGAGATTTATAAATAATATCAATAAATTGAAACCTAAAATTTCAGGTGAGCTCACAGCTCAAGAAATTGAAAAGGCAGAATTTTATTGGTTAAAACAAACCCAGTTGTCTGTCTTCAATCGTGAAATTGAGTTACTAAAAAAGGGAAAGCCCATCGATAAAGATTCAACCTTGTATAGTCTGAATCCAAAATTGGATGAGAATGATTTGTTAATTTTATCTGGAAGATTACAATTTTCAGAATTATCTCAAAGGGAAAAGCACCCTTTTATACTTCCATATGGGAGTGCTTACACCAAATTGTTAATTCGAAATGCCCATGAAAAGGTTTTCCATTATGGAATTGCAACAACTTTAGCTCACTTACGAGAAAATTATTTTATAATTAGAGGACGAAAAATGATAAAATCTGTACTGAAAAACTGTCTTATTTGCACAAAATTTAAAGCTTCTCCTGGGAAGCAAGAAATTGCACCATTACCTAGGGATCGTATTACTGAATCACCACCCTTCTATACCTGTGCTGTAGATTTTGCAGGACCTATTTATGTCAAAGCAAAAACTGGCCAAGAAAAGGCCTATATAGTTCTTTTCACGTGCGCAGTCACTAGAGCTGTGCACCTCGAATTATGTACCAATTTAACGACGGAAACTTTCCTTTTATCATTTAAAAGATTTATCTCTCGTAGAGGAATTTGTCGAACAATCTACAGTGATAATGCGAAAACATTTATCAAAGCTGATAATCTTCTTAGAGAAGTTTGGAGCCGAATATCGAAAGAGGAAGTTTTACGATATTTTAATAAAAATAGAATCATATGGAAATTCATTATTCCAAGAGCCAGTTGGTGGGGCGGTTTTTGGGAACGCATGGTACGTTCGGTGAAAACTCCTTTGAAGAAAGTTCCCGGAAGATCTTGTCTCTCATATGAAGAAATACAAACCACTTTAACTGAAATCGAAGCAATGATTAATGGTCGCCCTTTAACTTATGTTTATGAATAAAACAGTGAACCGCTTCCACTTACTCCTTCACATTTCCTGATCGGCAAGCGAATAAATTCTCTACCAGATTTTCATTGTGTTACTGAACCTAAATCGAATAAAATAACGTTAACAAAAATATTGAAATATCGAGAGCAAGTTTTAAACCATTTCTGGAAACGTTGGAGGCAGGAATATTTGCTAGAGCTGCGTTCTGCCAATTTTTCAGTTCCTGTCAAAGCTCCGCTTAAATTCGAAATTGGTGACGTTGTGTTAATTAATGAAGATAAAACTCCAAAGCACATGTGGAAATTCGGCAGAATTACAGAGCTCTTTTTAGGAAGAGATTCGAAAGTTAGGTCTTGTGCTATACAAACTGAATCTGGTGTAATAAAGAGACCACTTCAACTGCTACATAAACTTGAACTTGACATTATGGACTAACATTGAACATTTCACTTTTACGAACAATTTGTTTACATTTTCATTTTTTAACTTTTTCTAATCTAGTATTTTGTATATTTTAGTTTCAGTAGTTGTTCCTGTGAAAATAGAATTAATTGTATATCTCATTATTGTAAGTATGTTCTAACTTTTAATTGTCTTATTGATGTAATTTGAAATCTTTGATAAAAATTTAGTTTGAATGATGAACAATAGTAATTGTTCATCCGGGGGCAGTGTGTTAAAACCCCCCTTTCTTTCTGTTTGACTTGGCGAAAATTAATCACCGCCAAGAATTATGGTAACCCTATTTTTTACTTTACTATTTTTCAGTTTGTTTAAAAAGGTAGATGTAATTTAAATTCTGAAGCGAGCGATCTCCGCTATATGAGATCTGAACCAGGACTGCCTGGTGATAATAAATATATTAATATTCAGTTCTTCGAGGTTTTAATTATTTGAGTGCTGATTTACTTCCAATGAGTAAAAATCGTTCTGTTGATTTATCATGAATATATAAAATTGTTCCGCATATCATTTATTTGAATTGACGTGAAATATTTCTGATTCAAAGTTCTTTTATTCGACTGTGTTTTGTGAAATCCCTCAACTTTTGAATAGGGGAATTTTAATTATAACAGTCCTGTACAAAAAGTTTAGTACAAAAACACCACCCTATGAGTTAATCGCATCTTTTATTCATCTTTCGACGGAGCGGTTTCACAGACCGCTTCACACTAGTTATGTGACAATTTCTGTGACATCAGCTAAAGGTTAAACAAATGCGATCGAGGTACTCTATACGGCATTTAGAAGCTACAAAGCTTCCGTTCTCCACTGAATTTTTGGATTTTAAAAAATTCGAAGTATTGTCAGCCAAACAATAAAGAGAAATTTTAATAGTATTCGATCAAAATTCGAAAATTTAAACTTAACTTATTTTTTTAGCACTTTTACACCATTCTGCAGTATTTTGCTTAACCGGCTACGTACAAGTTTAGAAAAATGTGATCGAGGTAAACTTCACGACATTTATAAGTTAAAGAGTTTTCGTTCTCCACTGAATTTTTGGATTTGTAAAAATTCGATGTACTGACAGATAAACAATAAAGTGAAATTTTAAAAATATTCGATCAAAATTCGAAAATTTAAACTTAACTTATTTTCTTGGCACGGACTGCTACTTTTTTCACAAGGTTTGAACACACAACTACTACACTTGAGACCAAACTACCACCTAGCATTCATGATTGTAGAAATGTTTCTTCATATTAAATCAGCCAGTGCGTATCTTTGCCCTGTGCGTATCTTTACCCCCACCTACTCTATATAAAATTTGCTTAGAGGGCCATCTACATATTAAAACGAACCCAAACTTTGTTTTTTTCTATGGCAGTACACAATTCTGACAGAATAAATGAACTCTACACCCTTCAATTAGCCTAAAAACGAATTTTTATGCAATTCGTACCATAAGTTTCCGAGAAATTATACGAGGAATTTTTACGAATTTATACGAGGAGAAATTTAAAACGAAGGTATTTTAAGGGCTGTATCCAAACTGCAGTTCCGTACTCGATTGTTAACCGATAGAGCACCTTTCTTGATCAAGGCACCTTAAGCGCCACTCAAGGAGTCAATGAAGCCGGTTAGATTACAGTACAGCAGAATAAATTTCAAAATGTCTACTCACTTCCATCATAGACGGCCCCTTAAACCACCATTTTGCCGTTTTTTAAGCATACTTTGAAAACTAGTTGGAAGAAAAATGTGAAATTTTGTTTTTCCATAAAGCAGGACTTAATAAATCTAAATCCATCAGAAAAATTTTAGGTTGCAATTCATAATTTTTTCGAATATTAATTTCATAATTTATATCATAAAATTATAAAAATTGCAAATTCGGCGTATTTATGGTTGGGTATATTAGTATTATTGCTACAAAAAAATTAGCACATTAGGAGCATAATTTCAGGAGATATAAATAAAAATATGAAAATGTAATTTAACATTAGAAGCACTAAATTTTGAATGTTTATAATTCAAAAACTTATCATTCAAATGACTTGAAATTTGGTGTCTAGGCATAGTTTGAACCGAAGATTTGAAATAAATCGGGTATTGCTATTTAAAAAAATGAAGTTTGGAATCGTTTTAATATGTACATAATCCCTAAGAAAATTTTATATACATCATTTAAAAGTAGACTTTATTTCCAATCGTTCAGTACCAGTAACTTTCGTCTACGACGATTTGTTGAGGAGTTAGTAGGGGGTGTTTAATTTTTTTTCCCACGACTGCGTACAGGACTACTATAACTAAAATTAGTCTATTCGGAAATCTTTAAGCGTTAGTGCTGAACAACTTAAGAAATTAATACGCATAGTTAAACTAGAATAAATAGTAAATTCCACTAGTATCTATAGTAAAACTTAAAACTACAAGTTAGCAAAAAAAAATTGCAACAAAGAATGAATTTTTTTGTGCCTAGTTATACTTAAAATTATCGCAATTACCTTGAACCTAAATAAATTTGTATTTAAAACATTTTTATACTTTTAATACAAAGTTGTGTTTAGCTGATACAAAACTTAGAAAATTTCAACAGTGTAATCACCTAAAAAAAGTTTTTTTTTGAACAATAAAAGGAAATTTTGCTCAGTTTATGCAGACTAGCATGAAGCATATCTTTTGAAAATTTCATGAAAAAACATTTAGAAGTTTTTTGAGATATCCTGCGCGTTATGCCGAAAAACGTCGTTCGGAGAAAAATGACATCCAAATTTCGAAATGCCGCTTCAGCAATTGGGCGAGTATAATTCTAAAAGCCATAACTTCTGTTTTGATGGGAATTTCAGGTAAATAATTATATCAAAATCTTCAGAATGGATAGCCGTTTAACATCTAAAAAACTTAATATATCGAAAATTTTGAAGCTTTAAGAGTCCTGAGACCCCTTAACTGGAGTTAAGGGTTAGGACTTAAAATAAAAGCGTTTCATGAAACAAGAATATTGATTTTTAAATGTAGGTAGGTAGATACCTACGTTGTGTATTTAAAAAAACTCAACTAGAAACAAGAAAAGGTAGTTAACTAGTTTATATTATTTAAGTAGCGTTTATATTTTATACAATACTTATAAAAAATAAAACTTTCCACAACGAAATTATGGAAAGCTTTGCATCTATCTAAAACAATTGGGCAAAGCCCTGCATCTTAAACTTGTGCATACCTTTGCCCCAAGACGGATGTGTACTTTTACACCATTCTGCAGTATTTTGCTTAACCGGCTACGTACAAGTTTAGAAAAATGTGATCGAGGTAAACTTCACGACATTTATAAGTTAAAGAGTTTCCGTTCTCCACTGAATTTTTAGATTTGTAAAAATTTGAGGTACTGAAAGCTAAACAATAAAGTGAAATTTTAAAAATATTCGATGAAAATTCGAAAATTTAAACTTAACTTATTTTCTTGGCACGGAGTGCTACTTTTTTTGCAAGGCTTGAACGCACAACTACTACACTTGAAACCTAACTGCCACCCAGCGGTCATGATTGTAGAAATGCTGCTTCATATTAAATCAGCCAGTGCGCATCTTTGCCCCGTGCGTATCTTTACCCCCACTTACTCCATATACGATGGTAGTCTAGCTGAAGAACTTCACATCCACATGTGCTATCAAATATATTCTATATTATGATACGCATTTAAAAGATTAATTATTGAACAATTATTTTAACTACTTTCTAATGGAACACCAAAAAATTGTTCTTTATATTTAAAATGTTTCCGTTTTTAAAAAAACTCTCCATAAAAATGAAAGCGAAAAATTAATATTATTATATAATTTTATATGCAGGGTGCTTCATAAGTTCGTGCAAACTTAAAACAATTACAATAAAAGAAGTAATGCTTCGAAAAAATTTCGGTTTCGCGAATATGATCAGAGGGACATTGGAATTTTTTTCCATGCAAAAAAAAAAAAGAACGATTCTAAAAGTTACCGAAAGAGGGCGCTCACCAGTCATACTGAGACGTTTTATGTAAATCCCGCAAACACAAACAGACAATGATAAAAATCGCAATAACATGATACTGTGAATTTATTTTAAAGTAAAAGATGTTAAACATGACCACCACCACCAGGTTTTAGGCAAGTGAAGCACTTTTGTGTGACCACGTTGTGCCTGCATTGCAGGAAAGACAAGCGTTACCTGTTGTCACTTTCATGCAGTATGGTGCCCAGCCCCACTTTGCACGTGAAGTCAAGACGTTCCCGTTTGACACTTTCACTGAAGACTGAGTTATAAGTCGAGGTTATAAGTTTGAGTGACCCTCACGATCTCCAGACTTGACCCCGGCAGATTTTTAGTTGTGGGGGATACTTAGAGTCTCGTGTGAACAGGGGTTCCCCAGCCAATTTGGTGGAAGTGGAAGATGCCATTCGACGGACCGTTGGTAGCATCGATGCCGACATGCTACACTCAGCTGCAATAGGCGCATTGATATGCCTTACTTGCCTAATACCTGGTGGTGGTGGTCATGTTGAACATTTTTTATTTTAAAATAAATTCACAGTATCATGTTATTGTGATTTGTTTCATTTTCTGCTTGTGTTTGCCTGATTTGCATAAAACGTCTCAGCATGATGTATGAGCGCCCTCTTTTGGCTATTTTGGGAATCTTTTTTTTATACATGGAAAAAAAATTCCAATGCCCCTCTGATCATATTCGTGCAAAACGAAAAAATTTTCTGAGCATTACTTCTTTTATTATGTTTTTTTTTTTAAGTTTTCACAAAGTTATGACATACCCTGTATTCAAATAGTTTTATTTTTCTGTACTATTTCCTATTCATACATGCGTATGTACACTTTCTGTTGTAATATTTATAAGTGTAAGCAAATTTGCTAATTTACATCATAAAATTGATACACTACATGTTGAATACATATGTCTGATTACATTCAGTATACAGATTCTAACGATGCTGTATTTTAATTTATGACCAGTATTTTAAACTAATTCGATAACAAGGATTGCATCAAAAATAACTTAATAAATTAAATAAAATCATCCCTTGAATATTCGTTTGCCAGTAGATGAATTTGAGTATGGGATTAGCATCTGTGCATAATCAAGCCGCATCCCTTGCTAGGTTTCAGTTTGAAATGAATGTTAGTTAAATTAACGAGAGAAAACTCAATTAAATTCTACGGTAATGAATAGCTGTGATAATTGAAAATCATGCTTCGTTCAGCAAAGGAAGATGAAATATCATATACCTTCACTAGAGCAATGTAAACTGAAAGAAAATAAACAAACAATTCAATCGCATTCTTCTAATTGGTTTCGAAAATAAATTTAAATTACTTTGCAGTTTTATCCAATTATGTAATTTTTCGATAAAAGTGGAGTTTCATTGATTAAATTAAATTATATCATACTACCAAACCCCGCGGCTTTGCTCGCGTAATAGTTGAAATATGCCAAGTGATATTTGCATGGCTATTTTTTATTAGAAGAACACTTTTTGAAATAATTCAAAAATTACAAATTAAGCCACAGTTTGACTAAACTTCATTATAAAAGTGCAATAGACAGAAATGAGATTTTAATTAATAAGGAGAACTAAAACTAATTCCAATCTATTCATATAAAATCCAAGTTACTGTGTGTTCCTCACAATTCCGGTTGGACCGCCTCAATCATCGCGGCCATATTAGGGTTCCTATGGAGAAATCGGTATGAGCTGTAACAATGAGTAATTGTTGAAAAGTACTAATAGCAGCCACAATAGGTTACCACAATAGAGCCAAATGTTCACCAACTTGGCAAGATATCGCGAATTTGTAATATAAAATCCAAGTTACTGTGTGTTCCTCACAATTCCGGTTGGACCGCCTCAATCATCGCGGCCATATTAGGGTTCCTATGGAGAAATCGGTATGAGCTGTAACAATGAGTAATTGTTGAAAAGTACTAATAGCAGCCACAATAGGTTACCACAATAGAGCCAAATGTTCACCAACTTGGCAAGATATCGCGAATTTGGGCGATATTTCGACAAATTTGGCGACAAAATGAAGTTGCCATATAAGACGCCAACTTGGCGATATTTGGCTAATTTGCCGAAATTCCCATTGAAACCAATTTTTCATAATCGAGATCACCGAAATTTAAACTCCGTGCATTTAAGGTTTTTTTTTTTCAAAATCTATGGGTCAGAATTTAAAGTGTAATGTACGAAAATGTACGTCTTTACATTTTCAATACAATGCTGCTAATAAAATAATCGCCACTTGAAGGCGCTGTACTAACTGAGCTCATAACTGCCCAATTTTAGTGTGCTTTACGTAGCCGAAAGCAAAAATTAAATTCTCGGTACTTTTCTAGTATAGGGGTCTTGGTGAAATAGAGAAAACTTTATATATCTTGATATCTCATTTTCCGTATTTTTTGACGGGCTACCTTTCTAGTTAACCCGGGAGAACTCGCTGCATGAGATTTTCTCTCACAGTCGTACTTTTTTAAGACTCCTATTTAAATCATTTTTCATTTTAATTAAAATTTCAAAATGTTTTTCAATTATTTTACCTATTTTGTGAATAAAAGTACTAAGCCAACCAAAAAAAGTTGATATTATATGAATGTAAAGTAAAAGAAAAGCAATTGGGCATTCTCACTAGCGAGTTCTCCCATGTCAAATGATAATTTAGAAAGTATTTTGAGACTTTTATGCTCATTTCATACGCTCATTTCAGAATTCATTTGAAGTTTTGAATTTTTTAGAAATCATCTTAACACATTTACATCTTAAAATTAACCATCATGTCAAATTCCAAGTTTCTTATCTAACAGTCTACCACCTCTCTGGTGTTAGTGGCACCAACATAAAATACAGAAACAGAGTTGAAATAGAATGTCTCGAAAAATGTTGAAACAGAGACTGTCAGCGTTAATTTGCCAACATTAACCTTGAAATCGATTGGTATTTCCTAATATTTTATAGAAAATGGCATTTAGATGTTTTTAAAGGCATTCTTGTTATTCCTGCCAACCAGGTGGTAGTGACACCGGCATAAAATATATCCCGTATAGGATTAGGGACTATCACTCTTGATTCTTAACCAATAACTTCTGTAATCGGTTTAATATTTCCTGAGATTCCATAGAAATCCTAATTTAGGAATCTTTTAGATTGCTTTTCGATCCTTCCCTTCGCTTCACCCCTTTTTAATTTAGAATTTATTTTCGACTGTTCTTAGAGGACATTTATATTTTATAAGTAACTACCGTGCTATATTTAAAGTTTCTAACCTCTTCAGTACCGCAAAAATCGTAATTTAGAAAGTTTTTTGCTCCTGCAACCCTCGACATAAAATATAGCTTGTGTTTGAGCAGGTTATATCGCCATCAATTTGCAACCATTATATTTGAAATCGGTTTCGTAATTTCATACGATTGCATAAAAATCGTAATTTAGATATCTTATAGAACGCTTTTCGCTCAATTTATCCTTTTAAATTTGAAATTTTCTTTCGACAATTCTTAGAAAGCATTTGCATTTTTGAAGTGATTACCATTCCAAATTTAAAATGTTAGACACCCTCAGTAACACAAAAACGCAATTTAGAAACTTTTATGCTCCTGGTATGTGGTAGTGACAACAACGCAAAATATAGGCTATGTTGGAACGGGAACTGTCACCCTCAATTTGAAACCATTATTTCTGAAATTGTTTATATTTCCTGACATTGCGTAGAAATAGCTATTTAGAACGTTTTTTAAACGTTTTTAGAACGCTTTTAGTTCATTTTCACCCCTTTTAAATTTCACATTTTTAAGGAACTCTTCTCAGAGGGTATTTACATCTCATAAGTAATTATCATGCCAAATTTCAAGTTGCTAGCCCCTTCAGTATCACAAAAGTCACAATTTAGAAAGTTTTTTAAAATGCAAGGTCTATCATCATCAATTTCCAACCATTACTTTTGAAATCGGTTGTGTACTTTCTGAGATTGCATAGAAATCGCAATTTAGAACGATTTTTAGAACGTTTTTCGCTCATTTTCACCCTTTTTAAATTTCGAATTTTTTAAAAAATGTTCTTAGAGATCATTTATATCTTATAAGTAACTACCATTCCAAATTCCATGTATCTGGGCCCTTCAGCAACACAAAAATCGCAATTTCGAACGTTTTTTGCTCCTGCATCCCCTTTAGGGGTAGTGGTACCGACATAAAATGTAGCCTATTTTGGAGCAAGGGTTGTCACCATCATTTTGACACCATTATATCGGTTTAGTACTTCCTGAAATTGCGTAAAAATTGCCATTTAGAACTTTTTTTAGAACGCTTTTCGTGCATTTTCACCATTTTTTAATTTCGAATTTTTTAAGAAATGTCCTTAGAGATCATTAGTATCTTATGAGTAACTACAATTCCTAATTTCATGTTTCTAGGCCCTTCAGCAACACAAAAATTGCATTTTTAGAACGTTTTTTGCTCCTGCACCCCCTTTTGGCTAGTGGCACGGACATAAGATATGGCCTATGTTCTAAGTTGGACTAACACCATCATTTTGATACCATTACTTTTGGAATCGGTTCGGTAGTTCTAGAGCTTACCTCCTACAAATAAACAATTTTACCTCTTTAGAATATTAGTATAGATTAACCTTTAACTGATATCACAAAAATAGTCACATGACTAGTGTGAAGCGGTCTGTGAGACCGCTACATCGAAAGTTGAATAAAAGCCGCGATTAACTCATAGGATGTTTTTTTGTACTAAACTTTTTGTACAGGAGTGTTACAATTAAAATTCATCTATTCAAAAGTCTCTGGTGTTAGTATTAAAGTTCCAAACGAAACAAAATTTCAGCAATGTTTGTAGATAAACTGAAATTTGCAAGTTAAACTATGAAAATTGAAAAAAATCCCTGCCGGCTCGGGCCTACAGGCGGAGGTAGATTTCGAAGTTAAGTACTAAATTCACCAACAAAACTTAAATCAAGATTAGAGATAATCCCAGTCCCTTCACTAAGAATGAGCTCTAGAGAGCTAAACATTTTGTGAAAATTCTAATATACACGAATACATACACGTATGTATATGGAATGGGTTTAAAAAATAGCTAAAACAAATTCAGAGAACCTCAGAGTGTTAAAATAAGTTAATATTTCCATTTTCGGGTTTTCATCGTGGTTTAATACGTTTCTTCAAACTCACATGACGTTACATATTCACCTGTTGAGGTCCGTTTTATTTCCAATTTGATGTAATACATATTTTTTTTTAATTCGTCAAACTATTTATTTCATTTTGATTTTTCATGCGGAAATCTTGCTCTAGAAAACTTATGACGTGATATTCAATTTGTTTCAGTTATTCAAACTCTCACATGACGTTACATATTCACCTGCTGATGTTCCGTTTTATTTGCAATTTGATGCAATATTTTTTTTCTTTAATTCGTCAAACTATTTATTTCATTTTGAGTTTTCATACGGAAATCTTGCCCTAGAAAACTTATGACGTAATATTCAATTTGTTTCAGTTATTCAAACTCTCACATGACGTTACATATTCACCTGCTGATGTTCCGTTTTATTTGCAATTTGATGCAATATTTTTTTTCTTTAATTCGTCAAACTATTTATTTCATTTTGAGTTTTCATACGGAAATCTTGCCCTAGAAAACTTATGACGTAATATTCAATCTTTTTCAATTATTCAAACTATTTATTTAGTTTAATTTTTCACGTGAAACCTTGCAATAGAAAAGCAATTGTTGTGGTGAGAATTTTATTGCTTTTTTAGGTGCGTTCGTAATTATATAAATACGTAGCACCTATAGTCGTCGTTCAGTCCGTCCGCCCGTCTGTCCGTCCGTCTGTCCGTCCGTCCGTCTGTCCGCATGTAACAGAGCAAAAACTACCCAACCGAATGGTCTGAAATTTCAAATATATGATTGTTGCAAAATTTCGTCGAGCCATTTCAAATTTTATGAAAATCGGATGTATAGTTTAATTACAGGGACAGTCAAAAGTTTTTCTTTACATTACGGCCAATGGGAAAAATTATTGCAAGTGCATTTTAATGATATTACAGCCTTCCGAATGATCTGAAATTTTAAAGATATAACTGTTGCAAAATTTTGTCGAGCCCTTTCATATTTTATGAAAATCGGATGTATAGTTTAATTACAGGGACAGTCAAAAGTTTTTCTTTACATTACGGCCAATGGGAAAAATTATTGCAAGTGCATTTTAATGATATTACAGCCTTCCGAATGATCTGAAATTTTAAAGATATAACTGTTGCAAAATTTTGTCGAGCCCTTTCAAATTTTAGGAAAATCGGATGTATAGTTTAATTACAGGGACAGTCAAAAGTTTTTCCTTACATTACGGCCAATGGGAAAAATTATTGCAAGTGCATTTTAATGATATTAGAGCCTTCCGAATGATCTGAAATTTTAAAGATATAACTGTTGCAAAATTTTGTCGAGCCCTTTCAAATTTTAGGAAAATCGGATGTATAGTTTAATTACAGGGACAGTCAAAAGTTTTTCCTTACATTACGGCCAATGGGAAAAATTATTGCAAGTGCATTTTAATGATATTAGAGCCTTCCGAATGATCTGAAATTTTAAAGATATAACTGTTGCAAAATTTTGTAGAGCCCTTTCAAATTTTAGGAAAATCGGATGTATAGTTTAATTACAGGGACAGTCAAAAGTTTTTCTTTACATTGCGGCCAATGGGAAAAATTATTGCAAGTGCATTTTAATGATATTACAGCCTTCCGAATGAT
The DNA here is from genome assembly GCA_963932465.1 of Maratus speciosus. NCBI lineage: Eukaryota > Metazoa > Arthropoda > Arachnida > Araneae > Salticidae > Maratus > Maratus speciosus. The sequence continues at coordinate 270,976,405 of OZ010795.1, forward strand.
CTGAAATTTTAAAGATATAACTGTTGCAAAATTTTGTCGAGCCCTTTCAAATTTTAGAAAAATCGGGTGTATAGTTTAATTACAGAGACAGTCAAAAGTTTTTCTTTACATTACGGCCAATGGGAAAAATTATTGCAAGTGCATTTTAATGATTACAGCCTTCCGAATGATCTGAAATTTTAAAGATATAACTGTTGCAAAATTTTGTCGAGCCCTTTCAAATTTTAGAAAAATCGGGTGTATAGTTTAATTACAGGGACAGTCAAAAGTTTTTCTTTACATTACGGCCAATGGGAAAATTATTGCAAGTGGATTTTAATGATATTAGAGCCTTCCGAATGATCTGAAATTTTAAAGATATAATTGTTGCAAAATTGTGTTGAGCTATTTCAAATTTTAGGAAAATCGGATGTATAGTTTAATTACAGGGACAGTCAAAAGTGTTCCGTTACATTACGGGGAATGGGAAAAAAATATTGGAAGTGCATTTTAATGATGTATCAGACTATGCGCTTTATGAAGTTCAAAAAATTATACATTTAGTACAATATGGGGTGCAAAAAATAATTATAAAACTAGTTATAGTACGAACGCACCTCATTTGCCACGTTTGACGAGCAATTTCCAACTTGTTTTTAATTGTTGGCAACTGCTATAACGAAAAATATTTATTTTTTCCATTCATTGTTGTGTAAGAGCTTGTTTTATCAGAATCATGTTAAGGCAGTATTCAAAATTTTGAACCCTCCCCATTTCCATTCCCTTGGGTCGATTTTGCCCATTTTCAATTCCCGCCGAGATATTAGCCATCTCAAAGTTGTTGGCGAGTTTGAAGACGATCCGTGCATAATTGCGACATTTATCGTGCGGACAAAATTTAGTACATACATACATACATATATATATATCTATATATATATATATATAAACTTTTTAGGTGGGGGTGGTTTTGGGTTCCTGGGTTCCTATAATGAAAAGTTATGAAGGAATTTTTCAAAAGTCGCACCATGGTAACGACTGCAATAGGTAGTATTTCTTACGAAATCTACCTAAAAGCACCGGTCTGTGAGACCAGTAACATCAGTTAAAGGTTAATCGTTATTAAAACCTCACAGGGGCAAATGAAAAGTATTTAATCCCTTTACTTTTATGTTATTTACATTAGTGTGCATAATAATCTATTCTATTCCAGAATAAATTTAAAAATTCATGTTTATTTTTATTACAAACCAGCAAAACCGCACGGCGGCGTTTCCCGGGATTACTTTGAAGCTTTTTCAATGTGAAAAGTTTAATTAATATGCCTTAAAAACAAAAAGAAACCAAATAAAATAAAAGAATATTTGATTGAAATATAAAAAACTAGCAAAACCCGCGACTCTTCTAGTGTAATAGTTGAAATATGCCAAGTGATATTTGTATGTCTAAATTTTATTAGATTAAATTATACTATTAGAAATAAGGTTAACACACCGGTAGTGAGCAACTTAAGAACGTTTATCTAGTTATTATTAAAGTATATATAAATTCTAAATGACATATATATTTTTAACCTAGTCCTAACCTTCATGTATCGGAATACACATTCAAACTTTCAAAATATATTATTTGGAAAAAATGAAAAATAATAACAGTTACCTTCCTCGATGCTCCAGTAGTGAGCATAGTAAATTTTTGATGCACCAGTAGTGGGCCCCCCAGAAGTGGGCCACTACAGTTTTGAGTTTAGTGTAAAAATACTGAAGTTATACTTTCTTTTACAGTTCTAGAATTGAATATACACAATAATGAAATCATACATAGAAGTATAGATGATTACGTAAAATAATCTCACTAGTAAATCTGAAGATCAGGGGCCTCAAGTTCAGTTCTGTAAATCAATTTTAATTTTATCTCACTTTAGATAAAAGCTAATGTTCTACAAGCTGCAAAGTAATTTTTTTAGATTATATACAGTCCTTTATGTCCTTAAATGTGATTATATGATGTATGTGATTATATGTCCTTTCTTATCGTTAAAAAATAGCTAATTCCCAAGAAGCTAGATTTAGAGGTATAATTTTAATTGCTGAACTATTTCATATGTTTTTCATCATGTGAAAATCCATTTCCATCAAAATAGTTGCATTTTCCTAATGTTACGAAATTTAATTTTTGTACAGTTCTTGTGATCTATAAGTTATATTTAGAAAATCTGCTTATATTTTTTCCCTTGTTAAACAGTAAATATTCCCATATTCTGTGATCAAGACTTTCTGAATTGTGCTATAATGAATTGAATGAATTTTCAGCGATTTCTGACATTAAAAATGCATTTTATGCGTTTTGTACCAGAATGATACAAATAGTAGAAAAAAATCATCCGGATCTTGAAGGCTCGCTTCGTTTGACCAATGTACATTTTGTTGCATTCGCAAGATATCCTGTAAATACCCCAATTTGAAAAACTATCAATTGGATGTTTCAGATTTGTGAATTGAATTTTGTTAAAAGGAGTATAAACTACCTTAAAGTCAAATTTTAACAAGATTTTAGAAATTTGATGGCTTCTGTTTCATTGGCTAACGGGGATTTACATTACACGTCTACGGAGTCTTCCCTTCTTTACGCTAGACGTTTTTGCCTTGACCACGTGATCATAATGTAAATGGAATATCCTCCATTAAGACGATCTTTATTTGTATTTATTGGTGACAAAGTAAAAACCATTCATACTCTGGGTATGCGCGCGTTCTCCCGGGTTAAAGAAAAACGGATGGCGAAAGAAATGTATGATTTGTAGCATTCTGCTTAGGTAACCAGTAGGACTGGGCTATATAGAAATTTCTTAAATCGATTTATAATCCATATAACATCACGATCCAGCACTAAACTGCGATTTAACAGATTTTACCCTTTAGAATATGTAAGCCTATTTTTTAATTTTTAGTAACAAAATACGATCTTTTTGCAACCCCCTCCTGTATTATTTAGTATATTTAGCTGAAATTTTTTTCAAATACCTTGTAAAAGAGGTAATATTTTACATATAAAAAATTTTTGAAGCCCCCCAAACACTCATTTTTTTTTCCATTTTAAAAATTAGTGACTAATTTTAATACATTTTATAAACTCCTTCTTTAAGAAATATTAAAAAAGAAAAAAAAATTTTTTTTTTTGGTCTGACATGTTATGGCCGCTATAATCTAAATTATTCAATGTTAAGAGGGGAAACTTCTCCTAGTTTATTCAAATAGCAACTCATTGCTAATAAGACACACACTCTTTTCTTTTTTACAGACACAAAATTAAAAATTTATTGGGGTAAAAACGAACCAGATTCAATGAATTGAGTGATGAATTTAACTGTGTATTCACCATGAAAAAGTGTAAAAAAAAGAAGAAGTAGGAATAAAGGAGAAATAAGGTGCTTTTTATTTCCTTTTAATTTTTAGATTATAATAAAATTTGTTTAACATAAATGCTGACATTCGCATAGTGGATGGAGAAGGATTGTGTAAGCCTCGGAGCACATTTCTAAAATTGCTGATTTTTTTCGCGAGTGTTGGCACCCTGTAAGCTTAGTAATAAAATAAAATCTTAAAATATATTTCTTTTTAATGATAACAAAATGTCAAAAAAGCAGAAAATCGTAGATCTGCAGAAAAATCTAATGAATGTCTCCTCCACCACTCCTCAATTCTGCTGAAAAATCAAGTTATTTGACTCATTACAGAACTCTTTTTAATAAATTACAAAATAATAATAAATTAAAACTAAAATATTCCAATGCTACCAAAACATATGAAAATTAATTTTTCATCAAAATAATGCATAAAAATATAAGCTAAAAATGGATGAATTTGGATTTTAACCTCAAGACTTTCTTTTTAGACATAAATAGTGAATCAATTTCAGCAAGATACTTAATCCACGTGGCTGGCATTGAAATTGGATGTCAAATCCGATGCATGACTGTTTTAAAATATTTTAATTGCAGAATAATAGAAAATAAATAATATATATTAAAATATTACCCAAACATATGAAAAATAAATTTTTCATTAAAATAATGCATAAAAATAATAACTGAAATTCGATGAATTTAGATTTTAAATATGACAAAAATACTCAACTTCAGAGAAAAAAATCTTATTTGAAAAATAAAAGTTATTTCATGCGGAATACGGCCAAATCGAAATACACGAAACAATGCAGTTCTGAATGCAGTGCTGTATTCCACTATCGAAGAATTTGTTGTTTCCATGGCAACAAGGCATTCGATTGAAATCATATCGAATGAGTTCAGAATAGTGGCAAATGAGCAAGATTGTACTGGTGAATAAGACCCACTTCATAGCCTTAATCTCCTTCCTGCATCAATGCTGAGTGAAATCAGTTTCGGCCTCGACTGAACGCCAATTGCTTCCAGCGCCATCTATTGCTTGAAATTCGAACTAAATTCAAGAATCACAGTAAAAAGCTCCTGACATCATACATAACACTCCTGCAAAAAAATTTTAATATCTGTCACCGTTTGCAAGTTATTGAAGTTAAAATCCTCGGTCATTTTTGGGACACCCGGTATGAAGCTTCTTACATTTTTTTTAATGGAAGATACTTAAAAGGATACAGAAGTGTGGTTTGGACTAAAAGTTTTGTCAGAATGTGAGGTTATTTTTTAACAACAAAAATATTCGAAGTTCAAAATGTCACCGATAGTTAACGCTAACACAATGGAGGATATTCCATCTACGTTTTCTTCACGTGGTCAAGGTAAAAACTTCTAGCGTAAAGAAGGGAAGGCTCCATAGACGTGTAATGTAAATCCCTGCTAGCCAATGAAACAGTTCATGAGGCAAAGCAGTAGTATCTTCCCTTCTTATCAGTTAGAAGTTCCTTGGGTAAATTATCACGTGACTTTTTTCAGCCTCGAATCCATATTTGGAATATCCTCCATTGCATCTTCCAGAAGAGCAGAAATGTGGATGGTTATAAAAGTACTGGCTATTCCGTAGGTCTTTTATTCGACTGAGTCATCAATTGTGGAAGTTCAGATTAAGTTATTGCGCATAGGAGATAATTTTTTTGTCTTTAGATGTTTCTGTGATCGAAGTTTTTGAAAAGGATTCATTGCAAATCGCTATTCCGTAGCATTATTTGTTCCTTTTTTTTTAAGGAATTTTGAAAATCCATACAGCCTTTCTACCAAGCATTTATTTTAAGTACAGCCGCAATCAGTAAGGAACTATTTCCATAATTTATTATACGAATGTATCTATTTCAGATTTGTTTCACTATTGATACACTTGCCATTTCATCAATTAACCACAAATTTCGCAGTCATGTTCTAGCGTTAATAAAAGAATTCTAAGAGAGCATGCATTAAAACTTCACGTTTCAATCATTAACTAGTAGCATTAGGCACGTAATGTCACTTCAAGTTCGATAATTTGACTACTAATGGCTAAACCTTGAAAGTTAGTGCCACAAGCCATCAAAAACAGCCTGTGATTTTAAATGTTAATACAATATATGGACATGATTTATATGTATAAAAAATTGAATTTATAACTTTGCTACCAGTTTTATCATTTTAATACTCCTACGGGTAAAAGTGCACGACAGATTTGTTTCGTGTGATGCTGATTTCAAATTCATTTCTGTTCAAAGCGTATTTTACTTATTTATTTTTTGACAACTCAAAAAAAGAAATCGTATACATAATGTGTAAAATCTGTAATGGAAATATCGATATTATTAGTAATAATTAATATTCACGAAAAAAAAGAAGTATAATAATATTTTTGCTTATTTAAATTTTATAATTAAATGTAAAAAAATAAATCTAAAAATTTTCGGGTGAAATTAATCAAGCAATATTCAAAAAGATTAGATAAGTAATGTCCTGGTAAAAATTCCATAAACATCTTATTACTACCAAAGTGAAATGGGTCATTAAAAAAACAAAGACATTTTTTAGAACATTTCATTATTTTTTGATAGAATACATTTTTAATGCTTTAAAACAATTACATAATAGAATGCATTAAAATATTTATTTGAAAAGATTGCTGATTTGTGATTTTTTTTTGTTACTTTCTTGTATCTTTAGAAAACGAAAGTAGTGTATTCGTCAAAAATTTCGATTTCCGGTTTTCGACGAATTTTTACGTCTGAGAAGATCGTGAACACAATTTGACTGTTTTTTGAAAGTGTCTGTTTGTGCGTGTGTCCGCCTGTAGGTGACAAAAAGTTTGTGTTCGCTCGATCTCGATAACTAATGCACGGAAATTCATAAAAGTTTAGATTCAGTTAGACCTCGATAGTTTGGATTTCATTATAAAAATTTAAGTTTTTTCCCTCGAAAACTTAGCCATGGTATATTTGGCTCGCATTAACTTTCGAGTTGATTGCAAAAATTGAAGTTGTTTCCCCTTCAAACACTGAGACATTCTTTATTTGACCAGATTTAATTTTCAAAAGCATTATTTTTTAGTTTTACATTTAATATGAAAAATTCTGATTTAATTTCAAAGCAGACGTAGCAAACTTGAACATTCGTTTCTGTAACTTTTCTTTTAGTTTAATGTGGCGTACGTTCTTCCTCCTTTTTTTCCCTTTTTAACAATGGTATCTAAACTTAAAGAAAGTCAATTACAGTGAAATATATAATTTAATGCTTAGATTTCGAGAACGATAGTTGAATCGAACGTAAGAACATCGCCAAGAAGCTTGTCTCCAAAGTAAAAAGAGGCTAGTAGAAAAAAATATATTATATTTTCTATTCTGTAACGTAGAAAATATTATTTTCACCGTTGATCTCAATCTTTTCGAAATCTATGTTTTTATAAAAATAGAAGCTTCCCTTTTAACCCTTTATGCCCCGGCGGTACTTTAAAGTACAGTACAGCCCCGATTATCCGTGGAATTGGGTGGCAAGGGCACCGCGGATAACAAAAATCGCGGATAACCCGAAAAAGACAGAAAATGGAGTGCAAACACGCAAAAAAAAAAAGAAAATTCAACGTAAAAACTATGCTTTAGTGTACAAAAAACATAATAAAACGTTTAAAATACATACGCGCAGTACATCAGAAACCTTTTCTTTACGTCTAAATCACTAAAATAAGAAACAATGCCATACATATTGAACAAAAAGAGCCGAGTTAAAAAAAAAAAAAAATCAGTCATTTGTTTTTGTTTCTTGTTTTAAAAACACCTTTTCATTATTCTAAATTGTAAACTATTGTTTTTCTTTTAGTATGGAGTAATTTTTATCTCCAAAATGAAGTTATTCTTGATATGCTCTCCTGGAATTTATCATAATAGTCTTATTTAATTGTTAAATATTTTAAATGCTGTGTTTACGTTTGGTTAATAAAATCAAGAAAAGACATCAAGACTTTATATCTGATATTTCAAACATGGCATCCGAATCTAGAAATATTCTTCTATTTCTTTCGAATACACGATTTTTTCTGTTTATATTTATTAGTAGGGCTTATTGTATTTTCCTTGCTGTTGACTTAAATAAAAAAAAAAAAAAAAAAATCGCTTCGCGGATAAACAGCACCGCGGATAATCGAGGCTTTACTGTACCTCAGTTTTCTATTCAAATTAAAACACAATCATTGAATGCATTCGCAACTGAACTTTTGGGAAATAATAGTAAACGCTTCCCTTGACCATCACTAAATAGCAATAGCAGTTTCAGTAAGCTGAAAATTGTTCCCGAAGCTATTTTGGGGCGTGTGAGTGTCAATTTTAGCTCAAATAAAAAGCTCTTTTTGCTTGGAAACATCTGAAATTTTAAAAGTAACGCTATCATTGTTTTTTTTTGTTTTTATTTTTTTGTTTTTTGTTTTAGATAGATAACTTGACAATATGTTATGCTAACAAAATATAAATTTTCAGTTTGCTTACTTTACGAAGCACTTTTGAAAGCGGTACTTTTGAGTACCGTAGAGACAACGTTTAACATTATTTTTATCGTTTCAATACATATGGTGCATAAAAACATATGAGGACATCAGAAGCCAAGGGGTACAAGTGACAAAATTTCGATTTGGAGTAAATTGAGTTCAAAGATAATTGACATTAAAGTTGAACGTCAATAATTATTGACTGAATTGAAATAGGAAACTGCTGCTTGCTTCACAGTCGTCTTTGAACTCTTATTTCAATAAATATGAAAAAAGTAGAGTACAATTTTCTTTAAATTTATAATTAATCAATATTGATCATTATTCGGCAAAAGTGGTTGATCTCTAAAACACCACATATAATTAGAAAATCACTTATATTTCTTTACCTGAAAAGAAAAAAGCATATTTCCAGGTCGTCTGTGCACTTATTTCAATTTTGTCACTTATACCCCTTGGCTTCTGGGGTCATATATATTTACTAGGGATGAGTGTGTACGAGACAGGTGGCATTTGATCCAATGTAGTGACGATATTGCATGATTTATGTATGGCATTGATAAATAATAAAGCAAAAAAATCACAAACAAGACATAACAATTTTCATTTTTTTCTATTATATATAACTATTGAACACACAAGTACATCCATGTTTTACCCGAGAATCGAACATGGGTCTTCAGCGTGGTAGCAGCCTCCGCTTACTGATTACGCCACAGGTTTAATTGTAAAAATTTTAATTTCTTCTACCTTTAAAATTGTAGACATTGTTTGTTTGGCTAGATATTAATTTTCAAACTTTAGTTTTAAGAAATTCTGGGTTAATTTCATAACAGACTAAACATTAGTAAAGATTTGTTTCTTACACATTTCATTTCGGCTAATAACGTAACCCTTTTTTCCCAACAACTTTATTGACAATAAAATATACAATTTAATACTCAAATTTTAAGGGAATATTTAAAATTGATTTCGGAGCGCTAACGAAAAGATTTCCTTCAAAGTAGAAAGACGGTAACAGAGAAAACATATTAAATAGAGAATATTATTTTCACCGTTGATCTTATTCTTTTTAGGTGCGTTCGTAATTATATAAATACGTAGCACCTATAGTCGCCGTTCGCTCCGTCCGTTCGCATATAACAAAGCAAAAACTACCCAACTGAATGGCCTTAGATTTTAAATATGCGGGGTGCAATACGTTATCTATCGTCGACCTTTAATTTTTCAACCGTTGGGTCGTAGACATATAGTTCCAATTACAAAAAACGTTTCAAATGAGATAAATATTGATGTTGTGGTATTATTTAAAGTAAAAAATCAATTTCATAAAAATTACGAAATTTAACTTTTTATACGGTCCCCCAGTCCCTATAGTTATATTTAGTAAAAGTTTACGCATGTCATAATCGATATAACACAAAACGTTTGACATCTGTACTACAAAAAATTGACACAGTTATTAAATTTCAAAGTTTGAGATTTTTGCACATGATTTTGTCTTTCATTGAGAGATCAGTTAAAAGATGAATTAAAGTAATTCGAGATCAAAATCTGGGTGCAATTCCGTTGCCATTTATCTAGTCCTTAGTGAGTATGTTTTATTTTCCGGTTGTCGATTCTACCTACTTTGACGTTTGAATGTTGTTCAACCCATAAAAGATACCTAAATTTTTAGATGAAATAACCCTCTTTGGTGATTTCTCAATTTCGCGATACCAGATAAAGGTTGTTTCGCCGGAAAAAGGACATTGCATCCTGACTTTGATCTCGAATTACTTAATTCATTTTTTAACTGATCCTTCAATGAAAGACAAAATTATGTGCAGAAATCTCAAACTTTTAAATTTAATAACTGTGTCAATTTTTGCAGTACAAATGTCAAACTTTTTGTATTATATCTGTTATGATATGTGTCAACTTTTACTAAATATAACTATAGGATCTGGGGGACAGTATAAAAAGTTAGATTTCGCAATTTTTATAAAATTATTTTTTCACTTTAAATAATGCCACAGCATGAATATTTACCTCATTTGAAACGTTTTTGTAATTGGAACTATATGTCTACGGCCAACGGTTGAGAAATTAAAGGTCGGCGATAGATAACATATTGCACCCTGTATAATTGTTGCAAAATTTTGTCGAGTCATTTCAAATTTTATGAAAATCGGATGTATTTTTTAGTTTACAGGGACAGTCAAAAATTTTCGTTACATTACGCGCAATGGGAAAAAAATTGTTTCAAGTGCATTTTAATGATGTTACAGCCTTTCGAACAGAATAAAATTGATATGCACTTATGAAGTGCAGTTAAAATATACATTCAGTATAATATGTAGTTCAAAAAATAGTTATAAAACTAGTTATAGTGCGAACGCACCTCATTTGCCACGTTTGACGGAATTTCCAACTTGTTTTAAATTTACATTTTAATTTTAAAAAAAAGGTTCTTTCTTGAAACAATCATTGTTTATTTGACTTGTTTTAAATTTACATTTTAATTTTAAAAAAAAGGTTCTTTCTTGAAACAATCATTGTTTATTTGACTTGCTTTAAATTTCGAGTTTATTGTTTTTAAGTTTCACATGCTTTAGTCTTTATTCAGTTTTTATGCTAGAGAAATGCTATGTGTCTACCGTATTGCCAATGAAAGTAAACGATAAAATATAATATAGAGACATTTCAAAATAATGTTTTACTTTCTTTTTACAGTCATCAAAATGCATATTCGACGTACGAGTACATGTAGTTTTCAATGTTTTGCCTTACATCTTTTATTAAAATGAACAAAAACAAATATATTCTAGCAGTCAAAATTTAGATTATGGCATTTATTTTTTATTGGAATAAGTGGTTTATTAAAAACTTTTAACAATAACAAAAAATAATGATTAAATTATTAACATTCGTAATGACAAAACAAAAAGTATTCCACAAGTAACTTTGAAATTATTTATTTGTATTAAATGATAATGTACTTTACCGTGCGGCTTTTCCTCGGTTGTGAATCATCTTTTAAACGATTTGGCATCTATTTGACTAACTGCAAGGTTACATTTTTGTCAAATTTTTGCAATTCTTCTATCAACATTTTCTTATGTAAGTTTTAGAAGAAAAATGATTTTTGCGTAATTTATTTTCGTAATGACACCACAGGAGTTCTATTGGGTTTAAATCTGGAGACTGAGTCGGAGTTTTAATGACATTTGGACAGTTGTGTAGCAACCAAAGTCGTGTCAGGGCAGTATGTTTAGGATAATTATCCTGGTAAAACTTATACGTTTGCATAAGACTCAATTCGTCTGCATTTTGTTGCACATTTTCTTTGAGGGCATCAATGTATGAGTACTGGGTCATGGTACCTGACTAACTACAACTAAATTTCCGACACTCGAAGATCCCATACATCCTCATAGGAGCATTCCCCTAACACCATGCTTTGCCATGGACACTATATTCTTTTCATCGAGCTCTGTATTTGGCTTTCTATACACTAAAATATTGCTATTACATCCAAAAAGATTAAACTTTGATTCGTCTGCAAATATAACATCCATCCAGATATTTGCAGGCTTATTAACGTGCGCTTTAGCAAACTCTAGTCTAGAAAGCCTATTTCTCTTGCAGATAAATGGATTCTTCCGGGCAGATCTTGCATGAAAATTGTATTTTTTCAAAGTATTTCGAATTGTTTGAGGAGTAACACTAATGTTCATGTAGTCTGATGCAATTTTTGCTAACTTGCGCTCATTGAATCGAGGATCATTTTTAACTTCTTGCACAATTTATCTTTCAGCAGCCTCAAACAGTTTCTTAGAGCAACCACCTTTAGGCTTATTCTCCACCGTTTCACTTGATTTATTCTTTTTAATTACATTTCAGCACAATTTCAGCAATAGCAGTGTCTGTTCCTCCTTTAAGAAAACGGGTGAATTATAATATTTTTGAGTTCAGTTGGTGTCTCTTTGATTTTTCACAAGTTCTTAAAGAAAAATGCATCTGCAAATGCAACACTAATTAAATTTGTCAAACTACGTGTTTGTAATTTCGAAAACTTTAAAGGCGTATTTTTGGCAAAGAGCTTGCAATTTCCAACAATATTAACGCTGTCGATTCCTTTTTTGATCTCGTAATTATAGGTGTTAATGAATTAATTGCTATTTTTTTGTTATTTCTTAAATTTATTAAGTTAAAATTGATTGAAATAAAAAGCAGCTATTGTTAGCTAATGCACATCGATTAGAATCTTGAGGTTTTCTCTCTCTTTTTTTTTTTTTTTTTTTTTTTTACAATTTAAGACAAAATATTGGAAACTTTATGCATCTCGAATACTTATTTTGGCCACTGTATATTAACTCCCTGATTTTCTAACATACAAGTTTACTCCAAAAAGAGAATTGCTATATTAAAGAAATGATAGAAGCAGAAAATATTTTATTTAATTCTTGACCTTATTCTTTTTTTAATTTTATAATAATGAAATCTTTTCGTACAAAAAGTTACATTGCTTCTTTGGCTCACCTTATTTTTTGAGTTCATTTCCGTTGATTCTGAAACCTTATTCTGTAGAAATTTGAAAATAAATTCAAATCAGACTAAACAAACATAAGCATACGAGGCATTTCGGAAATTAGGTAGAACTCTACATAGACCGATTTTATTTTATTTTTATTTTTTATATAGCACAGAAGACTATAGTAGCTGATAAAATCTCTCTCATAAGACTCTAGCATGCTATTAGTACTCGCTTTAAAATACAAATGACGATAATGATAAATGTTTATTTTAAATTGCTGTTTCTCGATATTTGTGCTTTGTGAATTCAGCCATGTTATCTGCAACGCCTCATACGTTTTTTGAACTTTTTCTTTCCTGAACGATGTCATTTGAACTTGATCAAAATCAATAACAGTAAAAGATATGTCTCAAGAACGTGTGCTAGCAACATAAAGACACTCGTAAGCTAACGTTAAATCAATTGCAGCGTTCTTTACAAAATTCTCGTTAGAAATTCAATATTTTAAAACACTTTTTTTTTTATCTATTTTGGTTGATTTTTTTTTCTGTGGACAGATTAAGTGCCGGTTCCGAAATTGAATATGCCTTCAAAAATGCGTATATAAAAACTACAACAAAGATCGAAAAAGTATGAAGATACCGAAGTAGATATCAACTCAAGATATTCTATGGAGAAAAAAAAAAAAAAAAAAAAAAAAAAAAGAAGGCAAACCTTTAAAAATATCGAAATGCAAACGGGAAATTTGAAAAGAATTGGTTTAGCATTAGTTTGTCGGCGTCTTCACGCACTAGTGTAGACTCTTAATACTGAGGATTCAAAATCAACATTTCAATTCAATTAAAGAGCATGACCAAAAAATTTTCTCTCAATTGTAGTAGCACAGAAACTATATTAAATAAATGTTATTTTCACCGTTGAACTTTTCTTTTAATGTACCGTTAACATAAAAAAGTATATCAATTTCATGTCAATATGACAATATTTACGCAAGTTAGAGCACAGACAAACAGAAAAACCGAACACGTAAACACTTTTCAACTATGCTGGAATATGTTAAAAACCCCTTTAAGCAATTCACTCTCATTCTCAGTAACGATTACGAATTCTTTCGTGTAGCCCTGTATATGTTTTATAGAATTTATACACACCCCGTAGTGTGCAAAAATTTACTTAAACTTAAAACGTATACCATAATTGAAAACGTAATATAAATTTTATTATGTTTGTAACCGAATAACATGATTAAAATATATCGCAAAAGATTTTTTTCATAGACCATAATATAAATTTTGAGTTTCCCTGTAAGCGTACTGTAAGTGTTAAAAATAGCATATTCGATAGCAAACATTTTCTTGTGCACCTCGTTTAATGTATTTAAATTTTATTATGATTAAAAATGTGTAACACTATTAAAATGCACCGCAGATGATTTTCCCCCATAGATCATAATGTAATGCAATACTTTTGAGTATCTCTGTAAATGAACCAGGAATGCACCACACTTAATTTGCAATACTAAACATGCCATGGCAAACCTAAATAACGTATATCAATTATTTGTCAATACGAATATATTTACGCGGGTTAGAGCACGAACAGACAGACAGACAAACCGAAATTATAAACACATTTCAACTATGTTGGAAAGTGTGAAAAATGAAGATTTTCCTACTTTTAACCACTCAGCTGTTGTTTATTTGATGTTCGTTAACTTTAGAGTTTATTGCATTTTTCACGCCTTAATCCAGAATTTCTTAATGATTATGATTTAAACTCAAATCAGGCTAAGCAAACATAAACATCCACCTTTTCTTTTCGACTAATGTACATAACTTTTTTTTTCAACAATGGTATTTGAACTTGGCAAAAATCAATGACAGTAAACGATATGACTTAATACGGAGATTTCAAGAGCAATATTTTACTTGCCTTTCTACCTTTTAGAGATTATGACCTTACTAAACGTAGCGCAACTGATATTCTCTTGTCTGTTTACTTCGAAAAGAAAGTATTGCACTCATAAGAAAAGAGTTGAAAAGCCAAGAAATCTTCGTAAATCTGTCATTCAAGGTCCTTTGAACATTTCATGTCTTGGTGTTTACGTCAGATTTAAGATGGAGTCATATTATTTCCGTATAACTGAATTTACTATATATAATCCTAATAAATATTGTATTCATGCATTTTTGCATAAGAGTGTAACAGCTATTGCACCAAGATCTGAATATTTATAAAACTAGCTATAGTACGAACGCACCTCATTTTATTTCCATTTTTTTCTTTGGTATTATAATTGATTATAACTAAGTCATATCCACAAGTCAATAATAACAAGTTGGAAATTGCTCGTCAAACGTGGCAAATGAGGTGCGTTCGTACTATAACTAGTTTTATAATTATTTTTTTCACCCCATATTGTACTGAATGTATATTTTTTTGCGCTTCATAAGTGCATAGTCTGTAACATCATTAAAATGCACTTAGAATACTTTTTTCCCCATTCCCTGTAATGTAACGGAAAAATTTTGACTGTCCCTGTAATTAAACTATACATTCGATTTTCATAAAATTTGAAATGGCTCGACAAAATTTTGCAGCAATTATATATTAAAAATTTCAGACTATTCGGAAGGCTGTAAAATCATTAAAATGCATTTGCAATAATTTTTTCCCATTGGCCGTAATGTAACGGAAAACTTTTGGGCGTCCCTGTAATTAAACTATACATCCGATTTTCATAAAATTGGAAATGGCTCGACAAAATTTTGCAGCAATTATATATTAAAAATTTCAGACCATTCAGAAGTCTGTAACATCATTAAAATTCACTTGCAATAATTTTTCCCATTGGCCGTAATGTAAAGAAAAACTTTTGACTGTCCCTGTAATTAAACTATACATCCGATTTTCATAAAATTGGAAATAGCTCGACAAAATTTTGCAGCAATTATATATTAAAAATTTCAGATCATTCGATCGGGTAGTTTTTGCTCTGTTATATGCGGACGTACAGACAGACGGACTGAACGACGACTATAGGTGCTACGTATTTATATAATTACGAACGCACCTAAAAAGAAATAAAGCATTTCTGTTTGCTTTAGAGACATCAGAATAGTCTAACAGGGAAGGTCTCCTTACTGGGCATACTCAGAATATTTTAAAAAAATACCAATTAAACTACTTATGTATATAATAAAGGATCAGTCAAATTTAGCGGCGGAATTACAGTATAAAGTCTGTAAAAAAATAAAATACTTTCGAGTATTTGGCGCAAAAAGACGAAAGCGTCACGCGATTTGGCAGCAGTACTTTTCATCACCAAAAGCAAACGATTTTAATGCTCCTGAAAATTGTTTGTTAATTGATTTTTAGAATGCGTGTAAAAAGTATTTAATGAAACACATACACACAAACATAAACAATAAGAGAATTTAATAAATACATTTTTTCGTATTGCATATTTATGTTGTTTGTTATTTAATTTTATTACTTTAAAAACATTTTCATATATAAAAAATACTGTCATATATTTAAACGTATTCCAAAATAAAGGCAAGATTCCTTTACCAGTTATTCATTTCAATATCAAAGAATTCGTCGTTTCCATAGCAACAAAATTGAATCGACAGTACTCAATTGGACTTAATTTTGAGATATTGAAACAATTTTAATTTATTTTAATTTTGTTTTAATTCATAAAATTTGCTATTTAACTTTCATTATAAATATATATATATATATATGACAAAACTATAGTTAAATCAAACCAAAACTGATAAAACTGAAGTTATTTACATTAAATTTATTTTAACAAATTTAATATGAAACATTTTTATCTTAAAGAGTATTCGACATGAAAAAGTATTTTTTGAAATTTCATTTTATCGCCAACCGATGATAAATCGCCAAATAAACGAAATTTTCATTATTTGTTTACGAACGTTCTATCGAGTTTCCGCCAAAAAAAAAATATATGAACATATATATCTACATGAGAAGAACACTCTGTAATTTTTTCAGATTTTTCTGAATATGCCCGTATGGAGACCTTCCTTGTAAGACAAGAATCAGTCATATTCATAAGCAAATACCAGAAGGAAATGGAGGATTTCAGCTTATTTGGAGAGACTTCAGAATAGTCCAAGACAGAAATCAGACAGATCCATAAGCCAACAATAGAAGGGAATGTGGGAATTCTGCTTACTTGAGAGACCTCAGAATAGTCTAAGACAGTGAGTCTTAGTCAATCAGTCAGATCCATAAGCCAATAATTGAAGGAAACAGATGGCTTCTGCTTACTTGAGAGACCTCAGAATAGTCTAAGACAGTTAAAATTACCCGAATTCGTTGAGTAGCACTATATATGATATATAGATACAAATTTATAAACTACACGCATGCAAAAGTTTAGTTCATTTAGGGAATAGATACCACAGTTGAAAATGAAGAATCAGCAATTTCCTCTAATAAGGAGAATGGTACGTGAATTCTTTTGTGCAGCCTTGCATATGGAGGCATAGAATTTATTCGCAACCAGTAACATGCAAAAAATTAGTTTAATTTAAAAGCGCATACCGAAATTGAAATTGCACGTCCAACAATTATTGCTCAAAGACAGTACTGTAATCGATTTATTCTGTGTGTCCCTGTAAATAAACGATAAATACTATGAATGCCCTATTCTATAGTAATCATCTTGTAGTGATATTCAGTGAGTTATATCAATTTCAATACATTTGAAATAGCGCTATGTCATTTGAATACACTGCAAACGATTTTTCACCATTGACCCATCATAACGTAACGGAATTATTTTGAGTGTCCCTGTAAATGAACTCTTAATGCTAGACACTTTGTATTCGAATTACCATTTTGCCATGGTAAAGATCATCAATTCGTAACATATATCAATTGCATGGAAATCCGGGTATATTTACGCGAGTTAGTGTGTGAACAGACAGACGGAGAGACAAACCGAATTCATACACATTTTTCAACTAATGTTGGGAGGTATTAAAAATACAGTGAACCCATGCAAGGGCTAACTTCCAAGGGAGGTCATTTTTCGTCCTCATTAAACGATTTAAACATTTTAATGCTACAAAAATAATTATTTGCATTCAATTAATTGAATCCTTCTATATATATATAAATATATATATATAAAAGTAACGATTTGGAAATGGACCAATGAAAATCTGCGTAGATACCGCGAAACGCATCTGATTGGTCAGAGCTTTATGTCTTTTCTTAACGGGAATTGTGCTTGGCGAAAACCGTGAAAGTAGAGAATTTAGATAGGATGGGTGGGTAAAGGGAAGAATCTTTTGCATTTCAAAAGACTTCTGTTTTTTTTTTTTTTTGTTTTTTTTTTGGGGGGGGGGGGGGAGGGGGTCGACTGCAAAAGGGTTTTTTACAGAAAGAAGATAATTTCCATTAACTAATGAGAAATGGGGAGGGGGGTCATCTGCGTCTGGAATCTAAAAAGTGAATGCATAGAAAATAAGGAATCGCGAAGCGATCCAGAATGGAAAAATGGAAAAGCTAAACAATTACGTATGGGGTTGGCTAGAAAATAGGGATTGCTTTGCAATTACGCGGGGGGTTGGTGAGCATAGCGAACAGGGGGGCGGGGAGCCCTCCTAGTTCACTTAAAAAAATAATAAATAGGTTAGAACTTTATGTTAAAAGAAACAACATCTTAATTTGATATTTTTAGTAAAATATGCAAATTAATGACAAATTTGTTAAGCCAAAAGAAATAATTATTCTGGATAAACGAAATACACCGATAAATTGTGGGATTTACGTAATTTAAATATATTTAAATTATTAACTCTTTGTGACAGTGGAAAAAGTGATCTTTCTACCGTATTGTTTTCTAAATTTGCGTCACACTCCAAAATTTTGTCTGTTACATTATATTTTGACTGGTAATGTCAGCGAACTGGCGGGAGCTTTGTTTGTTTAACCCTTTATGTCCCGACGGGTTTTTAAAGTACCATTAAAAAAATACTTGTTGTAAAATTCATTTAATACATCGATTAGCACTAATACAAATTACACTGAGTTATAAATACTTTACTTTATCTTGTTCCAAAAGCTTTATTTGTTGCACAAAACAAAGATGTTTTTAAAACGATGTTTTCTCTTTCATTTGCATTTGTTTAGCTTACTTGATGTTGGAAGATTGAGAGGTGGAAAGTTTCAGTTCTTAAGGGGTCTCAGGACTCTTAAAGCTGCAAAATTTTCAAATTTTTTTTTTTATGTTAAACATCTATCTTTCTGAACATTTTGATATAATTTTTTCCTTGAAATTCTTATTAGAACAGAAGTTATGGCTTTTAGAATTATACCCGCTCAATAGCTGAAATACTGTTTTCGAAACTTTGAAATCATTTTTCTCCAAATGACGCTTTGCGGAAGATATCTCTAAAACTTCTGAATATTTTTTCATGAAAATTTCAAAACATATGTTTCATGTTAGTTTGTATAAACTGAACCTAAAAGTTTCTTTTTATTGTACAAAAAAACATTTTTGGGGGGGTGATTATACTGTTGAAATTTCAAAATTTTGTATTAACTAAATATAACTTTGTATTAAAAATACAAAAATGCTTTAAATACAAATTCATTTAGGTTCAGATTAATTATTACAAACTGAAGTATAAGTAGGCACCAAAATTTTCATTCTAGTTGCAATATGTATTTTGTAATCCTGCGCGTATGCTGTTATACCAATTTTTTGCTCGTCAAATGTCTGGCAGTTTGAAGCCCCCTATAAATGCTAATTCTGCATGTTGCAATTTTTTAAATATATGAAATGAAGGAATATACTTATATCTTTCATTCCAATAAAAAATGTGTTTTAAAATCATGTACATTTTAAGATATTAAATGTTAAAAATGGTCGTTTTTACCCGACTGAAAAGAAGGGTTATGTGTTTCACGCGTATCTGTGTATGTGGATTTCTTTATACCCTCGAAACGTCCCAACGGCTGGATGGATTTTAATGAATGAGGTCTCTATCAATTCGTCTTAACGGCCCGATGGGTATAGGCTAGATTTTGTTTTTATAAATTCAAAATGGCGGTAGAGACGATTTTTTTTTTTTTTTTTTTTTTTTTTTTTACGCACCCTATTGAGTGGCATATCATTGGATAGGTCTTTCAAAATGAAGACGATGTTTCATTGACTATTTTACAGTCAGAAGCTTCGTTAAAATATTATACAACCTGGAAGTTGTGTATGTAAGACCTCTAGCTTTACTGCAACTCTAACCATCATAGACATCTATAGGCCTCATCAAAACAGTGTTTATAGATAGGAACTAACAAATAAACACAACTTAAAAGTCATCAATACAAGTAAATAAAAAAAATAGGTAAGTAATCTAAACAAGTAACATAAAAAAATATTTTAAGTCAATTCCTACTTAGGTCAATAAGAGATTTTTTTTTCTCCAATTCTTCTTTTCTCTTGAGTGGCGCTTAAAATGCCTTGATCAAGAAGAGGGCTCTCTCGGTCTTAAAATACCTTGATCAAGAAGAGCAGCTCTCTCGATTATAGAAAATTAATTAATTTAATTTAATTAATTAATTAATATTTGAAAAAAAACTGGTTTAACATCAAGTGTCATCCACTACAAGTTTAAAAAAAATTATTTGATCTTGATTGGATGAATAATAAGTATTTTATTAACAATTGAAAATTTGAGCAAGATATATATAGCGAGAGTGTGAGCTAATAGTAGGAAATGAAAAAAAAAATAGTTTCACATTGATGAGAAGTAATTAATTAGTTCGCTTTTTACGCAGTTGGGTTTTTGATTTTTTAAAATTTAATTGTTTATTTTTATTTATTTATTTATTTATTTATTTATTTAGTTTTAAGAGTCTTGAGACCCCTTAAATGTTTCCATATTTCTATTGTAAAGGCATTATATATTTACATTTCTATTACTAAATAATACTTTAAAAGAAATTTTAATAAAAATTTCGAGTAGAGTTATAAATATTCAACAAAATCTCATTAAATAAATATTTCGTTCGTTAACTTTAATTGGCAATATCTTTCTAAAATTTATTAATTGATTGTGTAAATCTTCTAATGAATTTTCAAAAATTCAGTAAAAATACTTTAGAAGATGAAATTTTTATTATTTCATAATTTGGGACAAGAAGGATTAAACCTCTAACGTTGTCAGATGTGGAATGTAATATTTCTTTTCTTCAGTGTCACTAATAACTTCTGTATCTCTCAACAAAAAGTGTGGCCCCAATTTTTAAAATTAATGTACAAAACAAGTGTCTTTGACTCTGCCCGATTAATTGTAAAAAATATTTTCCGCCTTAATCGATGAGTACGACGGTATTAAGCGATGTCGTTAATATTAATTTCAAATGGGAAAAAGCGAAAATGAAATTGTCCTAATTGTCCGGAGATATGTCTTACGAGAAGACATTTTAATGAGAGCTGTTCTATAAGGTATCGTTTTTTCCCGAAATATAAGCCATAGAGCGCAATTTTTCAAGGAGTTTTAATATGAATACTACCCCCAAATGACGCTATCAAAAAATAATCACATATTCTTTTCTTCAAATAATACTATCCTGCAAAAATTGGGTTGTGTCATGCTCTTTAGCTTTTAGTAATCGATTCTGATGTATTTTGTAGTGCTGAATCCGAAACTGACCTTCATTTTTAACCATAAAGTCAGTCTTTTTTGCCAATCGTAAATTTCAAAGTTAAAAAGTAGAAAAAAAAAAAAAAATAGCAAAAATCTGTTGCTATAAAGTAGACCTGATTGTCGTATTTCTTAGCTTTCAACAATTGATTCTTATATATTTTGTAGTGTTGAATCCGAAAATGACCTTTATTTTTTATCATCATGTGAGGATTTTTTGAAAACTGCAAATTTTTTAATTTCTAAAAAGTCGAAATATTGAGAAAATTTGCTACTAAAAATAAATGTAAAGCTCTTTTTTTATAATAATTTATTCATCTTTTGATTTATACTACACGTTTTTATAGCTAAACGTGTAAAATAATGTGTTTTTAAAATTCTTATAATTTTATTCCATTAGTAGAAGTTCCTTTGAACTCTTTTTTATAATAATTTATTCCTTTTTTGATTTATACTATGCATTTGTATAGCTAAACGTTTAAAATAATGTGTTTTTAAAATCCTTACAATCTTATTCCATGAGTAGAAGTTTCTTTGTTCCGCTTATACTCTATCTCGCGCTTTTTCTTTTATATTCTCTGTGGGTTTCATCTTGTCGGGCTCTTTTAATTTGGCGGTTGATAAGGCTGGAAATTCCTGTCAGATGTATTTAAAACACTTGCTTTCTTTTCGTCAGTCTTTGATAAATTGCTTTGACGGATTTTCGCTATTTTTGGACTTTTTAACTTTGAATTTTACAATTTGTAAAACCTCCTGATGTGATGTTTAAAAATGACGGTTATTTTCGAATTCACCGCTAAGAAATACATAAAAATCAATTATCAAAAGTTAAAAAACACAACCATCACATCTATTTTATAGTATCAGATTTTCGCTATTTTTATTTCTTACTTTTTATCTTTGAAATGTACGATTTGCAAAACCTCCTGACGTGATGGTTAAAAATAAAAATCATTTTCGGATCCTTCTCTAAAGAAAAAAAAAATCAATTATCAAAATTAAAAAAACACGACCATCGAAGGTTTGTGTAATCAATCTCTAAGATAATCTTTAGTTTTAAAATGTTCTTAATTATGAGAAGTTTCAGCCCAGTTTATTATATTTTAAACCGTTTCTTTTACATTTTTAAAACTTTTTTTTTGTCTTTACAACTCTTGACATGGCTACAGAATTCATAAGAAAAAATCACTGGCATTTGTGCTATTAATGAATTACCAGCAAGCAGGGTTCTCGCTGCCGCTCACCATTGCGCCAAATCACAACAAAATGCTTCATTTGGCGAGCAAATGAACAATCAGACTCGCCAAGTTGCGAGTGCTCAAATTTGCGCTTTTCGTGTGTGTATGTGCCAATACTGTCGAGATTCTTATCCGCGTTGCTGAATGATTGATGTCTCTTTAAATGTTCAATCGCATCGTGCCATTTACATTACTCTATTTATAAAGATACTGACTCAACACCAATTCAGTTTGGCAACAGCCAAAGACACAGAAAGACTTATGCAGTAGGTATTTCTCGGTTGTCAGTTAATCACTATTTATGCGCTGGTAAAAACACAAACAAAATTTCTCGTATCAAGCGCCAAACAGAGAAAAGTTTTGCTGGAATGCGGTGTTGAAATTAGCCATTTACCACACTATTAAAAATTTGCAGCATTCTGTCCAGTCATTTGACCGTTTTTATCGAAAACGGTTACACAACCGTAATTTAACACTATTTTGACGATATTATTGGCCATTTTATGGTCGGAATATAGTTAAATTACGGTTATGAAACCGTTTTTTCAAAAAACGGTCGAATGACTGGGCAGAATGCTGCAGATTTTTAACAGTGCATACTATTTACTAATTGCATGCAAAGTGTCGTTAGCCGGTCAATTTTTTCTATCGGTTGGAGTCGAAATCTCATAGAAAATTTTAGTGTATATTTTCACAATGGTTAAACAAAGATAGCCGTTTTGAATTTTTATTTATACTGCTAAAAGAATGAAACATTTACACAGTTAGGGGATATTTGGAATGTGCTTATGTTTAATAGTTTCTGTAGCAGCTAATCGAATTTCTATTTTATAAGCAATTACAAAAAATAGGTTATTTTCGAACATATTGAAAAAAAAAGGGATACATTAAGGGTTTAAAGATAGATTTTTCATGTATTTCACGCCGAATCTATTTTGCTAACTTTCTTTTTTCATTTGGCTACTGTTTTTTTTTATTTCTTATTAGCCAAATCACTAAAGGTGGTCAAAAGCCAGCGAGAGCCTTGCCAGCAAGCTTGTTGGAGAAAAACTCATCATTTTAAAGAGAGCTATATTTCTAGACATTACACAACATATTAGGGACAGTGGTTTTGCGAGAAATAGAGTCACAAGAAAATAATGCCAGAGATTGGGAGCTTGTAACTGTATGACAATGTTTCAGAAAAAGATGACATGAGACATGACTGACATGACAAAATGTAAGTTTCTGTATAGGAATGTATGAATAAATGTAGGTTCTTGTACATAAATATATGAATACAGTCCGATTGATGTAGGTGAATTATTTTAAATTACTGTTGTGCATGAAAAAAAAAGGCATCCTCTGGGTCATTTAATGTCACATATGGGACAGTTTTTCTACATGTTTCTGCTGTTTTAACAATGTTATTATATCCTCAAATTAAAACAACCAGGCTAATATGAAAATCTAGAGTCTTTTGTTATTTATAATGTATAAGTTATGCTTTAACAACTTATAAGTTAATAGATATAGGTATTTATGTAAGTGTCGCGCGGAGGTCATTTTGTCGGGTTTTGCACGGAACGGCCCTGAAACGGGCAGATTACTTAGGTCTTGGATTTAAAATGTGCAGATTTTTATTATCTATTAATTTTATTATTTATTTATCATTAAAAACTGACAGCTGACTAAGGTCTAGGGTTTAAAACGGGGAGATTTTTAAACCTATTAAAGGGCCATATCACGTGTGGAACAGCTTGTCTACATATCACTGCTGTTTTAACAATGCTATTGTATCCTCAAATGGAAACAACTATGCTAATATGAAAATATAGGGGGGTTTTGTTAATTTTAACGTATATAGTTTATATTTTAAGAACTTATAAGTTAATAAATATAGGTATTTATGTAAGCGTCACGTGCGGGACATTTTGTCCGTTTCTCATTGAATGGCCCCTCTGAATATAAGACCTAATGCATCGTTTGGAGCAAATATAATTTAAGACTCGATATTGTTTTCGGGGAAACATGGTGGTTTATCGAACTAACTCCATAATCCATCAAGTGCTCTGGCCTCTAACGAAAAGTTCAAGCTTATTTTTGATATGCAGGCTGAATTGTAAATTAAGTTAACCAAATGTAAACAATGTATATTTCATGCTTAAATCCTGGATATAAGTTTGCAATGAGAATATATCTCGCAGAATTGTTTTGATATCCTAGTTCAGAGCTTAATCATATGATTAGATACTGATTTGAAATTTTTCGTTAACATTATCACTTTTATCGAAACAAAATCATAAACAGACATAAAAATATAAAGATTTTGATTAAAATTGCGAATTTACAAATGATATAGTAAAGGAATATTTTCTAAAACCTTATCTATCCAATATATACACTGTAAAAAAAATAATGCCAGTTTTCCGGTAGTAATCGGAAAAATAGTTGCCCTTATCGTACCGGAATAATTTCCAACCAAGCTCGGAATAAAATCCGTAAAATCTGAATAAAATCCGTAAAATACCGTTTTATTGACTATTTCCTTATTTTTACGGATTTTATTCCGAGCTCGGTCGGCAATTATTCCGGTACGATAACGGCAACTATTTTTTCGCTTCCTACCGGAAAACTGGCAGTATTTTTTTTACAGTGTATAAAATCCTAATGAAACGAATTTATGAAACGATTTTATGAAACGACTGATTATGTTTCACGGTTATTTCTCCTAAAATATGGAAGGTTTGGCGGTGAAATTAACGCCAGTTGTCCGTATTGAACCACATGTGTTAAAACTGGTATTAAAATGTTAAAATTTGAATTAGTTTTCGAAATATTACTATTTTTTTTCTAATGTTAATGAAATTTCTCCAATGAGGGCAAACAAATTCCTCGCTTTTTGTGGAAAAAAGGGAGAAAAAGGAAAAACTATAAGGATTATTAGATTTCTTCTTTTCCGTCATTTTCAAATTGAAATTGAAATTATCTTTCAATCGATAGTGAAACAATATTCTGATTAAATTATGTTTTTCAGGACAATTTGAAAAATAAAAAAATAAATTTGTTTTTTGTCATCATTTTCAAGTTGAATTTGAAAAGTGAAATTATTAAAAACAAAAAGAAAATTTTAAAATAAGAATTAAATGATCACGTGTTAAAAGCAGAAAATAAGCAAAATTACGTCAAAATATTTACACGTAAATATTAAAAAAGTACGAAAACCTTAAAATAATAAAATTATTACGTGCGCATTTAAAGGTGATAATTATGTCAGATGCAAAATTCCCAAATATTAAGTATCGTCATATTTAAAATGCCTAAATAATTAAATTATTGCGTGTGAAAAAAATTAATGGAGAATATTAAGTCATGTCAGTCACATAATATTTCGAAAGACTTTTAAATGAAATAATATATTTACTCGTGAATCTTAAAAGAGAAAAAAGGTTTAAAATAAATAAATTATTACATGAGAAATGCATTTAATAGTGAAAATTACGTCATATATATTAAAAAGATACATTTAAAATTATTTTCATTCCTACTCCTAAGCAGGCGGAGTGTTTTAACCTAAGAACTAAATGAAGAATATTATACATAACGTTATTATAAAAGTCAGAAAAAACGACATTTTTTAACCTAACTATTTTATACAAGCTGATTTTCAAATGTATAATTGATCTTACTTATCAATCCCAAAAACAGCCATCAGTTATTATGACAACGATGGATGAGGCCATGGTAATTGAAAAATACCCCTTTCAAACGGAAAAAGCATGGAAAACAGATTACATAAGATAGCCGCTATTGTAATGATAATATCATTCAATCGTCCGTATCCTGGTAATATTATTTAAACGGGACACATTACTATGTTTTTATAAGGTTTTGAAACCTAGCCGGGGGTTGGAGTAATATAAAAAACCTTATAACACTTTCCTACTTTCAGAAAACATTTAACACTTTCCACCAAACTGCATCCATAAATTCAGTTAAGAGAAGAAAGTAAAAAGGAAAATAGAAGGAAAGTTTTTTTTTTTTTTTCGATGAGACAAACTTTTAAAATACTGGTTCTGATTATTCTATTGTTGAAAGAACCGTGCTAGAAAGAAGTAAATTCAGATTTCCACATTTAAAAAAAGAACGTATATTTCTTTTCTCTGTTAAAAGGAATAATTTCTATGTTCTTTTAAATTAAAAAAAATAAATAAATAAATAAATGTCTAAGAGTGGATTGTAATACAATTTTCAATGTTTAAATCTTTAGACGCCTGTATTATTTTTTAAACCCAAATTTGGATTTTTTTTAAAAACACATATCTCAAGCTTAGTGCCTTTCCAGTTCTTCACTTCACCCATTTACTTTAACTTTCAGATTTATATACCGTTATCAGAGGAACTGTTTAAATCTGCCAGAATAAATTGCCTATGACAGCATGGTAGACTGCTTGCCTTCTTAGCATCTCTATCACTTGGAATAAATATTTGCTGAGAAAAAGCTCTATAAAATATATTAGCCCACGCAGATGTTTAAGAAAGGTAGTTGTCCTTGAATGGTTTGGGCCTTGAAAGAGATATTTGCTCTTCCAGAAATCATAAAAAAGGACTCAGGTAGGCGTCAAGGCCGCCACTGTTTTGTAGCCTTTTTTTTTTTTTTTTTATCTTATTTTGTTAAAGCTATTAATTAATTTTATTAAATTTATAAAATCAATTATCTGAAAAGAAAAGACGGAAAAACTTTCAATTTTAAAGCGACATAGAAATTTTAAACTTATTAGTATTTTTATTAAAAATATGTTAAAATTTACAACGTGAAAATGCACACATTACACTAACATTAGATTAAACTACATACGGCTGCTTCAAAGATACCCCGATCCCCTTCATTACTGTGAAAATAAACATTATAAAAAAAATTAAACATAGAAAT
Organism: Maratus speciosus; assembly: GCA_963932465.1. Lineage (NCBI taxonomy): Eukaryota > Metazoa > Arthropoda > Arachnida > Araneae > Salticidae > Maratus > Maratus speciosus. The sequence continues at coordinate 271,003,671 of OZ010795.1, forward strand.
TATAAGGTTAAAAAGTAGTGATGCCTGTTTTCGGTAGCTTTCTGTCAGTTACGTAACTTTTATCAGATATTTAAACTCTTGCTTTTGCCACTTTGGTCAGACTGCTAGACAGTACTTGAGGCTATAGCCGAGGAGGATTCTTGAGCCCGTTTTAATTTTTAACCTTTTTATTTCTATTTCTATTTCTAATTTTTTTTTATATGGTTATTTTCACAATGATGAAGGGGATCGGTGCATCCTTGAAACGATCGTATGTAGTTTAATGTAATATTGGCGAAATTTATGCATTTTAACCTTGTAAATTTTAACTTATGTTTTTAAAACTCGCACAAGCTAAGCACTAGAAGAAGGAAACAAGTGGTATGTTTATTTTGAAAGCCGTAAAAATCTGATACAATAGTTTCAAAATTAGTTACAAATTTTGTCGACAGGTGGCGCTGTAGACCCTGAGGGATCCCTAAACAAAGTGCTCTGAAGTACAGAGTGATCACTCTTCTTACTAAGGAAATGAATGAAATAATCTATTCTGTGAAGCAACTTTTTTTTTTCCTAGTGCTCGAATATCGGCAGTTAAATTGCATTACTACGGCAACAAGGCGCAGTTTTTAATCTCAGTTTAAAACTGCAAAAGGTCCTGGTAAGAAAACAATTTGTAAATTTTTCGAGAAATTTTAGTGAACAAACAGGCAGAGTGGCTGATGTTTGGAATGACTGCTTGCAAAGGACAGTCTGCAGCCTATTTTTCCGACTCAGTTCAGCGACTTCGCAATACAACGCCACCTGTCGAAAAAATTTTAAACTAATTTTTAAACTATAGTATCAGATTTTTGCGGCTTTCAAAATAAACATACCACGTGTTTCCTTCTTCTGTCGATCTCACAAGCAGAGGGTCCGAGGTTGGTCTCACCGAATGCGATGAACATTTTTGTATCGATAGAATATATTTAGTATATAAATGTATGAGCGCCATAAAGCGCAACCCCCATGGGGTCTCGAGAAAATAAGTCACAAAGTTTAACCTACAGTTCATAATCGGATTTCCTTTTTTGGCAAGCGGTTCAGTAGCACGATCGGCAGCAAGCTGGATTTGAGTCTTTTCGGACCGAGTTCAAATCTGGCTCGGACTTGTTTTTCGGAACGAAAATTTTTATCAATCATTTTCGAACCGCAATTGAAAAAAATATGCATAATAATTGAAATTTATGAAAAATATGAATTAAATGTATGTTTTGTAGCATATAAGTATTTTTTTAACTACGAAATTTGGCATGTTTAAATATATAATAATAAAAAATAAAATAAAAAATAAAAAAATTAAATTAAAAAATAAAATTTAAAAAACCCGCATATTTATGTCTATAGACCAGAAATTTTTTGTTGTTATTTAAAATTATTTACAGTTATTTCAATGAATAATCTACTATTTTTCCCAGAGGAATAAATTAAAACGCGTTATATAAATGGTGAATAATTATATTATTTTAATTTTGCTTCTATATGAAAGTATTTCGAATATTTGATGATTTTTTAATACACTTTTTAAAATTCTTAATATGACCTTTTTTTTTTCGGAATTTTGGTTTTGTAATTATTACCTGCGTAATAGCTATTTTCAGCAATTCAATATATTTTTAGAACTTATTTTTAAGCACAAAGACAGTTATTCTAACTATAATCATAAGATTCAAAGATTTAAAAAATTCAAAAGTTAAAAAGCGAGTTGGTAAAAACCGATACATTTATTTCACTGTGAAAAATGTACCTTATTTATGTAAATAACAGTAAATAAATTTTAAAATTAGCTTAATTTTATGGTCTATAAAAGTTCCAACTGACTTTTTTTTTAGTTTGTTATTATTATTATTATTTATTTATTTTATCTTTACATTTCATTAAATATATAAACATGCAAATATTCGCACTTCAAATTGTATTTATATAATTAATCTGCATTATATAAAAATATTAAACAAGAGAAAAAAAATGATTTCCGAAAGAAATTACTACGAAGACACTTATTCTAATTAAAAATTAAGAATCCCTGACTTTAAAAATCCTATTAAAAATATAAAAGCATATTTTTAATAAACCATGAAATATTTGAAGTATTTGAATGAGAAAACAAAATGAAAATAATATATTTGTTGACTTATTTTAATTTATTTTTTTGTTAAAAATTTTTGATATTCATTGAAATAACTGTAAATAATTTTAAATAACAACGAAAATTTTCGGGTCTATAGGCATAAATATGCGGTTTTGTTGTTGTTGTTGTTGTTGTTTTTCTTTTTTCATTATATATTTAAACATGCAAAATTTTGTTGTTAAAAAAGCACTTATATGCTACAAAATATATGTACAAAATGTAGCTTATTTATGTAAATAACAGTAAATAAATTTTAAAATTAGCTTAATTTTATGGTTTATAAAAGTTCCAATTGACTTTTTTTTTTTTAGTTTGTTATTATTATTATTTATTTATTTTATCTTTACATTTCATTAAATATATAAACATGCAAATATTCGCACTTCAAATTGTATTTATATAATTAATCTGCATTATATAAAAATATTAAACAAGAAAAAAAAATGATTTCCGAAAGAAATTACTACGAAGACACTTATTCTAATTAAAAATCAAGAATCCCTGACTTTAAAAATCCTATTAAAAATATAAAAGCATATTTTTAATAAAGCATGAAATATTTGAAGTATTTGAATGAGAAAACAAAATGAAAATAATATATTTGTTGACTTATTTTAATTTATTTTTTTTTTGTTAAAAATTTTTGATATTCATTGAAATAACTGTAAATAATTTTAAATAACAACGAAAAATTTCGGGTCTATAGGCATAAATATGCGGTTTTGTTGTTGTTGTTTTTCTTTTTCTTTTTCTTTTCATTATATATTTAAACATGCAAAATTTTGTTGTTAAAAAAGCACTTATATGCTACAAAATATACATTTAATTCATATTTTTCGCAAATTTCAATTATTATATATTTTTTTTTTCAATTGCGGTTCGAAAATGATTGATAAAAATTTTCGTTCCGAAAACAAGTCCGATCCGGATTTGAACCCAGGCCGAAAAAACTCAAACCCAGATTGCTGCCGATCGTGCTACTGAACCGCTTGCCAAAGATGGAAATTTATCCGATTATGAACTGTAGGTTAAACTTTGCGACTTATTTTCTTAAGACTCCCTGGGAGTTGCGCTTTATGGCGCTCATACAATTATATACTAACTATACTCTATCGATACACAAATGTTCATCGCATTCGGTGAGACCAACCTCGGACCCTCTCCTTGTTAGTTTCCGAGTTATTTAATTTTAAAATCACGGAGTCTTATGCTGGACACCCTAAACCATTGCGTTTTGCATTATATATATACAGCTCATATTCAAAATATTAGAATAATTGAGGAAAAGTAATAAAAAATTTTTCATTTATTTATTTTTGATACTAAATAAATGTAATTAAATTTCTAATAAATTAAATCTGGAATGTTTAGATAAGATTTTAAAATTTACAAAATATAAAATACAGTACAATAAATTAGGTATACAGCTTTCTGAAACGCATCAAAATATTAGAATAAAATTTAGATTGGTTCAAAATATTAGAATATTTTATTTTACGCAACAATATTACCTTATGAATATGAAGTAAATGGTAGTTAATATTTTGTAGCACCTCCTTTAGCTTTCATAACAGCGTTGACGGAACCAATTCTTGGCTGACACCGAGGTAAATGGGGGTGGGGATGGGGAAAGGGTAATTTAGATGATTATTCATTTATTTGTTATTGAAGAATAACAAATACAGCAAGATTTTTTTTTTATAATTAAAAAAATAAAATTAAACTTTTACATGATGGACCAGGACAAGGGTAAAGGAAAAAATCGGGAGTAAGAGAGGGGGCAATTACGTAATGTCACTAAAATGCATCAAATAGGGCAAAATGCTTGGAAAAATTTTAAAGGTTCTTAATTTTATGTGGGAGGCAGAAACTGAAATTTCGTTGAAGGGGGGGGTGGGGGGGTGAAGAAATTATAAAAAAGAAGAAATCTGTCAAAATGTGGAAGATTTTTTTCCCCTACATCTTTTGCAGATATTTAGAAGACAAACTGTCTGTAAATAGAGCTGTAGGAGTTTTGCACGAGGGGAAAACAAAATGCAGGAGTTTTAAGGCCCTGAACAAAAATTCTTTTAAATCAGGAGTTTGTAAGGCAATGAACAAAAATACTTTAAAATCAGGAGTCTGTAAGGCCCTGAACAAAAATTCTTTAAAAACAGGAGTTTTTTAGGAGCGTATCGTGTATTTGAGATCATAAATGCTGAAAGAACATAGAGCTTAGCAATTATGCCAGTTAAATCTCAAATAATCTAAAGTTCAGATTTCGAAAAATTTTTTAAAGTATTCCCATAGGAAAAGCAAGAAAAATAACTTTATTATAATAGTCAATATTAAGGATTTATTTTTCCTTTTTTGTTTATGAATAATAAGTGAATTTTAGAAGTCCTAAAAGAATTTCATCTCCATCAGAACACCCTTTTTTATTTAAACAAAAATAAACTAGTATTTTTATTAAATCATTTACAGCCACTAGAACAAGTAGTATGGAAATTATGTGATTTTTCAGAGGTGATATAAAAATGTTGCTTCTTATTTTTAGACTTACTATAAACAATTTTATATTAATATGTATTACATCAATTTTGTCTGTCAGCTTGCACACATTTTTCAAGCGCTCGTTTTGATTGCTTTGAATTTTACTTCTGACACATAGTTTGCAATGGACTTTTTTATGCTTTTATGATTCTACAATCTTTGACGTAAATTGACTCGGGGGAGGGGGACCTCAGGGTCCATAGAAGTACTTATATTTTAGCGCCAATATTTCGAATTATCTTAGCAGAAATTCTTCAAAGAAATAAGAAGAAGATTACGATTCGAAAATAGTGGTAGCAAAAAATAATCATCTCTATTCACACTGAACCTGGGGCTAATCAAAAATATTCTCAATCGGTCCCTAAGGTAGGCCTTGAAAGCATACATTTAATATATATGCCAGTAAGAAGTGTCAGCAGAATGTGGTACTGCCGGTCTTAAAAATCTCCTGCTTTTTACAGCGCAAAAGAAACATAGTCACCTCGCAGCATTTGAGTTGATGTGGAGAAAAATTTTGTGCACGGAGTATGTTTTGAACATTTTTTTTTTTAATCATTTTTTAGCTAAAGAAACCTGTCCGAGTTACAAAAGTTTGTCCTTATTTTTAAGTTAATCATGAAATTTATTTAATAAATGAATTAAAGAAGTGTTACATAAGGACAATATATGTTTTAAATAAATTTTCTCTTTTGAAACGAGTTTGTTTAATGCGAAAAAAAAACACGTAAATGTTGGCAACTAGGAATTTGCCCTAATAAGATGCTTCGAAAATTTTTCGATGTCACTGAAAACTTTTTGGTTTTTAATATTCGAAATAACACGGCGCATATGGGTTGAAAATATGAATAACAAATAGAGACATTACAGAAGTAAAATAATGAGAATTAATACTAGATTAGATAAGAATGATAAAATGATGTTCTTTACAAGTCTGATGCGGGAACGTTTTTAGTGCTGCCATCTGTTAATGTAAAATGTTACTATGAAAACTCACAAAGGAAAACTATATAATTTGAATTTTTGTTTCAGCTACTATTAAATTTGTTAACTTGGTTTTAAAACAAAAAGAGATTATATGTTTTAAAAAATCTATTTCAAAATGTATATATACATAAAAAAATATTTCATAATGTATTAAATTAGTTTAGTTTAAACTAAACGTTTTATGCCGAAAGATTTATAGTGCTGCCATCAACCGATGAAAAATGTTACCACGTACACCCACAGTGGGAAATTGGAAATTTTGATTTTCTTTTCAATTATTACTAAATTTTATAGCTTACTTTTACAACAAAAAGTTTCTATATTTTAAAATCATTTATATTTGTTTTTCTTAATCTAACAAAAATTATTTCATAATTTATTATTTTAGTTCAAACTGAATATAAAATTGAATAAACGAAATGTCTTATATCAGTAAAAATTATGTAGATAAAAAATATATATAATCAGTAATTATTTTATCTGAAATATATGTTTGGATAATTTTTGTTTCTGATAAAAATGAAAATGTAATCGTCAAAAAATAAAACTGTAAATTATACAACTCCCTCCCTTTCATAGTCTACAATAGTTCAGCGAAAGTGAAATTGTAAGTTTATTTATAACAATAGAATTTTATTTGTAAAAATAAAAGCTGTTTCATTTGTGACTCAGTTTCAATTTTTCAATTTAAAATCACTGTTGATCATGAATATTCATGTTGTTTAAAAAAAAAACTATTGCAATGTAAGACATTTAAATTTGGTGACGCCATCTATTAGACGTATTATGAACTGTTTATTGAGCGTCACGTAGTTTAAAAAGAATGCAATTCAAATAGACCAGCAAATTCAATTTTACTGGCAGGTGTGTAGAACGTAGATGAAAAACTTTTTCAATTAAAAACTTTAATAGATTTTTTACAGTATATTTTATTAGATTCCCCACCAACTGCACCAAAATGTAATTTTGATAATTTCATGTTAACCGCTTGCAAGCTTTCAATCGCGAAATATTTCGCTCTTTATAGCAAACTTTGTAATTTTGATTATTTAAGTGTTCAAGCGCGCAGCGCGATTACATATTTGTTAACTTTATGTTTTATTTTTCAATTGTGATGATTTCGTTTCGTTTGACAATTTAGTTGTGATCACAGAAACCGTCAAACGCTGAATTAATTATATTGTTTTAAATGCAAAAGAGTCAATCTTCCGTAATTGGATTGCGCTAAGACTAAAAAAAAAGTTAATTTTTTTTTTTTAAATCAGTAAATTGAGATACAGTTTTCAAACAAATTTCATTTGAAAGTACATTTTGCTCTCTATTGGACGGTGTTAAAATTTAAATTGTGCGAAACTCAGAATATAAGAAATCCTTTCTCTATTAGTGCGTAATCATTTTAAATCACTTTTAAATTACTATTTCTTTTTCCAAAATCTTCAGAGATCTAGTAAAAATCCCAAAATACAGGGATAGGCAATGTTCCTCTCCTGCATTCCCCCCCACCCCCTTGGCGGGTCGCATGCTCACATTTACTGTGTAACCTTTTAACAATCCTCTCATGGTCAAAATAATTCTGCTTCTAAACTGTTTAAATGATTGAATGTCATTAGAATTAACGGGCAATTTGGTTAGAAGCTTAATTAATGTTTTTCTTCGCATACGTAATAATGTATTCGAAAAGTTTGTTGTACATTTATAATTTATTGATCAAAATTAAGTGCTATGAATAGTAAAAAATCGACCTCCAACGGGTTAAAGGGATGAAAAAAGTATATGCGTTATGAAGTGGAAAATATTTGACAGTCTCATTGAAAGTAAATTAATTAAGAATCTTTTAGAATAATTTCTGATTTTTTTACTTTCTTCTATCTTTACAAGAAGAAAGTATTGGATTCGTGAAAATTTTCGACTTTCGGTTTTCGACGGATTTACACGTTTTAGGGGTCAGAGAACCCGAAAAACATGTTTTTACAAAATGTCTGTCTGTGAGTCTGTGAATCTGTTAGTCTGTGAGTCTGTCTGTCTGTCTGTATGTGACACAAATTTTGTGGGCGCTCTATCTCAAGAACTAATGCACGGAATTTAATAAAAATTTATATTTAGTTAGTCCTTGATATAAATTGGTGCTGATTAGTTTTTGGTGTAAATCGCTCAACAGATGGCGCTGTTATGCAGCCTTTTTCACGATTTCCGCAATAGCTCAATCTCGAGAACTAAAGCACGGATTTTCATCAAACTTCAGATTCAGTTAGTCCTTGACATGAATTGATGTTTTGTACATTTTGGTGTAAATCTCTCAACAGGTGGCGCTGCTATGCTGCACTTTTCAGAATTTCCATTATAACTGTATCTCATGAACTAATGCAACAATTTTCAGCAAACTTCAGAATCAGTTATTCCTTGATATGAATTGACATTTTGTACATTTTGGTGTAAATAGCTCAACAGGTGGGGCTGCTATACAGCATTTTTCATGATTTCTGCAATAGCTCTCTCTCAAGAACTAATGGACACATTTTCATCAAACTTCAGATTCAATTACTCTTTGATATGAAATGATGCTGACTACGTGTTGGTGAATATCGCCCAATAGGTGGCGCTACTGTGCTGCATTTTGCACTATTTCCTCAATAGTTCTATCTCAAGAAGTAATGCACAATTTTTCATCAAACTTCAGATTCAAGTGCACCTTGATAAATGTTGATGCTGATTATGTTGTTGTGTAAATCGCTCAACAGGTGGCACTGTTATGCTGCATTTGTCATGATTTGCGCATTAGCTCTATCTCAAGAACTAATGCACGGATTTTCCCTAAACTTCATATTCAGTTAGACATTGACATAAGTTGATGATAATTAGGTTCTGGTGTAAATCACCCAATAGGTGGCGCTGCTATGTTGCATTTTTATGGATTTACACGATTTCAGGGACAGTAATATGTCAAGAACTAATGCACGGAATTTCATCTTTTTAGAATCCTCATGATGAGCATAGATGCACTGTGATAATGAATTTTGAAGTATTGACAAGTATGAGATAGAAGAAAGTTTTGTGACTGCCACAACATACTAGTTTCATTTTGAACAAATATTGTTTCTGTTTTAAATCAATAGTTTTATTTTTTAATACCTTTTTCTTTTTAAAGAATAAAGTATTGTAATCGAATTTTTTTTCGACTTCCTGTTTTCGATGGATTTACATGTTTTAGGGGGCAAAGATCCCGAAAAACATGTTTATAAAAAATGTATGTCTGCCCGTCCGTGTGTATGTCCGCTTTGTATCATAATGTATGAAGTTATGCATAGAATCGAACCAAATTTCATGTGTATGTTTTTGGGTATGACCAGCAGGTCTCACGTGAATTTGGAAACAACTCGCCGGAAGGGGGCGCTGTAATAACAATTTTGTGCCATTTTCAATATTGTATCATCGAAAAGCGTATGAAGTTATCCAAGAATTGAACCAAATTTCATGTGTATGTTTTTGAACATGGCCAGCAGGTCCCACGTCGATGTGGGAACAATTCATCAGAAAGAAGCGCTGTGATAGCGATTTTTGTTGATTTTTCATACTTGTGTTGTCCATCGGCTGTTCATGCAGCGACTTGCAATTTGCATCCAACTTACCCGGCGATGCTCAAGTAACTGATGTACAACACAATAACGAAAAATATAGACTTCATTACGTATCATGATCGAGATTAACTCTTTTTACTTTCTTCTAATTTTACAAGAAGAAAGTATTGGATTCATGAAAATTTTCAAATTCCAGTTTTCGACGGATTTACATGTTTCAGGGGTCAAAAATTCCAAAAAACATGTTCTTACAAAATGTCTGTCTGTGAATCTGTGAGCCTGTCTGCCTGTCTGTGTGTATGTGACACAAATTTTGTGGGCGCTCTTTCTCAAGAACTAATGCACGGAATGTAATAAAAATTTATATTCAGTTAGTCCCTAATACAAATTGATGCTGATTAGTTTTTGGTGTAAATCGCTCAACAGGTGGCGCTGCTATGCTGCATTTTTCACGATTATCGCAATAGCTCTATCTCAAGAACTAATGCACGGATTTTGATCAAAATTCAGATTTAGTTAGTCCTTGATATGAATTGATGCTGATTACGTTTTGGTGTAAATCGCCCAACAGGTAGCGCTGTTATGATGAATTTTGCAGGATTTACACGATTTCCCCAATAGCTCTATCTTAAGAACTAACGCACGGATTTTCATCAAACTTCAGATTCAGTTAGTCCTTGATATGACTTGCTACTGATTATGTGTTGGTGTAAATCGCCCAACAGGAGGCGCTTCTGTGCTGACTTTTTCACGATTGCCTTAATAGCTCTATCTATAGAACTAATGGACGAATTTTCATCTAACTTCAGATTTAGTTGTATGTTGACACAAGTTGTTGTTAATTAGGTTTTGGTGTTAATCACCCAATAGGTGGCGCTGCTATGCAGGAATTTTCACGATTTTCGCAATAGCTCTATCTCAAAAACTAATGCACGGATTTTCTCCAAACTTCAGATTCAGTCAGACTTTGACATAAATTGTTGCTGATTAGGATTCGGTATAAATCACCCAATAGGTGGCTCTGCTAGACAGCATTTTGCTGGATTTAGACGATTTCAGCGATAGTCATATCTCAAGAACTAATGCACGGGATTTCATATCTTTAGAATCCTCATGAGATGCATAGATTGCCATTTAATTTTGGCAGTGTGATAGCGAATTTTGAAGTATTAACATGTATGAGATAGAAGAAGGTTTTGGGATTGGTACATCCGACTAGTTTTTTTTTTCCGATTAGTAAAATTAAGTAGGAACTTTAGATGAAAATCAAAGTTGGTGAAGTACTGAAGTAATAACACTGAAGGATTAACATGTGTAACAATTTTTTGGAATATTAACATGCACGAGAAAGAAGAAAATTTTGGAGGGTTTTCACATCTGACTATTTAATTCTTACATGCATGAAATTTTCGGATTTAGGAATGAAAAAAACAGAACAAGGTTTTACATCTTTCTATGAGTGAGGTACATTTTGGGTGGTGGTGTTTGTTATAGCTGATTATCTCCGCGATGAATAAATTGCGAGGGTTTTGTTTTGTTTTTTTTTGGGGGGGGGGTGGTTGCCGTCCTTGAGATTCTTTTTAAGGGAGCCTAACCCGTATTTATGCATGGCCCGAAGAAAAATTGTAGGGAAAACCCCGTATGTTTGGTCGATGAGCGCGACATAGGAGGCGAAACAGAGCACCTCCCTGGTGGGCTCCGCCATCTTGAATTACATATATCCAGTTCCTTGAATATCACTGTTCCAAAATTCATTCACAAGAAAATGGTTTCAATCAAATCGTCTGTTCAAATTCGGCAATATTTTCTGAAAGATGCTTTAGTTTTATATGACAATGAAAATCGTTCTATAATGTTTGAAAACTTTAAGGAGACACCTTCAAGAAATCAATTTTAAGATTTTTACATACTTAAATTTTCTGTTTCGTCAGGTTTTCATTAATATATAGTTTTCCTATATATTCCCAATAGCAGTGTTTTAAATTTAATTTTAAAGAATGAGAAAACGATCTGTGCAGCAAACAAAAGCTTCCGCTTCTGTTTTTCGAAATGTTAAATTTTAAACTTCGAATTACAGTCCAGGAAAAAAAAATTAACACCTTCAACTCTGCAATAAATTATTGTAGAAGAAAGTTACTGATACTAAACGATTGGAAATAAAGTCTACTTTTAAGTTATATATAAAAAATTTGCTTAGAGGGCCATCTACTTATAAAAACGAACACAATCTTTGTTTTTTTTTTTGTTTGTTTGTTTTGTTTTTTTTAGTAAAACCCAAGTTTGACACCATAAAAACATTCTGCATCCTTCAATTAACCTAAAAACAACTTGTCATGAAATTTGTAAGATTAGTTTAAGATAAATTAATTATTTTAAATTGAACCTATTTTAGGGTCTGTATTCAAAATAAAGTTCGGTACTCAATTGCTGAAATGTTACAGAATGACTATGTCACTTCTTTTAATGTATTATTTCTTTCCAATGTGACCATTTCACTCGCTTAATATATTTCGACTATTGCAACCCAAGTTTTTAAATAAAATATGTAAAATAATATTCATTTCAAATTATGCTTTTTTGCGCATCGTGGACATAATTTTGATGTTTTTTAATCATAATTCAAAAACTACTTGGAAGAAAAATTTGAGATTGAGAATTCTCATAAAGCAAGACATAATAAATATAAGTCTATCAAAAGAATTGTAGGTTGCAATTTATTTTTTTCGAATATTAATTTCATAATTCATATTATAACATTTTTAAAATTACAAATTCAATGTATTTATGTTTGGGTTTTTTAGTATTATAATCACACAAAAAATTATCTCATTAAGATTATATTTTCAGGAGATATTAATGAAAATATGAAAATGTAATGAAGCTCTAAATTTTTAATCTTTATGATTCAAAAACTTATCACATTAATTACTTGAAATTTCATTTCTAAGCATAGTTTGAACCGAAGATTTAAAATATATTGTCAAAATAAAGTGTTGCCATTGAAAAAACAAAGTTTGGTCTGGTTTTAATTTGTAGGTGCCCCCTAAGCAAATTTTATATACATTATTTAAAAGTAGACTTTACAGTCGTTTGGTACCAGTAACTTTCTTCTATTATAATTTATTGCAGAGTTAGTAGGAGTGTTTATTTTTTTTTTTTTCACGGCTGTACCTTTTCTTCAAACCTATGTAATATTAAAAGATATTTTAATAATTCTTTTTACAATACACTTCTATTATCACACAAATTACTATGGAGCTAATGATTTTTATCCTACTGCAATGCTCTTTTTTATCAGCCAAAAACTTTAAATATTTTAGTTTAATTTAAGACATTAATTTAACAATTTTTAAAAATTATTTGTATTTATTTTCTTTTTTAATACTCACTTTAGTTTAATGTGGAACATGTGACGATACAGTAAACTTTGTCTTTAAAGGGGAATTGATCGAAACTGAGAAAACTTTCCGACGTAGACGGTATACCGCCTTAGTTAGTATTTACTGTATTGAAAATTTTTCAGCGGGGCTTAAAAATTTTTGCGCATCAGACATATTTTCGTCTTACGCAGAGTCCGCATTAGACAGATTTTACTGTAGATTCTAAAAAATGACTTTTAAAAATTTAAACTTCATATCTTATATAGTTACTAAGAGAAGGCACTCCGAAAATCTGTAATTTTTCTCTCCCGCCTTGGACTATCTAGGGTCCCGAGGAAAGCATTATTCTGAGAGCATTATTCTGTCTACACTGTTAAAAAAAAAAAAAAAAAAAAAAAAAAAAAACCGAACTAAAAAACGGAGATTCTGCTGGCAATCTAGATACCAGTACTATTTCCGTATTTTTATCGAAATTTTTTGCTATAAATTGCAGAAAAAATCCCGTTTTTCTGATTAAAAATGGAAATTTTTCTGTAATTTATGGGGGAAATTTCCGTAAAAATACGGAAATAATACTGGCGTCTAGATTGCCAGTAGAATCTCCGTTTTTTAGTCCGTTTTATTTTTTTATTATTTATTTATTTATTTATTTATTTTTCAGTGTATCCATAGAAATTGTTCGTGAATTACACTGAAGTAACTAATATTAAACTCCATACCTATTATATGCATACACAAATTTCATACCAGGTGCTATTCGCATCTGCGTACAGGCAGTGCTTAATTTGTGCCGGATCTCACCGGAGCTCAGCTCTGGTATTTCTCTGCTTTTAGTGATTATTTAAATATTGGTCGGAATTTCCCGGAGACCTGTAGAACAGCGCTTCCGCTATACGAAGCCTAAATTATCTTTTACTGCCCCTCCCATATCCAATCTTTTGCGTTCTTTCCTACCTAAGCGGTTACATATGTAACGTAGCGTTTCGCACACATAGAAGAAAACTTCTACCTATTCCTCGCAAATGTAGACTCAATGGATTTCAAACGACAACAAGGAATGCCAGAATTAACAGCAACCGTATCTGCCTTTTTTACTCGTTGTTGTGTTATGTTTAAGCGCTGTTTTTTGTTCGTGTTTGGAAAATATTCTTACTGATCTACTTATTAGCTCCACGAGGTACTTAATTGGCGCTGAAGCTAACAGGAACGCAGCTCCAGTGTTTTTTTTTACTTTTAGTGAATATTTAATTATTAGTCTGAACCCACCAGAGTTTATAAATACTGCACACCTAAGCCCTACGTGTTGTGTTTTGCTAGTTAATGCAAAGAAATCCTTGGAGAATAGAATTTTCTGAAAATCCCCCACTCCTGATTTTCATGTTTTTGCTCTATTCATTTATTAAATTTTATTATATATAAATAAATATAGATATAGTCAATATATAAAAATATTTTCTTTTTTCTGAAAAAGAAGAAATTGTTTTAAATTTCGTAAATAATATATAACCTCCTCGCTACCTGGGCCCACATATGTGGACCTCTAATCTTTTTATCATAAAAACTAAACTGTTTGGCTTTTTTACATTTTGACTTCAATTCTTAATAGCTGGATATTTTGCTTTAAAAGCAAACCAATAAATGACAACATCTGTGCTGATTTCCTCATAAAATAAATGTTATTTTCATCTGAGTTTGCAAAATGCCTTCTAGACGGCCATGAAAGTGACAAATTTTCACAAATTTTTAACTTAAATGCTTTACAATGAAAAATTTTTGAGGATTTACGTTTCATTCACTTGTTTAAATCCCTTAACTTTGTGATTGTGTGAATTTAGGTTAGTGATAATTAAATGGATATTTTAAGAGGATTTGTAATTTTCGATCCACATTTCTGAACCTAAATTACTATTCCCCTAAAGGATCAATTTCAGAAATTTTCTTTTCCTGTCATCTACGATGTAATTTTTTTTTTCTGAAAAAGAAATGAATGAGTATTTGTCGCATTATTTTAGCTTCGGTATCGAAGAGGTAAAAATGTAAATATGCGAGGGGAGAGGATGAGTTACACTATGGTTTTTACTACTGCAGAAAACTAGGGCTCCGGTAATTTTTTTGTTAGAAATTAAACCCTGCGTACTGGGTATCACAATGTAAGATCGTCTTAAATTTAAGAGATGATAGAATTCATTACTATTTTGTATAGGGATTTAGGGGTTTACTTGAGCCTTTGAAGTGTAAATACAGGTCTTTTAGCCCCTCTTGGGTGCGGGATATAGAGAACGGAAGTGGAGAACCGCATTCCCTTCCAAAATCTTTGAAAATGTAAGAATTTTGGCCTGTTTTAACCATTTGGCACTTTCTTTAACAAATTCTAATTACGCCCTATGGGTGGCCTATGGAGCTGCCCCGCATGTCCCTGGATTACTCAGGACCTAGTAATTTTACATTGCGGCTATAGGCAACATCACCTAATATAAATTTAATGGATTACCTGCTCCCTTTATATAGGAGTAGCAGAAAATATCCAAAATAAAATGTATTTACAAATGTATCAAAAAGTGCAGAACTCGTTTAAAGTAAGATTTAATATGTGTTTCTTTTAGGTAGCTTTCATTACAAAAAGCTACCTATTGCAGCCGTTCGGAGGAAAACGATTCCAAAAATTTTTGGTATATTTTCACCGATTATGACCTTCAGACCTCGAAACCACCCTCCGTTCAAATGTTGATATATATATATATATATATATATATCTGATCTTTGTCACACTGTAACTCTCGTATTTATGAACCAATTTGGATGTAACCTGGTGTGTACATAGTTCATACCTTGACCGAGTTCGTTGGCCAATTTCATACGCCATCTTGTTTCAAAATGGCGGCCATTTAAAATTTTAAAAAAATTTAAAATTTAAAATAAGGTACAAAAAAATTACAAATTGAAAAAGATTTTTTTTATCTGTTTGACCTTCGGAGCATTCCGGAGCATTTTTTGTTTCGTCTATATCTTAGAAAATGGCTGAGTTATAGCATTTTAAATTTCTAGTGTTGCTGAAATTTTGAAACGATCTGAATTTTGTCATCCGATAACTGACGTATTTATGAACCGATTTGGAAGTAACTTGGTGTGTATATAGTACATACCAATGTCTCGACCGAGTTTGTAGGCCAGCTTCATCCGCCACTTTGTTTCAAAATGGCGGCCATTTAAAAATTTAAAAAAATTTAAATTTTAAATGAGGTACAAAAAAAAAATTAAAAATTGAAAAATATTTTTTTCTTATGTGTTTGACTTTGATACAAAGATTTCGGAGCATTTTCAGTTTTGCCTGTACCTAAAAAAATGGCTGAGTTATAGCACTTTGAATTTCTAGCACGGCTGACATTTTGAAACGATTTGATTTTAGTCACGCGATAACATACGTATTTATTAACCGATTTGGATGTGCGAAGGCATGTGCATAGTACATAGCAATTTCTCGACCCAAGTTAGCTGGCCAGCTTTATCCGCCATTTTGTTTAAAAGTGGCGGCCATTAATTTTTTTTTTATTTAAATTTAAAATGAGGTACAAAAAAATTAGAAACTGAAAAAGATTTCTTTCTTAAGTGTTTGACCATGATACAAGAATTCCGGAGCATTTTTTGTTTTCTCTTTATCTTTAAAAATGGTTGAAATATAGCACTTTGAATCTCTAATGTGGGTGACACTTCGAAAAATCTGATTTTTACCTGCGACAGCACTCGTGTATATCAATCGATTCCAGTGCGAGTGAGCATGTGCACAGGAATTACTAAGGTCTCGACTAATTTCATTGGTTAGCTTCACCCATCATGATGTTTTAAAATGGGGGGCACTTCAAGATATTGCCGAATTTGGCGACCAAATATAAGTCACTTTAAATAAAATTAGTTTGGATACATCTGACTAATTCCGCGAAATTCTGATTCACATTCAGTATTGTCAAAAATTAGTATTGAATCTTCTATAATCATTCTCCACTAATTTGAGCTTCGTGTGTTTGAATAGTATAAGATGGTTCTTTAAAAAAAAGGAATATGACAGCTACCTCTTCCTCCCGGCACTGGCCGGAAGGACATTTTTCATTTCTGTACATCTATACTAATATTATAAAGAAGTAGCTTTTGCTTGTTTGTTTTTAAGGTGTAATCCCTGGAATTAGCGAATCTATTTCAAAAATAATGGTTGCAAAATGCTGATGACCATCTCTGTTCCAACATTGGCTATATTTTACGTCGGTACAACAACCCCCAAAGGAGTGCAGGAGTAAACAATGTTCTAGAATTGATATTTCTTTGATATTATTATGGCTAGAAATGTGAAAATTAGTGTGGTGACCACTTTTAAGGTGTTGTGAGAATTCGACGATATCTCACATTGAAACTCTCAATTTACAAGGCAAAAGCCAGCATAGGGAAACTAATGTATTTTCACATAGCCTTCAAATTTCTTCAGACTCCCAGAAAATGTCGCTAAAGATGAAACAAATATATCAATTTCAATCAATCTTTGCAGAAGACACTAGGGTGAAAGGAACTCTTTTATCTAGCGAGAGAAATATTCTTTTGATGTTCACAAGGGTCTCGTTCCCGTGGGAAAGTAGAAAGTGAAACCAGAGATTAAACCGGACGCTAAGGTTCCTGACTGCAGCCTATAGAGAAAGGGCTGGTCTATGAGATCATGGGCCACGGATGGTGAGTGGCTAATGGGAGTGGCTTTGGTCCTAGACGGAAAAACGAAACTGATAAAAGAGGATGCAAGAGCATTCCCGGGAGTTTTTTTCCCCTTCTGTTGAAGTTGAGACTTCAAGGTGTTTCTAGCCGTGCAGAGTGGAAACCTCTCACGGGCCGACAGCTTCGGGACATATTCCGAAGCACAGAAAAGCGAAAGCCAGGTGTAGCTGTTAAGATATCTCCATCACGGAGTTGGATATCGGAGGTTCGTAAACCTCGGTTAAACATCTACAAAAAGTGCGACATTCCTGTCGAGTATCTCGAACTCTACCTTCGAAAAGTGTGGACATTGAATGTATTAGAGACATTCTCCCTGAAAACAATCTGCCATTAGAGAACTGGACTTGATTCTACAAATACTTTATTGTTAGCTGTATTCGAACACTTTTATGAAAAATGTTGTAAATAGGACTTATATAATCTAGAAAACATTATTTAATTGTTTGTAATGCAATAAAATATTTCTTCGACTTTAAATAAGCCTTGTCCGTTGAAGTTGCCCGCTACCACACCACATTACGACATTGGCTCCGTTACAACTTGGTGGCAGCGGTGAGATTTACAGCAAGAATAATTGGTATTAGAGGAAAGCCCAGGAGGAAACAGACGGCGAACACCCGGAGTTTCTGACAACAACCCGAGAGGCAGCCGAAAGAATCGAAGCGACAGTTCCGAGGAAGACAGACGGACAGACCATCTAGACATTGCCCATGAGACAGTTCAGCTAGATCAACTAGACAGTGCTTCGAGACAGTGCAAGGTGGACCTTGGACGACAAACAGTGGGACGCAACACGCCCGATACGAGCCCTTGAGCCACGGTGAACGATAACCGCGGAGTGCCATAACGGACCGTTCCCCAGACAAGATACTTCAAGCAATAACTGCAACAGGTAAGCTCATTTCATTTTGAGTGGCTCTTAAACTATTATTAAGCATACTGATAGGACATTAAAATGTTGTTTAAATAAAAATATGAGAAACTTTCTGAGGTAAATGAAAATAGTAAGATTATGATAAATCGATAATGTGTAGTTAATGCATGGAAATCTAACGATTGATGCAAATTTATATGTTATGTTATCTTTATCATTATTTTTTATGTTTGGAATGCAGAAAGGATTAGATAGGATAAATTCATAACTACTCAAAAAAAAATGCCCAGTAAAAAATTTTTTTTCTTATATAACGAATAGATAATGTAAGTGTAATGTGTAAGAAATATATTTTGATGAGTGATTGTATAAAGAGAAATTTTGATGCATGCTGGATTGCTAAATGACAAATAGAGTAAATTAAACTTTTACCCTAAATAGTGTAGATGCATTTTGATAAAGGTTGCAGAGAGTGTTCAGTTCTTGAGAAATACTGGGAATGTAGTTTGCCTATAGTATTTGAAAAATTACTTATTGTTTTCACATTGTGTGTATAGGGACTCTAAAGGTTTAAAATTTTGAATTTTACTTTTTGCTTTACGTTTGGCACAAAAATATAGAAATTCTGAAAATTTTTTGAAAAATCATAAAATTATTTTTACATATTGGTTATGCATTTGAAATGTTTATTTATATTGTGTGCTAAGGGGTAAAATATTTCTTGTGAGGTGTAAGGTTCATATACTTTTAAATTGATAAACAAAACGAATAGTTTCCGTTTGTATTATTTCAACATACCGTAGTCATGTCGAAGTTAAATTCACTGAAGTACTGCAGGAAAGCGGATTTACAGAATCTCGCGGAAGTTTTAGATGTGGAAATAGATGAAGAAGACAATATGGCAACGATAATCGAAAAAATTGAAGCAGCAGAAAAATACGACGAGGAACTAACTTTAGTGCAGGCAGGTTTATCGTGAAAGATAGGGAAGACCGAATCGCGGCAGAAAAAGAGAAAGAGAGGGAAAAAAAGAGAGAGAGAAAGAGGAGAGAGAAGAGAGAGAGAAAGAAAAAGAAAGGTCGTTTACTTTAGAACAGCTAAAATTAACGCAAAGTTCAGAAAGGCGAAATTCTATGGCTAGCAGCGGTTTCGAAAGATCCGTTAAATTACCTCTTAAAACTATTATGCATTGTTTTGATCCTGAACGATCTGACATAACATTATTCCTGAATTTGTTCGAGCGACAGGCGAATAGGTCCGGAATAGAGCAAGATGAATACGTCACACACTTGTTAGCATTATTGCCGGTGGAAATTGCAGAATTGATCTTAGGATTGAAGGATGGATTAACGGTTTGGGGATTACGCAATTTTCTGAATTAAAAGACTTGTTGATCACTGATCAGATTAAACGACGCGCGCCGGTCGAATTAAAAGAACATTTTATTGATTCGTGGGCGAATTATAAAGATCCCTTGGTGCTCGCTACGGCACTAGACGAGTACGAGGCGATAAAAGGAGTGTCCAAAAAAAACGTGGAACACGAGACCCACGCTTGATAGGAAACCTGAAAGGCCTAAGTATGAAGATAAATCGCGCGATAGGAATTCCGAAAGTAAACTCATCTGGCGTGAGCGGGAAACAAATAAAGAAAGGGAAAAAGTCTTCGAACGTAAAAATTGGAGTAAGTGCTTTATTTGTTCCAAAACTGGGCACTTGAGGGCCAATTGTCCCGAAAACAAAAGGACCGAAAAAACCGTTGCTAAAGTTCATCACGTTAGCGGAAATATTGATCTCGAGGAAGGTTTCAAACCCTACTTAAGCCATGTCTTAATTAATGGAGAGAAAATCACTGTATTAAAGGACAGTGGAAGTTGTTCCGATGTGGTCTCAGGCATATTCATTAAGACGGAGCAATTAGATGGTATGGTTGTGTGGGTTAGACAACCGCTAATGAACGATTTACGTTGTTTGCCGACGGCTGATGTAACGTTAGAATTGGAAAGATTGGGGAGCATAAAAGCAAAGGCCATAGTAGCAGACGTAGAATCAGACATGTCTTATTACATCCTGGGGAACGAAACTCAAAAATTGATCGATAAAATTAAGAGCGATAATGCCCAGATTTTAAACGCCGTGTTAACACGGAGTCAGACGAAACCAAAACCAGAACAGAAGTTCGATCCGACAAAAGGGGAGGACGCGAAAAAGAGCAGTCCCCAGTCAAAAGAGACGAACGCGGATACGGGAGAAAAACCGGTAGGAGATGAAACCCAGTCGGGGCGAGTAAATGGGGATTTGGGGGAAGACGAAGAGGATCTTTTGTTGCCTGATCTAGTGGAGGACTTGAGCATAGGATTAAGCCAAGTGGGGAAGAAGGAATTTAAAAGAGAACAAGAAACGGATGACTCTTTAAGCGAAGTTAGAAAAAGGGCAGAGTTAAAGAAGTCGCATTACGAATATAAGGACTCGTTAATAGTGCGGAAAACGTACGACCACCGGGGAAATGAAAGGATACAATTAGTCATACCCCTGAAGTTTAGACAGGGTCTTTTAATCGCGTGCCATGAGGGCATTTCGGCTCATCTGGGAGAGAAGAAAACGAAAGACAAATTGTTGAGATACTTTTTTTGGCCCAATGTAATAAGGGAGTCTGAAAATTTTGTAAAATCATGCGACGTGTGTCAGCGCGTAGGGAGATCGGGGAAGCAGAAAAAGGCCCCTTTGACACTTGTACCGATTATTTCAGAGGTATTTTCAAAACTATCAACTGATTTAGTTGACCCCTTGCCAGAATCCAAAAAGGGAAATAAATACATGTTGACCGCCATATGTGTCTATAGCCGATACTCAGAAGCGATTCCAATTGCAGATATGCTTTCGGAGACGGTAATTGAAGCTTTGACAACTATTTTCAGCCGTGTAGGTTACGCGTCGAAAATCCAGACAGATTTGGGGCGTAGCTTTACTTCAAATTTAACTACTGCTTTTCTGAAGAAATTCGGTGTAAGGCTAAGACATTCGAGCGTGTGTCACCCTTCCTCGAATTTAATCGAGCGATTTCACAGGTCAGTTAAGAGACTATTGAAGGCGATGTGTGTCGAAAATGGGAGTGATTGGGAGGCAAACTTACCCCATGCACTGTTAGCTTTAAGAACGGTGACCCACGAATCGACGGGATTCAGTCCCGCTGAGTTAGTTTTCGGGAGAAATTTGAGAACGCCGGAAACATTGTTGTTTGAACAATGGACGAGAGAGAGTCAAGAACATGTATTAGTCACTGAATACGTTTTCAAACTGATAAATCGGTTAAAACGTTGCCAAGAGCTGGCCATCAAAAACATGACTACTAGCAGAGATAAGAGAAAACTCTGGTACGATAGAAACGCAACCGAAAGGAGTTTCGAGCCAGGAGACGAGGTACTGGTTTTAGCCACTAGTAAATCAAATAAAATGTCGGTAAAATGAATTGGGCCAGGCGTAATCGAATCTAAAATTTCCGCTACGAATTATATTGTAAATGTTCCAGGTAGACGCGAAAAATTTACCACGTGAATTTATTAAAACCTTACGTGAAACGCGTGGAGAAAATCAACATTTTGACCCATGAATTTAACGAACTAGACGCGATGCAAGATTTAGAGATAGTTTACCCTTCGGCTGACTATAACAGTTATGATTTCAGGCAAGTAGTGGGGGAAAGTGACTTGAGGGACCGGTGCACGGCTGAACAGCTGCGGGAGTTAGAAAATTTATTAAACACGTATAGGGAAGTCCTTTCGAACGACCCAGGACTAACAGATCTAGCAGAGCATGATATCGAACTTGTCGAAAACAAACCAGTGAGGATAAGACCTTATAGAACATCCGTCAGGCAAAATGAAATTTTGAAAAAAGAAATCAAGCGTATGCTTGATTTAAAAATCATAAAGGCGGGGGAATCGGATTATAATTCTCCCATGATTTTACTGGAGGCCCCGGGTAAAGAAGCCCGACCTTGCATTGATTACCGAAAATTGAACTCAATTACTAGGGCTGAATTTTTCCCATTAAACATTTCCAACTAATATCGAGGATAGAGTTGAAAGAGTTGCCGCAGCCCAATATATCACAGTATTGGATTTGACTAAGGCTTACTGGCAGATTCCGATGACCCCCAGAGCTCAAAAATTGGCCGCTTTCGTGACTAGTTTCGGGAGTTATTTACCCCTGACAATGCCTTTCGGTTTGGTCAACGCTTCATACCGATTTTCCAAATTTATGGCTAGATTACTCAGTGGGGTAGAAGAATTTTGTCTACCATACAGAAACGACATGGTATTTCCTCGAATAGCTGGGAGAACCATCTTGAGCATCTAAAAATAGTGTTAACCAGAATCAAAGAAGCTAAATTAAAAGACAAAATCGCAAAATGTAAATTTGCGCAAAAAACTGTTAAATATCTAGGGCACGTAGTAGGGGAAGGTCAACGCAAACCGGCGGAGGCGAAAATCAAGACCATCGCGGAGTTGCCGGCGCCCAAAAACAAGACGGAAATTAGAAGATGTTTGGGTATGGCGGGTTATTATTCGAGATATATAAAAAATTACGCAACCATAGTAGAACCACTCACGCGCGCTTTAAAAGGAAAAAACAAAAAGGGAAAAGTAGATTGGAGCGACGAAATGGAAAAGGCGTTCAAACAGTTAAAAACTAAACTCACCGAAGAACCCATTTTGTATGCCCCTGATTACGATTCCGAATTCGTAATACAAACCGATGCGTCTGAAGTGGGTATTGGGGTTATTTTGGCGCAGAGGAAGGGCTCAGAAGAACACCCAATAATTTTTCTTAGCCGAAAATTCACAGAACCAGAGCGGAGTTTCAGTGCCTCCGAGCGTGAATGTGCCGCTAAAATTTTCGCAATAAAGAAGCTTAGGCACTATATTGATGGGCAAAAGTTTTCCATAGAGACGGACCACAACCCATTAATATTCTTGAAAAACAATGCAGGCAACAATCCCAGACTACTCAGGTGGGCACTGACACTGCAGCCTTATCATTATGCAATTACTCATCGACCAGGCAAAGATATACCTCACGTGGATTACTTGAGCCGAGTAGAGTAAGTCGATCGTTAAACCCGACTATATGTATATATTAATATTCATTTTATTATGTGTAAATGTAATCGTATAAAATATAAATGTGTTTTGTCTGTTAAAGAGAAATTTCGTAACCAAATGTGTCCAGCATTTGCAAGCTAAGTATAAAATGCAGGAAAAGGTTTTTTTTAGAAATTGATATAATTAAATATGGGCCACTTGAAATGTATGAGTTAACCATTTCCCTTACAGCATATTACGTCTGGCAGCCGAAATATGATTTGAGGGAGGGGTGTTGTGAGAATTCGACGATATCTCACATTGAAACTCTCAATTTACAAGGCAAAAGCCAGCATAGGTAAACTAATGTATTTTCACCTAGCCTCCAAATTTCTTCAGAGTCCCAGAAAATGTCGCTAAAGATGAAACAAATATATCAATTTCAATCAATCTTTGCAGAAGACACTAGGGTGAAAGGAACTCTTTTATCTAGCGAGAGAAATATTCTTTTGATGTTCACAAGGGTCTCGTTCCCGTGGGAAAGTAGAAAGTGAAACCAGAGATTAAACCGGACGCTAAGGTTCCTGACTGCAGCCTATAGAGAAAGGGCTGGTCTATGAGATCATGGGCCACGGATGGTGAGTGGCTAATGGGAGTGGCTTTGGTCCTAGACGGAAAAACGAAACTTATAAAAGAGGATGCAAGAGCATTCCCGGGAGTTTTTTTCCCCTTCTGTTGAAGTTGAGACTTCAAGGTGTTTCTAGCCGTGCAGAGTGGAAATCTCTCACGGGCCGACAGCTTCGGGACATATTCCGAAGCACAGAAAAGCGAAAGCCAGGTGTGGCTGTTACGATATCTCCATCACGGAGTTGGATATCGGAGGTTCGTAAACCTCGGTTAAACATCTACAAAAAGTGCGACATTCCTGTCGAGTATCTCGAACTCTACCTTCGAAAAGTGTGGACATTGAATGTATTAGAGACATTCTCCCTGAAAACAATCTGCCATTAGAGAACTGGACTTGATTCTACAAATACTTTATTGTTAGCTGTACTCGAACCCTTTTATGAAAAATGTTGTAAATAGGACTTATATAATCTAGAAAACATTATTTAATTGTTTGTAATGCAATAAAATATTTCTTCGACTTTAAATAAGCCTTGTCCGTTGAAGTTGCCCGCTACCACACCACCTTACGACATTGGCTCCGTTACAACTTGGTGGCAGCGGTGAGATTTACAGCAAGAATAAATGTTATTAGAGGAAAGCCCAGGACGAAACAGACGGCGAACACCCGGAGTTTCTGACAACAACCCGAGAGGCAGCCGAAAGAATCGAAGCGACAGTTCCGAGGAAGACAGACGGACAGACCATCTAGACATTGCCCATGAGACAGTTCAGCTAGATCAACTAGACAGTGCTTCGAGACAGTGCAACGTGGACCTTGGACGACAAACAGTGGGACGCAACACGCCCGATACGAGCCCTTGAGCCACGGTGAACGATAACCGCGGAGTGCCATAACGGACCGTTCCCCAGACAAGATACTTCAAGCAACAACTGCAACAGGTAAGCTCATTTCATTTTGAGTGGCTCTTAAACTATTATTAAGCATACTGATAGGACATTAAAATGTTGTTTAAATAAAAATATGAGAAACTTTCTGAGGTAAATGAAAATAGTAAGATTATGATAAATCGATAATGTGTAGTTAATGCATGGAAATCTAACGATTGATGCAAATTTATATGTTACGTTATCTTTATCATTATTTTTAATGTTTGGAATGCAGAAAGGATTAGATAGGATAAATTCATAACTACTCAAAAAAAATGCCCAGTAAAAAATTTTTTTTCTTATATAACGAATAGATAATGTAAGTGTAATGTGTAAGAAATATATTTTGATGAGTGATTGTATAAAGAGAAATTTTGATGCATGCTGGATTGCTAAATGACAAACAGAGTAAATTAAACTTTTACCCTAAATAGTATAGATGCATTTTGATAAAGGTTGCAGAGAGTGTTCAGTTCTTGAGAAATACTGGGAATGTAGTTTGCCTATAGTATTTGAAAAATTACTTATTGTTTTCACATTGTGTGTATAGGGACTCTAAAGCTTTAAAATTTTGAATTTTACTTTTTGCGTTACGTTTGGCACAAAAATATAGAAATTTTGAAAATTTATTGAAAAATCATAAAATTATTTTTACATATTGGTTATGCATTTGAAATGTTTATTTATATTGTGTGCTTAGGGGTAAAATATTTCTTGTGAGGTGTAAGGTTCATATACTTTTAAATTGATAAACAAAACGAATAGTTTCCGTTTGTATTATTTCAACATATCGTAGTCATGTCGAAGTTAAATTCACTGAAGTACTGCAGGAAAGCGGATTTACAGAATCTCGCGGAAGTTTTAGATGTGGAAATAGATGAAGAAGACAATATGGCAACGATAATCGAAAAAAATTGAAGCAGCAGAAAAATACGACGAGGAACTAACTTTAGTGCAGGCAGGTTTATCGTGAAAGATAGGGAAGACCGAATCGCGGCAGAAAAAGAGAAAGAGAGGGACAAAAAAGACAGAGAGAAAGAGGAGAGAGAAGAGAGAGAGAAAGAAAAAGAAAGGTCGTTTACTTTAGAACAGCTAAAATTAACGCAAAGTTCAGAAAGGCGAAATTCTATGGCTAGCAGCGGTTTCGAAAGATCCGTTAAATTACCTCTTAAAACTATTATGCATTGTTTTGATCCTGAACGATCCGACATAACATTATTCCTGAATTTGTTCGAGCGACAGGCGAATAGGTCCGGATCAGAGCAAGATGAATACGTCACACACTTGTTAGCATTATTGCCGGTGGAAATTGCAGAATTGATCTTACGCGAACCAGCTCAAAAAATTGACAATTTCGAACATGTTAAATCGCTTTTATTAGCCCGGTACAGGTTGAGTGCGGAAGCGTACCGTCAAAAATTGAATAAACATACGCGTAATCCAGGAAACCCGTGGAGAGATCTCATATTCGAATTGAATAGTTTTCTTGAAGGATGGATTAGCGGTTTGGGGATTACGCAATTTTCTGAATTAAAAGACTTGTTGATCACTGATCAGATTAAACGACGCGCGCCGGTCGAATTAAAAGAACATTTTATTGATTCGTGGGCGAATTATAAAGATCCCTTGGTGCTCGCTACGGCACTAGACGAGTACGAGGCGATAAAAGGAGTGTCAAAAAAAACGTGGAACACGAGACCCACGCTTGATAGGAAACCTGAAAGGCCTAAGTATGAAGATAAATCGCGCGATAGGAATTCCGAAAGTAAACTCAACTGGCGTGAGCGGGAAACAAATAAAGAAAGGGAAAAAGTCTTCGAACGTAAAAATGGAGTAAGTGCTTTATTTGTTCCAAAACTGGGCACTTGAGGGCCAATTGTCCCGAAAACAAAAGGACCGAAAAAACCGTTGCTAAAGTTCATCACGTTAGCGGAAATATTGATCTCGAGGAAGGTTTCAAACCCTACTTAAGCCATGTCTTAATTAATGGAGAGAAAATCACTGTATTAAAGGACAGTGGAAGTTGTTCCGATGTGGTCTCAGGCATATTCATTAAGACGGAGCAATTAGATGGTATGGTTGTGTGGGTTAGACAACCGCTAATGAACGATTTACGTTGTTTGCCGACGGCTGATGTAACGTTAGAATTGGAAGGATTGGGGAGCATAAAAACAAAGGCCATAGTAGCAGACGTAGAATCAGACATGTCTTATTACATCCTGGGGAACGAAACTCAAAAATTGATCGATAAAATTAAGAGCGATAATGCCCAGATTTTAAACGCCGTGTTAACACGGAGTCAGACGAAACCGAAACCAGAACAGAAATTCGATCCGACAAAAGTGGAGGACGCGAAAAAGAGAAGTCCCCAGTCAAAAGAGACGAACGCGGATACGGGAGAAAAACCGGTAGGAGATGAAACCCAGTCGGGAAGAGTAAATGGGGATTTGGGGGAAGACGAAGAGGATCTTTTTTTGCCTGATCTAGTGGAGGACTTGAGCATAGGATTAAGCCAAGTGGGGAAGAAGGAATTTAAAAGAGAACGAGAAACGGATGACTCTTTAAGCGAAGTTAGAAAAAGGGCAGAGTTAAAGAAGTCGCATTACGAATATAAGGACTCGTTAATAGTGCGGAAAACGTACGACCACCGGGGAAATGAAAGGATACAATTAGTCATACCCCTGAAGTTTAGACAGGGTCTATTAATCGCGTGCCATGAGGGCATTTCGGCTCATCTGGGAGAGAAGAAAACGAAAGACAAATTGTTGAGATACTTTTTTGGCCCAATGTAATAAGGGAGTCTGAAAATTTTGTAAAATCATGCGACGTGTGTCAGCGCGTAGGGAGATCGGGGAAGCAGAAAAAGGCCCCTTTGACACTTGTACCGATTATTTCAGAGGTATTTTCAAAACTATCAACTGATTTAGTTGGCCCCTTGCCAGAATCCAAAAAGGGAAATAAATACATGTTGACCGCCATATGTGTGTATAGCCGATACCCAGAAGCGATTCCAATTGCAGATATGCTTTCGGAGACGGTAATTGAAGCTTTGACAACTATTTTCAGCCGTGTAGGTTACGCGTCGGAAATCCAGACAGATTTGGGGCGTAGCTTTACTTCAAATTTAACTACTGCTTTTCTGAAGAAATTCGGTGTAAGGCTAAGACATTCGAGCGTGTGTCACCCTTCCTCGAATTTAATCGAGCGATTTCACAGGTCAGTTAAGAGACTATTGAAGGCGATGTGTGTCGAAAATGGGAGTGATTGGGAGGCAAACTTACCCCATGCACTGTTAGCTTTAAGAACGGTGACCCACGAATCGACGGGATTCAGTCCCGCTGAGTTAGTTTTCGGAAGAAATTTGAGAACGCCGGAAACATTGTTGTTTGAACAATGGACGGGAGAGAGTCAAGAACATGTATTAGTCACTGAATACGTTTTCAAACTGATAAATCGGTTAAAACGTTGCCAAGATCTGGCCATCAAAAACATGACTACTAGCAGAGATAAGAGAAAACTCTGGTACGATAGAAACGCAACCGAAAGGAGTTTCGAGCCAGGAGACGAGGTACTGGTTTTAGCCACTAATAAACCAAATAAAATGTCGGTAAAATGGATTGGGCCAGGCGTAATCGAATCTAAAATTTCCGCTACGAATTATATTGTAAATGTTCCAGGTAGACGCGAAAAATTTACCACGTGAATTTATTAAAACCTTATGTGAAACGCGTGGAGAGAATCAACATTTTGACCCATGAATTTCACGAACTAGACGCGATGCAAGATTTAGAGATAGTTTACCCTTCGGCTGACTCTAACAGTTATGATTTCAGGCAAGTAGTGGAAGAAAGTGACTTGAGGGACCGGTGCACGGCTGAACAGCTGCGGGAGTTAGAAAATTTATTAAACACGTATAGGGAAGTGTTTTCGAACGAATCAGGACTAACATATCTAGCAGAGCATGATATCGAACTTGTCGAAAACAAACCAGTGAGGATAAGACCTTATAGAACATCAGTCAGGCAAAATGAAATTTTGAAAAAAGAAATCAAGCGTATGCTTGATTTAAAAATCATAAAGGAGGGGGAATCGGATTATAATTCTCCCATGATTTTACTGGAGGCCCCGGGTAAAGAAGCCCGACCTTGCATTGATTACCGAAAATTGAACTCAATTACTAGGGCTGAATTTTCCCCATTGAACATTTCCAACTAATATCGAGGATGGAGTTGAAAGAGTTGCCGCAGCCCAATATATCACAGTGTTGGATTTGACTAAGGCTTACTGGCAGATTCCGATGACCCCCAGAGTTCAAAAATTGGCCGCTTTCGTGACTAGTTTCGGGAGTTATTTACCCCTGACAATGCCTTTCGGTTTGGTCAACGCTTCATACCGATTTTCCAAATTTATGGCTAGATTACTCAGTGGGGTAGAAGAATTTTGTCTACCATACAGAAACGACATGGTATTTCCTGGAATAACTGGGAGGACCATCTTGAGCATCTAAAAATAGTGTTAACCAGAATCAAAGAAGCTAAATTAAAAGACAAAATCGCAAAATGTAAATTTGCGCAAAAAACTGTTAAATATCTAGGGCACGTAGTAGGGGAAGGTCAACGCAAACCGGCGGAGGCGAAAATCAAGGCCACCGCGGAGTTGCCGGCGCCCAAAAACAAGACGGAAATTAGAAGATGTTTGGGTATGGCGGGTTATTATTCGAGATATATAAAAAATTACGCAACCATAGTAGAACCACTCACGCGCGCTTTAAAAGGAAAAAACAAAAAGGGAAAAGTAGATTGGAGCGACGAAATGGAAAAGGCGTTCAAACTGTTAAAAACTAAACTCACCGAAGAACCCATTTTGTATGCCCCTGATTACGATTCCGAATTCGTAATACAAACCGATGCGTCTGAAGTGGGTATTGGGGTTATTTTGGCGCAGAGGAAGGGCTCAGAAGAACACCCAATAATTTTTCTTAGCCGAAAATTCACAGAACCAGAGCGGAGTTTCAGTGCCTCCGAGCGTGAATGTGCCGCTAAAATTTTCGCAATAAAGAAGCTTAGGCACTATATTGATGGGCAAATTTTTCCATAGAGACGGACCACAACCCATTAATATTCTTGAAAAACAATGCAGGCAACAATCCCAGACTACTCAGGTGGGCACTGACACTGCAGCCTTATCATTATGCAATTACTCATAGACCAGGCAAAGATATACCTCACGTGGATTACTTGAGCCGAGTAGAGTAAGTCGGTCGTTAAACCCGACTATATGTATATATTAATATTCATTTTATTATGTGTAAATGTAATCGTATAAAATATAAATGTGTTTTGTCTGTTAAAGAGAAATTTCGTAACCAAATGTGTCCAGCATTTGCAAGCTAAGTATAAAATGCAGGAAAAGGTTTTTTTAGGGAATTGATATAATTAAATATGGGCCACTTGAAATGTATGAGCTAACCATTTCCCTTACAGCATATTACGTCTGGCAGCCGAAATATGATTTGAGGGAGGGGTGTTGTGAGAATTCGACGATATCTCACATTGAAACTCTCAATTTACAAGGCAAAAGCCAGAATAGGTAAACTAATGTATTTTCACCTAGCCTCCAAATTTCTTCTGAGTCCCAGAAAATGTCGCTAAAGATGAAACAAATATATCAATTTCAATCAATCTTTGCAGAAGACACTAGGGTGAAAGGAACTCTTTTATCTAGCGAGAGAAATATTCTTTTGATGTTCACAAGGGTCTCGTTCGCGTGGGAAAGTAGAAAGTGAAACCAGAGATTAAACCGGACGCTAAGGTTCCTGACTGCAGCCTATAGAGTAAGTGCTGGTCTATGAGATCATGGGCCACGGATGGTGAGTGACTAATGGGAGTGGCTTTGGTCCTAGACGGAAAAACGAAACTGATAAAAGAGGATGCAAGAACATTCTAGAGAGTTTTCTTTCCTTCTGTTGAAGTTGAGACTTCAAGGTGTTTCCGTGCAGAGTGGAAATCTCTCACGGGCCAACAGCTTCGGGACATATTCCGAAGCACAGAAAAGCGAAAGCCAGGTGTGGCTGTTAAGATATCTCCATCACGGAGTTGGATATCGGAGGTTCGTAAACCTCGGTTAAACATCTACAAAAAGTGCGACATTCCTGTCGAGTATCACGAACTCTACCTTCGAAAAGTGTGGATATTGAATGTATTAGAGACATTCTCCCTGAAAATAATCTGCCATTATAGAACTGGACTTGATTCTACAAATACTTTATTGTTAGCTGTACTCGAACCCTTTTATGAAAAATGTTGTAAATAGGGTTGGGTTGATTTTTGACGGCCAATTATCTACACGAGGGATATAGGCCCGGGGGGAGTGCCCTCCGTTGGGGTCTTTCTAAGGGAACCTAATCCGTACGTTGTAAATAGGACTTATATAATCTAGAAAACATTATTTAATTGTTTGTAATGCAATAAAATATTTCTTCGACTTTAAATAAGCCTTGGCCGTTGAAGTTGCCCGCTACCACACCACCTTACGACATCGGCTCCGTTTCAGTGTAAATACTTTCTATGAACGGTTTCTAAAATAAATTTAAAAAGGGTAGAATGAGCAAAAACGTTCTAAATTTTGATTTATTTGGAACTGTCAGAGCTAGATACTTAAAATTTGGCATGACTGTTACTTTAGAGACGTAAATGCTCTCCCAGAACAGTTCGATATTTATAATGATGCAGCAGCAAAGAAATATTCTTAAATTGCAGTGCATGTGATACAAAAGAAGAAGCTTGGAATTTGGCATGGTAGTTACTTTTAAAATACAAATGCTCGCTAAGGACGCTTTCTAAAAAAATCGAAATTTTAAAGTTAAAATGAGTGGAAAACGTTGTCAAAACGTTCTAAATTACTATTTGTTAATAAATTGTAGAACTTAAAACCTGAAATTTGGCATCGATGTTACTTTATAGAAGTAAATGCTCGCCCAGAACAGTTTTTTATAATTCGAAAATTAAAGAGTGCGGGAGTAAAAAGCGTTCTAAAATTGTGCTTTATGTGATACAGTTGTTAGAAGCTTGGAGTTTGGTATGGTGGTTACATTTAAGATGTAAGTGCTCGCTAAGAAGGGTTTCTAACAAAAATGAAATTTAAAAGGGTGAAATGAGGTGAAAACATTCTAAATTACGATTTAGTTGAAACTGTTTGGCTAGAAACTTGAAATTTAAAATTGCTGTTACTTTAGCGACGTAAATGCTCGCCCAGAAATTTTTTCTAAAAATTCAAAATTTAAAAGGATGAAGGAGCAAAAATCGTCCCTGTGATACAGTTACTGTACAAGCTTGGAATTTGGCATGGTGGTTACTTTTAAGATATAAATGCTTGCTAAGAACGGTTTCTAAAATAATTCGAATTTTAAAAAGAGGAAATGAACTGATAGCGTTCTAAAAATGTTCTAAATTATTATTTAGTTAGATTTTTTCGGGTTAGAAAATTGAAATGTAGCATAGAGGTTACTTTTCAGATGCAGATGCACGATATAAACAGTTGATTAAAAATTAGAAATTTAAAGGCGCGAAATGATCAAAACATTCACTATTTTTTTTTTTTTTTTTAGTTGAGTAATTTTCAACTTGTGGGCCACTAGTCACTAAGCTACTGCTATTTTAGAATAGACAAATTTGCCTTATTTAATGACAGAAACTTGCGATTAAATAAGGCGGAAATAGTAAATTGTGGTGACAAACAAGTGTCAGGCAAAAAAGTTAAAGACCGCTATTTCAGATGAGTCGGAAAATTTTTAATACAAAGTAATCCGTGAGCAGTGTATTAAAATTTTCAATAGTTTTTCTTCGTTTAGTTAATTTTCATTTATTATTAATAACCAAAAATATAAAACCATTGTGGAAAAAATAAATTTACATTGCTTGGTGGTTCATTATAATGCATTTTTTAAGCTAAAGAAAAAATTATAAAGGTGGAAAATAAAACATGTAGAAAAAATAAATATGCTAAAATGCTTGTTAATTGTGATTTTAACGTTAATTATAGCTTTTCCAACGCCTTTCTTTGGTGCCAACCCATTCCTTTAATTTTGCAGCTTTTATAATGAGGAATTAAAGCTTGGAATTTTTTTTTATCAATTAGCTGTACGACACGAAATTTTTTCGAAACGGTTTCTTTGGAAATCGGAATAATATGTGTAGAAATAGTTTCAAAGCGTGTTAATCACGCCTCTTAACACCTTAAAGGGCGATGGGATATATGTCATATCACTTAATTTTTAATCAAGATTGGTATCAGAATTTCTGAATCAATATTTTCAAATAAAAGGTTTCGAAAATTCTGGTGTGAATTTTATATTACAGAAGCACAATTGCTTGCCCCTGAAAGGATTAAAAGCCTGTATATATATTAGGAAAAAATAAGAAGATTATTTGACAATGCTGCAAGAAGTGTTTGTTTTGCATTTATTATAACATTTTAGTTTTCTGCAAGGGAAATCTGCAGCAAAATATTTTCAGTCATTTATATTTCACTCTTTTAAATTGTATGCTTAAAACTATTTTACATTTATTTGTATACCTATTGGATATTTACTGTCTTATGTGATGAATTAAAAACATTCAACACTAATTATTTATCGTTGCAAATTCTTATCGTCTTTGAAGCAAATCTTTCAAAACGTATTAAATCTTACAATATTCATTATAACTCTGTCTAATAAATATAATGAAAACATTTCATGAAAAAAATAACTTTTACAAACTATCCTCCTTTCAAATTTTTTATGCTACTTATTTATTTTATCTTTTACAGAACTTGAGAGGCAATATTTGATATATGAGCTTTGAAATCAAAAAAGGAATCTTTGCCAAGTTTTCATGTCAGTATAAAAGCATAACCTTTCGAAATCATAAAAGTTAAAATTGTATCTCTTTTGGAAATTATTTCTTTTTGATATGTTTGTCGGACTGGAAAAAAAAACAGATCTAGAAGTAAGATCAACAAAATTGGCTGCAATCCAGTCGTCCCGGTGTTAAATTTTCTGAACAAAAGTCGTTATTTATGATATTCAAAAAAGAAAAGCTTTGTTTGAATATATAAAAGAGTACGCATTTATTTAAGAGTACGGAATGTTTTTCCCATAAAAATGTATTATTTGTTCACTTAGCATATCGATAAATGACGATATCATTAACGATTTAACGTATAGTTTTTGAAGCATAGTGAAAAATAAAATTGCAATAATAATAATAATAATAATAATAATAATAATAATAATAATAATAATAATAATAATATTAATAATAATAAATCCAGTACAATACTCGATCTTTAAGTACAATTGAGATTTTTTTTTCCTAATTAATGGATGTTACAGAAAACATGATTGTTTAAAATGTACAATAGGCAATAAAATAAAATAAAATAAATCTGAACGATAGCGATAATTTCATTTCTAAAAGTGGCAGAACTGTTTGCACCAAAGGTTCCCTTTTAAGGGTTCAGTACTTAAAAAGTGAAAACGAAACCATTATAAGATCACTCCTGTGTCTGTCTATCTGTCACAGTCATTTACTCGTAAACTATGGAACGCGGACACTTCAAATTGGTTGAAGTAATAAAGGCTATAGACCCACATACTTGTAGATTATTAACTATTCACAACTATATTTAGGAAAACTGTAGAGGGGCTAATTAAGTTCCTTGAAAAGAATCTTTGTATATCGCGCGAAAGCTTTCGTAACGCCGAACTCAAAAATACATTTCTTTTAATTTTAGGTATATTTTCGGAGATATCGTCAAAAATGTAATGCAAAAATATGTCTACTCCACCCCCACCATCCTCTATATCCGAATGTACTGAATTTTAAAATTAGGAGAAAATTAGGGGTAATAGAAATTAATTTAAGCCTTGCAGGAAAACTATAGCGATTAGCCTAGGATTACATTGTTTTTGGGAAAATTGCATTTTTCCGTTGCACACAAATTTGCATTTGCGGGCGTTTAGCAAACGAGTTTGAGGAGTGCTGCTATCGTCGCAGAAGTATATAAGAATTATAGAAAATGATTTTCGAAAAATAAAATGTTCGTTAATTAGCCGAGATATTAACCCCTTAAAAACACGGACGGTTAAAACATACATAAAGACATCGACTTTTAAAGCCTAGCTAACAACTTTTAATGATATATTTGTGTAATGCAATGCCCAGTTACTAACTCATATAGTTATTGTACGGAACCCTCTGTGTGCGAGAAATATTCGCATTTGACCGGTTATTTATAATTTTTATGCTCTCGTTATAGATAAATTTTTGTTAGGATTCGTATAAATATTAATTTAAACAAACTCAGAATACTTAAAACAAACAATACCAAACACTATGACTTTTTTTCCTTTCGAAGTGTCGTGCACATTTACTGCAAAATTCAAATTTTTATTGCTCTATCTTGAAAAATATGCTAGATATGCATTAAAATGTGTTGAGAAGGACAGTATCAATATTGAAAACGCACTTTAACGACTGTGTGATTTTGAGAATATTATTATTAAAATATTTTTATAACGAGATACTTAATTATTTTCAACGAGAATAACATTACTCATTAGGAAATCCATAACTAATCGTTCACTTGTTATATTTGACTTTTGAAATATTCAATTAATTAGTATTAATTTTCAACCTCAGACTAAAATATGGTTCTCAAAGTTTCAGATTTTAAATATTTGCTGATAATTTGGCAACTAATGATCAGACGTAAACGAAAATTTACTTATTTGTTTTATTCTATTTTGAAGAGATGGGGGTAGGGGAGAAGTTTGACCATGTGAGCTCTAATGATGAAAGAAAGGGAATTTTTATAAATTTTTGATAATTGCATTATGAATTTTTCCTAATTTCATTAAAACACTTTAATCCAAAAATGACATACGTGTTATGTTTAGTCTTTTAGAAAGTATGATATTAAATTAAAAGTCATTAAATATATAAATTATTTTTATGAGTAAATTGCAGATGTTTATCTTTTGTACTGATTGCTTCATTTTTTAACAATTTACATCTCAGTAACTATGCATTCAAAATTGAGCAAATTTTGTATGGCCTCATTTTTTTTCCATTCGCAATTTACATTAATAATAAAAAAAAAAAACGTCTGTGTGTATGTGTGTGTCTCTCATACGCACACTCATGTTTTTCTCGTCAAAAAGTAACTAAATATCGGTATTTTAATATAATCTTTTTACACATTTTTCGTACAATAGCTTTACATTGCGTATTAAATCTCGAAACATTCTGACTATTGAAAAGCGACGTATCTAAAAAAAAAAAGAACATGAAAAAGTTTCTCTCAAAACGTGAATAAGCGGATGGCTTTTGTTCATATGGTTATAACTAAATATTAAACTAAATATTAATATATATAACTAAATATTTTAAAACATTTATTTGAGCTTGATTGGATGAATAATAAGTATTTTATTTACGATTGAAAATTTGAACAAGATATATATAGCGAGAGTGGGAGCTAATAGTGGAATTGAAAAAATAGTTTCACATTGATGAGAAATAATTAATTAGTTCGCTTTTTACGCAGTCGGTTTTTTTTATTTTTTTAATTTAATTGTTTATTCATAATAAACTACAAGACGCGAAAAAATAAGGTGAGAAGAAAATACAGACCTTTTGCAAGTACAGGCATCCCTCGACTTACGTAAATTCGCAGTTAAATAATAAATCTTGAAAATTAATTTATGAACACGCTAGCGCATTTGATATGCATTTGCATACTTTTGATAATTATTTTATAAATAAAATATGCAGATAAAATCCACAACCATAATATAGTTTTATATATTAGTGGGATTTAAATTTTTATTGGGATATGCACAATC
Organism: Maratus speciosus; assembly: GCA_963932465.1. Lineage (NCBI taxonomy): Eukaryota > Metazoa > Arthropoda > Arachnida > Araneae > Salticidae > Maratus > Maratus speciosus. The sequence continues at coordinate 271,040,441 of OZ010795.1, forward strand.
AAATCTTTAACAAAACAAATTCAAATCTAATTAAATGTGACAAAAAATCTGGGGTTCAACCGTAGCAATTATGTTATGAAGAGGAAGGAGTGATTTGTTTGTCTTCTGGCTTCAACTAATCGTTTAATATGGATTGGAAATATTTGAAAACATTTTCATCAATGTTAAATTTATAAATCCTGCAATCCATAACAGGTTTTTTATTTGAAAGTGTTCTTACAGTTTGTTTGTATATTTTTTCATATTTTTATAGTTTATATCGGAGTACATACTGCTGCATATTGCTTTATTCATAAAACAATACTGTGTAAATACTATATATATATATATTGATTTGCGTAAAATTTATGTTACGTAAAAGTATGCGGAACGCATTACTTACGTAAGTCGGGGGATGCTTGTAAATATCAATATTTGCCAGGAATTTTTTATGTAGGCTTCAAAACCATTATACAGGGTGGTCATAAAAAAACTTTGCCGATATATGGACCTCTAGCGGCCGGTCCGCCCAACAGAACGAGATGAAATTTCAGATATAGTTATTCAAAGATATGAGCTCAGGATTGGCCAATAAAGTGGCGCTCACGGTTACAGTTATAGGCACAGAAGCCCGAAATTTTCGAATGGCAATGCCCATTTTTTCCCGTCGCAAAATGCTCAGCGCATGCGAAAACCCTAAAGAGCGTTGGAACGGTACGTGTATCATAAGAACGGGCGCATTATGCCCGCACAAAAAATGGCTCAGCGAACGGCCTAAAAAAAACACGTTTGGGTAGTTACGGTGGAAATTTGCATATGAAAGAGGCGAGACATCAATCACAGAACGCCATTTGGCAAATATTCAACGTAGAAAACGGATAAAAAGCGGAGTGGGAATGTTGGTTCTTCAGTCGGGAGCTGACACATGCCGATTAAATGACTCTGCCAGCGAAAGTTCGTGGTGAATTGGTAAAACCCTATAACCAAAATGGGATGAATGCCTCGGAAGTCTTGCGTGTTTACCATCGAAACCATCACCAAATACGCGCCCATGTACTCCGCAAGCGCTGCGCGATTTTGTAAAGAAATTCGAAGAAACTGGCTGTACCAGTGATAGACCGCGATCCGGACGACCAACTGTTCCTGAGGACACTGTTATGGGAAAGCATCACATAGTCATCACACACTTCAGGACGCATGCAAACTGCAAGAGGTGCAGCTCGTGTATTGGATATACCGAAAACCACGGTTCTAAAGCCTATTGAGCTCTGTAATATTCATGTTCCCATACCGGTACCAGCGCGTCCAGATGTTGGACGCGAGAGACCATCAATAACGTACGGACTTTGCAAATGAATTTCTTATCTGATATGATGGCGATAACGACTGGCCTCTTCGCATATTATGGACGGACGGGGCACATTTCACCGTAACTGGCAACGTCAACACCAAAAATTGAGTGCACTGGGCAGAAACGAATCTGCACGCGGATGTGGTACCATTATTTTTATACGACGACAAAGTTACTGTGTGGTGCGGCATTGTAAACACAATTGTTTTCGAACCTTACTTCTTTGAGGAACAGACACCACCGGTTTTTGTAACGTGCTCTGTGACAGGTTCTCGCTATACAGCTATGCTACAAAATTACGTTAAACCAGAATAGCTGCAGCGAAATGAACTGAATGACATTGTTTGGATGCAAGATGACTCATATCCACATATAGCGAAGTCTGTTCGCAGGGTCCTGGACCAGCATTTTGGCGACCGCATAATCTCACGCCATTTTCCATTTCCGCAGCATTCGCGATCTCCAAATCTCACTCCTATGGATTTCTGGTTCTGGAGGTATCTCAAATCTAGAGTGTACATGTGCAATCTGAAATCTTCGCTGGAGTCTTTGAAAGACTCTGTCAAATGTGAGATTGTAAACATCTCTCATGCTATGTTACGTTCGGCTGCATTGTCTACAATCTCTCGCTTGCAATACGTAATTACCTGTGATAACACCCATGTGGAAAATGTGGAATCCAAATGAGAGTTTTCCTTTCTCTGATCTGTGTAGCAATCAGTGATTAGTGTCTTGCCTCTGTCATATCCAAATTTCTTCTGCTCGCCCCGATCGTGTTTTTTTTTGCTCGTTCGCAGAGTTGTTTTTGTGCGTGCATAACGCGTCCCTTTTTTTGTGATACACTTACCGTTCCAACGCTCTTTAGGGTTTTCGCATGCGCTGAGCAATTTGCGACGGGAAAAAAATGGGCGTTGCCATTCGAAAATTTCGAGATTCTGTACCTATAACCGTAACCGTGAGCGCCACATTGTTGTCATTCACAGAATCCCGAGCTCATACCTCTGAATAACTATATCTGAAATCTCATTTCGATCGGTTGAACGGACCAGCCGCTGAGATCCATTTATCGGCAAAGTTTTTTTTTATGACCACCCTGTATTTATAATTGATAAGAATTTCAAAGAGTTTGGACAATAAGAATTGTTTTTTTAAACTATTAAATGATCCGATGATAAAAAAGAAAACCGGCTGTTTTTTGTTGAAATTTAGAAATGGCTATAACACCAACTTAAAGAGCGTACATTTTACTTTAAAATGACGCTCTTGATTTTGAAAAAAATATAAATATTTCGAGGCCCCGATACGACGTCCGTTTGGAAAGATTTTCGTTTAAAAGTATAATTTCTAACAAAATTGGGTTAAAGATATAAAAGTACAAAACTTGAAGTTTATTTAAATTTATTATCATGGGACCGGACAGCGTCGGGCAGGTCATACATTAGGCAATAAATGTACTGCGTTGATTTTCATCTTGTAAAAATTAGTCTTGGTGTTAATCTAGATACTCCTTATGACAAAAGAAGTAAAATTAAATTTAAAAACTCAAAAAACCCGACTGCGTAAAAAGCGAACTAATTAATTATTTCTCATCTATGTGAAACTATTTTTTATATTACTTACCTATTTTTTTTATTTACTTGTATTAATGACTTTTAAGTTGTGTTTAATTGTTAGTTCCTATCTATAAACACTATTTTGATGAGACCTATGGATGTCTATAAAGATTAAAGTTGCAGTAAAGCTAGAGTTCCTACCAACACAACTTCCAGGTTGTGTAATATTTAAACGGAGCTTCTGAGTGTAAAATAGTCAATGAAACATCGTCTTCATTGTGAAAGACCTATCTAATGATATGCCACTCAATAGGGTGCGTAAATTTTTTTTCGTCTCTACCGCTATTTTGTATTTTACGGCCGCCATTTTGAATTTATAAAAACAAAACCTAGCCTATAACCATCGGATGGCTATGACGAATCGATAGAGACCTCATTCATTAAAATCCATCCAGGCGTTGGGATGTTTCGAGGGTATAAAGAAATCCACATTCCCAGATACGCGTGAAACACATAACCCTTCTTGACAGTCGGGCAATAAATCGATACAATACTATGGAACATCGAACACGGTTAAGATGCGTTTCAAGGGAGTGGGCAAAAGTCGCGTATTAAGCGGGATCGCGTATTTAACGTGATTTTTATAATGTTGTAGGATCAGGGCTTATTTACACATTAATAATAACTGAATTTTAGAGCTTTCATTTGCATTTTACAGTCGAAAATTGTACCTTTTACGTATATATATATATATTAAAATTTAATTGTATTCCAGTTTAACTCATTGTTTCTTTTTATAGGTCCGACTGGAATAATAATGGAAAATGAATATGGATACCAACATGGCTTCATTGTTGATTAATACATTGCAACCAAACATAAAACAACAAAAATAATTTTCTTACTAGACTAATTTTTTAACAGAAAGAAAAAAATATATTAAATCTTTGAATCGTAACCCAGTTTTTAAAATTATATTTAGTATTTAGTAATGAGTACCATTATAAACTGGCCTCCTTTTTAATGTAAGTAAAAATTATCCTTATTAATCTTTGTATCAAAAATATTGTTTAGCAAAAAGTAAAGAAAACTTTAAAGAGTATCCAACCGCACTCGTATTTTTTTTTTTTAAATCTTTATGAGTTTTATTTTTTGTTGCCATTAATATGCATTATTAAATATAGTAGTGACATAACGTACATTTAAAACCTCACTAACAGGTATAATCATCTCTAATCATAGTAATTTTTGTGACTATCTGAGTAACCTGTCTATATTTCTATAATTCGTCTATATTTCTGTCTCTACTACAGTAAAAACATGCACAAAGCGAGAGACAAAGAATGTTAGGAGCCGGGAGCAAAGAAGAATTGCAATTTTGCTACTTTAACGGGTTTTTATTTATTCAAATATCTACTACTAGTTCCGATTAGAAATTTTCGACATAATTAATTTGTTATTAAATAATGTAAATAATACTATTCGAAAACAGTGTTTTTTTTTTCGAATAAAAAAATATTTGCTCAGTTGGCAACACTCGAGGAGAGAAAAGGAATTCGCAAATCAACGAATTGACATCTTAAACGTGGTCTTTTCCCCTCAAAGAACAGAAAATTTATCGCGTAATAACCGTTCGTGTATTAAACGGGATATCTTTGCATTAGTCTTATATTCTATGATCAAGGGATTCGAAAAAAATCCGTGTACTAAGAAGAATCACGTATTAACCGTGAGCGTCTTAACCGGATTCCACTGTATAAGCACAAACTAAAACGGTACTTTTCATGCATTAATCACACCTAAAATTATGCGTCCGTTTTTTCCCCGCCTGTATATACTTTGCGGAGACAACCAGGCAACTTTTTTTTTTCTTTTCATTCAATTTTTACCATCCAGGCATCTGGAAACTTTGATTACTGAAAATAGCAGCGCTCAAGTGGTTTTCCTCATGCGCAGTATGGTGTCAGCTTCCAGTTTACACTATTTATTTTGAAGAGTAGAAACATCTCGGAACTTTTAATGACAGAGTAGCTATTTTTTTTTTTTTTTTTTTTTTTGTTCGTTGGAAAAGTGTTGTTAAAGAAATTATCGGACAGTGTGGAAAAAGAAAATTCCCTAGCTTAAATGTAAAGTTCAATTTCGGTTTAAAGAATGCAAAGAGTCTTTTGAAAACTACCGTTAAATTGAGGGAGGGTGTTAATCGATGAACGCATTAGATATACGAAACCTGTATAACAGTTCGTTATTATTTTTTTTATTTAATTAACCATCAGAATTTAATTAGATATTCTTTTTAATGCTCTAAATACACTTTTCACTTTGAAAAAACATTCTATTGGCAATTTCTTTATTTCTTGCTTTCTTTTTTTATTCCGTAAGATATGATTTTTCATTTGTTTCAAATGTGTATATATTCATCCATATTAAATAACTACTGAACATACTATAATTACGCAAACAGATTACCGAATTATTCGTTCGTCTAATAGGTAAACAATATAGAGAAAATAATTAGCATTTCTGCTCACTGAAACAGTGTATAAAATATTTGAAATTCATAAAAATTATCGTAAACTGAGGGGAAATATAGATAAAATGGAGTTAATAAAACATAGAAATAAATATAGATGAATCAGGACCATTAAAATTCATCGTTAAATTAAGTTAATCACTAAATTGACCGTCATCAAATCGGGTGTGAAGTTTCTGTACATTTCTAAGTTTTTGATTTGAAATTATTTTTAAATTCAAACTTATCAATGCTATATATTTTTAATAAAATGCATGTTTTTTTTTTTAGATATATACTTTCCTTGTACAATAGGGAGTGAAAACTCAGGGACTCGTCACTAAATGGCAGTGTTAGGTAACAGAAATCTTAAAATAATAAATTAGAAACTTTAAAATATTTAATTAATTACTTTAAAATATTTAATTAGTTATTCATTATTAATTATTCCAAATTCAGTTTCAGTCAAATTCCACTTTAAAACAATTTTATTTTCTACAAAAAGATCGTTAATTAATATCAATAATAAAATAATAAATCTTAATTTTAATAATGTCAGCCAAAATAAATATTTCTTTTATAATTTTCAAATATTAAATTCAAAATTTAAACATAACGATCTTTTCATTCAAAATCTTTAACCTAACGTTCTTTCATTTTGAATCTTTTCTCTCTTCTGTGTGGCAACACCGTCACTCGCGGGCTCAACGGTTTTTGGATGTAAAGAGCGTCCTTCCTGCGCGTGGGTTGCTCTCTCTCGCGAAAAAACGTTCGTTGGAGGAAGTCATGCGGACCCGACCGGAGTGCTGTGTTATAACTTCAGCACTTCGGTGGGCCCGCAAATGGCCTCAATTAAAGGAAAATTAATATGTTCAACTAATATATTTGCATCCATTTGGGAAGTTGTAATTTCATGAATCAGTTGTGAATTGTACTCAAACATCTAGCTCTCCAAAGGATCTAAGAAATAATAGTTCAGATCGGACAGGAATTTTGAAATGCTCCAATATGCATCTCATGCTCGTGTCAACGATTCCTTGGAATCCTTCTCTAAGAAAAAGTTCTGTGACTGGTACAACACTCGACTGGTATTACAGGTGATATTTTAATTTTCAAGGTTAAGCCGGATACCGTTAGCAAGATCCGTATGATTGTTACATTCAACCTTGCTACTCAACGGAAACTTAGACGATTGTCACTTACGTGTGATTCTACTAGTTCATACGATAAATTAATTTACTTTGATATATTCATTTGTTGTATAAGTGAATGATTTTGAACAACATTTAATATTTTAAGAAATCACAATGATAAAATTGTATGAGCTGCTTATTTTAATATCAGACTGTATTCGTGAAAGACATTCTTCTCTGGGTTGCTTTTGGCACAGAATCTTGCACCTGTACACATAACATCATACTATTTTACTTTAAGTTGGTTGATATATCAATATGCTTGTAATGTTTTTATTTAAGTGAAAAAAGGATACTGCGCAGTTAACCTTTAATTTCTTTCATACAACTATAATAAAAAATGCAGTTAATCAAATATATAGTGTCTTTAATGTTTTTGTCTATTGTATGTTTCATTGTGTAGAAGAGCTGGGTGCCATATGAAATGAATAATTCTCAAATATAAATATGGGTAGTGCTTATGAAAGATAAATAATATAATAATATTATGAGAATGAACCTTAATTGGTAAAATAAATTTTAAATATTACTTGGCACTACGTTTTAATTGAGTTATTCTGTGAAGGATGTATAAATCCATAGCTTTTCAAGTGAGTACTGCTTCAATTATTATTTAATATCCATCATGTATTTTCCTCTTTCTTTTTCATAATGCAATGTACTTCTACTTCTTTATTATCCTACCACTATAATCACGTGCCTCTCCTTCTTTTAAATTAAATTAATTAATTCTATCTTTAAAATCACTCTATCTATTTTCTCTATTTATTTTTTTTATCTTACAGGCAGCATCAACATCAACCAAATATCCATGTACTTTTTAGAAAGTACCAACTTTCCAGCCTGTTGGATTCTCATTTCATTTTCGTCATTTATTTACAAGTTGTTGTCGTGAGAGGGAAGCTACTTTTGCTTTTGGGAAAACAACATACCAAAAAAGATTTCGTGTTTTGATTAGACCCTGCTTTTTGATGAAGGAAGAAAACACACCATCCAAATCCAAGAATGGCTTACAAAGCTTTATGGTACATTTTCCCGCCAAAAACAACCATTTGTCGATGGTTTGGTGACTTTAAATGTGACCGTGTTAGCACCGATACTACTACACATGTCGGACGCCCAATTGAAGTATCGGTTCAAGAAAACAACAAAAAAATCCACAGTATTGTTCCGGTTGAGCGTGAACTGAAAGTGGGGAAGAAGGAGGAATCGCAACGCTATCAATACAACATATAATGAATATTTTACATAAGCATTTGCATTGGAACAAGCTTTGTGCGAAATGTGTGCTATGTTTTCTTACGATCCGCCAAAACAGCGACGTGTTCATGAATCATGGTGCGGTTTGGAAGTATTTCAGCATAATCAAACTTAATTTTTGAGACGATTCGTAACGGAAAAACGGATGACCGCAAAGTGAAAAGTGAAGGAGATTGGGAAGTCGTAAAGATATCAGTAGAACGTGTAAAGAGTATTTACACAAGAATCCAAAATTCTGGAACATCGGCTGCCTTAAGAAAGGGAAAAAAATCCCAAGAAAGTATTATGCACTGCCACTAGACAGTTCGATCGACAAAGTAATAACAAAAAGGCGGCATATGGAGAAATAAAAAGTGCTCTTTCATCTAGAAAATACATCGGTTAACACACCCATGAAAGTTACGGTAAAATTAAATTAATCGAATTAAGACTTGCCACACTAGTACCTCTATTTCCCAGAGCTAACCCCCAGCGACTAATATATGTTTTCCAACTTTAAGAGGTAACTTCAGGGAAGGGAATTGTGTCAAATAAGGATGTTGAACGCAAAACTGGTGCATATTTCGGAGACCTTGACAAATCATACTATATAAAAAGTATTCAGATTAATATCTGAAAATTGGAAAATTGCCATTGGAAAAAATGTATTGTACTTGACAAAAAGTATGTTGATGAATAAAATCAATTCTTAGGTGAAAGGAGAGTCTTTGCTAGTCTCGGTACACTTCACTCCAGGTAGGTATTACGACATAGTAATGTTTTTAATGTATTTTGCATGCCACTCTACAGAACGGAAAGGAGCTACTAATATAAAAAGAGACAGATACTTGTATGGAAAGGCATGATTAACAATGACAGAAAAATTACACAAATAACATTAACTGAAACGTAGAAAAATTTGCCTAGTCCGAAGATTTTGTAAATTCAATAGCGAAGGAAAGAAATAAAATATATTGTTAAAAAAAATTGTTTGTTTTCAGCCACTCTGGTGCATAAACAAAAATTGTTAACAAGGTTGCTTTTTTTCTTAACTGTTTTCTTTCTTTTTTATCTGTTTCTGAAGATTAGACTAATATGAAGGTATCGTTAAGATTATTGTACTCTTTGAACAGTTGAAATTGATAAAATATTTGAAAATTGGTTTAGATTATTACTGCATTTCTTATGTAAATTATACACTGTAAAAAAGGACTAAAATACGGAAATACTACTGGCAATCGACACGCCAGTACTATTTCTGTATTTTAACGGAACTTTTTTCCGGTAAATTATAGAAACATTTCCGGGTTTTTTTTTTCGAATTTACGGGGGGAAAACTTCCGTTAAAATACGGAAATAGTACTGGCGTCTCGATTGCCAGTAGTATTTCCGTATTTTAGTCCTTTTTTTTTTACAGTGTAGCTCACTATAAATAACCATAAAACTCCTGAATATGTCTGGCATTTCTTTCCGGTGTTTTGAAACTGGAGTCATATAGAGGTGAAGTAATTTTCTTTGTTTTGTGATATTATTCTAAGGAGGGCTAAACAAGATGAGCCATCTAAAATTTGACAGATTACAATGACCATTTCAATGTGTCACCGTATCTTAATTTTAATCAATCAGATTCCACTTTAAGGTATCCCACTAGGTTTAAATAGCCAAATTTAGACAAATATCCCAAATATCTTTCTTTTTTTCTTTCTTTCTTTTTTTTAAAGATTTTACAATTATCTAAAACAATAATTTCAAGATTTTGAGGTGGGTATTTCTGATAGGTTTTTAGAAATAAAAACTTTCTGAAAGCATTTTCTGTAAAACATGATTTTATGAACATTCAACTAAAAAAAAAGTTAAAAAAAATAATACTATATTTATGTAAAAGTGATTGCCTACAATTTATGTGTTGTTTTGATTTTAATAAACGATTGGCTTAAGTATTTGAGGATTTCCTTAAATTTTACAATTTTATTTTATACTAGGGTGCTCTGCTCCGTGCAAGCTACGCTCGCCAACCCCCGTTCAGACAAATATGTTTTTCAAATTAATTACAACTGTACTAAAATTAAGTTTTCTCAGAAATTATAGGAGGCTATTTTCTTTCTTTTTTTTTCAGCAAATTAAAACAATGACAAAAAAAAAAAAAAACTTGGCCAAAAAACAATATTTATAGTGCGAGAATCCTCCTCGCCCCCACCCTACCTCCTAAAACTCCATGAGTACGTAGTAAAAACTCTTTTAAGTATTCAAATAAACCGGCCAACGCAAAACGCTCTGTTCCTTCCAAATAGCATGGAGTAAATAAACACGTTTAATCAAATGTAATCACTGAGACAAATTTATCCTTTAGCGTATATTTTAAATTTAAAACACTTTCGTAACAAATGTTTCAAAATAAGCAAATGTTATATTGATCGCAGAAAATTTTAACAGATAAATAATTGCAAAGATGTTCTGATATCTCTGTTTATTCAGAAACTTACTAAACGATAAAAGAACATTTTATATGTTAAGAACTAGATTTCCTGATGGCGTAATTCAGAATGAATTAAGGAATTATCTGTGGTTAGTTTCAACTGTTGCACCTGCTTTCAGTTGAAATCAATTGATGTTTTAATGTACACGTTTTAAATGCGCTAATGAATTAAAAAATTATAAATTCATGGATTTTATTTGAATGTAGAAAACCAACGTTTTCTTATTTTTGGAAATAGATTTTCTATTCAAAATCGAGAATTAAAATTTTTAAGTGGTAAAATTATGAATAAATGTATTTTACTTAAATGTTGCAAAAATGTACTTTATATAAATTTAAAGAACCTGAACTTCATTGCATTATTTTAAGGGGGAGGGGGGGGGAATCAATGCTTTTTTCATTTACATAACATAAATGAAATATACTGTAAAATTCAACAAAAATCACTCGTTGAAAATTAGAAGCAAGGAAAAAAAAAACACGAAAATATATTTTTAGTTGAAAAGAAATTGCTCAGATCAAAAATTAGACAAAACTTTGCTGGGTTTTATAAATCAAACTTGACTTATTGTTATGGAAATGCTAAATGAAGACAATATATATGATTCACGAGTACAAAACATGTCAGCCATGAGCTTTTTTCTTAGAAATTTTCAGAGATTTTCCTGATTTACTATTTGTGACAGTGTTTCGTTTATGATCTACTTTGCACCATCAGAATCGGTGAAAGTATGTGATGGTGATGCTGATGACCCAGCACCAGGCACCAAGCCGGAAAAAACGTTTAATTAGTGCTGCAAGGCATTACTATTCATGCATTAGGGATTGACGAAATACAAAATAAATTTCTAGCACCACACACCTAACAGAGTTGGCCATAACTAGAGGGAGAAGATGGGTCAAACTAGGGGCGCACGTCTGAAAAGAAACGATTGAGAACGTTTTCAGTGAATATTGTTCTATTTTAGAGCCACGAAATTGAATTTTTGATTAAGGAAAATGAATGAAGACGCTGCCATTTAAAACCATATGTTATTTAATTAACAGGGACTTTTCGGTAACATATTAATTTGATATTAGGTTCCAGCATAGAAACAGGGTTTTTTATCCTAATGCGTTAAATAATGCCCATCCTTACTAAGTAGTACCGGATTATTATTGTAAACCATGCGAAACATTGTGATTTGCTATTATTTGCCATACTTTATTGTATAACAGTTATTTGCTCACTTATTTTAAGTATATATTTGTAATTTAGTAAAATAGTTCGTAAAAGTCTGTAGTTTCCAAATGTTATATTTTTAAAAGGCTCACTTAACTATTGACAATGTTTTTTCTTTTACTTTTCAAATGTTTCAATTCACGTGATTTTCATTTTGCGCCAACTATTGCGCTTGGCGACAATGGTGTCCGTATAACGGAAACGTACCATTTTTTTTTTAACTCGTAAGTTAGCATTTTTTTATTTTTCGAGTGGTAAATTAAAACGGTACTACTTGGTTATCCCATTGACCAAAAATCTATCGCCAGACTATACGATTAAATGACAATAATGGTTGATCATGAATGTCAGATTCACATAGCTGCCAACTTGTACGGATTTTTGCTACCACTAAAATTTAATAGAAAATTTTGCCTAATTCAATCGCCGAATTTCAGTGAATGTTGATAATTAAGAAAGGCAAAAACTTCTGTTTAATTTTAGTGGTATCAAAAATCCGTACAAGTTGGCAGCTATGCATTCACTTGACTGTAAGGAAGTTACATGTGTTTACGCCATCAAGTGATTTTTATTTCGACGCTTTATTTGTATTTGTATTTTTATACTAATTTATTTGTTCTTTCGTTATTTAAAATAAAAATTACGTCAACTTGTATAATTTGGCGAGTGGTTTGGCGATTTATATAATTTGGCGATATTGGTCATTTGCTATGAATTTGAAATTAAATGTCATGATTTCTTGCATTACTTAATATTTAACACAGATGTCATATAAGCACCGGGTTTGGCGTGATATTTTTTACGACAATTTGGCGAAAACCTCGTTTTCGAATACCAGTTACATTATTTATTTTAAATTATTTTCTATTGTTTAAAATTATTTTCTATTATTTTTAAAATGAAATGACAATAAATAAAAAAATTAATTAATAACTATAGAACAAAGCAATTTGTAACTTTTTTTAAATAAAAAGAACATAAATGTAAATAAACATTTATTAATGAATAAGCAACAATAGCCGGGTTACCATGTCAGGCAAAATAACGCCACTTTGGCGCCAATTAGGTAACCCGGTGCGTATATGATATCTGAGCCTAATATTTTTCTTTTCGTTTCGCTCAAAAAAAAAAAAAAAAAAAAAAAAAGGAAAGAAGTGGAAGTCATTAATTTTAAATGTTTCAGTTTTAAAGGAATGTTTTGTATTAAATAAAATGATAACGAAATACAAAAAAAAAAAAAAAAAAAAAAAGAAGTGGAAGTCATTATTTTTAAATGTTTCAGTTTTAAAGGAATGTTTTGTATTAAATAAAATGATAACGAAATACAAAAAAAAAAAAAAAAAAAAAAAAAAAAAGCATTTTTCTAAAGAGATTTAAGGGAGGCCAAACTGGTCGCCAAATTAATTTAAAATTATAATCTTTTCTGAAATTTGAAAAAAAATATCTGTTATGATTGAAATTTGGGTTGTCATTATTAGAAAAAAGTATTTAAAATTAGAAAAAAAAAATTATATTTCGAAAACTAACTCGAATTTAAAAATTCTAATATCAGTTTTGAGATCTGTGGATCAACACGTATTTTTGGTGTTAATTTCATCGCAAAGTATTCCATATTTCAGGAGAAATCACCGTGAAATATAATCAGTTGTTTAATCAGTCCTTTCATAGAATCGTTACATAAATTCGTTTCAATTCAGTCGTTTCATTAGGATTTTATATATATAGGGTAGATATAAAGAACCATAGAGAAAATATTTCAAAAATCACTAAAGTGATAATTTGAATGGGTATACCTATGGAACTTTTTATTAGAATATTACATTAGAGTTTATGTTTCTTTTTTTTTCTTTTCTTTTTTCTTTTTTTCTTTTTTTTTTTTTTTTTTTTTTGTTGTTGTTCAGAAGTTCGATGCACGCCTAGATGGAGATTAGACATGCTAGATTCTAGTCGCTGTGTAGTACTTTCAGCTTTTTTGACGTGTAGAATTCTCTTTCGAATCAGTTTTATGTTAGGAGCGGTTTTCCGTAGCTTACGTCTTACAAGTTGATAGTGTTTAGAAGTAATGTTATGCAACGGAAGAAGAGGAGACGTCAACAGAGTGAGCAAGATATAAGTCTACTGCACCAATTTCATTGAATTTCTTGCGTCTGTTAGAGGAGGCATGAAATTCAGTTCGACAGTTTTCGTTCAGGATGTAATTACTAGCTTTCTTATTTTGATTATATTGACTCTTTTTCCATCTTTAATTTATTCAACTTTTAAGTATTTGATTTGAGTGGTATCGTAGCTCTTGGAAACAATCACGGGGAGTGCAGGTTGTAAACACATTGTATTAGATTAATATAACTGTAAACATCTTGAGACATACATGCATTATTCCTTCTAAATTTCGACTTCGAATACCTTTTGAACCGAGGCCTCTGTGGACAACTCCACATAACCCCGGGATCAGAACTGGTGAGAGATGACAGGAGAGCAAACTAAGACCTGGATGGTAGCATTTAAAAAGAAGGGGGGGGGGTAAAAAATTTAAAAATGGGGTAAAAAAGACCTGAACAGGTGGGAAAAATGAGCTACTTGAAGTAGAAAACTAATAAAGTATGATAGATAATAGATAAAGTAGAGAGAATTTTCTAGGAGGAAGTTTAAGTATAGCATTACAACAACTAGATATATTTTTGGATTTTATAGAATTTTTGGGTTTTTTATAAGTTTTTTCAGATAATTTTTTTAATGTTTTTTGAAGATTTTTTATAATTTTATCATATCTGAGTAGTAAACTCAAGAACAAATAAGAAATGTTAGTAATGAAAGAGGGAAGCCTATATCAGAGTTTGAATTGGAGCTTCTTTAATGGTTAGGCCTAACTTCGTGAGAAGTTTCCATTTGGATCCGCTCTGTGATGCCGTCAGCGTCTTCGGTCAGTGCCGCCCAAGCGTCATAGCAATGCCAGTAACGACATTACGCCTAAGCGTAGCTCTGAAAAGAGCCAGCCCTCTCGGAACATTGCCTGGCAGTGGGGGCAAGACATCATGGTAGAATGCTGGTAAAAGTCGCCGCAGTGCCGGATGCAGCCCTTCGGTAATTGCCGTAGGTCCTGAAAAGGACTGGCCCATCCGCTCTAAATTTCATAAAATGCATAATGGCTATCAAAAAGAATGTAATATGTTTCGTCTGGTGTTAATATAATTATAGTCATATAATTTCATTTCACAAATTTGTCACTTTTAAAATAAAATATACAGGATGTTTTAAAATGTATGAAGCAAAATTTAAGAGGTGCGAATCAAACAAACAAATTTTATGTAGGAAACTAGGTTTTGCAATACACCTTTTCAATGAAATAGAGTCGAAACCAAGTCGAAATTTATTTTCTTCGCCGTTAAATTTATTTTCTTTATTATCCTTAAATAATAGTAACAGAAAACAAAGCCTTTTGCAAAGATTAGCAATTAATTAAAAAAATAATTATGCCTAAGACCTACATTTTGTATGATTTCAGTAATTTTTGTTGTAAGTAATTTTAGTAACTAAAAGAAACCTCGGCACTTTTACACAAAGAAAAAAAACATTTTTTATACAAGACCTGAGACAAAAAACCCGAATAGGGAAACAGAAAAACTGTTCATGTTGACATGCTTGTTGAGACATGATCAAACGTGTCAAAACACATTCCTGCTTCTTGGTTTAAAAGCCGTAATTTTAATGCTGCTTGCCAGTCCCTGAAACTTTGTTCCTACCATAAGTATGTTCCTGTAAATGAAACATTTATACGATGTTACCATGCATCAGCCTCAAGTAATTTTCAGAAAATAAAGATATCCAAAGCCCTTTCAAAATTTATACTGAAGATAAATGACATTATTGTATGATAAGAAGTAAGCTAGGAATTATTAATGAAGTGAGCCGCAAACATAGTGACTTCAAAGCTCATTTTTATGAGCCAGTAGCGCCAAGAACTTCAATCAAGTTATCAAGAAATGACAAGATTTAGTTCCTACAAATAAAATTTTGAGAAAAATCACCACTATGGAACTGACAACAGTAACTGGTCGAACACATAACATCTCGCCTAAATTCTGGGAAGATATTTCTCATATCTTTGTTGAACATATATAGTCTCTTAAATTAAATATATGTTATTACGCTGTTTTCAACAAACCGTATTTCGTGTGTAAATATTGTAATAAAACAGATAAATCTAATTCATCTTAAGGTACTCTTAATAGCATTTATTGATATCTTCTCCTCGCTATATCTCAGCTTGCAGCCAAATCTCCATCTTTAAATTTTTTGTGCTTAATAGTACCATAAAATACTATCAGAAGCCATAATTTCAGATTTTTATCTCGTGCCCGAACAGAGGTATCAAAGCATCAAAAGTGCGATTTTTGACATTTTTGAAAAATTTAGGATTTATTTTAGCGAAGAGAAAGCAAGTCCCAAATCTGGAACTTGGCGTATGAGTACAAGCCTATTTGTAAAAAAAAAAATTATGTCATGTTGACAGTTTTCCTTGCTAGAAAAATTTTCTCTTGTAAACGGAAAATTTTGGAAAAAAACTGAAATTTATGCTGAAATTTCACAAATATAAGTATGTCAACATTAACGGCTTTTCTCTTTTCCTATTCTGTTTTTGTCTCAAGTCTTGTGTAAAAATATTTTTTTCTTTATGAAAAAGTGCTGAGGTTTCTTTTACTTACCAAAATTACTAACAACAAAAATTACAGAAACCATACAAATTGTAAGCCTTAGGCATAATTATTTTTTTAATTAATTGCTAAGCTTTGCAAAGGACTTTATTTTCTGTTACTATTATTTAAAGATAATAAAAAAATTTAATTTAAAAAATCAAAAAACCCGACTACAACTAACTAATTATTTATCATCAATGTGAAACTATTTTTTATATTACTTACCTATTTTTTATTTACTTGTATTGATGACTTTTAAGTTGTGTTTAATTGTTAGTTTTTATCTATAAACAGTGTTTTGAATTTTGATGAGACCTATAGATGTCTATGAAGGTTAGAGATCCTACCTACACAACTTCCAGGTTGTATAATATTTAAACGGAGATTTGACTGTAAAATATTCAATGAAACATCGTCTTCATTTTGAAAGATGTGCCACTCAATATGGTGCGTAAAAAATTTTTTTCGTCTCTACCGCCATTTTGTATTTTACGGCCACCATTTTGAATTTATAAAAACAAAACCTAGCCTATAACCATCGGACAGTTAAGACAAAACGATAGAGACCTTATTCATTAAAATCCATCCAGCCGTTGGGATGTTTCGAGGGTATAAAGAAATCTACATACCTAGATACGCATCAAACACATAACCCTTTTTGGTAATCGGGTAATGACACACTGAGATAAAACTTACCTGTGACTACCCCAAAACAATAGTTTGGCAGTATTGTTTTGACATGCTGCCCTTGCCATATCTCAGTTTGTAGTCAAATCTCCATCCTGAAATTTTTTGTGCATAACTCTACCATAAAATACCGTCAGAAACCAGAACATCAGATTTTTATCTCGTGCCCCAACAACGATATCAAAACTTCAAAAGTGCGATTTTTGACATTTTTGAAAAATTTGGGATTTTTTTTTAGCGAAGAAAAAGCAAGTTCCAGATCTGGAACTTGGCGCGTGAGTACAAGTACTTTCGGCCTATTTGTAAAAAAAAATTGTCATGTTCACAGCTTTCCTTGCTAGAAAAATTTCCCCTTGTAAACGGACAAATTTTGGAAAAAAACTGAAACATTATGCTTAAATTTCCCCAATAAGGATTTATTTTCGGAAACTACTATATTATCATATTTTTAGCCCAATGTATTTTGTACAAATTGCTTTAATCCTCACTTGAATTAGAGAAATAAACGATAAGTTATTTACAATTCCGTAAAACCCTTCATATGAGAAAATTGCTGCTGACAATGAAACAAAGATGGCTTCCATGCACAAACAAAAATTAATAAAATTAAAATAATAGTCATTTTGAACTTCCATCATGTTAGGGTTGTTGTACAAAAGATTTCAGATTTTTAAAAAATGGTCAAGCAACGAATAAATGATTTTCTGGACCATTTGAAATGGATTGACCCTGTTACAATATCTTCATTACTGTTAAAGTCATGTGTGACAAGACGAACTAAGATTTTTGCACGTAACCTCCACAATAATGATGATCCATGCAATAATGAGACTCCGTAAATTTATAACTTAATAAGTGGATTTCGAACCTCTACCGGACAAAAATTATTTTTTTTATTCGCTGCCCCCAACACTCCCTCCCATCTCTTCAAGATTGCTCCATATTTGTTTTTTAACGTCCTGTATGTATTGAATATTGCTCACCAAAAAAGAAAAAAATACTTTTGAAAAAAAATGAAGTTTGTTACGCAAAAATAATATGCTATTTCGATTGGAATTGGAATTGGAACAAAAGAGAGAGAAAGAGAAATGTTTGTTTCGTTACCAATCGGAAAACTGAACAAGACAGGTACCTTTTCCTAAAATCAATTCTTTGCTATAGAAACGATTGTTTGCTTCATTGGTTGCCACTTTCTAAGTGGTTATAAGTATAAGAACCACGAATATTTCTCTTTAATGGCACTTTTAATATCGATTTCAATTTTTTAAATCATTGGTATAAAATCTGTCACGCATATGCAAGTTACCTTTATATATTTGCTTATTATGCAGTAGGTGAAATTGATATCATTCTGACTTAGTGGTACTTGGTGAAATTTCCCTTTATGGGTTTTTTTATCAAACAGAAAATATAATTTATGCTATGTGCATGCCCCTCTTTCTTTGTTGTATGTTAATTGGTATTTATTGAAAGGAAAATATATTTTTTGAAGACATTAAGTATATGAAGTTAATTATAGGTTCATATAAAATATTTATATCTTCTTATTGGAAGAGAAAAAATGTATAAATAAACATTTATAATTGTGAAAGTTATTTATCCGATTATGCTTATGACTGGTAAACTAAATACTTCTAAATTGATTATGAAAATTAAAAATTCCGTTCAGCTGACATCGTTTAACATAAAAACAAATTTATTTTTATATACCAACACTAATTTTTTTATCTATATGCTAAATTATTTTTCTGTTAAAGATGTTATTTCTGCAAAATAGCTGTTGTCATAAAATACTCATACCTGCATGCAAATATATATACAGCTTGTCACCTCTTTTCGTTGTCCAATAGCTAATTCTTGAACCGCTAACAATAGCGATATCTAGTTCTAATTTCAAAAATATTTGATACCGCTACATCATATTAAAAGCAATTTTCCACAAAATATTTATTTTATTTTTTGTAAAAGTTATGAAATTTAAATTGTATACGGCGCTTGGGTCCTATAAGTTTATTTAGAAAACTTTCTTCATGCTCTAATAAATAAAACAACAAAAATTTCATTTTTGTTACACCAAATATTATCTACTTGTGATACTTTACAACATTTTCTGACTCTAAAAACAGAAAAATGAGCTGTTCTGTTTATATAGACACTTTTTGTTTATAAATGCCTTGGCATAAATCAATTTTAAGAAAGAGTGATTTCGCACCAAGTATTATAAATAATCACGAAAGTGAAACGCCACTAATGAAAAGATTTCGAATCTTATTTTGCTCATTTTTGTTATACATGTTGATTAATTTATTATATGGTTTATATGTATTTTTTTTGTAATTATACAAATGGCTTCTGGAAGGATATAGTAAATTGTCTCAAAGTATGTTTGAAATTATTTCACTGAGATAGAACAATCAGATGACGTTTTTTAAATGTAACTGAGGTTGCCAGAAAATGCTATTGAAAATTTTGTTTTTCTTGCCAAATTCAACCTCATCTATAGCTCCAATGCCTCTGTAAAAAAGAATTACCGATACATATATATCTTTTTTTAAACAAAACTTCTTATAAGAGACGCGTTCAGGAATGCGGTCAGGCAAAGGATAATACAACTATGGAATTTCAAGTTCATATAACATTTTATTATATATTTAAGCATACAGCGCAAACAACAACTTACAATAAATATACTTAGTAATATCGAAGTTTTACAAAACAATGTAAACGAAAAGCGACATATAATGATTTATAGATTATAGAACAATAGATACAAACATTTAGGTGAACACAAACGCTCTAAAACAAACATAAATGCAATGTACACATTTTGTTAATTAAAAACATCGAACAATGCATGCATACATTAACTTGTACGACAAAATATCCACATTTTACAAATTTATTAGATAAAACAGTTGTTTCTATATTATAAAACTAACATACATTGTAAAAACATATGCAAGTTTTATTCACAAATTAAAAACTTAATATTAAAATGTTTTGTTTCTTTACAGCAGTTTAATACATTATGCCTATCCGCAAGAAAGAAGCATTGCAAAAACTGCTAATGAATATTTGATATAGACATATTTGATGTTCACACATTTTTGTAACGATTTTGACTTTCTCTATTATTTAAATTTAAATGAAAAAATAAATAAAACCTATATGGCATCAATTTGAAATAGGGTTTAATTATTGCCTGCGTCATTAAAAATATTTGCTTTAAAATTTCTCTAAAAATAAACAATGGATCGAAGACTATATATTTGAGCTTTTGGAATCAAAATACTCTTACTCGATTATTAAAAAGAGTGTGAAAAGAAGGGTTTTAATTTAATATTTCTGCAAGCAAAATATGACATGATTACTAAAAAGGAAAGAAACTTCAAAGGTTACACTTCACCAGGAAAAGGGTAAAAAATGCATACACAACAAGGGTACGTTCAGAAGAGAAAAGATCTAAAATGTTAGTTCAGAGAAAACAAGGAAAGTTTCACTAAAAGTTTCATGTTTATTGCTGGATTCTCTTATAAAGGAAAACTTAAAACAAGGAAAGTAGAGAAAAACGTCAAATGTAACTCGGATTACTATCAGAAATATGTTTTAACATCTATTTTCAAAGAAGACATTCCATCAATTTATGCAAAAAATTTTCACTATCTTAAGTTCCACCAGGAAAAGGCTATCAGCCAAACCTCTAAATCTACTACTATAGTTTTAGAAAAACTTGAAAAATGAAACTGAAATTGAGGTTATTCAATTTAAATTCATCCCACCCAAGTCTCACGACGTGTCTCCTATGCATTATTAATGTGCATTGGGACTTTTAAAACATGCTTTTTATAAAGCGGCATCCCAAAATTTTGGATGGATTCTGCAGGATTGTAGTCTAGGAGTGGAACAAAATCAACCTTGCTATTAAAAAAAAAAAAAAAAAAAAAAAAAAAAAAAAAAAAAAAAACTCTTTTCTCTTAGAAATCAAAATGTAATGCTATAGTTCAACAATAGGGCTATCAGACTGAACATATTAGAAAACAAAATTCTCATCTTTGTTTATATATATTTTTTCCCAATCGTTACAAAAATGGATGAACACACATTGTATTTTATAAACACATTATACTGATGCTTGCCACATTTAGTGAAATGGTGTGAATATCTGTTATTAACTTTAAAGCTCTCAGCATATAACAACAAAAATGTAAAATTATTTAAAATTTTTAGTTCCACATTCCACCACCAGGGAAGCACTCTATTCTTAACAAAAGCATATCTGAACGAAACTCCTTTACGCAATCTTTCCGTAGATAGATGGGTCGGGATGGTGGCGGTCTTAAACAAGAATTTAAAATATTTGCTGCGGTAACAAACGCTAAGATTTTAAAAATAATTCTAGCTCCCCCCCCCCCCCCCTCCTCGAAATATCACACTCCATTCTTTTTTACACTTTTTTTTATGTGTTATAAACTATCTTAAAGTTTCAAAGAGACTGAGTGGCGGTCTTAACCAATAATTCAAAATATTTCCTGAAATTACTATTAGAAAATAGTGGTATGAAGTAAACTTTCTGATGATGAATGAGTTATACTTATCTCATATCGCTGTTCAAAAAGCCCAGGCAAATTATTAGATTTCCTAATTTAAGTTAAGTCGTGGTTAAATAAGCGCGTCTCTTCATTTTAATCGACGCATTTGATAGGAATAAACCGATTAATTAAATAATAATTAATATTTCAGCTTGTAATTAAGATAGGACTTAGATATGGGTATCAATGAAATCAGCGAGAAATTTGACATCGGGATGCCAAAAAATTTAATCAAAAAATTTAATATTTAAAAAGTTAAAATTTCGTATTAAAATATGCTATTATGGAAAACCGCAGCGTCGTCATGTCTACCTGCTTTCCCGCCGAATTGAAATCTTTTTATTTCCTTGTCTTTCCAATTAAAGAAATAAAATTTTTATCGATCGATGTTTAGTGGATATTTTAACTTATACACATCGCAGAAATGTGAACTTTATACCAAATGAAAGTAGATTTTTTTCTGCGTCTGTCTATTCCATTTACAAATTTCTCGGACCAATATTTTCTGATATACGATTTCGCTTTAAAATCTCCACTTCATTTTTCGACTTAATTTCCTCCGTGGTAACCGTGCATTCGGCTGATTTTACTGGCAACCCTTAGGAGAAACACGGATGATTTCGAGAAAGTCTGTTTGAATTTGCGTTAAAAAGGTGGATTGGTTAATTTTAGAAGTTAATTAGCCCGTAATTCGGTTAATTACCAACTTTTTCAAAATTTTATGATTTGCTGTTTGATGTGAGGTGTTCAGCTATAAGTACCCAAAATTTCAAGTCTCTAACATGTATAGTTTCTGAGAACGGGCTCTGTGACGGACAGACGGACAGACAGACAGACAGAGGAGCGAGACGAATAGGGTTTCGTGAGATGAACGAAACCCTAAAAACGAAAAAAAACCAGCTGTCTGTGAGTTCGCAAATAGCAGATAACCTCTAACTACTGTGAAAAAATCGTTGCATAAATACTGTGAGCGATCTCAAAGACCCCTTAATCGTAGAATGAATAAAAGGGTTGACTGACTCATAAAATACTGTTTTTGCGCTAAACTTTATGTAAAGCATATTATAATAAAAATTTTCCTCATTATTTTAGCATTTTTAGCGATACTACTAAGTTTCCAAAAGAATCAAAATTAAACTAACATCAATAGTTAAATTTAAAATTACAAGTTAAACTATGAAAACTGAATATAGCAGCGGTCTGTGAGACCGTTAACAGGAGTTAAAAATTAAGACTTAAAACAAAATCGTTTTATGAAACAAGAATAGTGATTTTTAAAAGTAGGTAGCTAGATACCTACGTTCTATATTTAAAAAAAAAACTTAACTTGAAAAAGGAAAAGATAGTTAACTAGCTTATATTAGTTAAGTAGCTATTATATTTTATACAATACTAAATTATAAAAAATACAAATTTCTACAACGTAATTGTGGAAGGCTTTGCATCTAGCTAAAACGATAGGCAAAGCCCCGCATCTTAACCTTTAACTGATGTCACAGAAATTGTCACATAACTAGTGTGAAGCGGTCTGTGAGACCGCTCCATCGAAAGATGTATAAAAGACACAATTAATTCATAGGATGGTGTTTTTGTACTAAACTTTTTGTACAGGACTGTTATAATTAAAATTCACCTATTCAAAAGTCACTGGTTAGTACTAAAGTTCCAAACGGAACAAAATTTCGGTAGTGTGTGTAGTTAAACTGAAAACTGCAAGTTAAACTATAAAAATTGAAAAAAGCCGCGGTCTGAGAGACCGGTAACATTAGTTAAAGTTTAAACTTGCGCGTATATTTGCCCTATGACGGATGCGTACTTTTACCCCATTCTGCAGTATTT
Organism: Maratus speciosus; assembly: GCA_963932465.1. Lineage (NCBI taxonomy): Eukaryota > Metazoa > Arthropoda > Arachnida > Araneae > Salticidae > Maratus > Maratus speciosus. The sequence continues at coordinate 271,063,772 of OZ010795.1, forward strand.
TACTTAACCGGCTACCTACAAGTTTAACCTTCAACTCATGTTACCGGTCTCTCAGACCGCGGCTTTTTTTCAATTTTTATAGTTTAACTTGCAATTTTCAGTTTAACTACAAACACTACCGAAATTTTGTTCCGTTTGGAACTTTAGTAATATCACTAGAGACTTTTGTTAAAACCCCCCTTTCTTTCTGTTTGACTTGGCGAAAATTAATCACCGCCAAGAATTATGGTAACCCTATTTTTTACTTTACTATTTTTCAGTTTGTTTAAAAAGGTAGATGTAATTTAAATTCTGAAGCGAGCGATCTCCGCTATATGAGATCTGAACCAGGACTGCCTGGTGATAATAAATATATTAATATTCAGTTCTTCGAGGTTTTAATTATTTGAGTGCTGATTTACTTCCAATGAGTAAAAATCGTTCTGTTGATTTATCATGAATATATAAAATTGTTCCGCATATCATTTATTTGAATTGACGTGAAATATTTTCTGATTCGAAGTTCTTTTTATTCGACTGTGTTCTGTGAAATCCCTCATGTTGGCGTCCGCGACAGGATGTCTGGACTGACGAATGAATATTATTTTCTTCTGATTCTGAAAGCTTGAGGTAAGCTATTTTTTTATTGTTGATTAATTGAAAGTAAATATGTCAACTACTGTTAATATTGATACTTTAAAAAAGAAAAGAACTGGATTACGTACACAAACTACAAAATTGTGTACAAAAATAAGCACAGCTCTTGAAGACGATTCACTGACATTAGAAAATAAGCTGGATTTATTAAACATTTGTAAGGACCAGTTAAATGACAAATATGAATTATTAAAAAAATTAAACTCTGATATCCAGGATATTATCGCCGATGACGATTTTGAGAAAGAAATCGAAAATTCCGAAACCTATAGTGAGAAAATAATCGAATCTCGTTATAAAATAACGAAGTTCTTAAATGAACATAACTCCCAAAATCAGAATAATACTTTTCAACATTTTATGAAAAATGAATCCGGTTCTCAAAACGGAAATTTAGAGCGATCTATGAAATTGCCGAAGCTCACTATAAATAAATGTTTTGGTGACAGCAGTTCCTGGTTAGAATTTTGGGGGCAATATTCTAATTCAATTGAGAATTGCAATTTAACTCCTATTGACAAATTTGTCTATTTGAAATCTCTTCTTGGAGGTAGTGCATATAACGCTGTTGCAGGATTTTCGCTTTCCGAGGAAAACTTTAAATCTGCAGTTGAATTATTAAAGACTCGCTACGGTCGTGACGACCTAGTCATCAACGCACATATGAATAAATTATTAAATTTAAGACAGGTAAAGAATGCATCTAATGTTAGAGAACTTCGGGAACTGTATGACAGTTGTGAGATACAAATTAGAAATTTAAATTCTCTCGGAGTTACAGCAGGAAGTTATGGTCATCTCCTATGCCCTATTTTATTAAAGTTGATACCTGCTGAAATGGCGTTAGATTTTAATCGTAAAAGAACCGATGGTAAAAAAATGGAAGTCGAAGAGCTTCTTTCTTTCATTAAAAACGAAGTTCAATCGCGAGAATCTACTATGGCACTCCAGAGCTCTGAAAATAGTTTTAGTGCTAAAAAAGAAAAGAATAAATACAATAACAGTTATAAACATTTTAGCAACTATAAACGCGACATTCCTTCAGCCTCTGCATTGGCTACTAACGTAAAAAAATGTTTGTTTATTTTGTGACAATGAACATGATTCAAAATTGTGTAAAGTGTGTACTATTCCTCAAAAACGGGATAAATTACGTATGCAAGGACGTTGTTTCACTTGTTTCAAGAAATTCCACGTCTCGGCTAAATGTAAATCGAATTTAGAGCCATGTAAATTTTGTAATGGAAATTTTCATCATTATTCGTTTTGTTTAAAAAAATCTCAACCGACAATTCCAAAAGAAATCGAATCAGCTGACACAATTATTAGTTCGATTTCTCATTGTAAAAATGAAAATGAAAATTCTTTTAAAGAGGTTATATTACAAACATCTTACGTAAATGTGGAATCTGATAAAAACTCTGAGCTTGCATTATGCTTATATGATTTGGGGAGTCAAAGGTCATTCGTCACAGAGCAATTAGTATCAAAATTAAATCCCCGAATTATTCGTCAAGAAAAACTTCAAATTTATTCTTTTGCAGCTGTTAAACCACAAATAAAAACATTTGATGTTGTGCAAGTAAAATTATGCCATGTTGAAAACAAATCGCGTTTCATATTTATCGAGGCTTTAGTCACAGATGTAATTTCAAACGTTAGGATTTCCCCCCCCCCCTTCTCTCCCGACAGATAAAAAATAAACTGGCACCTTTTAAATTAACAAATGCTGTTGCATCATCCCATTCTAATGTAAATGTTCTTATTGGAGCGGATTATTTTTATCAAATCTGTTACGATAGAGAAATAAAAAAAATTACTAAATCTCTCTTTTTATGTGATAGTTTATTTGGATATTCACTTTGTGGTTTTTATGAAGATGAAAAAAGAAAAAAATGGAAAGTGCTTCTGTTTTAAATCTGTGTGTTTCAACTCCAGTTGGGGAAGATTTGAATTTTTTATGGGAAATCGAATCTTTGGGTATTACGCAATCAAATGATAATATTTCTGATGCAGATAAGGAAATTGTGAATAACTTTGAGAATAACTTAAAATTCGTAAATAATAGATATGAAACGGGTTTATTGTGGAAGGATGACAAAAATAAAGTCGGGAATAATTTTAGAATAGCTAGAAGTCGCTTTGAGGAATTAAATCGTAAACTCGAGAAGGATAATGACATGTAAAAATTATAAAGATATTATATTAGAACAATTAACTGCTGGAATTGTAGAAGAATGTCCTGATAAAATAACTGAAAGTGGTTATTTTATGCCGCACAGGCCGGTTTTAAGAGATGATAAATTAACTACTAAGGAAAGAATGGTTTTCGATGCTTCTTCTAAAGAAAAACATTTAAATTCTCTAAATGATTGTTTATATCCAGGACCTAACCTTAACCCGAACATTCTTAATGTAATATTTAATTTCAGAAAATTTAATGTTGCATTTAGCGCTGACTTAGAGAAAGCGTTTTTGCAAATTGGGATAACAGAGGAAGATCGGGATTATTTAAAATTTTTGTGGCTTGGTGACGAAAAGGATGATTTAAATTTTTTGAGATTTACACGAGCTGCTTTTGTGGTAACTTGCAGTCCCTTTCTTTTGGCCGCAACGATTAAATCCCATATACGTAAATATGTTGATCATCCTGAAGTTGTTAAGATTTTGGACTCTTCTTTTTATGTAGATGATTTGATTACGGGGTCAAAATCTGACGAAGACGCTTATTATCTATCCTCAACAGCTTCGCATATTTTTAAAGAAGCTAGCATGAATTTACGAAAATTCAATACTAATTCTGTCAAACTTAGAAAATTATGGAAGGAAAATAAAGTATGTGACTCAGAAGAAAATTTGAATAATTCTTTAAAAATTTTGGGATTATTATGGGATACTACTTGGGATATTTTACGTTTTGACGTACAATCCTTTCCTGATGATTGGAAATTTAATTCATCGAAACGCGTTACTCTTAAAGCTATGTTAAAATTCTTTGATCCTATTGGATTTATTGCACCATTTTCTGTTCGTATGAAAAGTTTGCTACAGGAAACATGGAAGAGGGGTTTGGAATGGGATGAAAAATTCCCTGATGATTTAAAAATTGAATGGGAAAATTGGTGTGCAGAAATCGAACATTTACATAAATTTGAGGTACCCCGCAAATATTTTCCACAGGGTTTAGACTTTTCGGACCCAATCGAAATTCATATCTTTTCAGATGCTAGTCCTAAGGCTTATGGGGCCGTAGCTTATTTTCGATGTACCACAAGTGATAATAAAATTATGACTAGTCTTATTTGGGCAAAATGCCGAGTCGCCCCGATTAAATGTTTGACAATTCCTCGGCTTGAATTAATGGGGGCATTAATAGCTGCAAGAATGTCTAAATATCTGAAAAGTGCATTTAATTTTCAAAATTTGGAAATTCATATCTGGTCAGATTCTACAATTACGTTACATTGGATCAAGGGATCAGCCATGGATTGGAAGCCCTTTGTGGCTAATAGGGTTGTAGAAATACAATCTTTGACTGATCCTAGAATATGGAAATATATCCCGGGTAAGGATAATCCTAGTGATCTTCTTACTCGAGGCGAAAATTTACATAGCCTCATAGAAAATAAATTATGATATTACGGTCCTGAATGGTTGTCATTACCAAAGGACAGTTGGCCGAAACCTGAAAAGATAACTTTTAATGAAAATATTTTGAACGAAAGAAAATCAACAAATTTGAGTTCTGCTCAATTATCTTGTACAGTAGGTGTTGTACCTCCAGAGTCTTTGTTAAAATTAGAAAATTTTAGTTCTCTTTCCAAATTACTTAATATCACAGCCTGGATCTTGAGATTTATAAATAATATCAATAAATTGAAACCTAAAATTTCAGGTGAGCTCACAGCTCAAGAAATTGAAAAGGCAGAATTTTATTGGTTAAAACAAACCCAGTTGTCTGTCTTCAATCGTGAAATTGAGTTACTAAAAAAGGGAAAGCCCATCGATAAAGATTCAACCTTGTATAGTCTGAATCCAAAATTGGATGAGAATGATTTGTTAATTTTATCTGGAAGATTACAATTTTCAGAATTATCTCAAAGGGAAAAGCACCCTTTTATACTTCCATATGGGAGTGCTTACACCAAATTGTTAATTCGAAATGCCCATGAAAAGGTTTTCCATTATGGAATTGCAACAACTTTAGCTCACTTACGAGAAAATTATTTTATAATTAGAGGACGAAAAATGATAAAATCTGTACTGAAAAACTGTCTTATTTGCACAAAATTTAAAGCTTCTCCTGGGAAGCAAGAAATTGCACCATTACCTAGGGATCGTATTACTGAATCACCACCCTTCTATACCTGTGCTGTAGATTTTGCAGGACCTATTTATGTCAAAGCAAAAACTGGCCAAGAAAAGGCCTATATAGTTCTTTTCACGTGCGCAGTCACTAGAGCTGTGCACCTCGAATTATGTACCAATTTAACGACGGAAACTTTCCTTTTATCATTTAAAAGATTTATCTCTCGTAGAGGAATTTGTCGAACAATCTACAGTGATAATGCGAAAACATTTATCAAAGCTGATAATCTTCTTAGAGAAGTTTGGAGCCGAATATCGAAAGAGGAAGTTTTACGATATTTTAATAAAAATAGAATCATATGGAAATTCATTATTCCAAGAGCCAGTTGGTGGGGCGGTTTTTGGGAACGCATGGTACGTTCGGTGAAAACTCCTTTGAAGAAAGTTCCCGGAAGATCTTGTCTCTCATATGAAGAAATACAAACCACTTTAACTGAAATCGAAGCAATGATTAATGGTCGCCCTTTAACTTATGTTTATGAATAAAACAGTGAACCGCTTCCACTTACTCCTTCACATTTCCTGATCGGCAAGCGAATAAATTCTCTACCAGATTTTCATTGTGTTACTGAACCTAAATCGAATAAAATAACGTTAACAAAAATATTGAAATATCGAGAGCAAGTTTTAAACCATTTCTGGAAACGTTGGAGGCAGGAATATTTGCTAGAGCTGCGTTCTGCCAATTTTTCAGTTCCTGTCAAAGCTCCGCTTAAATTCGAAATTGGTGACGTTGTGTTAATTAATGAAGATAAAACTCCAAAGCACATGTGGAAATTCGGCAGAATTACAGAGCTCTTTTTAGGAAGAGATTCGAAAGTTAGGTCTTGTGCTATACAAACTGAATCTGGTGTAATAAAGAGACCACTTCAACTGCTACATAAACTTGAACTTGACATTATGGACTAACATTGAACATTTCACTTTTACGAACAATTTGTTTACATTTTCATTTTTTAACTTTTTCTAATCTAGTATTTTGTATATTTTAGTTTCAGTAGTTGTTCCTGTGAAAATAGAATTAATTGTATATCTCATTATTGTAAGTATGTTCTAACTTTTAATTGTCTTATTGATGTAATTTGAAATCTTTGATAAAAATTTAGTTTGAATGATGAACAATAGTAATTGTTCATCCGGGGGCAGTGTGTTAAAACCCCCCTTTCTTTCTGTTTGACTTGGCGAAAATTAATCACCGCCAAGAATTATGGTAACCCTATTTTTTACTTTACTATTTTTCAGTTTGTTTAAAAAGGTAGATGTAATTTAAATTCTGAAGCGAGCGATCTCCGCTATATGAGATCTGAACCAGGACTGCCTGGTGATAATAAATATATTAATATTCAGTTCTTCGAGGTTTTAATTATTTGAGTGCTGATTTACTTCCAATGAGTAAAAATCGTTCTGTTGATTTATCATGAATATATAAAATTGTTCCGCATATCATTTATTTGAATTGACGTGAAATATTTCTGATTCAAAGTTCTTTTATTCGACTGTGTTTTGTGAAATCCCTCAACTTTTGAATAGGGGAATTTTAATTATAACAGTCCTGTACAAAAAGTTTAGTACAAAAACACCACCCTATGAGTTAATCGCATCTTTTATTCATCTTTCGACGGAGCGGTTTCACAGACCGCTTCACACTAGTTATGTGACAATTTCTGTGACATCAGCTAAAGGTTAAACAAATGCGATCGAGGTACTCTATACGGCATTTAGAAGCTACAAAGCTTCCGTTCTCCACTGAATTTTTGGATTTTAAAAAATTCGAAGTATTGTCAGCCAAACAATAAAGAGAAATTTTAATAGTATTCGATCAAAATTCGAAAATTTAAACTTAACTTATTTTTTTAGCACTTTTACACCATTCTGCAGTATTTTGCTTAACCGGCTACGTACAAGTTTAGAAAAATGTGATCGAGGTAAACTTCACGACATTTATAAGTTAAAGAGTTTTCGTTCTCCACTGAATTTTTGGATTTGTAAAAATTCGATGTACTGACAGATAAACAATAAAGTGAAATTTTAAAAATATTCGATCAAAATTCGAAAATTTAAACTTAACTTATTTTCTTGGCACGGACTGCTACTTTTTTCACAAGGTTTGAACACACAACTACTACACTTGAGACCAAACTACCACCTAGCATTCATGATTGTAGAAATGTTTCTTCATATTAAATCAGCCAGTGCGTATCTTTGCCCTGTGCGTATCTTTACCCCCACCTACTCTATATAAAATTTGCTTAGAGGGCCATCTACATATTAAAACGAACCCAAACTTTGTTTTTTTCTATGGCAGTACACAATTCTGACAGAATAAATGAACTCTACACCCTTCAATTAGCCTAAAAACGAATTTTTATGCAATTCGTACCATAAGTTTCCGAGAAATTATACGAGGAATTTTTACGAATTTATACGAGGAGAAATTTAAAACGAAGGTATTTTAAGGGCTGTATCCAAACTGCAGTTCCGTACTCGATTGTTAACCGATAGAGCACCTTTCTTGATCAAGGCACCTTAAGCGCCACTCAAGGAGTCAATGAAGCCGGTTAGATTACAGTACAGCAGAATAAATTTCAAAATGTCTACTCACTTCCATCATAGACGGCCCCTTAAACCACCATTTTGCCGTTTTTTAAGCATACTTTGAAAACTAGTTGGAAGAAAAATGTGAAATTTTGTTTTTCCATAAAGCAGGACTTAATAAATCTAAATCCATCAGAAAAATTTTAGGTTGCAATTCATAATTTTTTCGAATATTAATTTCATAATTTATATCATAAAATTATAAAAATTGCAAATTCGGCGTATTTATGGTTGGGTATATTAGTATTATTGCTACAAAAAAATTAGCACATTAGGAGCATAATTTCAGGAGATATAAATAAAAATATGAAAATGTAATTTAACATTAGAAGCACTAAATTTTGAATGTTTATAATTCAAAAACTTATCATTCAAATGACTTGAAATTTGGTGTCTAGGCATAGTTTGAACCGAAGATTTGAAATAAATCGGGTATTGCTATTTAAAAAAATGAAGTTTGGAATCGTTTTAATATGTACATAATCCCTAAGAAAATTTTATATACATCATTTAAAAGTAGACTTTATTTCCAATCGTTCAGTACCAGTAACTTTCGTCTACGACGATTTGTTGAGGAGTTAGTAGGGGGTGTTTAATTTTTTTTCCCACGACTGCGTACAGGACTACTATAACTAAAATTAGTCTATTCGGAAATCTTTAAGCGTTAGTGCTGAACAACTTAAGAAATTAATACGCATAGTTAAACTAGAATAAATAGTAAATTCCACTAGTATCTATAGTAAAACTTAAAACTACAAGTTAGCAAAAAAAAATTGCAACAAAGAATGAATTTTTTTGTGCCTAGTTATACTTAAAATTATCGCAATTACCTTGAACCTAAATAAATTTGTATTTAAAACATTTTTATACTTTTAATACAAAGTTGTGTTTAGCTGATACAAAACTTAGAAAATTTCAACAGTGTAATCACCTAAAAAAAGTTTTTTTTTGAACAATAAAAGGAAATTTTGCTCAGTTTATGCAGACTAGCATGAAGCATATCTTTTGAAAATTTCATGAAAAAACATTTAGAAGTTTTTTGAGATATCCTGCGCGTTATGCCGAAAAACGTCGTTCGGAGAAAAATGACATCCAAATTTCGAAATGCCGCTTCAGCAATTGGGCGAGTATAATTCTAAAAGCCATAACTTCTGTTTTGATGGGAATTTCAGGTAAATAATTATATCAAAATCTTCAGAATGGATAGCCGTTTAACATCTAAAAAACTTAATATATCGAAAATTTTGAAGCTTTAAGAGTCCTGAGACCCCTTAACTGGAGTTAAGGGTTAGGACTTAAAATAAAAGCGTTTCATGAAACAAGAATATTGATTTTTAAATGTAGGTAGGTAGATACCTACGTTGTGTATTTAAAAAAACTCAACTAGAAACAAGAAAAGGTAGTTAACTAGTTTATATTATTTAAGTAGCGTTTATATTTTATACAATACTTATAAAAAATAAAACTTTCCACAACGAAATTATGGAAAGCTTTGCATCTATCTAAAACAATTGGGCAAAGCCCTGCATCTTAAACTTGTGCATACCTTTGCCCCAAGACGGATGTGTACTTTTACACCATTCTGCAGTATTTTGCTTAACCGGCTACGTACAAGTTTAGAAAAATGTGATCGAGGTAAACTTCACGACATTTATAAGTTAAAGAGTTTCCGTTCTCCACTGAATTTTTAGATTTGTAAAAATTTGAGGTACTGAAAGCTAAACAATAAAGTGAAATTTTAAAAATATTCGATGAAAATTCGAAAATTTAAACTTAACTTATTTTCTTGGCACGGAGTGCTACTTTTTTTGCAAGGCTTGAACGCACAACTACTACACTTGAAACCTAACTGCCACCCAGCGGTCATGATTGTAGAAATGCTGCTTCATATTAAATCAGCCAGTGCGCATCTTTGCCCCGTGCGTATCTTTACCCCCACTTACTCCATATACGATGGTAGTCTAGCTGAAGAACTTCACATCCACATGTGCTATCAAATATATTCTATATTATGATACGCATTTAAAAGATTAATTATTGAACAATTATTTTAACTACTTTCTAATGGAACACCAAAAAATTGTTCTTTATATTTAAAATGTTTCCGTTTTTAAAAAAACTCTCCATAAAAATGAAAGCGAAAAATTAATATTATTATATAATTTTATATGCAGGGTGCTTCATAAGTTCGTGCAAACTTAAAACAATTACAATAAAAGAAGTAATGCTTCGAAAAAATTTCGGTTTCGCGAATATGATCAGAGGGACATTGGAATTTTTTTCCATGCAAAAAAAAAAAAGAACGATTCTAAAAGTTACCGAAAGAGGGCGCTCACCAGTCATACTGAGACGTTTTATGTAAATCCCGCAAACACAAACAGACAATGATAAAAATCGCAATAACATGATACTGTGAATTTATTTTAAAGTAAAAGATGTTAAACATGACCACCACCACCAGGTTTTAGGCAAGTGAAGCACTTTTGTGTGACCACGTTGTGCCTGCATTGCAGGAAAGACAAGCGTTACCTGTTGTCACTTTCATGCAGTATGGTGCCCAGCCCCACTTTGCACGTGAAGTCAAGACGTTCCCGTTTGACACTTTCACTGAAGACTGAGTTATAAGTCGAGGTTATAAGTTTGAGTGACCCTCACGATCTCCAGACTTGACCCCGGCAGATTTTTAGTTGTGGGGGATACTTAGAGTCTCGTGTGAACAGGGGTTCCCCAGCCAATTTGGTGGAAGTGGAAGATGCCATTCGACGGACCGTTGGTAGCATCGATGCCGACATGCTACACTCAGCTGCAATAGGCGCATTGATATGCCTTACTTGCCTAATACCTGGTGGTGGTGGTCATGTTGAACATTTTTTATTTTAAAATAAATTCACAGTATCATGTTATTGTGATTTGTTTCATTTTCTGCTTGTGTTTGCCTGATTTGCATAAAACGTCTCAGCATGATGTATGAGCGCCCTCTTTTGGCTATTTTGGGAATCTTTTTTTTATACATGGAAAAAAAATTCCAATGCCCCTCTGATCATATTCGTGCAAAACGAAAAAATTTTCTGAGCATTACTTCTTTTATTATGTTTTTTTTTTTAAGTTTTCACAAAGTTATGACATACCCTGTATTCAAATAGTTTTATTTTTCTGTACTATTTCCTATTCATACATGCGTATGTACACTTTCTGTTGTAATATTTATAAGTGTAAGCAAATTTGCTAATTTACATCATAAAATTGATACACTACATGTTGAATACATATGTCTGATTACATTCAGTATACAGATTCTAACGATGCTGTATTTTAATTTATGACCAGTATTTTAAACTAATTCGATAACAAGGATTGCATCAAAAATAACTTAATAAATTAAATAAAATCATCCCTTGAATATTCGTTTGCCAGTAGATGAATTTGAGTATGGGATTAGCATCTGTGCATAATCAAGCCGCATCCCTTGCTAGGTTTCAGTTTGAAATGAATGTTAGTTAAATTAACGAGAGAAAACTCAATTAAATTCTACGGTAATGAATAGCTGTGATAATTGAAAATCATGCTTCGTTCAGCAAAGGAAGATGAAATATCATATACCTTCACTAGAGCAATGTAAACTGAAAGAAAATAAACAAACAATTCAATCGCATTCTTCTAATTGGTTTCGAAAATAAATTTAAATTACTTTGCAGTTTTATCCAATTATGTAATTTTTCGATAAAAGTGGAGTTTCATTGATTAAATTAAATTATATCATACTACCAAACCCCGCGGCTTTGCTCGCGTAATAGTTGAAATATGCCAAGTGATATTTGCATGGCTATTTTTTATTAGAAGAACACTTTTTGAAATAATTCAAAAATTACAAATTAAGCCACAGTTTGACTAAACTTCATTATAAAAGTGCAATAGACAGAAATGAGATTTTAATTAATAAGGAGAACTAAAACTAATTCCAATCTATTCATATAAAATCCAAGTTACTGTGTGTTCCTCACAATTCCGGTTGGACCGCCTCAATCATCGCGGCCATATTAGGGTTCCTATGGAGAAATCGGTATGAGCTGTAACAATGAGTAATTGTTGAAAAGTACTAATAGCAGCCACAATAGGTTACCACAATAGAGCCAAATGTTCACCAACTTGGCAAGATATCGCGAATTTGGGCGATATTTCGACAAATTTGGCGACAAAATGAAGTTGCCATATAAGACGCCAACTTGGCGATATTTGGCTAATTTGCCGAAATTCCCATTGAAACCAATTTTTCATAATCGAGATCACCGAAATTTAAACTCCGTGCATTTAAGGTTTTTTTTTTTCAAAATCTATGGGTCAGAATTTAAAGTGTAATGTACGAAAATGTACGTCTTTACATTTTCAATACAATGCTGCTAATAAAATAATCGCCACTTGAAGGCGCTGTACTAACTGAGCTCATAACTGCCCAATTTTAGTGTGCTTTACGTAGCCGAAAGCAAAAATTAAATTCTCGGTACTTTTCTAGTATAGGGGTCTTGGTGAAATAGAGAAAACTTTATATATCTTGATATCTCATTTTCCGTATTTTTTGACGGGCTACCTTTCTAGTTAACCCGGGAGAACTCGCTGCATGAGATTTTCTCTCACAGTCGTACTTTTTTAAGACTCCTATTTAAATCATTTTTCATTTTAATTAAAATTTCAAAATGTTTTTCAATTATTTTACCTATTTTGTGAATAAAAGTACTAAGCCAACCAAAAAAAGTTGATATTATATGAATGTAAAGTAAAAGAAAAGCAATTGGGCATTCTCACTAGCGAGTTCTCCCATGTCAAATGATAATTTAGAAAGTATTTTGAGACTTTTATGCTCATTTCATACGCTCATTTCAGAATTCATTTGAAGTTTTGAATTTTTTAGAAATCATCTTAACACATTTACATCTTAAAATTAACCATCATGTCAAATTCCAAGTTTCTTATCTAACAGTCTACCACCTCTCTGGTGTTAGTGGCACCAACATAAAATACAGAAACAGAGTTGAAATAGAATGTCTCGAAAAATGTTGAAACAGAGACTGTCAGCGTTAATTTGCCAACATTAACCTTGAAATCGATTGGTATTTCCTAATATTTTATAGAAAATGGCATTTAGATGTTTTTAAAGGCATTCTTGTTATTCCTGCCAACCAGGTGGTAGTGACACCGGCATAAAATATATCCCGTATAGGATTAGGGACTATCACTCTTGATTCTTAACCAATAACTTCTGTAATCGGTTTAATATTTCCTGAGATTCCATAGAAATCCTAATTTAGGAATCTTTTAGATTGCTTTTCGATCCTTCCCTTCGCTTCACCCCTTTTTAATTTAGAATTTATTTTCGACTGTTCTTAGAGGACATTTATATTTTATAAGTAACTACCGTGCTATATTTAAAGTTTCTAACCTCTTCAGTACCGCAAAAATCGTAATTTAGAAAGTTTTTTGCTCCTGCAACCCTCGACATAAAATATAGCTTGTGTTTGAGCAGGTTATATCGCCATCAATTTGCAACCATTATATTTGAAATCGGTTTCGTAATTTCATACGATTGCATAAAAATCGTAATTTAGATATCTTATAGAACGCTTTTCGCTCAATTTATCCTTTTAAATTTGAAATTTTCTTTCGACAATTCTTAGAAAGCATTTGCATTTTTGAAGTGATTACCATTCCAAATTTAAAATGTTAGACACCCTCAGTAACACAAAAACGCAATTTAGAAACTTTTATGCTCCTGGTATGTGGTAGTGACAACAACGCAAAATATAGGCTATGTTGGAACGGGAACTGTCACCCTCAATTTGAAACCATTATTTCTGAAATTGTTTATATTTCCTGACATTGCGTAGAAATAGCTATTTAGAACGTTTTTTAAACGTTTTTAGAACGCTTTTAGTTCATTTTCACCCCTTTTAAATTTCACATTTTTAAGGAACTCTTCTCAGAGGGTATTTACATCTCATAAGTAATTATCATGCCAAATTTCAAGTTGCTAGCCCCTTCAGTATCACAAAAGTCACAATTTAGAAAGTTTTTTAAAATGCAAGGTCTATCATCATCAATTTCCAACCATTACTTTTGAAATCGGTTGTGTACTTTCTGAGATTGCATAGAAATCGCAATTTAGAACGATTTTTAGAACGTTTTTCGCTCATTTTCACCCTTTTTAAATTTCGAATTTTTTAAAAAATGTTCTTAGAGATCATTTATATCTTATAAGTAACTACCATTCCAAATTCCATGTATCTGGGCCCTTCAGCAACACAAAAATCGCAATTTCGAACGTTTTTTGCTCCTGCATCCCCTTTAGGGGTAGTGGTACCGACATAAAATGTAGCCTATTTTGGAGCAAGGGTTGTCACCATCATTTTGACACCATTATATCGGTTTAGTACTTCCTGAAATTGCGTAAAAATTGCCATTTAGAACTTTTTTTAGAACGCTTTTCGTGCATTTTCACCATTTTTTAATTTCGAATTTTTTAAGAAATGTCCTTAGAGATCATTAGTATCTTATGAGTAACTACAATTCCTAATTTCATGTTTCTAGGCCCTTCAGCAACACAAAAATTGCATTTTTAGAACGTTTTTTGCTCCTGCACCCCCTTTTGGCTAGTGGCACGGACATAAGATATGGCCTATGTTCTAAGTTGGACTAACACCATCATTTTGATACCATTACTTTTGGAATCGGTTCGGTAGTTCTAGAGCTTACCTCCTACAAATAAACAATTTTACCTCTTTAGAATATTAGTATAGATTAACCTTTAACTGATATCACAAAAATAGTCACATGACTAGTGTGAAGCGGTCTGTGAGACCGCTACATCGAAAGTTGAATAAAAGCCGCGATTAACTCATAGGATGTTTTTTTGTACTAAACTTTTTGTACAGGAGTGTTACAATTAAAATTCATCTATTCAAAAGTCTCTGGTGTTAGTATTAAAGTTCCAAACGAAACAAAATTTCAGCAATGTTTGTAGATAAACTGAAATTTGCAAGTTAAACTATGAAAATTGAAAAAAATCCCTGCCGGCTCGGGCCTACAGGCGGAGGTAGATTTCGAAGTTAAGTACTAAATTCACCAACAAAACTTAAATCAAGATTAGAGATAATCCCAGTCCCTTCACTAAGAATGAGCTCTAGAGAGCTAAACATTTTGTGAAAATTCTAATATACACGAATACATACACGTATGTATATGGAATGGGTTTAAAAAATAGCTAAAACAAATTCAGAGAACCTCAGAGTGTTAAAATAAGTTAATATTTCCATTTTCGGGTTTTCATCGTGGTTTAATACGTTTCTTCAAACTCACATGACGTTACATATTCACCTGTTGAGGTCCGTTTTATTTCCAATTTGATGTAATACATATTTTTTTTTAATTCGTCAAACTATTTATTTCATTTTGATTTTTCATGCGGAAATCTTGCTCTAGAAAACTTATGACGTGATATTCAATTTGTTTCAGTTATTCAAACTCTCACATGACGTTACATATTCACCTGCTGATGTTCCGTTTTATTTGCAATTTGATGCAATATTTTTTTTCTTTAATTCGTCAAACTATTTATTTCATTTTGAGTTTTCATACGGAAATCTTGCCCTAGAAAACTTATGACGTAATATTCAATTTGTTTCAGTTATTCAAACTCTCACATGACGTTACATATTCACCTGCTGATGTTCCGTTTTATTTGCAATTTGATGCAATATTTTTTTTCTTTAATTCGTCAAACTATTTATTTCATTTTGAGTTTTCATACGGAAATCTTGCCCTAGAAAACTTATGACGTAATATTCAATCTTTTTCAATTATTCAAACTATTTATTTAGTTTAATTTTTCACGTGAAACCTTGCAATAGAAAAGCAATTGTTGTGGTGAGAATTTTATTGCTTTTTTAGGTGCGTTCGTAATTATATAAATACGTAGCACCTATAGTCGTCGTTCAGTCCGTCCGCCCGTCTGTCCGTCCGTCTGTCCGTCCGTCCGTCTGTCCGCATGTAACAGAGCAAAAACTACCCAACCGAATGGTCTGAAATTTCAAATATATGATTGTTGCAAAATTTCGTCGAGCCATTTCAAATTTTATGAAAATCGGATGTATAGTTTAATTACAGGGACAGTCAAAAGTTTTTCTTTACATTACGGCCAATGGGAAAAATTATTGCAAGTGCATTTTAATGATATTACAGCCTTCCGAATGATCTGAAATTTTAAAGATATAACTGTTGCAAAATTTTGTCGAGCCCTTTCATATTTTATGAAAATCGGATGTATAGTTTAATTACAGGGACAGTCAAAAGTTTTTCTTTACATTACGGCCAATGGGAAAAATTATTGCAAGTGCATTTTAATGATATTACAGCCTTCCGAATGATCTGAAATTTTAAAGATATAACTGTTGCAAAATTTTGTCGAGCCCTTTCAAATTTTAGGAAAATCGGATGTATAGTTTAATTACAGGGACAGTCAAAAGTTTTTCCTTACATTACGGCCAATGGGAAAAATTATTGCAAGTGCATTTTAATGATATTAGAGCCTTCCGAATGATCTGAAATTTTAAAGATATAACTGTTGCAAAATTTTGTCGAGCCCTTTCAAATTTTAGGAAAATCGGATGTATAGTTTAATTACAGGGACAGTCAAAAGTTTTTCCTTACATTACGGCCAATGGGAAAAATTATTGCAAGTGCATTTTAATGATATTAGAGCCTTCCGAATGATCTGAAATTTTAAAGATATAACTGTTGCAAAATTTTGTAGAGCCCTTTCAAATTTTAGGAAAATCGGATGTATAGTTTAATTACAGGGACAGTCAAAAGTTTTTCTTTACATTGCGGCCAATGGGAAAAATTATTGCAAGTGCATTTTAATGATATTACAGCCTTCCGAATGATCTGAAATTTTAAAGATATAACTGTTGCAAAATTTTGTCGAGCCCTTTCAAATTTTAGAAAAATCGGGTGTATAGTTTAATTACAGAGACAGTCAAAAGTTTTTCTTTACATTACGGCCAATGGGAAAAATTATTGCAAGTGCATTTTAATGATTACAGCCTTCCGAATGATCTGAAATTTTAAAGATATAACTGTTGCAAAATTTTGTCGAGCCCTTTCAAATTTTAGAAAAATCGGGTGTATAGTTTAATTACAGGGACAGTCAAAAGTTTTTCTTTACATTACGGCCAATGGGAAAATTATTGCAAGTGGATTTTAATGATATTAGAGCCTTCCGAATGATCTGAAATTTTAAAGATATAATTGTTGCAAAATTGTGTTGAGCTATTTCAAATTTTAGGAAAATCGGATGTATAGTTTAATTACAGGGACAGTCAAAAGTGTTCCGTTACATTACGGGGAATGGGAAAAAAATATTGGAAGTGCATTTTAATGATGTATCAGACTATGCGCTTTATGAAGTTCAAAAAATTATACATTTAGTACAATATGGGGTGCAAAAAATAATTATAAAACTAGTTATAGTACGAACGCACCTCATTTGCCACGTTTGACGAGCAATTTCCAACTTGTTTTTAATTGTTGGCAACTGCTATAACGAAAAATATTTATTTTTTCCATTCATTGTTGTGTAAGAGCTTGTTTTATCAGAATCATGTTAAGGCAGTATTCAAAATTTTGAACCCTCCCCATTTCCATTCCCTTGGGTCGATTTTGCCCATTTTCAATTCCCGCTGAGATATTAGCCATCTCAAAGTTGTTGGCGAGTTTGAAGACGATCCGTGCATAATTGCGACATTTATCGTGCGGACAAAATTTAGTACATACATACATACATATATATATATCTATATATATATATATATAAACTTTTTAGGTGGGGGTGGTTTTGGGTTCCTGGGTTCCTATAATGAAAAGTTATGAAGGAATTTTTCAAAAGTCGCACCATGGTAACGACTGCAATAGGTAGTATTTCTTACGAAATCTACCTAAAAGCACCGGTCTGTGAGACCAGTAACATCAGTTAAAGGTTAATCGTTATTAAAACCTCACAGGGGCAAATGAAAAGTATTTAATCCCTTTACTTTTATGTTATTTACATTAGTGTGCATAATAATCTATTCTATTCCAGAATAAATTTAAAAATTCATGTTTATTTTTATTACAAACCAGCAAAACCGCACGGCGGCGTTTCCCGGGATTACTTTGAAGCTTTTTCAATGTGAAAAGTTTAATTAATATGCCTTAAAAACAAAAAGAAACCAAATAAAATAAAAGAATATTTGATTGAAATATAAAAAACTAGCAAAACCCGCGACTCTTCTAGTGTAATAGTTGAAATATGCCAAGTGATATTTGTATGTCTAAATTTTATTAGATTAAATTATACTATTAGAAATAAGGTTAACACACCGGTAGTGAGCAACTTAAGAACGTTTATCTAGTTATTATTAAAGTATATATAAATTCTAAATGACATATATATTTTTAACCTAGTCCTAACCTTCATGTATCGGAATACACATTCAAACTTTCAAAATATATTATTTGGAAAAAATGAAAAATAATAACAGTTACCTTCCTCGATGCTCCAGTAGTGAGCATAGTAAATTTTTGATGCACCAGTAGTGGGCCCCCCAGAAGTGGGCCACTACAGTTTTGAGTTTAGTGTAAAAATACTGAAGTTATACTTTCTTTTACAGTTCTAGAATTGAATATACACAATAATGAAATCATACATAGAAGTATAGATGATTACGTAAAATAATCTCACTAGTAAATCTGAAGATCAGGGGCCTCAAGTTCAGTTCTGTAAATCAATTTTAATTTTATCTCACTTTAGATAAAAGCTAATGTTCTACAAGCTGCAAAGTAATTTTTTTAGATTATATACAGTCCTTTATGTCCTTAAATGTGATTATATGATGTATGTGATTATATGTCCTTTCTTATCGTTAAAAAATAGCTAATTCCCAAGAAGCTAGATTTAGAGGTATAATTTTAATTGCTGAACTATTTCATATGTTTTTCATCATGTGAAAATCCATTTCCATCAAAATAGTTGCATTTTCCTAATGTTACGAAATTTAATTTTTGTACAGTTCTTGTGATCTATAAGTTATATTTAGAAAATCTGCTTATATTTTTTCCCTTGTTAAACAGTAAATATTCCCATATTCTGTGATCAAGACTTTCTGAATTGTGCTATAATGAATTGAATGAATTTTCAGCGATTTCTGACATTAAAAATGCATTTTATGCGTTTTGTACCAGAATGATACAAATAGTAGAAAAAAATCATCCGGATCTTGAAGGCTCGCTTCGTTTGACCAATGTACATTTTGTTGCATTCGCAAGATATCCTGTAAATACCCCAATTTGAAAAACTATCAATTGGATGTTTCAGATTTGTGAATTGAATTTTGTTAAAAGGAGTATAAACTACCTTAAAGTCAAATTTTAACAAGATTTTAGAAATTTGATGGCTTCTGTTTCATTGGCTAACGGGGATTTACATTACACGTCTACGGAGTCTTCCCTTCTTTACGCTAGACGTTTTTGCCTTGACCACGTGATCATAATGTAAATGGAATATCCTCCATTAAGACGATCTTTATTTGTATTTATTGGTGACAAAGTAAAAACCATTCATACTCTGGGTATGCGCGCGTTCTCCCGGGTTAAAGAAAAACGGATGGCGAAAGAAATGTATGATTTGTAGCATTCTGCTTAGGTAACCAGTAGGACTGGGCTATATAGAAATTTCTTAAATCGATTTATAATCCATATAACATCACGATCCAGCACTAAACTGCGATTTAACAGATTTTACCCTTTAGAATATGTAAGCCTATTTTTTAATTTTTAGTAACAAAATACGATCTTTTTGCAACCCCCTCCTGTATTATTTAGTATATTTAGCTGCAATTTTTTTCAAATACCTTGTAAAAGAGGTAATATTTTACATATAAAAAATTTTTGAAGCCCCCCAAACACTCATTTTTTTTTCCATTTTAAAAATTAGTGACTAATTTTAATACATTTTATAAACTCCTTCTTTAAGAAATATTAAAAAAGAAAAAAAAATTTTTTTTTTTGGTCTGACATGTTATGGCCGCTATAATCTAAATTATTCAATGTTAAGAGGGGAAACTTCTCCTAGTTTATTCAAATAGCAACTCATTGCTAATAAGACACACACTCTTTTCTTTTTTACAGACACAAAATTAAAAATTTATTGGGGTAAAAACGAACCAGATTCAATGAATTGAGTGATGAATTTAACTGTGTATTCACCATGAAAAAGTGTAAAAAAAAGAAGAAGTAGGAATAAAGGAGAAATAAGGTGCTTTTTATTTCCTTTTAATTTTTAGATTATAATAAAATTTGTTTAACATAAATGCTGACATTCGCATAGTGGATGGAGAAGGATTGTGTAAGCCTCGGAGCACATTTCTAAAATTGCTGATTTTTTTCGCGAGTGTTGGCACCCTGTAAGCTTAGTAATAAAATAAAATCTTAAAATATATTTCTTTTTAATGATAACAAAATGTCAAAAAAGCAGAAAATCGTAGATCTGCAGAAAAATCTAATGAATGTCTCCTCCACCACTCCTCAATTCTGCTGAAAAATCAAGTTATTTGACTCATTACAGAACTCTTTTTAATAAATTACAAAATAATAATAAATTAAAACTAAAATATTCCAATGCTACCAAAACATATGAAAATTAATTTTTCATCAAAATAATGCATAAAAATATAAGCTAAAAATGGATGAATTTGGATTTTAACCTCAAGACTTTCTTTTTAGACATAAATAGTGAATCAATTTCAGCAAGATACTTAATCCACGTGGCTGGCATTGAAATTGGATGTCAAATCCGATGCATGACTGTTTTAAAATATTTTAATTGCAGAATAATAGAAAATAAATAATATATATTAAAATATTACCCAAACATATGAAAAATAAATTTTTCATTAAAATAATGCATAAAAATAATAACTGAAATTCGATGAATTTAGATTTTAAATATGACAAAAATACTCAACTTCAGAGAAAAAAATCTTATTTGAAAAATAAAAGTTATTTCATGCGGAATACGGCCAAATCGAAATACACGAAACAATGCAGTTCTGAATGCAGTGCTGTATTCCACTATCGAAGAATTTGTTGTTTCCATGGCAACAAGGCATTCGATTGAAATCATATCGAATGAGTTCAGAATAGTGGCAAATGAGCAAGATTGTACTGGTGAATAAGACCCACTTCATAGCCTTAATCTCCTTCCTGCATCAATGCTGAGTGAAATCAGTTTCGGCCTCGACTGAACGCCAATTGCTTCCAGCGCCATCTATTGCTTGAAATTCGAACTAAATTCAAGAATCACAGTAAAAAGCTCCTGACATCATACATAACACTCCTGCAAAAAAATTTTAATATCTGTCACCGTTTGCAAGTTATTGAAGTTAAAATCCTCGGTCATTTTTGGGACACCCGGTATGAAGCTTCTTACATTTTTTTTAATGGAAGATACTTAAAAGGATACAGAAGTGTGGTTTGGACTAAAAGTTTTGTCAGAATGTGAGGTTATTTTTTAACAACAAAAATATTCGAAGTTCAAAATGTCACCGATAGTTAACGCTAACACAATGGAGGATATTCCATCTACGTTTTCTTCACGTGGTCAAGGTAAAAACTTCTAGCGTAAAGAAGGGAAGGCTCCATAGACGTGTAATGTAAATCCCTGCTAGCCAATGAAACAGTTCATGAGGCAAAGCAGTAGTATCTTCCCTTCTTATCAGTTAGAAGTTCCTTGGGTAAATTATCACGTGACTTTTTTCAGCCTCGAATCCATATTTGGAATATCCTCCATTGCATCTTCCAGAAGAGCAGAAATGTGGATGGTTATAAAAGTACTGGCTATTCCGTAGGTCTTTTATTCGACTGAGTCATCAATTGTGGAAGTTCAGATTAAGTTATTGCGCATAGGAGATAATTTTTTTGTCTTTAGATGTTTCTGTGATCGAAGTTTTTGAAAAGGATTCATTGCAAATCGCTATTCCGTAGCATTATTTGTTCCTTTTTTTTTAAGGAATTTTGAAAATCCATACAGCCTTTCTACCAAGCATTTATTTTAAGTACAGCCGCAATCAGTAAGGAACTATTTCCATAATTTATTATACGAATGTATCTATTTCAGATTTGTTTCACTATTGATACACTTGCCATTTCATCAATTAACCACAAATTTCGCAGTCATGTTCTAGCGTTAATAAAAGAATTCTAAGAGAGCATGCATTAAAACTTCACGTTTCAATCATTAACTAGTAGCATTAGGCACGTAATGTCACTTCAAGTTCGATAATTTGACTACTAATGGCTAAACCTTGAAAGTTAGTGCCACAAGCCATCAAAAACAGCCTGTGATTTTAAATGTTAATACAATATATGGACATGATTTATATGTATAAAAAATTGAATTTATAACTTTGCTACCAGTTTTATCATTTTAATACTCCTACGGGTAAAAGTGCACGACAGATTTGTTTCGTGTGATGCTGATTTCAAATTCATTTCTGTTCAAAGCGTATTTTACTTATTTATTTTTTGACAACTCAAAAAAAGAAATCGTATACATAATGTGTAAAATCTGTAATGGAAATATCGATATTATTAGTAATAATTAATATTCACGAAAAAAAAGAAGTATAATAATATTTTTGCTTATTTAAATTTTATAATTAAATGTAAAAAAATAAATCTAAAAATTTTCGGGTGAAATTAATCAAGCAATATTCAAAAAGATTAGATAAGTAATGTCCTGGTAAAAATTCCATAAACATCTTATTACTACCAAAGTGAAATGGGTCATTAAAAAAACAAAGACATTTTTTAGAACATTTCATTATTTTTTGATAGAATACATTTTTAATGCTTTAAAACAATTACATAATAGAATGCATTAAAATATTTATTTGAAAAGATTGCTGATTTGTGATTTTTTTTTGTTACTTTCTTGTATCTTTAGAAAACGAAAGTAGTGTATTCGTCAAAAATTTCGATTTCCGGTTTTCGACGAATTTTTACGTCTGAGAAGATCGTGAACACAATTTGACTGTTTTTTGAAAGTGTCTGTTTGTGCGTGTGTCCGCCTGTAGGTGACAAAAAGTTTGTGTTCGCTCGATCTCGATAACTAATGCACGGAAATTCATAAAAGTTTAGATTCAGTTAGACCTCGATAGTTTGGATTTCATTATAAAAATTTAAGTTTTTTCCCTCGAAAACTTAGCCATGGTATATTTGGCTCGCATTAACTTTCGAGTTGATTGCAAAAATTGAAGTTGTTTCCCCTTCAAACACTGAGACATTCTTTATTTGACCAGATTTAATTTTCAAAAGCATTATTTTTTAGTTTTACATTTAATATGAAAAATTCTGATTTAATTTCAAAGCAGACGTAGCAAACTTGAACATTCGTTTCTGTAACTTTTCTTTTAGTTTAATGTGGCGTACGTTCTTCCTCCTTTTTTTCCCTTTTTAACAATGGTATCTAAACTTAAAGAAAGTCAATTACAGTGAAATATATAATTTAATGCTTAGATTTCGAGAACGATAGTTGAATCGAACGTAAGAACATCGCCAAGAAGCTTGTCTCCAAAGTAAAAAGAGGCTAGTAGAAAAAAATATATTATATTTTCTATTCTGTAACGTAGAAAATATTATTTTCACCGTTGATCTCAATCTTTTCGAAATCTATGTTTTTATAAAAATAGAAGCTTCCCTTTTAACCCTTTATGCCCCGGCGGTACTTTAAAGTACAGTACAGCCCCGATTATCCGTGGAATTGGGTGGCAAGGGCACCGCGGATAACAAAAATCGCGGATAACCCGAAAAAGACAGAAAATGGAGTGCAAACACGCAAAAAAAAAAAGAAAATTCAACGTAAAAACTATGCTTTAGTGTACAAAAAACATAATAAAACGTTTAAAATACATACGCGCAGTACATCAGAAACCTTTTCTTTACGTCTAAATCACTAAAATAAGAAACAATGCCATACATATTGAACAAAAAGAGCCGAGTTAAAAAAAAAAAAAAATCAGTCATTTGTTTTTGTTTCTTGTTTTAAAAACACCTTTTCATTATTCTAAATTGTAAACTATTGTTTTTCTTTTAGTATGGAGTAATTTTTATCTCCAAAATGAAGTTATTCTTGATATGCTCTCCTGGAATTTATCATAATAGTCTTATTTAATTGTTAAATATTTTAAATGCTGTGTTTACGTTTGGTTAATAAAATCAAGAAAAGACATCAAGACTTTATATCTGATATTTCAAACATGGCATCCGAATCTAGAAATATTCTTCTATTTCTTTCGAATACACGATTTTTTCTGTTTATATTTATTAGTAGGGCTTATTGTATTTTCCTTGCTGTTGACTTAAATAAAAAAAAAAAAAAAAAAATCGCTTCGCGGATAAACAGCACCGCGGATAATCGAGGCTTTACTGTACCTCAGTTTTCTATTCAAATTAAAACACAATCATTGAATGCATTCGCAACTGAACTTTTGGGAAATAATAGTAAACGCTTCCCTTGACCATCACTAAATAGCAATAGCAGTTTCAGTAAGCTGAAAATTGTTCCCGAAGCTATTTTGGGGCGTGTGAGTGTCAATTTTAGCTCAAATAAAAAGCTCTTTTTGCTTGGAAACATCTGAAATTTTAAAAGTAACGCTATCATTGTTTTTTTTTGTTTTTATTTTTTTGTTTTTTGTTTTAGATAGATAACTTGACAATATGTTATGCTAACAAAATATAAATTTTCAGTTTGCTTACTTTACGAAGCACTTTTGAAAGCGGTACTTTTGAGTACCGTAGAGACAACGTTTAACATTATTTTTATCGTTTCAATACATATGGTGCATAAAAACATATGAGGACATCAGAAGCCAAGGGGTACAAGTGACAAAATTTCGATTTGGAGTAAATTGAGTTCAAAGATAATTGACATTAAAGTTGAACGTCAATAATTATTGACTGAATTGAAATAGGAAACTGCTGCTTGCTTCACAGTCGTCTTTGAACTCTTATTTCAATAAATATGAAAAAAGTAGAGTACAATTTTCTTTAAATTTATAATTAATCAATATTGATCATTATTCGGCAAAAGTGGTTGATCTCTAAAACACCACATATAATTAGAAAATCACTTATATTTCTTTACCTGAAAAGAAAAAAGCATATTTCCAGGTCGTCTGTGCACTTATTTCAATTTTGTCACTTATACCCCTTGGCTTCTGGGGTCATATATATTTACTAGAGATGAGTGTGTACGAGACAGGTGGCATTTGATCCAATGTAGTGACGATATTGCATGATTTATGTATGGCATTGATAAATAATAAAGCAAAAAAATCACAAACAAGACATAACAATTTTCATTTTTTTCTATTATATATAACTATTGAACACACAAGTACATCCATGTTTTACCCGAGAATCGAACATGGGTCTTCAGCGTGGTAGCAGCCTCCGCTTACTGATTACGCCACAGGTTTAATTGTAAAAATTTTAATTTCTTCTACCTTTAAAATTGTAGACATTGTTTGTTTGGCTAGATATTAATTTTCAAACTTTAGTTTTAAGAAATTCTGGGTTAATTTCATAACAGACTAAACATTAGTAAAGATTTGTTTCTTACACATTTCATTTCGGCTAATAACGTAACCCTTTTTTCCCAACAACTTTATTGACAATAAAATATACAATTTAATACTCAAATTTTAAGGGAATATTTAAAATTGATTTCGGAGCGCTAACGAAAAGATTTCCTTCAAAGTAGAAAGACGGTAACAGAGAAAACATATTAAATAGAGAATATTATTTTCACCGTTGATCTTATTCTTTTTAGGTGCGTTCGTAATTATATAAATACGTAGCACCTATAGTCGCCGTTCGCTCCGTCCGTTCGCATATAACAAAGCAAAAACTACCCAACTGAATGGCCTTAGATTTTAAATATGCGGGGTGCAATACGTTATCTATCGTCGACCTTTAATTTTTCAACCGTTGGGTCGTAGACATATAGTTCCAATTACAAAAAACGTTTCAAATGAGATAAATATTGATGTTGTGGTATTATTTAAAGTAAAAAATCAATTTCATAAAAATTACGAAATTTAACTTTTTATACGGTCCCCCAGTCCCTATAGTTATATTTAGTAAAAGTTTACGCATGTCATAATCGATATAACACAAAACGTTTGACATCTGTACTACAAAAAATTGACACAGTTATTAAATTTCAAAGTTTGAGATTTTTGCACATGATTTTGTCTTTCATTGAGAGATCAGTTAAAAGATGAATTAAAGTAATTCGAGATCAAAATCTGGGTGCAATTCCGTTGCCATTTATCTAGTCCTTAGTGAGTATGTTTTATTTTCCGGTTGTCGATTCTACCTACTTTGACGTTTGAATGTTGTTCAACCCATAAAAGATACCTAAATTTTTAGATGAAATAACCCTCTTTGGTGATTTCTCAATTTCGCGATACCAGATAAAGGTTGTTTCGCCGGAAAAAGGACATTGCATCCTGACTTTGATCTCGAATTACTTAATTCATTTTTTAACTGATCCTTCAATGAAAGACAAAATTATGTGCAGAAATCTCAAACTTTTAAATTTAATAACTGTGTCAATTTTTGCAGTACAAATGTCAAACTTTTTGTATTATATCTGTTATGATATGTGTCAACTTTTACTAAATATAACTATAGGATCTGGGGGACAGTATAAAAAGTTAGATTTCGCAATTTTTATAAAATTATTTTTTCACTTTAAATAATGCCACAGCATGAATATTTACCTCATTTGAAACGTTTTTGTAATTGGAACTATATGTCTACGGCCAACGGTTGAGAAATTAAAGGTCGGCGATAGATAACATATTGCACCCTGTATAATTGTTGCAAAATTTTGTCGAGTCATTTCAAATTTTATGAAAATCGGATGTATTTTTTAGTTTACAGGGACAGTCAAAAATTTTCGTTACATTACGCGCAATGGGAAAAAAATTGTTTCAAGTGCATTTTAATGATGTTACAGCCTTTCGAACAGAATAAAATTGATATGCACTTATGAAGTGCAGTTAAAATATACATTCAGTATAATATGTAGTTCAAAAAATAGTTATAAAACTAGTTATAGTGCGAACGCACCTCATTTGCCACGTTTGACGGAATTTCCAACTTGTTTTAAATTTACATTTTAATTTTAAAAAAAAGGTTCTTTCTTGAAACAATCATTGTTTATTTGACTTGTTTTAAATTTACATTTTAATTTTAAAAAAAAGGTTCTTTCTTGAAACAATCATTGTTTATTTGACTTGCTTTAAATTTCGAGTTTATTGTTTTTAAGTTTCACATGCTTTAGTCTTTATTCAGTTTTTATGCTAGAGAAATGCTATGTGTCTACCGTATTGCCAATGAAAGTAAACGATAAAATATAATATAGAGACATTTCAAAATAATGTTTTACTTTCTTTTTACAGTCATCAAAATGCATATTCGACGTACGAGTACATGTAGTTTTCAATGTTTTGCCTTACATCTTTTATTAAAATGAACAAAAACAAATATATTCTAGCAGTCAAAATTTAGATTATGGCATTTATTTTTTATTGGAATAAGTGGTTTATTAAAAACTTTTAACAATAACAAAAAATAATGATTAAATTATTAACATTCGTAATGACAAAACAAAAAGTATTCCACAAGTAACTTTGAAATTATTTATTTGTATTAAATGATAATGTACTTTACCGTGCGGCTTTTCCTCGGTTGTGAATCATCTTTTAAACGATTTGGCATCTATTTGACTAACTGCAAGGTTACATTTTTGTCAAATTTTTGCAATTCTTCTATCAACATTTTCTTATGTAAGTTTTAGAAGAAAAATGATTTTTGCGTAATTTATTTTCGTAATGACACCACAGGAGTTCTATTGGGTTTAAATCTGGAGACTGAGTCGGAGTTTTAATGACATTTGGACAGTTGTGTAGCAACCAAAGTCGTGTCAGGGCAGTATGTTTAGGATAATTATCCTGGTAAAACTTATACGTTTGCATAAGACTCAATTCGTCTGCATTTTGTTGCACATTTTCTTTGAGGGCATCAATGTATGAGTACTGGGTCATGGTACCTGACTAACTACAACTAAATTTCCGACACTCGAAGATCCCATACATCCTCATAGGAGCATTCCCCTAACACCATGCTTTGCCATGGACACTATATTCTTTTCATCGAGCTCTGTATTTGGCTTTCTATACACTAAAATATTGCTATTACATCCAAAAAGATTAAACTTTGATTCGTCTGCAAATATAACATCCATCCAGATATTTGCAGGCTTATTAACGTGCGCTTTAGCAAACTCTAGTCTAGAAAGCCTATTTCTCTTGCAGATAAATGGATTCTTCCGGGCAGATCTTGCATGAAAATTGTATTTTTTCAAAGTATTTCGAATTGTTTGAGGAGTAACACTAATGTTCATGTAGTCTGATGCAATTTTTGCTAACTTGCGCTCATTGAATCGAGGATCATTTTTAACTTCTTGCACAATTTATCTTTCAGCAGCCTCAAACAGTTTCTTAGAGCAACCACCTTTAGGCTTATTCTCCACCGTTTCACTTGATTTATTCTTTTTAATTACATTTCAGCACAATTTCAGCAATAGCAGTGTCTGTTCCTCCTTTAAGAAAACGGGTGAATTATAATATTTTTGAGTTCAGTTGGTGTCTCTTTGATTTTTCACAAGTTCTTAAAGAAAAATGCATCTGCAAATGCAACACTAATTAAATTTGTCAAACTACGTGTTTGTAATTTCGAAAACTTTAAAGGCGTATTTTTGGCAAAGAGCTTGCAATTTCCAACAATATTAACGCTGTCGATTCCTTTTTTGATCTCGTAATTATAGGTGTTAATGAATTAATTGCTATTTTTTTGTTATTTCTTAAATTTATTAAGTTAAAATTGATTGAAATAAAAAGCAGCTATTGTTAGCTAATGCACATCGATTAGAATCTTGAGGTTTTCTCTCTCTCTTTTTTTTTTTTTTTTTTTTTTACAATTTAAGACAAAATATTGGAAACTTTATGCATCTCGAATACTTATTTTGGCCACTGTATATTAACTCCCTGATTTTCTAACATACAAGTTTACTCCAAAAAGAGAATTGCTATATTAAAGAAATGATAGAAGCAGAAAATATTTTATTTAATTCTTGACCTTATTCTTTTTTTAATTTTATAATAATGAAATCTTTTCGTACAAAAAGTTACATTGCTTCTTTGGCTCACCTTATTTTTTGAGTTCATTTCCGTTGATTCTGAAACCTTATTCTGTAGAAATTTGAAAATAAATTCAAATCAGACTAAACAAACATAAGCATACGAGGCATTTCGGAAATTAGGTAGAACTCTACATAGACCGATTTTATTTTATTTTTATTTTTTATATAGCACAGAAGACTATAGTAGCTGATAAAATCTCTCTCATAAGACTCTAGCATGCTATTAGTACTCGCTTTAAAATACAAATGACGATAATGATAAATGTTTATTTTAAATTGCTGTTTCTCGATATTTGTGCTTTGTGAATTCAGCCATGTTATCTGCAACGCCTCATACGTTTTTTGAACTTTTTCTTTCCTGAACGATGTCATTTGAACTTGATCAAAATCAATAACAGTAAAAGATATGTCTCAAGAACGTGTGCTAGCAACATAAAGACACTCGTAAGCTAACGTTAAATCAATTGCAGCGTTCTTTACAAAATTCTCGTTAGAAATTCAATATTTTAAAACACTTTTTTTTTTATCTATTTTGGTTGATTTTTTTTTCTGTGGACAGATTAAGTGCCGGTTCCGAAATTGAATATGCCTTCAAAAATGCGTATATAAAAACTACAACAAAGATCGAAAAAGTATGAAGATACCGAAGTAGATATCAACTCAAGATATTCTATGGAGAAAAAAAAAAAAAAAAAAAAAAAAAAAAGAAGGCAAACCTTTAAAAATATCGAAATGCAAACGGGAAATTTGAAAAGAATTGGTTTAGCATTAGTTTGTCGGCGTCTTCACGCACTAGTGTAGACTCTTAATACTGAGGATTCAAAATCAACATTTCAATTCAATTAAAGAGCATGACCAAAAAATTTTCTCTCAATTGTAGTAGCACAGAAACTATATTAAATAAATGTTATTTTCACCGTTGAACTTTTCTTTTAATGTACCGTTAACATAAAAAAGTATATCAATTTCATGTCAATATGACAATATTTACGCAAGTTAGAGCACAGACAAACAGAAAAACCGAACACGTAAACACTTTTCAACTATGCTGGAATATGTTAAAAACCCCTTTAAGCAATTCACTCTCATTCTCAGTAACGATTACGAATTCTTTCGTGTAGCCCTGTATATGTTTTATAGAATTTATACACACCCCGTAGTGTGCAAAAATTTACTTAAACTTAAAACGTATACCATAATTGAAAACGTAATATAAATTTTATTATGTTTGTAACCGAATAACATGATTAAAATATATCGCAAAAGATTTTTTTCATAGACCATAATATAAATTTTGAGTTTCCCTGTAAGCGTACTGTAAGTGTTAAAAATAGCATATTCGATAGCAAACATTTTCTTGTGCACCTCGTTTAATGTATTTAAATTTTATTATGATTAAAAATGTGTAACACTATTAAAATGCACCGCAGATGATTTTCCCCCATAGATCATAATGTAATGCAATACTTTTGAGTATCTCTGTAAATGAACCAGGAATGCACCACACTTAATTTGCAATACTAAACATGCCATGGCAAACCTAAATAACGTATATCAATTATTTGTCAATACGAATATATTTACGCGGGTTAGAGCACGAACAGACAGACAGACAAACCGAAATTATAAACACATTTCAACTATGTTGGAAAGTGTGAAAAATGAAGATTTTCCTACTTTTAACCACTCAGCTGTTGTTTATTTGATGTTCGTTAACTTTAGAGTTTATTGCATTTTTCACGCCTTAATCCAGAATTTCTTAATGATTATGATTTAAACTCAAATCAGGCTAAGCAAACATAAACATCCACCTTTTCTTTTCGACTAATGTACATAACTTTTTTTTTCAACAATGGTATTTGAACTTGGCAAAAATCAATGACAGTAAACGATATGACTTAATACGGAGATTTCAAGAGCAATATTTTACTTGCCTTTCTACCTTTTAGAGATTATGACCTTACTAAACGTAGCGCAACTGATATTCTCTTGTCTGTTTACTTCGAAAAGAAAGTATTGCACTCATAAGAAAAGAGTTGAAAAGCCAAGAAATCTTCGTAAATCTGTCATTCAAGGTCCTTTGAACATTTCATGTCTTGGTGTTTACGTCAGATTTAAGATGGAGTCATATTATTTCAGTATAACTGAATTTACTATATATAATCCTAATAAATATTGTATTCATGCATTTTTGCATAAGAGTGTAACAGCTATTGCACCAAGATCTGAATATTTATAAAACTAGCTATAGTACGAACGCACCTCATTTTATTTCCATTTTTTTCTTTGGTATTATAATTGATTATAACTAAGTCATATCCACAAGTCAATAATAACAAGTTGGAAATTGCTCGTCAAACGTGGCAAATGAGGTGCGTTCGTACTATAACTAGTTTTATAATTATTTTTTTCACCCCATATTGTACTGAATGTATATTTTTTTGCGCTTCATAAGTGCATAGTCTGTAACATCATTAAAATGCACTTAGAATACTTTTTTCCCCATTCCCTGTAATGTAACGGAAAAATTTTGACTGTCCCTGTAATTAAACTATACATTCGATTTTCATAAAATTTGAAATGGCTCGACAAAATTTTGCAGCAATTATATATTAAAAATTTCAGACTATTCGGAAGGCTGTAAAATCATTAAAATGCATTTGCAATAATTTTTTCCCATTGGCCGTAATGTAACGGAAAACTTTTGGGCGTCCCTGTAATTAAACTATACATCCGATTTTCATAAAATTGGAAATGGCTCGACAAAATTTTGCAGCAATTATATATTAAAAATTTCAGACCATTCAGAAGTCTGTAACATCATTAAAATTCACTTGCAATAATTTTTCCCATTGGCCGTAATGTAAAGAAAAACTTTTGACTGTCCCTGTAATTAAACTATACATCCGATTTTCATAAAATTGGAAATAGCTCGACAAAATTTTGCAGCAATTATATATTAAAAATTTCAGATCATTCGATCGGGTAGTTTTTGCTCTGTTATATGCGGACGTACAGACAGACGGACTGAACGACGACTATAGGTGCTACGTATTTATATAATTACGAACGCACCTAAAAAGAAATAAAGCATTTCTGTTTGCTTTAGAGACATCAGAATAGTCTAACAGGGAAGGTCTCCTTACTGGGCATACTCAGAATATTTTAAAAAAATACCAATTAAACTACTTATGTATATAATAAAGGATCAGTCAAATTTAGCGGCGGAATTACAGTATAAAGTCTGTAAAAAAATAAAATACTTTCGAGTATTTGGCGCAAAAAGACGAAAGCGTCACGCGATTTGGCAGCAGTACTTTTCATCACCAAAAGCAAACGATTTTAATGCTCCTGAAAATTGTTTGTTAATTGATTTTTAGAATGCGTGTAAAAAGTATTTAATGAATATAAACATAAACAATAAGAGAATTTAATAAATACATTTTTTCGTATTGCATATTTATGTTGTTTGTTATTTAATTTTATTACTTTAAAAACATTTTCATATATAAAAAATACTGTCATATATTTAAACGTATTCCAAAATAAAGGCAAGATTCCTTTACCAGTTATTCATTTCAATATCAAAGAATTCGTCGTTTCCATAGCAACAAAATTGAATCGACAGTACTCAATTGGACTTAATTTTGAGATATTGAAACAATTTTAATTTATTTTAATTTTGTTTTAATTCATAAAATTTGCTATTTAACTTTCATTATAAATATATATATATATATATGACAAAACTATAGTTAAATCAAACCAAAACTGATAAAACTGAAGTTATTTACATTAAATTTATTTTAACAAATTTAATATGAAACATTTTTATCTTAAAGAGTATTCGACATGAAAAAGTATTTTTTGAAATTTCATTTTATCGCCAACCGATGATAAATCGCCAAATAAACGAAATTTTCATTATTTGTTTACGAACGTTCTATCGAGTTTCCGCCAAAAAAAAAATATATGAACATATATATCTACATGAGAAGAACACTCTGTAATTTTTTCAGATTTTTCTGAATATGCCCGTATGGAGACCTTCCTTGTAAGACAAGAATCAGTCATATTCATAAGCAAATACCAGAAGGAAATGGAGGATTTCAGCTTATTTGGAGAGACTTCAGAATAGTCCAAGACAGAAATCAGACAGATCCATAAGCCAACAATAGAAGGGAATGTGGGAATTCTGCTTACTTGAGAGACCTCAGAATAGTCTAAGACAGTGAGTCTTAGTCAATCAGTCAGATCCATAAGCCAATAATTGAAGGAAACAGATGGCTTCTGCTTACTTGAGAGACCTCAGAATAGTCTAAGACAGTTAAAATTACCCGAATTCGTTGAGTAGCACTATATATGATATATAGATACAAATTTATAAACTACACGCATGCAAAAGTTTAGTTCATTTAGGGAATAGATACCACAGTTGAAAATGAAGAATCAGCAATTTCCTCTAATAAGGAGAATGGTACGTGAATTCTTTTGTGCAGCCTTGCATATGGAGGCATAGAATTTATTCGCAACCAGTAACATGCAAAAAATTAGTTTAATTTAAAAGCGCATACCGAAATTGAAATTGCACGTCCAACAATTATTGCTCAAAGACAGTACTGTAATCGATTTATTCTGTGTGTCCCTGTAAATAAACGATAAATACTATGAATGCCCTATTCTATAGTAATCATCTTGTAGTGATATTCAGTGAGTTATATCAATTTCAATACATTTGAAATAGCGCTATGTCATCTGAATACACTGCAAACGATTTTTCACCATTGACCCATCATAACGTAACGGAATTATTTTGAGTGTCCCTGTAAATGAACTCTTAATGCTAGACACTTTGTATTCGAATTACCATTTTGCCATGGTAAAGATCATCAATTCGTAACATATATCAATTGCATGGAAATCCGGGTATATTTACGCGAGTTAGTGTGTGAACAGACAGACGGAGAGACAAACCGAATTCATACACATTTTTCAACTAATGTTGGGAGGTATTAAAAATACAGTGAACCCATGCAAGGGCTAACTTCCAAGGGAGGTCATTTTTCGTCCTCATTAAACGATTTAAACATTTTAATGCTACAAAAATAATTATTTGCATTCAATTAATTGAATCCTTCTATATATATATAAATATATATATATAAAAGTAACGATTTGGAAATGGACCAATGAAAATCTGCGTAGATACCGCGAAACGCATCTGATTGGTCAGAGCTTTATGTCTTTTCTTAACGGGAATTGTGCTTGGCGAAAACCGTGAAAGTAGAGAATTTAGATAGGATGGGTGGGTAAAGGGAAGAATCTTTTGCATTTCAAAAGACTTCTGTTTTTTTTTTTTGTTGTTTTTTTTTTGGGGGGGGGGGGAGGGGGTCGACTGCAAAAGGGTTTTTTACAGAAAGAAGATAATTTCCATTAACTAATGAGAAATGGGGAGGGGGGTCATCTGCGTCTGGAATCTAAAAAGTGAATGCATAGAAAATAAGGAATCGCGAAGCGATCCAGAATGGAAAAATGGAAAAGCTAAACAATTACGTATGGGGTTGGCTAGAAAATAGGGATTGCTTTGCAATTACGCGGGGGGTTGGTGAGCATAGCGAACAGGGGGGCGGGGAGCCCTCCTAGTTCACTTAAAAAAATAATAAATAGGTTAGAACTTTATGTTAAAAGAAACAACATCTTAATTTGATATTTTTAGTAAAATATGCAAATTAATGACAAATTTGTTAAGCCAAAAGAAATAATTATTCTGGATAAACGAAATACACCGATAAATTGTGGGATTTACGTAATTTAAATATATTTAAATTATTAACTCTTTGTGACAGTGGAAAAAGTGATCTTTCTACCGTATTGTTTTCTAAATTTGCGTCACACTCCAAAATTTTGTCTGTTACATTATATTTTGACTGGTAATGTCAGCGAACTGGCGGGAGCTTTGTTTGTTTAACCCTTTATGTCCCGACGGGTTTTTAAAGTACCATTAAAAAAATACTTGTTGTAAAATTCATTTAATACATCGATTAGCACTAATACAAATTACACTGAGTTATAAATACTTTACTTTATCTTGTTCCAAAAGCTTTATTTGTTGCACAAAACAAAGATGTTTTTAAAACGATGTTTTCTCTTTCATTTGCATTTGTTTAGCTTACTTGATGTTGGAAGATTGAGAGGTGGAAAGTTTCAGTTCTTAAGGGGTCTCAGGACTCTTAAAGCTGCAAAATTTTCAAATTTTTTTTTTTATGTTAAACATCTATCTTTCTGAACATTTTGATATAATTTTTTCCTTGAAATTCTTATTAGAACAGAAGTTATGGCTTTTAGAATTATACCCGCTCAATAGCTGAAATACTGTTTTCGAAACTTTGAAATCATTTTTCTCCAAATGACGCTTTGCGGAAGATATCTCTAAAACTTCTGAATATTTTTTCATGAAAATTTCAAAACATATGTTTCATGTTAGTTTGTATAAACTGAACCTAAAAGTTTCTTTTTATTGTACAAAAAAACATTTTTGGGGGGGTGATTATACTGTTGAAATTTCAAAATTTTGTATTAACTAAATATAACTTTGTATTAAAAATACAAAAATGCTTTAAATACAAATTCATTTAGGTTCAGATTAATTATTACAAACTGAAGTATAAGTAGGCACCAAAATTTTCATTCTAGTTGCAATATGTATTTTGTAATCCTGCGCGTATGCTGTTATACCAATTTTTTGCTCGTCAAATGTCTGGCAGTTTGAAGCCCCCTATAAATGCTAATTCTGCATGTTGCAATTTTTTAAATATATGAAATGAAGGAATATACTTATATCTTTCATTCCAATAAAAAATGTGTTTTAAAATCATGTACATTTTAAGATATTAAATGTTAAAAATGGTCGTTTTTACCCGACTGAAAAGAAGGGTTATGTGTTTCACGCGTATCTGTGTATGTGGATTTCTTTATACCCTCGAAACGTCCCAACGGCTGGATGGATTTTAATGAATGAGGTCTCTATCAATTCGTCTTAACGGCCCGATGGGTATAGGCTAGATTTTGTTTTTATAAATTCAAAATGGCGGTAGAGACGATTTTTTTTTTTTTTTTTTTTTTTTTTTTTACGCACCCTATTGAGTGGCATATCATTGGATAGGTCTTTCAAAATGAAGACGATGTTTCATTGACTATTTTACAGTCAGAAGCTTCGTTAAAATATTATACAACCTGGAAGTTGTGTATGTAAGACCTCTAGCTTTACTGCAACTCTAACCATCATAGACATCTATAGGCCTCATCAAAACAGTGTTTATAGATAGGAACTAACAAATAAACACAACTTAAAAGTCATCAATACAAGTAAATAAAAAAAATAGGTAAGTAATCTAAACAAGTAACATAAAAAAATATTTTAAGTCAATTCCTACTTAGGTCAATAAGAGATTTTTTTTTCTCCAATTCTTCTTTTCTCTTGAGTGGCGCTTAAAATGCCTTGATCAAGAAGAGGGCTCTCTCGGTCTTAAAATACCTTGATCAAGAAGAGCAGCTCTCTCGATTATAGAAAATTAATTAATTTAATTTAATTAATTAATTAATATTTGAAAAAAAACTGGTTTAACATCAAGTGTCATCCACTACAAGTTTAAAAAAAATTATTTGATCTTGATTGGATGAATAATAAGTATTTTATTAACAATTGAAAATTTGAGCAAGATATATATAGCGAGAGTGTGAGCTAATAGTAGGAAATGAAAAAAAAAATAGTTTCACATTGATGAGAAGTAATTAATTAGTTCGCTTTTTACGCAGTTGGGTTTTTGATTTTTTAAAATTTAATTGTTTATTTTTATTTATTTATTTATTTATTTATTTATTTAGTTTTAAGAGTCTTGAGACCCCTTAAATGTTTCCATATTTCTATTGTAAAGGCATTATATATTTACATTTCTATTACTAAATAATACTTTAAAAGAAATTTTAATAAAAATTTCGAGTAGAGTTATAAATATTCAACAAAATCTCATTAAATAAATATTTCGTTCGTTAACTTTAATTGGCAATATCTTTCTAAAATTTATTAATTGATTGTGTAAATCTTCTAATGAATTTTCAAAAATTCAGTAAAAATACTTTAGAAGATGAAATTTTTATTATTTCATAATTTGGGACAAGAAGGATTAAACCTCTAACGTTGTCAGATGTGGAATGTAATATTTCTTTTCTTCAGTGTCACTAATAACTTCTGTATCTCTCAACAAAAAGTGTGGCCCCAATTTTTAAAATTAATGTACAAAACAAGTGTCTTTGACTCTGCCCGATTAATTGTAAAAAATATTTTCCGCCTTAATCGATGAGTACGACGGTATTAAGCGATGTCGTTAATATTAATTTCAAATGGGAAAAAGCGAAAATGAAATTGTCCTAATTGTCCGGAGATATGTCTTACGAGAAGACATTTTAATGAGAGCTGTTCTATAAGGTATCGTTTTTTCCCGAAATATAAGCCATAGAGCGCAATTTTTCAAGGAGTTTTAATATGAATACTACCCCCAAATGACGCTATCAAAAAATAATCACATATTCTTTTCTTCAAATAATACTATCCTGCAAAAATTGGGTTGTGTCATGCTCTTTAGCTTTTAGTAATCGATTCTGATGTATTTTGTAGTGCTGAATCCGAAACTGA
Organism: Maratus speciosus; assembly: GCA_963932465.1. Lineage (NCBI taxonomy): Eukaryota > Metazoa > Arthropoda > Arachnida > Araneae > Salticidae > Maratus > Maratus speciosus. Next base: position 271,101,418 of record OZ010795.1, read on the forward strand.
CCTTCATTTTTAACCATAAAGTCAGTCTTTTTTGCCAATCGTAAATTTCAAAGTTAAAAAGTAGAAAAAAAAAAAAAAATAGCAAAAATCTGTTGCTATAAAGTAGACCTGATTGTCGTATTTCTTAGCTTTCAACAATTGATTCTTATATATTTTGTAGTGTTGAATCCGAAAATGACCTTTATTTTTTATCATCATGTGAGGATTTTTTGAAAACTGCAAATTTTTTAATTTCTAAAAAGTCGAAATATTGAGAAAATTTGCTACTAAAAATAAATGTAAAGCTCTTTTTTTATAATAATTTATTCATCTTTTGATTTATACTACACGTTTTTATAGCTAAACGTGTAAAATAATGTGTTTTTAAAATTCTTATAATTTTATTCCATTAGTAGAAGTTCCTTTGAACTCTTTTTTATAATAATTTATTCCTTTTTTGATTTATACTATGCATTTGTATAGCTAAACGTTTAAAATAATGTGTTTTTAAAATCCTTACAATCTTATTCCATGAGTAGAAGTTTCTTTGTTCCGCTTATACTCTATCTCGCGCTTTTTCTTTTATATTCTCTGTGGGTTTCATCTTGTCGGGCTCTTTTAATTTGGCGGTTGATAAGGCTGGAAATTCCTGTCAGATGTATTTAAAACACTTGCTTTCTTTTCGTCAGTCTTTGATAAATTGCTTTGACGGATTTTCGCTATTTTTGGACTTTTTAACTTTGAATTTTACAATTTGTAAAACCTCCTGATGTGATGTTTAAAAATGACGGTTATTTTCGAATTCACCGCTAAGAAATACATAAAAATCAATTATCAAAAGTTAAAAAACACAACCATCACATCTATTTTATAGTATCAGATTTTCGCTATTTTTATTTCTTACTTTTTATCTTTGAAATGTACGATTTGCAAAACCTCCTGACGTGATGGTTAAAAATAAAAATCATTTTCGGATCCTTCTCTAAAGAAAAAAAAAATCAATTATCAAAATTAAAAAAACACGACCATCGAAGGTTTGTGTAATCAATCTCTAAGATAATCTTTAGTTTTAAAATGTTCTTAATTATGAGAAGTTTCAGCCCAGTTTATTATATTTTAAACCGTTTCTTTTACATTTTTAAAACTTTTTTTTTGTCTTTACAACTCTTGACATGGCTACAGAATTCATAAGAAAAAATCACTGGCATTTGTGCTATTAATGAATTACCAGCAAGCAGGGTTCTCGCTGCCGCTCACCATTGCGCCAAATCACAACAAAATGCTTCATTTGGCGAGCAAATGAACAATCAGACTCGCCAAGTTGCGAGTGCTCAAATTTGCGCTTTTCGTGTGTGTATGTGCCAATACTGTCGAGATTCTTATCCGCGTTGCTGAATGATTGATGTCTCTTTAAATGTTCAATCGCATCGTGCCATTTACATTACTCTATTTATAAAGATACTGACTCAACACCAATTCAGTTTGGCAACAGCCAAAGACACAGAAAGACTTATGCAGTAGGTATTTCTCGGTTGTCAGTTAATCACTATTTATGCGCTGGTAAAAACACAAACAAAATTTCTCGTATCAAGCGCCAAACAGAGAAAAGTTTTGCTGGAATGCGGTGTTGAAATTAGCCATTTACCACACTATTAAAAATTTGCAGCATTCTGTCCAGTCATTTGACCGTTTTTATCGAAAACGGTTACACAACCGTAATTTAACACTATTTTGACGATATTATTGGCCATTTTATGGTCGGAATATAGTTAAATTACGGTTATGAAACCGTTTTTTCAAAAAACGGTCGAATGACTGGGCAGAATGCTGCAGATTTTTAACAGTGCATACTATTTACTAATTGCATGCAAAGTGTCGTTAGCCGGTCAATTTTTTCTATCGGTTGGAGTCGAAATCTCATAGAAAATTTTAGTGTATATTTTCACAATGGTTAAACAAAGATAGCCGTTTTGAATTTTTATTTATACTGCTAAAAGAATGAAACATTTACACAGTTAGGGGATATTTGGAATGTGCTTATGTTTAATAGTTTCTGTAGCAGCTAATCGAATTTCTATTTTATAAGCAATTACAAAAAATAGGTTATTTTCGAACATATTGAAAAAAAAAGGGATACATTAAGGGTTTAAAGATAGATTTTTCATGTATTTCACGCCGAATCTATTTTGCTAACTTTCTTTTTTCATTTGGCTACTGTTTTTTTTTATTTCTTATTAGCCAAATCACTAAAGGTGGTCAAAAGCCAGCGAGAGCCTTGCCAGCAAGCTTGTTGGAGAAAAACTCATCATTTTAAAGAGAGCTATATTTCTAGACATTACACAACATATTAGGGACAGTGGTTTTGCGAGAAATAGAGTCACAAGAAAATAATGCCAGAGATTGGGAGCTTGTAACTGTATGACAATGTTTCAGAAAAAGATGACATGAGACATGACTGACATGACAAAATGTAAGTTTCTGTATAGGAATGTATGAATAAATGTAGGTTCTTGTACATAAATATATGAATACAGTCCGATTGATGTAGGTGAATTATTTTAAATTACTGTTGTGCATGAAAAAAAAAGGCATCCTCTGGGTCATTTAATGTCACATATGGGACAGTTTTTCTACATGTTTCTGCTGTTTTAACAATGTTATTATATCCTCAAATTAAAACAACCAGGCTAATATGAAAATCTAGAGTCTTTTGTTATTTATAATGTATAAGTTATGCTTTAACAACTTATAAGTTAATAGATATAGGTATTTATGTAAGTGTCGCGCGGAGGTCATTTTGTCGGGTTTTGCACGGAACGGCCCTGAAACGGGCAGATTACTTAGGTCTTGGATTTAAAATGTGCAGATTTTTATTATCTATTAATTTTATTATTTATTTATCATTAAAAACTGACAGCTGACTAAGGTCTAGGGTTTAAAACGGGGAGATTTTTAAACCTATTAAAGGGCCATATCACGTGTGGAACAGCTTGTCTACATATCACTGCTGTTTTAACAATGCTATTGTATCCTCAAATGGAAACAACTATGCTAATATGAAAATATAGGGGGGTTTTGTTAATTTTAACGTATATAGTTTATATTTTAAGAACTTATAAGTTAATAAATATAGGTATTTATGTAAGCGTCACGTGCGGGACATTTTGTCCGTTTCTCATTGAATGGCCCCTCTGAATATAAGACCTAATGCATCGTTTGGAGCAAATATAATTTAAGACTCGATATTGTTTTCGGGGAAACATGGTGGTTTATCGAACTAACTCCATAATCCATCAAGTGCTCTGGCCTCTAACGAAAAGTTCAAGCTTATTTTTGATATGCAGGCTGAATTGTAAATTAAGTTAACCAAATGTAAACAATGTATATTTCATGCTTAAATCCTGGATATAAGTTTGCAATGAGAATATATCTCGCAGAATTGTTTTGATATCCTAGTTCAGAGCTTAATCATATGATTAGATACTGATTTGAAATTTTTCGTTAACATTATCACTTTTATCGAAACAAAATCATAAACAGACATAAAAATATAAAGATTTTGATTAAAATTGCGAATTTACAAATGATATAGTAAAGGAATATTTTCTAAAACCTTATCTATCCAATATATACACTGTAAAAAAAATAATGCCAGTTTTCCGGTAGTAATCGGAAAAATAGTTGCCCTTATCGTACCGGAATAATTTCCAACCAAGCTCGGAATAAAATCCGTAAAATCTGAATAAAATCCGTAAAATACCGTTTTATTGACTATTTCCTTATTTTTACGGATTTTATTCCGAGCTCGGTCGGCAATTATTCCGGTACGATAACGGCAACTATTTTTTCGCTTCCTACCGGAAAACTGGCAGTATTTTTTTTACAGTGTATAAAATCCTAATGAAACGAATTTATGAAACGATTTTATGAAACGACTGATTATGTTTCACGGTTATTTCTCCTAAAATATGGAAGGTTTGGCGGTGAAATTAACGCCAGTTGTCCGTATTGAACCACATGTGTTAAAACTGGTATTAAAATGTTAAAATTTGAATTAGTTTTCGAAATATTACTATTTTTTTTCTAATGTTAATGAAATTTCTCCAATGAGGGCAAACAAATTCCTCGCTTTTTGTGGAAAAAAGGGAGAAAAAGGAAAAACTATAAGGATTATTAGATTTCTTCTTTTCCGTCATTTTCAAATTGAAATTGAAATTATCTTTCAATCGATAGTGAAACAATATTCTGATTAAATTATGTTTTTCAGGACAATTTGAAAAATAAAAAAATAAATTTGTTTTTTGTCATCATTTTCAAGTTGAATTTGAAAAGTGAAATTATTAAAAACAAAAAGAAAATTTTAAAATAAGAATTAAATGATCACGTGTTAAAAGCAGAAAATAAGCAAAATTACGTCAAAATATTTACACGTAAATATTAAAAAAGTACGAAAACCTTAAAATAATAAAATTATTACGTGCGCATTTAAAGGTGATAATTATGTCAGATGCAAAATTCCCAAATATTAAGTATCGTCATATTTAAAATGCCTAAATAATTAAATTATTGCGTGTGAAAAAAATTAATGGAGAATATTAAGTCATGTCAGTCACATAATATTTCGAAAGACTTTTAAATGAAATAATATATTTACTCGTGAATCTTAAAAGAGAAAAAAGGTTTAAAATAAATAAATTATTACATGAGAAATGCATTTAATAGTGAAAATTACGTCATATATATTAAAAAGATACATTTAAAATTATTTTCATTCCTACTCCTAAGCAGGCGGAGTGTTTTAACCTAAGAACTAAATGAAGAATATTATACATAACGTTATTATAAAAGTCAGAAAAAACGACATTTTTTAACCTAACTATTTTATACAAGCTGATTTTCAAATGTATAATTGATCTTACTTATCAATCCCAAAAACAGCCATCAGTTATTATGACAACGATGGATGAGGCCATGGTAATTGAAAAATACCCCTTTCAAACGGAAAAAGCATGGAAAACAGATTACATAAGATAGCCGCTATTGTAATGATAATATCATTCAATCGTCCGTATCCTGGTAATATTATTTAAACGGGACACATTACTATGTTTTTATAAGGTTTTGAAACCTAGCCGGGGGTTGGAGTAATATAAAAAACCTTATAACACTTTCCTACTTTCAGAAAACATTTAACACTTTCCACCAAACTGCATCCATAAATTCAGTTAAGAGAAGAAAGTAAAAAGGAAAATAGAAGGAAAGTTTTTTTTTTTTTTTCGATGAGACAAACTTTTAAAATACTGGTTCTGATTATTCTATTGTTGAAAGAACCGTGCTAGAAAGAAGTAAATTCAGATTTCCACATTTAAAAAAAGAACGTATATTTCTTTTCTCTGTTAAAAGGAATAATTTCTATGTTCTTTTAAATTAAAAAAAATAAATAAATAAATAAATGTCTAAGAGTGGATTGTAATACAATTTTCAATGTTTAAATCTTTAGACGCCTGTATTATTTTTTAAACCCAAATTTGGATTTTTTTTAAAAACACATATCTCAAGCTTAGTGCCTTTCCAGTTCTTCACTTCACCCATTTACTTTAACTTTCAGATTTATATACCGTTATCAGAGGAACTGTTTAAATCTGCCAGAATAAATTGCCTATGACAGCATGGTAGACTGCTTGCCTTCTTAGCATCTCTATCACTTGGAATAAATATTTGCTGAGAAAAAGCTCTATAAAATATATTAGCCCACGCAGATGTTTAAGAAAGGTAGTTGTCCTTGAATGGTTTGGGCCTTGAAAGAGATATTTGCTCTTCCAGAAATCATAAAAAAGGACTCAGGTAGGCGTCAAGGCCGCCACTGTTTTGTAGCCTTTTTTTTTTTTTTTTTATCTTATTTTGTTAAAGCTATTAATTAATTTTATTAAATTTATAAAATCAATTATCTGAAAAGAAAAGACGGAAAAACTTTCAATTTTAAAGCGACATAGAAATTTTAAACTTATTAGTATTTTTATTAAAAATATGTTAAAATTTACAACGTGAAAATGCACACATTACACTAACATTAGATTAAACTACATACGGCTGCTTCAAAGATACCCCGATCCCCTTCATTACTGTGAAAATAAACATTATAAAAAAAATTAAACATAGAAATTATAAGGTTAAAAAGTAGTGATGCCTGTTTTCGGTAGCTTTCTGTCAGTTACGTAACTTTTATCAGATATTTAAACTCTTGCTTTTGCCACTTTGGTCAGACTGCTAGACAGTACTTGAGGCTATAGCCGAGGAGGATTCTTGAGCCCGTTTTAATTTTTAACCTTTTTATTTCTATTTCTATTTCTAATTTTTTTTTATATGGTTATTTTCACAATGATGAAGGGGATCGGTGCATCCTTGAAACGATCGTATGTAGTTTAATGTAATATTGGCGAAATTTATGCATTTTAACCTTGTAAATTTTAACTTATGTTTTTAAAACTCGCACAAGCTAAGCACTAGAAGAAGGAAACAAGTGGTATGTTTATTTTGAAAGCCGTAAAAATCTGATACAATAGTTTCAAAATTAGTTACAAATTTTGTCGACAGGTGGCGCTGTAGACCCTGAGGGATCCCTAAACAAAGTGCTCTGAAGTACAGAGTGATCACTCTTCTTACTAAGGAAATGAATGAAATAATCTATTCTGTGAAGCAACTTTTTTTTTTCCTAGTGCTCGAATATCGGCAGTTAAATTGCATTACTACGGCAACAAGGCGCAGTTTTTAATCTCAGTTTAAAACTGCAAAAGGTCCTGGTAAGAAAACAATTTGTAAATTTTTCGAGAAATTTTAGTGAACAAACAGGCAGAGTGGCTGATGTTTGGAATGACTGCTTGCAAAGGACAGTCTGCAGCCTATTTTTCCGACTCAGTTCAGCGACTTCGCAATACAACGCCACCTGTCGAAAAAATTTTAAACTAATTTTTAAACTATAGTATCAGATTTTTGCGGCTTTCAAAATAAACATACCACGTGTTTCCTTCTTCTGTCGATCTCACAAGCAGAGGGTCCGAGGTTGGTCTCACCGAATGCGATGAACATTTTTGTATCGATAGAATATATTTAGTATATAAATGTATGAGCGCCATAAAGCGCAACCCCCATGGGGTCTCGAGAAAATAAGTCACAAAGTTTAACCTACAGTTCATAATCGGATTTCCTTTTTTGGCAAGCGGTTCAGTAGCACGATCGGCAGCAAGCTGGATTTGAGTCTTTTCGGACCGAGTTCAAATCTGGCTCGGACTTGTTTTTCGGAACGAAAATTTTTATCAATCATTTTCGAACCGCAATTGAAAAAAATATGCATAATAATTGAAATTTATGAAAAATATGAATTAAATGTATGTTTTGTAGCATATAAGTATTTTTTTAACTACGAAATTTGGCATGTTTAAATATATAATAATAAAAAATAAAATAAAAAATAAAAAAATTAAATTAAAAAATAAAATTTAAAAAACCCGCATATTTATGTCTATAGACCAGAAATTTTTTGTTGTTATTTAAAATTATTTACAGTTATTTCAATGAATAATCTACTATTTTTCCCAGAGGAATAAATTAAAACGCGTTATATAAATGGTGAATAATTATATTATTTTAATTTTGCTTCTATATGAAAGTATTTCGAATATTTGATGATTTTTTAATACACTTTTTAAAATTCTTAATATGACCTTTTTTTTTTCGGAATTTTGGTTTTGTAATTATTACCTGCGTAATAGCTATTTTCAGCAATTCAATATATTTTTAGAACTTATTTTTAAGCACAAAGACAGTTATTCTAACTATAATCATAAGATTCAAAGATTTAAAAAATTCAAAAGTTAAAAAGCGAGTTGGTAAAAACCGATACATTTATTTCACTGTGAAAAATGTACCTTATTTATGTAAATAACAGTAAATAAATTTTAAAATTAGCTTAATTTTATGGTCTATAAAAGTTCCAACTGACTTTTTTTTTAGTTTGTTATTATTATTATTATTTATTTATTTTATCTTTACATTTCATTAAATATATAAACATGCAAATATTCGCACTTCAAATTGTATTTATATAATTAATCTGCATTATATAAAAATATTAAACAAGAGAAAAAAAATGATTTCCGAAAGAAATTACTACGAAGACACTTATTCTAATTAAAAATTAAGAATCCCTGACTTTAAAAATCCTATTAAAAATATAAAAGCATATTTTTAATAAACCATGAAATATTTGAAGTATTTGAATGAGAAAACAAAATGAAAATAATATATTTGTTGACTTATTTTAATTTATTTTTTTGTTAAAAATTTTTGATATTCATTGAAATAACTGTAAATAATTTTAAATAACAACGAAAATTTTCGGGTCTATAGGCATAAATATGCGGTTTTGTTGTTGTTGTTGTTGTTGTTTTTCTTTTTTCATTATATATTTAAACATGCAAAATTTTGTTGTTAAAAAAGCACTTATATGCTACAAAATATATGTACAAAATGTAGCTTATTTATGTAAATAACAGTAAATAAATTTTAAAATTAGCTTAATTTTATGGTTTATAAAAGTTCCAATTGACTTTTTTTTTTTTAGTTTGTTATTATTATTATTTATTTATTTTATCTTTACATTTCATTAAATATATAAACATGCAAATATTCGCACTTCAAATTGTATTTATATAATTAATCTGCATTATATAAAAATATTAAACAAGAAAAAAAAATGATTTCCGAAAGAAATTACTACGAAGACACTTATTCTAATTAAAAATCAAGAATCCCTGACTTTAAAAATCCTATTAAAAATATAAAAGCATATTTTTAATAAAGCATGAAATATTTGAAGTATTTGAATGAGAAAACAAAATGAAAATAATATATTTGTTGACTTATTTTAATTTATTTTTTTTTTGTTAAAAATTTTTGATATTCATTGAAATAACTGTAAATAATTTTAAATAACAACGAAAAATTTCGGGTCTATAGGCATAAATATGCGGTTTTGTTGTTGTTGTTTTTCTTTTTCTTTTTCTTTTCATTATATATTTAAACATGCAAAATTTTGTTGTTAAAAAAGCACTTATATGCTACAAAATATACATTTAATTCATATTTTTCGCAAATTTCAATTATTATATATTTTTTTTTTCAATTGCGGTTCGAAAATGATTGATAAAAATTTTCGTTCCGAAAACAAGTCCGATCCGGATTTGAACCCAGGCCGAAAAAACTCAAACCCAGATTGCTGCCGATCGTGCTACTGAACCGCTTGCCAAAGATGGAAATTTATCCGATTATGAACTGTAGGTTAAACTTTGCGACTTATTTTCTTAAGACTCCCTGGGAGTTGCGCTTTATGGCGCTCATACAATTATATACTAACTATACTCTATCGATACACAAATGTTCATCGCATTCGGTGAGACCAACCTCGGACCCTCTCCTTGTTAGTTTCCGAGTTATTTAATTTTAAAATCACGGAGTCTTATGCTGGACACCCTAAACCATTGCGTTTTGCATTATATATATACAGCTCATATTCAAAATATTAGAATAATTGAGGAAAAGTAATAAAAAATTTTTCATTTATTTATTTTTGATACTAAATAAATGTAATTAAATTTCTAATAAATTAAATCTGGAATGTTTAGATAAGATTTTAAAATTTACAAAATATAAAATACAGTACAATAAATTAGGTATACAGCTTTCTGAAACGCATCAAAATATTAGAATAAAATTTAGATTGGTTCAAAATATTAGAATATTTTATTTTACGCAACAATATTACCTTATGAATATGAAGTAAATGGTAGTTAATATTTTGTAGCACCTCCTTTAGCTTTCATAACAGCGTTGACGGAACCAATTCTTGGCTGACACCGAGGTAAATGGGGGTGGGGATGGGGAAAGGGTAATTTAGATGATTATTCATTTATTTGTTATTGAAGAATAACAAATACAGCAAGATTTTTTTTTTATAATTAAAAAAATAAAATTAAACTTTTACATGATGGACCAGGACAAGGGTAAAGGAAAAAATCGGGAGTAAGAGAGGGGGCAATTACGTAATGTCACTAAAATGCATCAAATAGGGCAAAATGCTTGGAAAAATTTTAAAGGTTCTTAATTTTATGTGGGAGGCAGAAACTGAAATTTCGTTGAAGGGGGGGGTGGGGGGGTGAAGAAATTATAAAAAAGAAGAAATCTGTCAAAATGTGGAAGATTTTTTTCCCCTACATCTTTTGCAGATATTTAGAAGACAAACTGTCTGTAAATAGAGCTGTAGGAGTTTTGCACGAGGGGAAAACAAAATGCAGGAGTTTTAAGGCCCTGAACAAAAATTCTTTTAAATCAGGAGTTTGTAAGGCAATGAACAAAAATACTTTAAAATCAGGAGTCTGTAAGGCCCTGAACAAAAATTCTTTAAAAACAGGAGTTTTTTAGGAGCGTATCGTGTATTTGAGATCATAAATGCTGAAAGAACATAGAGCTTAGCAATTATGCCAGTTAAATCTCAAATAATCTAAAGTTCAGATTTCGAAAAATTTTTTAAAGTATTCCCATAGGAAAAGCAAGAAAAATAACTTTATTATAATAGTCAATATTAAGGATTTATTTTTCCTTTTTTGTTTATGAATAATAAGTGAATTTTAGAAGTCCTAAAAGAATTTCATCTCCATCAGAACACCCTTTTTTATTTAAACAAAAATAAACTAGTATTTTTATTAAATCATTTACAGCCACTAGAACAAGTAGTATGGAAATTATGTGATTTTTCAGAGGTGATATAAAAATGTTGCTTCTTATTTTTAGACTTACTATAAACAATTTTATATTAATATGTATTACATCAATTTTGTCTGTCAGCTTGCACACATTTTTCAAGCGCTCGTTTTGATTGCTTTGAATTTTACTTCTGACACATAGTTTGCAATGGACTTTTTTATGCTTTTATGATTCTACAATCTTTGACGTAAATTGACTCGGGGGAGGGGGACCTCAGGGTCCATAGAAGTACTTATATTTTAGCGCCAATATTTCGAATTATCTTAGCAGAAATTCTTCAAAGAAATAAGAAGAAGATTACGATTCGAAAATAGTGGTAGCAAAAAATAATCATCTCTATTCACACTGAACCTGGGGCTAATCAAAAATATTCTCAATCGGTCCCTAAGGTAGGCCTTGAAAGCATACATTTAATATATATGCCAGTAAGAAGTGTCAGCAGAATGTGGTACTGCCGGTCTTAAAAATCTCCTGCTTTTTACAGCGCAAAAGAAACATAGTCACCTCGCAGCATTTGAGTTGATGTGGAGAAAAATTTTGTGCACGGAGTATGTTTTGAACATTTTTTTTTTTAATCATTTTTTAGCTAAAGAAACCTGTCCGAGTTACAAAAGTTTGTCCTTATTTTTAAGTTAATCATGAAATTTATTTAATAAATGAATTAAAGAAGTGTTACATAAGGACAATATATGTTTTAAATAAATTTTCTCTTTTGAAACGAGTTTGTTTAATGCGAAAAAAAAACACGTAAATGTTGGCAACTAGGAATTTGCCCTAATAAGATGCTTCGAAAATTTTTCGATGTCACTGAAAACTTTTTGGTTTTTAATATTCGAAATAACACGGCGCATATGGGTTGAAAATATGAATAACAAATAGAGACATTACAGAAGTAAAATAATGAGAATTAATACTAGATTAGATAAGAATGATAAAATGATGTTCTTTACAAGTCTGATGCGGGAACGTTTTTAGTGCTGCCATCTGTTAATGTAAAATGTTACTATGAAAACTCACAAAGGAAAACTATATAATTTGAATTTTTGTTTCAGCTACTATTAAATTTGTTAACTTGGTTTTAAAACAAAAAGAGATTATATGTTTTAAAAAATCTATTTCAAAATGTATATATACATAAAAAAATATTTCATAATGTATTAAATTAGTTTAGTTTAAACTAAACGTTTTATGCCGAAAGATTTATAGTGCTGCCATCAACCGATGAAAAATGTTACCACGTACACCCACAGTGGGAAATTGGAAATTTTGATTTTCTTTTCAATTATTACTAAATTTTATAGCTTACTTTTACAACAAAAAGTTTCTATATTTTAAAATCATTTATATTTGTTTTTCTTAATCTAACAAAAATTATTTCATAATTTATTATTTTAGTTCAAACTGAATATAAAATTGAATAAACGAAATGTCTTATATCAGTAAAAATTATGTAGATAAAAAATATATATAATCAGTAATTATTTTATCTGAAATATATGTTTGGATAATTTTTGTTTCTGATAAAAATGAAAATGTAATCGTCAAAAAATAAAACTGTAAATTATACAACTCCCTCCCTTTCATAGTCTACAATAGTTCAGCGAAAGTGAAATTGTAAGTTTATTTATAACAATAGAATTTTATTTGTAAAAATAAAAGCTGTTTCATTTGTGACTCAGTTTCAATTTTTCAATTTAAAATCACTGTTGATCATGAATATTCATGTTGTTTAAAAAAAAAACTATTGCAATGTAAGACATTTAAATTTGGTGACGCCATCTATTAGACGTATTATGAACTGTTTATTGAGCGTCACGTAGTTTAAAAAGAATGCAATTCAAATAGACCAGCAAATTCAATTTTACTGGCAGGTGTGTAGAACGTAGATGAAAAACTTTTTCAATTAAAAACTTTAATAGATTTTTTACAGTATATTTTATTAGATTCCCCACCAACTGCACCAAAATGTAATTTTGATAATTTCATGTTAACCGCTTGCAAGCTTTCAATCGCGAAATATTTCGCTCTTTATAGCAAACTTTGTAATTTTGATTATTTAAGTGTTCAAGCGCGCAGCGCGATTACATATTTGTTAACTTTATGTTTTATTTTTCAATTGTGATGATTTCGTTTCGTTTGACAATTTAGTTGTGATCACAGAAACCGTCAAACGCTGAATTAATTATATTGTTTTAAATGCAAAAGAGTCAATCTTCCGTAATTGGATTGCGCTAAGACTAAAAAAAAAGTTAATTTTTTTTTTTTAAATCAGTAAATTGAGATACAGTTTTCAAACAAATTTCATTTGAAAGTACATTTTGCTCTCTATTGGACGGTGTTAAAATTTAAATTGTGCGAAACTCAGAATATAAGAAATCCTTTCTCTATTAGTGCGTAATCATTTTAAATCACTTTTAAATTACTATTTCTTTTTCCAAAATCTTCAGAGATCTAGTAAAAATCCCAAAATACAGGGATAGGCAATGTTCCTCTCCTGCATTCCCCCCCACCCCCTTGGCGGGTCGCATGCTCACATTTACTGTGTAACCTTTTAACAATCCTCTCATGGTCAAAATAATTCTGCTTCTAAACTGTTTAAATGATTGAATGTCATTAGAATTAACGGGCAATTTGGTTAGAAGCTTAATTAATGTTTTTCTTCGCATACGTAATAATGTATTCGAAAAGTTTGTTGTACATTTATAATTTATTGATCAAAATTAAGTGCTATGAATAGTAAAAAATCGACCTCCAACGGGTTAAAGGGATGAAAAAAGTATATGCGTTATGAAGTGGAAAATATTTGACAGTCTCATTGAAAGTAAATTAATTAAGAATCTTTTAGAATAATTTCTGATTTTTTTACTTTCTTCTATCTTTACAAGAAGAAAGTATTGGATTCGTGAAAATTTTCGACTTTCGGTTTTCGACGGATTTACACGTTTTAGGGGTCAGAGAACCCGAAAAACATGTTTTTACAAAATGTCTGTCTGTGAGTCTGTGAATCTGTTAGTCTGTGAGTCTGTCTGTCTGTCTGTATGTGACACAAATTTTGTGGGCGCTCTATCTCAAGAACTAATGCACGGAATTTAATAAAAATTTATATTTAGTTAGTCCTTGATATAAATTGGTGCTGATTAGTTTTTGGTGTAAATCGCTCAACAGATGGCGCTGTTATGCAGCCTTTTTCACGATTTCCGCAATAGCTCAATCTCGAGAACTAAAGCACGGATTTTCATCAAACTTCAGATTCAGTTAGTCCTTGACATGAATTGATGTTTTGTACATTTTGGTGTAAATCTCTCAACAGGTGGCGCTGCTATGCTGCACTTTTCAGAATTTCCATTATAACTGTATCTCATGAACTAATGCAACAATTTTCAGCAAACTTCAGAATCAGTTATTCCTTGATATGAATTGACATTTTGTACATTTTGGTGTAAATAGCTCAACAGGTGGGGCTGCTATACAGCATTTTTCATGATTTCTGCAATAGCTCTCTCTCAAGAACTAATGGACACATTTTCATCAAACTTCAGATTCAATTACTCTTTGATATGAAATGATGCTGACTACGTGTTGGTGAATATCGCCCAATAGGTGGCGCTACTGTGCTGCATTTTGCACTATTTCCTCAATAGTTCTATCTCAAGAAGTAATGCACAATTTTTCATCAAACTTCAGATTCAAGTGCACCTTGATAAATGTTGATGCTGATTATGTTGTTGTGTAAATCGCTCAACAGGTGGCACTGTTATGCTGCATTTGTCATGATTTGCGCATTAGCTCTATCTCAAGAACTAATGCACGGATTTTCCCTAAACTTCATATTCAGTTAGACATTGACATAAGTTGATGATAATTAGGTTCTGGTGTAAATCACCCAATAGGTGGCGCTGCTATGTTGCATTTTTATGGATTTACACGATTTCAGGGACAGTAATATGTCAAGAACTAATGCACGGAATTTCATCTTTTTAGAATCCTCATGATGAGCATAGATGCACTGTGATAATGAATTTTGAAGTATTGACAAGTATGAGATAGAAGAAAGTTTTGTGACTGCCACAACATACTAGTTTCATTTTGAACAAATATTGTTTCTGTTTTAAATCAATAGTTTTATTTTTTAATACCTTTTTCTTTTTAAAGAATAAAGTATTGTAATCGAATTTTTTTTCGACTTCCTGTTTTCGATGGATTTACATGTTTTAGGGGGCAAAGATCCCGAAAAACATGTTTATAAAAAATGTATGTCTGCCCGTCCGTGTGTATGTCCGCTTTGTATCATAATGTATGAAGTTATGCATAGAATCGAACCAAATTTCATGTGTATGTTTTTGGGTATGACCAGCAGGTCTCACGTGAATTTGGAAACAACTCGCCGGAAGGGGGCGCTGTAATAACAATTTTGTGCCATTTTCAATATTGTATCATCGAAAAGCGTATGAAGTTATCCAAGAATTGAACCAAATTTCATGTGTATGTTTTTGAACATGGCCAGCAGGTCCCACGTCGATGTGGGAACAATTCATCAGAAAGAAGCGCTGTGATAGCGATTTTTGTTGATTTTTCATACTTGTGTTGTCCATCGGCTGTTCATGCAGCGACTTGCAATTTGCATCCAACTTACCCGGCGATGCTCAAGTAACTGATGTACAACACAATAACGAAAAATATAGACTTCATTACGTATCATGATCGAGATTAACTCTTTTTACTTTCTTCTAATTTTACAAGAAGAAAGTATTGGATTCATGAAAATTTTCAAATTCCAGTTTTCGACGGATTTACATGTTTCAGGGGTCAAAAATTCCAAAAAACATGTTCTTACAAAATGTCTGTCTGTGAATCTGTGAGCCTGTCTGCCTGTCTGTGTGTATGTGACACAAATTTTGTGGGCGCTCTTTCTCAAGAACTAATGCACGGAATGTAATAAAAATTTATATTCAGTTAGTCCCTAATACAAATTGATGCTGATTAGTTTTTGGTGTAAATCGCTCAACAGGTGGCGCTGCTATGCTGCATTTTTCACGATTATCGCAATAGCTCTATCTCAAGAACTAATGCACGGATTTTGATCAAAATTCAGATTTAGTTAGTCCTTGATATGAATTGATGCTGATTACGTTTTGGTGTAAATCGCCCAACAGGTAGCGCTGTTATGATGAATTTTGCAGGATTTACACGATTTCCCCAATAGCTCTATCTTAAGAACTAACGCACGGATTTTCATCAAACTTCAGATTCAGTTAGTCCTTGATATGACTTGCTACTGATTATGTGTTGGTGTAAATCGCCCAACAGGAGGCGCTTCTGTGCTGACTTTTTCACGATTGCCTTAATAGCTCTATCTATAGAACTAATGGACGAATTTTCATCTAACTTCAGATTTAGTTGTATGTTGACACAAGTTGTTGTTAATTAGGTTTTGGTGTTAATCACCCAATAGGTGGCGCTGCTATGCAGGAATTTTCACGATTTTCGCAATAGCTCTATCTCAAAAACTAATGCACGGATTTTCTCCAAACTTCAGATTCAGTCAGACTTTGACATAAATTGTTGCTGATTAGGATTCGGTATAAATCACCCAATAGGTGGCTCTGCTAGACAGCATTTTGCTGGATTTAGACGATTTCAGCGATAGTCATATCTCAAGAACTAATGCACGGGATTTCATATCTTTAGAATCCTCATGAGATGCATAGATTGCCATTTAATTTTGGCAGTGTGATAGCGAATTTTGAAGTATTAACATGTATGAGATAGAAGAAGGTTTTGGGATTGGTACATCCGACTAGTTTTTTTTTTCCGATTAGTAAAATTAAGTAGGAACTTTAGATGAAAATCAAAGTTGGTGAAGTACTGAAGTAATAACACTGAAGGATTAACATGTGTAACAATTTTTTGGAATATTAACATGCACGAGAAAGAAGAAAATTTTGGAGGGTTTTCACATCTGACTATTTAATTCTTACATGCATGAAATTTTCGGATTTAGGAATGAAAAAAACAGAACAAGGTTTTACATCTTTCTATGAGTGAGGTACATTTTGGGTGGTGGTGTTTGTTATAGCTGATTATCTCCGCGATGAATAAATTGCGAGGGTTTTGTTTTGTTTTTTTTTGGGGGGGGGGGGTGGTTGCCGTCCTTGAGATTCTTTTTAAGGGAGCCTAACCCGTATTTATGCATGGCCCGAAGAAAAATTGTAGGGAAAACCCCGTATGTTTGGTCGATGAGCGCGACATAGGAGGCGAAACAGAGCACCTCCCTGGTGGGCTCCGCCATCTTGAATTACATATATCCAGTTCCTTGAATATCACTGTTCCAAAATTCATTCACAAGAAAATGGTTTCAATCAAATCGTCTGTTCAAATTCGGCAATATTTTCTGAAAGATGCTTTAGTTTTATATGACAATGAAAATCGTTCTATAATGTTTGAAAACTTTAAGGAGACACCTTCAAGAAATCAATTTTAAGATTTTTACATACTTAAATTTTCTGTTTCGTCAGGTTTTCATTAATATATAGTTTTCCTATATATTCCCAATAGCAGTGTTTTAAATTTAATTTTAAAGAATGAGAAAACGATCTGTGCAGCAAACAAAAGCTTCCGCTTCTGTTTTTCGAAATGTTAAATTTTAAACTTCGAATTACAGTCCAGGAAAAAAAAATTAACACCTTCAACTCTGCAATAAATTATTGTAGAAGAAAGTTACTGATACTAAACGATTGGAAATAAAGTCTACTTTTAAGTTATATATAAAAAATTTGCTTAGAGGGCCATCTACTTATAAAAACGAACACAATCTTTGTTTTTTTTTTTGTTTGTTTGTTTTGTTTTTTTTAGTAAAACCCAAGTTTGACACCATAAAAACATTCTGCATCCTTCAATTAACCTAAAAACAACTTGTCATGAAATTTGTAAGATTAGTTTAAGATAAATTAATTATTTTAAATTGAACCTATTTTAGGGTCTGTATTCAAAATAAAGTTCGGTACTCAATTGCTGAAATGTTACAGAATGACTATGTCACTTCTTTTAATGTATTATTTCTTTCCAATGTGACCATTTCACTCGCTTAATATATTTCGACTATTGCAACCCAAGTTTTTAAATAAAATATGTAAAATAATATTCATTTCAAATTATGCTTTTTTGCGCATCGTGGACATAATTTTGATGTTTTTTAATCATAATTCAAAAACTACTTGGAAGAAAAATTTGAGATTGAGAATTCTCATAAAGCAAGACATAATAAATATAAGTCTATCAAAAGAATTGTAGGTTGCAATTTATTTTTTTCGAATATTAATTTCATAATTCATATTATAACATTTTTAAAATTACAAATTCAATGTATTTATGTTTGGGTTTTTTAGTATTATAATCACACAAAAAATTATCTCATTAAGATTATATTTTCAGGAGATATTAATGAAAATATGAAAATGTAATGAAGCTCTAAATTTTTAATCTTTATGATTCAAAAACTTATCACATTAATTACTTGAAATTTCATTTCTAAGCATAGTTTGAACCGAAGATTTAAAATATATTGTCAAAATAAAGTGTTGCCATTGAAAAAACAAAGTTTGGTCTGGTTTTAATTTGTAGGTGCCCCCTAAGCAAATTTTATATACATTATTTAAAAGTAGACTTTACAGTCGTTTGGTACCAGTAACTTTCTTCTATTATAATTTATTGCAGAGTTAGTAGGAGTGTTTATTTTTTTTTTTTTCACGGCTTTACCTTTTCTTCAAACCTATGTAATATTAAAAGATATTTTAATAATTCTTTTTACAATACACTTCTATTATCACACAAATTACTATGGAGCTAATGATTTTTATCCTACTGCAATGCTCTTTTTTATCAGCCAAAAACTTTAAATATTTTAGTTTAATTTAAGACATTAATTTAACAATTTTTAAAAATTATTTGTATTTATTTTCTTTTTTAATACTCACTTTAGTTTAATGTGGAACATGTGACGATACAGTAAACTTTGTCTTTAAAGGGGAATTGATCGAAACTGAGAAAACTTTCCGACGTAGACGGTATACCGCCTTAGTTAGTATTTACTGTATTGAAAATTTTTCAGCGGGGCTTAAAAATTTTTGCGCATCAGACATATTTTCGTCTTACGCAGAGTCCGCATTAGACAGATTTTACTGTAGATTCTAAAAAATGACTTTTAAAAATTTAAACTTCATATCTTATATAGTTACTAAGAGAAGGCACTCCGAAAATCTGTAATTTTTCTCTCCCGCCTTGGACTATCTAGGGTCCCGAGGAAAGCATTATTCTGAGAGCATTATTCTGTCTACACTGTTAAAAAAAAAAAAAAAAAAAAAAAAAAAAAACCGAACTAAAAAACGGAGATTCTGCTGGCAATCTAGATACCAGTACTATTTCCGTATTTTTATCGAAATTTTTTGCTATAAATTGCAGAAAAAATCCCGTTTTTCTGATTAAAAATGGAAATTTTTCTGTAATTTATGGGGGAAATTTCCGTAAAAATACGGAAATAATACTGGCGTCTAGATTGCCAGTAGAATCTCCGTTTTTTAGTCCGTTTTATTTTTTTATTATTTATTTATTTATTTATTTATTTTTCAGTGTATCCATAGAAATTGTTCGTGAATTACACTGAAGTAACTAATATTAAACTCCATACCTATTATATGCATACACAAATTTCATACCAGGTGCTATTCGCATCTGCGTACAGGCAGTGCTTAATTTGTGCCGGATCTCACCGGAGCTCAGCTCTGGTATTTCTCTGCTTTTAGTGATTATTTAAATATTGGTCGGAATTTCCCGGAGACCTGTAGAACAGCGCTTCCGCTATACGAAGCCTAAATTATCTTTTACTGCCCCTCCCATATCCAATCTTTTGCGTTCTTTCCTACCTAAGCGGTTACATATGTAACGTAGCGTTTCGCACACATAGAAGAAAACTTCTACCTATTCCTCGCAAATGTAGACTCAATGGATTTCAAACGACAACAAGGAATGCCAGAATTAACAGCAACCGTATCTGCCTTTTTTACTCGTTGTTGTGTTATGTTTAAGCGCTGTTTTTTGTTCGTGTTTGGAAAATATTCTTACTGATCTACTTATTAGCTCCACGAGGTACTTAATTGGCGCTGAAGCTAACAGGAACGCAGCTCCAGTGTTTTTTTTTACTTTTAGTGAATATTTAATTATTAGTCTGAACCCACCAGAGTTTATAAATACTGCACACCTAAGCCCTACGTGTTGTGTTTTGCTAGTTAATGCAAAGAAATCCTTGGAGAATAGAATTTTCTGAAAATCCCCCACTCCTGATTTTCATGTTTTTGCTCTATTCATTTATTAAATTTTATTATATATAAATAAATATAGATATAGTCAATATATAAAAATATTTTCTTTTTTCTGAAAAAGAAGAAATTGTTTTAAATTTCGTAAATAATATATAACCTCCTCGCTACCTGGGCCCACATATGTGGACCTCTAATCTTTTTATCATAAAAACTAAACTGTTTGGCTTTTTTACATTTTGACTTCAATTCTTAATAGCTGGATATTTTGCTTTAAAAGCAAACCAATAAATGACAACATCTGTGCTGATTTCCTCATAAAATAAATGTTATTTTCATCTGAGTTTGCAAAATGCCTTCTAGACGGCCATGAAAGTGACAAATTTTCACAAATTTTTAACTTAAATGCTTTACAATGAAAAATTTTTGAGGATTTACGTTTCATTCACTTGTTTAAATCCCTTAACTTTGTGATTGTGTGAATTTAGGTTAGTGATAATTAAATGGATATTTTAAGAGGATTTGTAATTTTCGATCCACATTTCTGAACCTAAATTACTATTCCCCTAAAGGATCAATTTCAGAAATTTTCTTTTCCTGTCATCTACGATGTAATTTTTTTTTTCTGAAAAAGAAATGAATGAGTATTTGTCGCATTATTTTAGCTTCGGTATCGAAGAGGTAAAAATGTAAATATGCGAGGGGAGAGGATGAGTTACACTATGGTTTTTACTACTGCAGAAAACTAGGGCTCCGGTAATTTTTTTGTTAGAAATTAAACCCTGCGTACTGGGTATCACAATGTAAGATCGTCTTAAATTTAAGAGATGATAGAATTCATTACTATTTTGTATAGGGATTTAGGGGTTTACTTGAGCCTTTGAAGTGTAAATACAGGTCTTTTAGCCCCTCTTGGGTGCGGGATATAGAGAACGGAAGTGGAGAACCGCATTCCCTTCCAAAATCTTTGAAAATGTAAGAATTTTGGCCTGTTTTAACCATTTGGCACTTTCTTTAACAAATTCTAATTACGCCCTATGGGTGGCCTATGGAGCTGCCCCGCATGTCCCTGGATTACTCAGGACCTAGTAATTTTACATTGCGGCTATAGGCAACATCACCTAATATAAATTTAATGGATTACCTGCTCCCTTTATATAGGAGTAGCAGAAAATATCCAAAATAAAATGTATTTACAAATGTATCAAAAAGTGCAGAACTCGTTTAAAGTAAGATTTAATATGTGTTTCTTTTAGGTAGCTTTCATTACAAAAAGCTACCTATTGCAGCCGTTCGGAGGAAAACGATTCCAAAAATTTTTGGTATATTTTCACCGATTATGACCTTCAGACCTCGAAACCACCCTCCGTTCAAATGTTGATATATATATATATATATATATATATCTGATCTTTGTCACACTGTAACTCTCGTATTTATGAACCAATTTGGATGTAACCTGGTGTGTACATAGTTCATACCTTGACCGAGTTCGTTGGCCAATTTCATACGCCATCTTGTTTCAAAATGGCGGCCATTTAAAATTTTAAAAAAATTTAAAATTTAAAATAAGGTACAAAAAAATTACAAATTGAAAAAGATTTTTTTTATCTGTTTGACCTTCGGAGCATTCCGGAGCATTTTTTGTTTCGTCTATATCTTAGAAAATGGCTGAGTTATAGCATTTTAAATTTCTAGTGTTGCTGAAATTTTGAAACGATCTGAATTTTGTCATCCGATAACTGACGTATTTATGAACCGATTTGGAAGTAACTTGGTGTGTATATAGTACATACCAATGTCTCGACCGAGTTTGTAGGCCAGCTTCATCCGCCACTTTGTTTCAAAATGGCGGCCATTTAAAAATTTAAAAAAATTTAAATTTTAAATGAGGTACAAAAAAAAAATTAAAAATTGAAAAATATTTTTTTCTTATGTGTTTGACTTTGATACAAAGATTTCGGAGCATTTTCAGTTTTGCCTGTACCTAAAAAAATGGCTGAGTTATAGCACTTTGAATTTCTAGCACGGCTGACATTTTGAAACGATTTGATTTTAGTCACGCGATAACATACGTATTTATTAACCGATTTGGATGTGCGAAGGCATGTGCATAGTACATAGCAATTTCTCGACCCAAGTTAGCTGGCCAGCTTTATCCGCCATTTTGTTTAAAAGTGGCGGCCATTAATTTTTTTTTTATTTAAATTTAAAATGAGGTACAAAAAAATTAGAAACTGAAAAAGATTTCTTTCTTAAGTGTTTGACCATGATACAAGAATTCCGGAGCATTTTTTGTTTTCTCTTTATCTTTAAAAATGGTTGAAATATAGCACTTTGAATCTCTAATGTGGGTGACACTTCGAAAAATCTGATTTTTACCTGCGACAGCACTCGTGTATATCAATCGATTCCAGTGCGAGTGAGCATGTGCACAGGAATTACTAAGGTCTCGACTAATTTCATTGGTTAGCTTCACCCATCATGATGTTTTAAAATGGGGGGCACTTCAAGATATTGCCGAATTTGGCGACCAAATATAAGTCACTTTAAATAAAATTAGTTTGGATACATCTGACTAATTCCGCGAAATTCTGATTCACATTCAGTATTGTCAAAAATTAGTATTGAATCTTCTATAATCATTCTCCACTAATTTGAGCTTCGTGTGTTTGAATAGTATAAGATGGTTCTTTAAAAAAAAGGAATATGACAGCTACCTCTTCCTCCCGGCACTGGCCGGAAGGACATTTTTCATTTCTGTACATCTATACTAATATTATAAAGAAGTAGCTTTTGCTTGTTTGTTTTTAAGGTGTAATCCCTGGAATTAGCGAATCTATTTCAAAAATAATGGTTGCAAAATGCTGATGACCATCTCTGTTCCAACATTGGCTATATTTTACGTCGGTACAACAACCCCCAAAGGAGTGCAGGAGTAAACAATGTTCTAGAATTGATATTTCTTTGATATTATTATGGCTAGAAATGTGAAAATTAGTGTGGTGACCACTTTTAAGGTGTTGTGAGAATTCGACGATATCTCACATTGAAACTCTCAATTTACAAGGCAAAAGCCAGCATAGGGAAACTAATGTATTTTCACATAGCCTTCAAATTTCTTCAGACTCCCAGAAAATGTCGCTAAAGATGAAACAAATATATCAATTTCAATCAATCTTTGCAGAAGACACTAGGGTGAAAGGAACTCTTTTATCTAGCGAGAGAAATATTCTTTTGATGTTCACAAGGGTCTCGTTCCCGTGGGAAAGTAGAAAGTGAAACCAGAGATTAAACCGGACGCTAAGGTTCCTGACTGCAGCCTATAGAGAAAGGGCTGGTCTATGAGATCATGGGCCACGGATGGTGAGTGGCTAATGGGAGTGGCTTTGGTCCTAGACGGAAAAACGAAACTGATAAAAGAGGATGCAAGAGCATTCCCGGGAGTTTTTTTCCCCTTCTGTTGAAGTTGAGACTTCAAGGTGTTTCTAGCCGTGCAGAGTGGAAACCTCTCACGGGCCGACAGCTTCGGGACATATTCCGAAGCACAGAAAAGCGAAAGCCAGGTGTAGCTGTTAAGATATCTCCATCACGGAGTTGGATATCGGAGGTTCGTAAACCTCGGTTAAACATCTACAAAAAGTGCGACATTCCTGTCGAGTATCTCGAACTCTACCTTCGAAAAGTGTGGACATTGAATGTATTAGAGACATTCTCCCTGAAAACAATCTGCCATTAGAGAACTGGACTTGATTCTACAAATACTTTATTGTTAGCTGTATTCGAACACTTTTATGAAAAATGTTGTAAATAGGACTTATATAATCTAGAAAACATTATTTAATTGTTTGTAATGCAATAAAATATTTCTTCGACTTTAAATAAGCCTTGTCCGTTGAAGTTGCCCGCTACCACACCACATTACGACATTGGCTCCGTTACAACTTGGTGGCAGCGGTGAGATTTACAGCAAGAATAATTGGTATTAGAGGAAAGCCCAGGAGGAAACAGACGGCGAACACCCGGAGTTTCTGACAACAACCCGAGAGGCAGCCGAAAGAATCGAAGCGACAGTTCCGAGGAAGACAGACGGACAGACCATCTAGACATTGCCCATGAGACAGTTCAGCTAGATCAACTAGACAGTGCTTCGAGACAGTGCAAGGTGGACCTTGGACGACAAACAGTGGGACGCAACACGCCCGATACGAGCCCTTGAGCCACGGTGAACGATAACCGCGGAGTGCCATAACGGACCGTTCCCCAGACAAGATACTTCAAGCAATAACTGCAACAGGTAAGCTCATTTCATTTTGAGTGGCTCTTAAACTATTATTAAGCATACTGATAGGACATTAAAATGTTGTTTAAATAAAAATATGAGAAACTTTCTGAGGTAAATGAAAATAGTAAGATTATGATAAATCGATAATGTGTAGTTAATGCATGGAAATCTAACGATTGATGCAAATTTATATGTTATGTTATCTTTATCATTATTTTTAATGTTTGGAATGCAGAAAGGATTAGATAGGATAAATTCATAACTACTCAAAAAAAAATGCCCAGTAAAAAATTTTTTTTCTTATATAACGAATAGATAATGTAAGTGTAATGTGTAAGAAATATATTTTGATGAGTGATTGTATAAAGAGAAATTTTGATGCATGCTGGATTGCTAAATGACAAATAGAGTAAATTAAACTTTTACCCTAAATAGTGTAGATGCATTTTGATAAAGGTTGCAGAGAGTGTTCAGTTCTTGAGAAATACTGGGAATGTAGTTTGCCTATAGTATTTGAAAAATTACTTATTGTTTTCACATTGTGTGTATAGGGACTCTAAAGGTTTAAAATTTTGAATTTTACTTTTTGCTTTACGTTTGGCACAAAAATATAGAAATTCTGAAAATTTTTTGAAAAATCATAAAATTATTTTTACATATTGGTTATGCATTTGAAATGTTTATTTATATTGTGTGCTAAGGGGTAAAATATTTCTTGTGAGGTGTAAGGTTCATATACTTTTAAATTGATAAACAAAACGAATAGTTTCCGTTTGTATTATTTCAACATACCGTAGTCATGTCGAAGTTAAATTCACTGAAGTACTGCAGGAAAGCGGATTTACAGAATCTCGCGGAAGTTTTAGATGTGGAAATAGATGAAGAAGACAATATGGCAACGATAATCGAAAAAATTGAAGCAGCAGAAAAATACGACGAGGAACTAACTTTAGTGCAGGCAGGTTTATCGTGAAAGATAGGGAAGACCGAATCGCGGCAGAAAAAGAGAAAGAGAGGGAAAAAAAGAGAGAGAGAAAGAGGAGAGAGAAGAGAGAGAGAAAGAAAAAGAAAGGTCGTTTACTTTAGAACAGCTAAAATTAACGCAAAGTTCAGAAAGGCGAAATTCTATGGCTAGCAGCGGTTTCGAAAGATCCGTTAAATTACCTCTTAAAACTATTATGCATTGTTTTGATCCTGAACGATCTGACATAACATTATTCCTGAATTTGTTCGAGCGACAGGCGAATAGGTCCGGAATAGAGCAAGATGAATACGTCACACACTTGTTAGCATTATTGCCGGTGGAAATTGCAGAATTGATCTTAGGATTGAAGGATGGATTAACGGTTTGGGGATTACGCAATTTTCTGAATTAAAAGACTTGTTGATCACTGATCAGATTAAACGACGCGCGCCGGTCGAATTAAAAGAACATTTTATTGATTCGTGGGCGAATTATAAAGATCCCTTGGTGCTCGCTACGGCACTAGACGAGTACGAGGCGATAAAAGGAGTGTCCAAAAAAAACGTGGAACACGAGACCCACGCTTGATAGGAAACCTGAAAGGCCTAAGTATGAAGATAAATCGCGCGATAGGAATTCCGAAAGTAAACTCATCTGGCGTGAGCGGGAAACAAATAAAGAAAGGGAAAAAGTCTTCGAACGTAAAAATTGGAGTAAGTGCTTTATTTGTTCCAAAACTGGGCACTTGAGGGCCAATTGTCCCGAAAACAAAAGGACCGAAAAAACCGTTGCTAAAGTTCATCACGTTAGCGGAAATATTGATCTCGAGGAAGGTTTCAAACCCTACTTAAGCCATGTCTTAATTAATGGAGAGAAAATCACTGTATTAAAGGACAGTGGAAGTTGTTCCGATGTGGTCTCAGGCATATTCATTAAGACGGAGCAATTAGATGGTATGGTTGTGTGGGTTAGACAACCGCTAATGAACGATTTACGTTGTTTGCCGACGGCTGATGTAACGTTAGAATTGGAAAGATTGGGGAGCATAAAAGCAAAGGCCATAGTAGCAGACGTAGAATCAGACATGTCTTATTACATCCTGGGGAACGAAACTCAAAAATTGATCGATAAAATTAAGAGCGATAATGCCCAGATTTTAAACGCCGTGTTAACACGGAGTCAGACGAAACCAAAACCAGAACAGAAGTTCGATCCGACAAAAGGGGAGGACGCGAAAAAGAGCAGTCCCCAGTCAAAAGAGACGAACGCGGATACGGGAGAAAAACCGGTAGGAGATGAAACCCAGTCGGGGCGAGTAAATGGGGATTTGGGGGAAGACGAAGAGGATCTTTTGTTGCCTGATCTAGTGGAGGACTTGAGCATAGGATTAAGCCAAGTGGGGAAGAAGGAATTTAAAAGAGAACAAGAAACGGATGACTCTTTAAGCGAAGTTAGAAAAAGGGCAGAGTTAAAGAAGTCGCATTACGAATATAAGGACTCGTTAATAGTGCGGAAAACGTACGACCACCGGGGAAATGAAAGGATACAATTAGTCATACCCCTGAAGTTTAGACAGGGTCTTTTAATCGCGTGCCATGAGGGCATTTCGGCTCATCTGGGAGAGAAGAAAACGAAAGACAAATTGTTGAGATACTTTTTTTGGCCCAATGTAATAAGGGAGTCTGAAAATTTTGTAAAATCATGCGACGTGTGTCAGCGCGTAGGGAGATCGGGGAAGCAGAAAAAGGCCCCTTTGACACTTGTACCGATTATTTCAGAGGTATTTTCAAAACTATCAACTGATTTAGTTGACCCCTTGCCAGAATCCAAAAAGGGAAATAAATACATGTTGACCGCCATATGTGTCTATAGCCGATACTCAGAAGCGATTCCAATTGCAGATATGCTTTCGGAGACGGTAATTGAAGCTTTGACAACTATTTTCAGCCGTGTAGGTTACGCGTCGAAAATCCAGACAGATTTGGGGCGTAGCTTTACTTCAAATTTAACTACTGCTTTTCTGAAGAAATTCGGTGTAAGGCTAAGACATTCGAGCGTGTGTCACCCTTCCTCGAATTTAATCGAGCGATTTCACAGGTCAGTTAAGAGACTATTGAAGGCGATGTGTGTCGAAAATGGGAGTGATTGGGAGGCAAACTTACCCCATGCACTGTTAGCTTTAAGAACGGTGACCCACGAATCGACGGGATTCAGTCCCGCTGAGTTAGTTTTCGGGAGAAATTTGAGAACGCCGGAAACATTGTTGTTTGAACAATGGACGAGAGAGAGTCAAGAACATGTATTAGTCACTGAATACGTTTTCAAACTGATAAATCGGTTAAAACGTTGCCAAGAGCTGGCCATCAAAAACATGACTACTAGCAGAGATAAGAGAAAACTCTGGTACGATAGAAACGCAACCGAAAGGAGTTTCGAGCCAGGAGACGAGGTACTGGTTTTAGCCACTAGTAAATCAAATAAAATGTCGGTAAAATGAATTGGGCCAGGCGTAATCGAATCTAAAATTTCCGCTACGAATTATATTGTAAATGTTCCAGGTAGACGCGAAAAATTTACCACGTGAATTTATTAAAACCTTACGTGAAACGCGTGGAGAAAATCAACATTTTGACCCATGAATTTAACGAACTAGACGCGATGCAAGATTTAGAGATAGTTTACCCTTCGGCTGACTATAACAGTTATGATTTCAGGCAAGTAGTGGGGGAAAGTGACTTGAGGGACCGGTGCACGGCTGAACAGCTGCGGGAGTTAGAAAATTTATTAAACACGTATAGGGAAGTCCTTTCGAACGACCCAGGACTAACAGATCTAGCAGAGCATGATATCGAACTTGTCGAAAACAAACCAGTGAGGATAAGACCTTATAGAACATCCGTCAGGCAAAATGAAATTTTGAAAAAAGAAATCAAGCGTATGCTTGATTTAAAAATCATAAAGGCGGGGGAATCGGATTATAATTCTCCCATGATTTTACTGGAGGCCCCGGGTAAAGAAGCCCGACCTTGCATTGATTACCGAAAATTGAACTCAATTACTAGGGCTGAATTTTTCCCATTAAACATTTCCAACTAATATCGAGGATAGAGTTGAAAGAGTTGCCGCAGCCCAATATATCACAGTATTGGATTTGACTAAGGCTTACTGGCAGATTCCGATGACCCCCAGAGCTCAAAAATTGGCCGCTTTCGTGACTAGTTTCGGGAGTTATTTACCCCTGACAATGCCTTTCGGTTTGGTCAACGCTTCATACCGATTTTCCAAATTTATGGCTAGATTACTCAGTGGGGTAGAAGAATTTTGTCTACCATACAGAAACGACATGGTATTTCCTCGAATAGCTGGGAGAACCATCTTGAGCATCTAAAAATAGTGTTAACCAGAATCAAAGAAGCTAAATTAAAAGACAAAATCGCAAAATGTAAATTTGCGCAAAAAACTGTTAAATATCTAGGGCACGTAGTAGGGGAAGGTCAACGCAAACCGGCGGAGGCGAAAATCAAGACCATCGCGGAGTTGCCGGCGCCCAAAAACAAGACGGAAATTAGAAGATGTTTGGGTATGGCGGGTTATTATTCGAGATATATAAAAAATTACGCAACCATAGTAGAACCACTCACGCGCGCTTTAAAAGGAAAAAACAAAAAGGGAAAAGTAGATTGGAGCGACGAAATGGAAAAGGCGTTCAAACAGTTAAAAACTAAACTCACCGAAGAACCCATTTTGTATGCCCCTGATTACGATTCCGAATTCGTAATACAAACCGATGCGTCTGAAGTGGGTATTGGGGTTATTTTGGCGCAGAGGAAGGGCTCAGAAGAACACCCAATAATTTTTCTTAGCCGAAAATTCACAGAACCAGAGCGGAGTTTCAGTGCCTCCGAGCGTGAATGTGCCGCTAAAATTTTCGCAATAAAGAAGCTTAGGCACTATATTGATGGGCAAAAGTTTTCCATAGAGACGGACCACAACCCATTAATATTCTTGAAAAACAATGCAGGCAACAATCCCAGACTACTCAGGTGGGCACTGACACTGCAGCCTTATCATTATGCAATTACTCATCGACCAGGCAAAGATATACCTCACGTGGATTACTTGAGCCGAGTAGAGTAAGTCGATCGTTAAACCCGACTATATGTATATATTAATATTCATTTTATTATGTGTAAATGTAATCGTATAAAATATAAATGTGTTTTGTCTGTTAAAGAGAAATTTCGTAACCAAATGTGTCCAGCATTTGCAAGCTAAGTATAAAATGCAGGAAAAGGTTTTTTTTAGAAATTGATATAATTAAATATGGGCCACTTGAAATGTATGAGTTAACCATTTCCCTTACAGCATATTACGTCTGGCAGCCGAAATATGATTTGAGGGAGGGGTGTTGTGAGAATTCGACGATATCTCACATTGAAACTCTCAATTTACAAGGCAAAAGCCAGCATAGGTAAACTAATGTATTTTCACCTAGCCTCCAAATTTCTTCAGAGTCCCAGAAAATGTCGCTAAAGATGAAACAAATATATCAATTTCAATCAATCTTTGCAGAAGACACTAGGGTGAAAGGAACTCTTTTATCTAGCGAGAGAAATATTCTTTTGATGTTCACAAGGGTCTCGTTCCCGTGGGAAAGTAGAAAGTGAAACCAGAGATTAAACCGGACGCTAAGGTTCCTGACTGCAGCCTATAGAGAAAGGGCTGGTCTATGAGATCATGGGCCACGGATGGTGAGTGGCTAATGGGAGTGGCTTTGGTCCTAGACGGAAAAACGAAACTTATAAAAGAGGATGCAAGAGCATTCCCGGGAGTTTTTTTCCCCTTCTGTTGAAGTTGAGACTTCAAGGTGTTTCTAGCCGTGCAGAGTGGAAATCTCTCACGGGCCGACAGCTTCGGGACATATTCCGAAGCACAGAAAAGCGAAAGCCAGGTGTGGCTGTTACGATATCTCCATCACGGAGTTGGATATCGGAGGTTCGTAAACCTCGGTTAAACATCTACAAAAAGTGCGACATTCCTGTCGAGTATCTCGAACTCTACCTTCGAAAAGTGTGGACATTGAATGTATTAGAGACATTCTCCCTGAAAACAATCTGCCATTAGAGAACTGGACTTGATTCTACAAATACTTTATTGTTAGCTGTACTCGAACCCTTTTATGAAAAATGTTGTAAATAGGACTTATATAATCTAGAAAACATTATTTAATTGTTTGTAATGCAATAAAATATTTCTTCGACTTTAAATAAGCCTTGTCCGTTGAAGTTGCCCGCTACCACACCACCTTACGACATTGGCTCCGTTACAACTTGGTGGCAGCGGTGAGATTTACAGCAAGAATAAATGTTATTAGAGGAAAGCCCAGGACGAAACAGACGGCGAACACCCGGAGTTTCTGACAACAACCCGAGAGGCAGCCGAAAGAATCGAAGCGACAGTTCCGAGGAAGACAGACGGACAGACCATCTAGACATTGCCCATGAGACAGTTCAGCTAGATCAACTAGACAGTGCTTCGAGACAGTGCAACGTGGACCTTGGACGACAAACAGTGGGACGCAACACGCCCGATACGAGCCCTTGAGCCACGGTGAACGATAACCGCGGAGTGCCATAACGGACCGTTCCCCAGACAAGATACTTCAAGCAACAACTGCAACAGGTAAGCTCATTTCATTTTGAGTGGCTCTTAAACTATTATTAAGCATACTGATAGGACATTAAAATGTTGTTTAAATAAAAATATGAGAAACTTTCTGAGGTAAATGAAAATAGTAAGATTATGATAAATCGATAATGTGTAGTTAATGCATGGAAATCTAACGATTGATGCAAATTTATATGTTACGTTATCTTTATCATTATTTTTAATGTTTGGAATGCAGAAAGGATTAGATAGGATAAATTCATAACTACTCAAAAAAAATGCCCAGTAAAAAATTTTTTTTCTTATATAACGAATAGATAATGTAAGTGTAATGTGTAAGAAATATATTTTGATGAGTGATTGTATAAAGAGAAATTTTGATGCATGCTGGATTGCTAAATGACAAACAGAGTAAATTAAACTTTTACCCTAAATAGTATAGATGCATTTTGATAAAGGTTGCAGAGAGTGTTCAGTTCTTGAGAAATACTGGGAATGTAGTTTGCCTATAGTATTTGAAAAATTACTTATTGTTTTCACATTGTGTGTATAGGGACTCTAAAGCTTTAAAATTTTGAATTTTACTTTTTGCGTTACGTTTGGCACAAAAATATAGAAATTTTGAAAATTTATTGAAAAATCATAAAATTATTTTTACATATTGGTTATGCATTTGAAATGTTTATTTATATTGTGTGCTTAGGGGTAAAATATTTCTTGTGAGGTGTAAGGTTCATATACTTTTAAATTGATAAACAAAACGAATAGTTTCCGTTTGTATTATTTCAACATATCGTAGTCATGTCGAAGTTAAATTCACTGAAGTACTGCAGGAAAGCGGATTTACAGAATCTCGCGGAAGTTTTAGATGTGGAAATAGATGAAGAAGACAATATGGCAACGATAATCGAAAAAAATTGAAGCAGCAGAAAAATACGACGAGGAACTAACTTTAGTGCAGGCAGGTTTATCGTGAAAGATAGGGAAGACCGAATCGCGGCAGAAAAAGAGAAAGAGAGGGACAAAAAAGACAGAGAGAAAGAGGAGAGAGAAGAGAGAGAGAAAGAAAAAGAAAGGTCGTTTACTTTAGAACAGCTAAAATTAACGCAAAGTTCAGAAAGGCGAAATTCTATGGCTAGCAGCGGTTTCGAAAGATCCGTTAAATTACCTCTTAAAACTATTATGCATTGTTTTGATCCTGAACGATCCGACATAACATTATTCCTGAATTTGTTCGAGCGACAGGCGAATAGGTCCGGATCAGAGCAAGATGAATACGTCACACACTTGTTAGCATTATTGCCGGTGGAAATTGCAGAATTGATCTTACGCGAACCAGCTCAAAAAATTGACAATTTCGAACATGTTAAATCGCTTTTATTAGCCCGGTACAGGTTGAGTGCGGAAGCGTACCGTCAAAAATTGAATAAACATACGCGTAATCCAGGAAACCCGTGGAGAGATCTCATATTCGAATTGAATAGTTTTCTTGAAGGATGGATTAGCGGTTTGGGGATTACGCAATTTTCTGAATTAAAAGACTTGTTGATCACTGATCAGATTAAACGACGCGCGCCGGTCGAATTAAAAGAACATTTTATTGATTCGTGGGCGAATTATAA
Source organism: Maratus speciosus (assembly GCA_963932465.1). Taxonomy (NCBI): domain Eukaryota; kingdom Metazoa; phylum Arthropoda; class Arachnida; order Araneae; family Salticidae; genus Maratus; species Maratus speciosus. Next base: position 271,134,064 of record OZ010795.1, read on the forward strand.
AGATCCCTTGGTGCTCGCTACGGCACTAGACGAGTACGAGGCGATAAAAGGAGTGTCAAAAAAAACGTGGAACACGAGACCCACGCTTGATAGGAAACCTGAAAGGCCTAAGTATGAAGATAAATCGCGCGATAGGAATTCCGAAAGTAAACTCAACTGGCGTGAGCGGGAAACAAATAAAGAAAGGGAAAAAGTCTTCGAACGTAAAAATGGAGTAAGTGCTTTATTTGTTCCAAAACTGGGCACTTGAGGGCCAATTGTCCCGAAAACAAAAGGACCGAAAAAACCGTTGCTAAAGTTCATCACGTTAGCGGAAATATTGATCTCGAGGAAGGTTTCAAACCCTACTTAAGCCATGTCTTAATTAATGGAGAGAAAATCACTGTATTAAAGGACAGTGGAAGTTGTTCCGATGTGGTCTCAGGCATATTCATTAAGACGGAGCAATTAGATGGTATGGTTGTGTGGGTTAGACAACCGCTAATGAACGATTTACGTTGTTTGCCGACGGCTGATGTAACGTTAGAATTGGAAGGATTGGGGAGCATAAAAACAAAGGCCATAGTAGCAGACGTAGAATCAGACATGTCTTATTACATCCTGGGGAACGAAACTCAAAAATTGATCGATAAAATTAAGAGCGATAATGCCCAGATTTTAAACGCCGTGTTAACACGGAGTCAGACGAAACCGAAACCAGAACAGAAATTCGATCCGACAAAAGTGGAGGACGCGAAAAAGAGAAGTCCCCAGTCAAAAGAGACGAACGCGGATACGGGAGAAAAACCGGTAGGAGATGAAACCCAGTCGGGAAGAGTAAATGGGGATTTGGGGGAAGACGAAGAGGATCTTTTTTTGCCTGATCTAGTGGAGGACTTGAGCATAGGATTAAGCCAAGTGGGGAAGAAGGAATTTAAAAGAGAACGAGAAACGGATGACTCTTTAAGCGAAGTTAGAAAAAGGGCAGAGTTAAAGAAGTCGCATTACGAATATAAGGACTCGTTAATAGTGCGGAAAACGTACGACCACCGGGGAAATGAAAGGATACAATTAGTCATACCCCTGAAGTTTAGACAGGGTCTATTAATCGCGTGCCATGAGGGCATTTCGGCTCATCTGGGAGAGAAGAAAACGAAAGACAAATTGTTGAGATACTTTTTTGGCCCAATGTAATAAGGGAGTCTGAAAATTTTGTAAAATCATGCGACGTGTGTCAGCGCGTAGGGAGATCGGGGAAGCAGAAAAAGGCCCCTTTGACACTTGTACCGATTATTTCAGAGGTATTTTCAAAACTATCAACTGATTTAGTTGGCCCCTTGCCAGAATCCAAAAAGGGAAATAAATACATGTTGACCGCCATATGTGTGTATAGCCGATACCCAGAAGCGATTCCAATTGCAGATATGCTTTCGGAGACGGTAATTGAAGCTTTGACAACTATTTTCAGCCGTGTAGGTTACGCGTCGGAAATCCAGACAGATTTGGGGCGTAGCTTTACTTCAAATTTAACTACTGCTTTTCTGAAGAAATTCGGTGTAAGGCTAAGACATTCGAGCGTGTGTCACCCTTCCTCGAATTTAATCGAGCGATTTCACAGGTCAGTTAAGAGACTATTGAAGGCGATGTGTGTCGAAAATGGGAGTGATTGGGAGGCAAACTTACCCCATGCACTGTTAGCTTTAAGAACGGTGACCCACGAATCGACGGGATTCAGTCCCGCTGAGTTAGTTTTCGGAAGAAATTTGAGAACGCCGGAAACATTGTTGTTTGAACAATGGACGGGAGAGAGTCAAGAACATGTATTAGTCACTGAATACGTTTTCAAACTGATAAATCGGTTAAAACGTTGCCAAGATCTGGCCATCAAAAACATGACTACTAGCAGAGATAAGAGAAAACTCTGGTACGATAGAAACGCAACCGAAAGGAGTTTCGAGCCAGGAGACGAGGTACTGGTTTTAGCCACTAATAAACCAAATAAAATGTCGGTAAAATGGATTGGGCCAGGCGTAATCGAATCTAAAATTTCCGCTACGAATTATATTGTAAATGTTCCAGGTAGACGCGAAAAATTTACCACGTGAATTTATTAAAACCTTATGTGAAACGCGTGGAGAGAATCAACATTTTGACCCATGAATTTCACGAACTAGACGCGATGCAAGATTTAGAGATAGTTTACCCTTCGGCTGACTCTAACAGTTATGATTTCAGGCAAGTAGTGGAAGAAAGTGACTTGAGGGACCGGTGCACGGCTGAACAGCTGCGGGAGTTAGAAAATTTATTAAACACGTATAGGGAAGTGTTTTCGAACGAATCAGGACTAACATATCTAGCAGAGCATGATATCGAACTTGTCGAAAACAAACCAGTGAGGATAAGACCTTATAGAACATCAGTCAGGCAAAATGAAATTTTGAAAAAAGAAATCAAGCGTATGCTTGATTTAAAAATCATAAAGGAGGGGGAATCGGATTATAATTCTCCCATGATTTTACTGGAGGCCCCGGGTAAAGAAGCCCGACCTTGCATTGATTACCGAAAATTGAACTCAATTACTAGGGCTGAATTTTCCCCATTGAACATTTCCAACTAATATCGAGGATGGAGTTGAAAGAGTTGCCGCAGCCCAATATATCACAGTGTTGGATTTGACTAAGGCTTACTGGCAGATTCCGATGACCCCCAGAGTTCAAAAATTGGCCGCTTTCGTGACTAGTTTCGGGAGTTATTTACCCCTGACAATGCCTTTCGGTTTGGTCAACGCTTCATACCGATTTTCCAAATTTATGGCTAGATTACTCAGTGGGGTAGAAGAATTTTGTCTACCATACAGAAACGACATGGTATTTCCTGGAATAACTGGGAGGACCATCTTGAGCATCTAAAAATAGTGTTAACCAGAATCAAAGAAGCTAAATTAAAAGACAAAATCGCAAAATGTAAATTTGCGCAAAAAACTGTTAAATATCTAGGGCACGTAGTAGGGGAAGGTCAACGCAAACCGGCGGAGGCGAAAATCAAGGCCACCGCGGAGTTGCCGGCGCCCAAAAACAAGACGGAAATTAGAAGATGTTTGGGTATGGCGGGTTATTATTCGAGATATATAAAAAATTACGCAACCATAGTAGAACCACTCACGCGCGCTTTAAAAGGAAAAAACAAAAAGGGAAAAGTAGATTGGAGCGACGAAATGGAAAAGGCGTTCAAACTGTTAAAAACTAAACTCACCGAAGAACCCATTTTGTATGCCCCTGATTACGATTCCGAATTCGTAATACAAACCGATGCGTCTGAAGTGGGTATTGGGGTTATTTTGGCGCAGAGGAAGGGCTCAGAAGAACACCCAATAATTTTTCTTAGCCGAAAATTCACAGAACCAGAGCGGAGTTTCAGTGCCTCCGAGCGTGAATGTGCCGCTAAAATTTTCGCAATAAAGAAGCTTAGGCACTATATTGATGGGCAAATTTTTCCATAGAGACGGACCACAACCCATTAATATTCTTGAAAAACAATGCAGGCAACAATCCCAGACTACTCAGGTGGGCACTGACACTGCAGCCTTATCATTATGCAATTACTCATAGACCAGGCAAAGATATACCTCACGTGGATTACTTGAGCCGAGTAGAGTAAGTCGGTCGTTAAACCCGACTATATGTATATATTAATATTCATTTTATTATGTGTAAATGTAATCGTATAAAATATAAATGTGTTTTGTCTGTTAAAGAGAAATTTCGTAACCAAATGTGTCCAGCATTTGCAAGCTAAGTATAAAATGCAGGAAAAGGTTTTTTTAGGGAATTGATATAATTAAATATGGGCCACTTGAAATGTATGAGCTAACCATTTCCCTTACAGCATATTACGTCTGGCAGCCGAAATATGATTTGAGGGAGGGGTGTTGTGAGAATTCGACGATATCTCACATTGAAACTCTCAATTTACAAGGCAAAAGCCAGAATAGGTAAACTAATGTATTTTCACCTAGCCTCCAAATTTCTTCTGAGTCCCAGAAAATGTCGCTAAAGATGAAACAAATATATCAATTTCAATCAATCTTTGCAGAAGACACTAGGGTGAAAGGAACTCTTTTATCTAGCGAGAGAAATATTCTTTTGATGTTCACAAGGGTCTCGTTCGCGTGGGAAAGTAGAAAGTGAAACCAGAGATTAAACCGGACGCTAAGGTTCCTGACTGCAGCCTATAGAGTAAGTGCTGGTCTATGAGATCATGGGCCACGGATGGTGAGTGACTAATGGGAGTGGCTTTGGTCCTAGACGGAAAAACGAAACTGATAAAAGAGGATGCAAGAACATTCTAGAGAGTTTTCTTTCCTTCTGTTGAAGTTGAGACTTCAAGGTGTTTCCGTGCAGAGTGGAAATCTCTCACGGGCCAACAGCTTCGGGACATATTCCGAAGCACAGAAAAGCGAAAGCCAGGTGTGGCTGTTAAGATATCTCCATCACGGAGTTGGATATCGGAGGTTCGTAAACCTCGGTTAAACATCTACAAAAAGTGCGACATTCCTGTCGAGTATCACGAACTCTACCTTCGAAAAGTGTGGATATTGAATGTATTAGAGACATTCTCCCTGAAAATAATCTGCCATTATAGAACTGGACTTGATTCTACAAATACTTTATTGTTAGCTGTACTCGAACCCTTTTATGAAAAATGTTGTAAATAGGGTTGGGTTGATTTTTGACGGCCAATTATCTACACGAGGGATATAGGCCCGGGGGGAGTGCCCTCCGTTGGGGTCTTTCTAAGGGAACCTAATCCGTACGTTGTAAATAGGACTTATATAATCTAGAAAACATTATTTAATTGTTTGTAATGCAATAAAATATTTCTTCGACTTTAAATAAGCCTTGGCCGTTGAAGTTGCCCGCTACCACACCACCTTACGACATCGGCTCCGTTTCAGTGTAAATACTTTCTATGAACGGTTTCTAAAATAAATTTAAAAAGGGTAGAATGAGCAAAAACGTTCTAAATTTTGATTTATTTGGAACTGTCAGAGCTAGATACTTAAAATTTGGCATGACTGTTACTTTAGAGACGTAAATGCTCTCCCAGAACAGTTCGATATTTATAATGATGCAGCAGCAAAGAAATATTCTTAAATTGCAGTGCATGTGATACAAAAGAAGAAGCTTGGAATTTGGCATGGTAGTTACTTTTAAAATACAAATGCTCGCTAAGGACGCTTTCTAAAAAAATCGAAATTTTAAAGTTAAAATGAGTGGAAAACGTTGTCAAAACGTTCTAAATTACTATTTGTTAATAAATTGTAGAACTTAAAACCTGAAATTTGGCATCGATGTTACTTTATAGAAGTAAATGCTCGCCCAGAACAGTTTTTTATAATTCGAAAATTAAAGAGTGCGGGAGTAAAAAGCGTTCTAAAATTGTGCTTTATGTGATACAGTTGTTAGAAGCTTGGAGTTTGGTATGGTGGTTACATTTAAGATGTAAGTGCTCGCTAAGAAGGGTTTCTAACAAAAATGAAATTTAAAAGGGTGAAATGAGGTGAAAACATTCTAAATTACGATTTAGTTGAAACTGTTTGGCTAGAAACTTGAAATTTAAAATTGCTGTTACTTTAGCGACGTAAATGCTCGCCCAGAAATTTTTTCTAAAAATTCAAAATTTAAAAGGATGAAGGAGCAAAAATCGTCCCTGTGATGCAGTTACTGTACAAGCTTGGAATTTGGCATGGTGGTTACTTTTAAGATATAAATGCTTGCTAAGAACGGTTTCTAAAATAATTCGAATTTTAAAAAGAGGAAATGAACTGATAGCGTTCTAAAAATGTTCTAAATTATTATTTAGTTAGATTTTTTCGGGTTAGAAAATTGAAATGTAGCATAGAGGTTACTTTTCAGATGCAGATGCACGATATAAACAGTTGATTAAAAATTAGAAATTTAAAGGCGCGAAATGATCAAAACATTCACTATTTTTTTTTTTTTTTTTAGTTGAGTAATTTTCAACTTGTGGGCCACTAGTCACTAAGCTACTGCTATTTTAGAATAGACAAATTTGCCTTATTTAATGACAGAAACTTGCGATTAAATAAGGCGGAAATAGTAAATTGTGGTGACAAACAAGTGTCAGGCAAAAAAGTTAAAGACCGCTATTTCAGATGAGTCGGAAAATTTTTAATACAAAGTAATCCGTGAGCAGTGTATTAAAATTTTCAATAGTTTTTCTTCGTTTAGTTAATTTTCATTTATTATTAATAACCAAAAATATAAAACCATTGTGGAAAAAATAAATTTACATTGCTTGGTGGTTCATTATAATGCATTTTTTAAGCTAAAGAAAAAATTATAAAGGTGGAAAATAAAACATGTAGAAAAAATAAATATGCTAAAATGCTTGTTAATTGTGATTTTAACGTTAATTATAGCTTTTCCAACGCCTTTCTTTGGTGCCAACCCATTCCTTTAATTTTGCAGCTTTTATAATGAGGAATTAAAGCTTGGAATTTTTTTTTATCAATTAGCTGTACGACACGAAATTTTTTCGAAACGGTTTCTTTGGAAATCGGAATAATATGTGTAGAAATAGTTTCAAAGCGTGTTAATCACGCCTCTTAACACCTTAAAGGGCGATGGGATATATGTCATATCACTTAATTTTTAATCAAGATTGGTATCAGAATTTCTGAATCAATATTTTCAAATAAAAGGTTTCGAAAATTCTGGTGTGAATTTTATATTACAGAAGCACAATTGCTTGCCCCTGAAAGGATTAAAAGCCTGTATATATATTAGGAAAAAATAAGAAGATTATTTGACAATGCTGCAAGAAGTGTTTGTTTTGCATTTATTATAACATTTTAGTTTTCTGCAAGGGAAATCTGCAGCAAAATATTTTCAGTCATTTATATTTCACTCTTTTAAATTGTATGCTTAAAACTATTTTACATTTATTTGTATACCTATTGGATATTTACTGTCTTATGTGATGAATTAAAAACATTCAACACTAATTATTTATCGTTGCAAATTCTTATCGTCTTTGAAGCAAATCTTTCAAAACGTATTAAATCTTACAATATTCATTATAACTCTGTCTAATAAATATAATGAAAACATTTCATGAAAAAAATAACTTTTACAAACTATCCTCCTTTCAAATTTTTTATGCTACTTATTTATTTTATCTTTTACAGAACTTGAGAGGCAATATTTGATATATGAGCTTTGAAATCAAAAAAGGAATCTTTGCCAAGTTTTCATGTCAGTATAAAAGCATAACCTTTCGAAATCATAAAAGTTAAAATTGTATCTCTTTTGGAAATTATTTCTTTTTGATATGTTTGTCGGACTGGAAAAAAAACAGATCTAGAAGTAAGATCAACAAAATTGGCTGCAATCCAGTCGTCCCGGTGTTAAATTTTCTGAACAAAAGTCGTTATTTATGATATTCAAAAAAGAAAAGCTTTGTTTGAATATATAAAAGAGTACGCATTTATTTAAGAGTACGGAATGTTTTTCCCATAAAAATGTATTATTTGTTCACTTAGCATATCGATAAATGACGATATCATTAACGATTTAACGTATAGTTTTTGAAGCATAGTGAAAAATAAAATTGCAATAATAATAATAATAATAATAATAATAATAATAATAATAATAATAATAATAATAATAATAATAATAATAAATCCAGTACAATACTCGATCTTTAAGTACAATTGAGATTTTTTTTTCCTAATTAATGGATGTTACAGAAAACATGATTGTTTAAAATGTACAATAGGCAATAAAATAAAATAAAATAAATCTGAACGATAGCGATAATTTCATTTCTAAAAGTGGCAGAACTGTTTGCACCAAAGGTTCCCTTTTAAGGGTTCAGTACTTAAAAAGTGAAAACGAAACCATTATAAGATCACTCCTGTGTCTGTCTATCTGTCACAGTCATTTACTCGTAAACTATGGAACGCGGACACTTCAAATTGGTTGAAGTAATAAAGGCTATAGACCCACATACTTGTAGATTATTAACTATTCACAACTATATTTAGGAAAACTGTAGAGGGGCTAATTAAGTTCCTTGAAAAGAATCTTTGTATATCGCGCGAAAGCTTTCGTAACGCCGAACTCAAAAATACATTTCTTTTAATTTTAGGTATATTTTCGGAGATATCGTCAAAAATGTAATGCAAAAATATGTCTACTCCACCCCCACCATCCTCTATATTCGAATGTACTGAATTTTAAAATTAGGAGAAAATTAGGGGTAATAGAAATTAATTTAAGCCTTGCAGGAAAACTATAGCGATTAGCCTAGGATTACATTGTTTTTGGGAAAATTGCATTTTTCCGTTGCACACAAATTTGCATTTGCGGGCGTTTAGCAAACGAGTTTGAGGAGTGCTGCTATCGTCGCAGAAGTATATAAGAATTATAGAAAATGATTTTCGAAAAATAAAATGTTCGTTAATTAGCCGAGATATTAACCCCTTAAAAACACGGACGGTTAAAACATACATAAAGACATCGACTTTTAAAGCCTAGCTAACAACTTTTAATGATATATTTGTGTAATGCAATGCCCAGTTACTAACTCATATAGTTATTGTACGGAACCCTCTGTGTGCGAGAAATATTCGCATTTGACCGGTTATTTATAATTTTTATGCTCTCGTTATAGATAAATTTTTGTTAGGATTCGTATAAATATTAATTTAAACAAACTCAGAATACTTAAAACAAACAATACCAAACACTATGACTTTTTTTCCTTTCGAAGTGTCGTGCACATTTACTGCAAAATTCAAATTTTTATTGCTCTATCTTGAAAAATATGCTAGATATGCATTAAAATGTGTTGAGAAGGACAGTATCAATATTGAAAACGCACTTTAACGACTGTGTGATTTTGAGAATATTATTATTAAAATATTTTTATAACGAGATACTTAATTATTTTCAACGAGAATAACATTACTCATTAGGAAATCCATAACTAATCGTTCACTTGTTATATTTGACTTTTGAAATATTCAATTAATTAGTATTAATTTTCAACCTCAGACTAAAATATGGTTCTCAAAGTTTCAGATTTTAAATATTTGCTGATAATTTGGCAACTAATGATCAGACGTAAACGAAAATTTACTTATTTGTTTTATTCTATTTTGAAGAGATGGGGGTAGGGGAGAAGTTTGACCATGTGAGCTCTAATGATGAAAGAAAGGGAATTTTTATAAATTTTTGATAATTGCATTATGAATTTTTCCTAATTTCATTAAAACACTTTAATCCAAAAATGACATACGTGTTATGTTTAGTCTTTTAGAAAGTATGATATTAAATTAAAAGTCATTAAATATATAAATTATTTTTATGAGTAAATTGCAGATGTTTATCTTTTGTACTGATTGCTTCATTTTTTAACAATTTACATCTCAGTAACTATGCATTCAAAATTGAGCAAATTTTGTATGGCCTCATTTTTTTTCCATTCGCAATTTACATTAATAATAAAAAAAAAAAACGTCTGTGTGTATGTGTGTGTCTCTCATACGCACACTCATGTTTTTCTCGTCAAAAAGTAACTAAATATCGGTATTTTAATATAATCTTTTTACACATTTTTCGTACAATAGCTTTACATTGCGTATTAAATCTCGAAACATTCTGACTATTGAAAAGCGACGTATCTAAAAAAAAAAAGAACATGAAAAAGTTTCTCTCAAAACGTGAATAAGCGGATGGCTTTTGTTCATATGGTTATAACTAAATATTAAACTAAATATTAATATATATAACTAAATATTTTAAAACATTTATTTGAGCTTGATTGGATGAATAATAAGTATTTTATTTACGATTGAAAATTTGAACAAGATATATATAGCGAGAGTGGGAGCTAATAGTGGAATTGAAAAAATAGTTTCACATTGATGAGAAATAATTAATTAGTTCGCTTTTTACGCAGTCGGTTTTTTTTATTTTTTTAATTTAATTGTTTATTCATAATAAACTACAAGACGCGAAAAAATAAGGTGAGAAGAAAATACAGACCTTTTGCAAGTACAGGCATCCCTCGACTTACGTAAATTCGCAGTTAAATAATAAATCTTGAAAATTAATTTATGAACACGCTAGCGCATTTGATATGCATTTGCATACTTTTGATAATTATTTTATAAATAAAATATGCAGATAAAATCCACAACCATAATATAGTTTTATATATTAGTGGGATTTAAATTTTTATTGGGATATGCACAATCAAATCTTTAACAAAACAAATTCAAATCTAATTAAATGTGACAAAAAATCTGGGGTTCAACCGTAGCAATTATGTTATGAAGAGGAAGGAGTGATTTGTTTGTCTTCTGGCTTCAACTAATCGTTTAATATGGATTGGAAATATTTGAAAACATTTTCATCAATGTTAAATTTATAAATCCTGCAATCCATAACAGGTTTTTTATTTGAAAGTGTTCTTACAGTTTGTTTGTATATTTTTTCATATTTTTATAGTTTATATCGGAGTACATACTGCTGCATATTGCTTTATTCATAAAACAATACTGTGTAAATACTATATATATATATATTGATTTGCGTAAAATTTATGTTACGTAAAAGTATGCGGAACGCATTACTTACGTAAGTCGGGGGATGCTTGTAAATATCAATATTTGCCAGGAATTTTTTATGTAGGCTTCAAAACCATTATACAGGGTGGTCATAAAAAAACTTTGCCGATATATGGACCTCTAGCGGCCGGTCCGCCCAACAGAACGAGATGAAATTTCAGATATAGTTATTCAAAGATATGAGCTCAGGATTGGCCAATAAAGTGGCGCTCACGGTTACAGTTATAGGCACAGAAGCCCGAAATTTTCGAATGGCAATGCCCATTTTTTCCCGTCGCAAAATGCTCAGCGCATGCGAAAACCCTAAAGAGCGTTGGAACGGTACGTGTATCATAAGAACGGGCGCATTATGCCCGCACAAAAAATGGCTCAGCGAACGGCCTAAAAAAAACACGTTTGGGTAGTTACGGTGGAAATTTGCATATGAAAGAGGCGAGACATCAATCACAGAACGCCATTTGGCAAATATTCAACGTAGAAAACGGATAAAAAGCGGAGTGGGAATGTTGGTTCTTCAGTCGGGAGCTGACACATGCCGATTAAATGACTCTGCCAGCGAAAGTTCGTGGTGAATTGGTAAAACCCTATAACCAAAATGGGATGAATGCCTCGGAAGTCTTGCGTGTTTACCATCGAAACCATCACCAAATACGCGCCCATGTACTCCGCAAGCGCTGCGCGATTTTGTAAAGAAATTCGAAGAAACTGGCTGTACCAGTGATAGACCGCGATCCGGACGACCAACTGTTCCTGAGGACACTGTTATGGGAAAGCATCACATAGTCATCACACACTTCAGGACGCATGCAAACTGCAAGAGGTGCAGCTCGTGTATTGGATATACCGAAAACCACGGTTCTAAAGCCTATTGAGCTCTGTAATATTCATGTTCCCATACCGGTACCAGCGCGTCCAGATGTTGGACGCGAGAGACCATCAATAACGTACGGACTTTGCAAATGAATTTCTTATCTGATATGATGGCGATAACGACTGGCCTCTTCGCATATTATGGACGGACGGGGCACATTTCACCGTAACTGGCAACGTCAACACCAAAAATTGAGTGCACTGGGCAGAAACGAATCTGCACGCGGATGTGGTACCATTATTTTTATACGACGACAAAGTTACTGTGTGGTGCGGCATTGTAAACACAATTGTTTTCGAACCTTACTTCTTTGAGGAACAGACACCACCGGTTTTTGTAACGTGCTCTGTGACAGGTTCTCGCTATACAGCTATGCTACAAAATTACGTTAAACCAGAATAGCTGCAGCGAAATGAACTGAATGACATTGTTTGGATGCAAGATGACTCATATCCACATATAGCGAAGTCTGTTCGCAGGGTCCTGGACCAGCATTTTGGCGACCGCATAATCTCACGCCATTTTCCATTTCCGCAGCATTCGCGATCTCCAAATCTCACTCCTATGGATTTCTGGTTCTGGAGGTATCTCAAATCTAGAGTGTACATGTGCAATCTGAAATCTTCGCTGGAGTCTTTGAAAGACTCTGTCAAATGTGAGATTGTAAACATCTCTCATGCTATGTTACGTTCGGCTGCATTGTCTACAATCTCTCGCTTGCAATACGTAATTACCTGTGATAACACCCATGTGGAAAATGTGGAATCCAAATGAGAGTTTTCCTTTCTCTGATCTGTGTAGCAATCAGTGATTAGTGTCTTGCCTCTGTCATATCCAAATTTCTTCTGCTCGCCCCGATCGTGTTTTTTTTTGCTCGTTCGCAGAGTTGTTTTTGTGCGTGCATAACGCGTCCCTTTTTTTGTGATACACTTACCGTTCCAACGCTCTTTAGGGTTTTCGCATGCGCTGAGCAATTTGCGACGGGAAAAAAATGGGCGTTGCCATTCGAAAATTTCGAGATTCTGTACCTATAACCGTAACCGTGAGCGCCACATTGTTGTCATTCACAGAATCCCGAGCTCATACCTCTGAATAACTATATCTGAAATCTCATTTCGATCGGTTGAACGGACCAGCCGCTGAGATCCATTTATCGGCAAAGTTTTTTTTTATGACCACCCTGTATTTATAATTGATAAGAATTTCAAAGAGTTTGGACAATAAGAATTGTTTTTTTAAACTATTAAATGATCCGATGATAAAAAAGAAAACCGGCTGTTTTTTGTTGAAATTTAGAAATGGCTATAACACCAACTTAAAGAGCGTACATTTTACTTTAAAATGACGCTCTTGATTTTGAAAAAAATATAAATATTTCGAGGCCCCGATACGACGTCCGTTTGGAAAGATTTTCGTTTAAAAGTATAATTTCTAACAAAATTGGGTTAAAGATATAAAAGTACAAAACTTGAAGTTTATTTAAATTTATTATCATGGGACCGGACAGCGTCGGGCAGGTCATACATTAGGCAATAAATGTACTGCGTTGATTTTCATCTTGTAAAAATTAGTCTTGGTGTTAATCTAGATACTCCTTATGACAAAAGAAGTAAAATTAAATTTAAAAACTCAAAAAACCCGACTGCGTAAAAAGCGAACTAATTAATTATTTCTCATCTATGTGAAACTATTTTTTATATTACTTACCTATTTTTTTTATTTACTTGTATTAATGACTTTTAAGTTGTGTTTAATTGTTAGTTCCTATCTATAAACACTATTTTGATGAGACCTATGGATGTCTATAAAGATTAAAGTTGCAGTAAAGCTAGAGTTCCTACCAACACAACTTCCAGGTTGTGTAATATTTAAACGGAGCTTCTGAGTGTAAAATAGTCAATGAAACATCGTCTTCATTGTGAAAGACCTATCTAATGATATGCCACTCAATAGGGTGCGTAAATTTTTTTTCGTCTCTACCGCTATTTTGTATTTTACGGCCGCCATTTTGAATTTATAAAAACAAAACCTAGCCTATAACCATCGGATGGCTATGACGAATCGATAGAGACCTCATTCATTAAAATCCATCCAGGCGTTGGGATGTTTCGAGGGTATAAAGAAATCCACATTCCCAGATACGCGTGAAACACATAACCCTTCTTGACAGTCGGGCAATAAATCGATACAATACTATGGAACATCGAACACGGTTAAGATGCGTTTCAAGGGAGTGGGCAAAAGTCGCGTATTAAGCGGGATCGCGTATTTAACGTGATTTTTATAATGTTGTAGGATCAGGGCTTATTTACACATTAATAATAACTGAATTTTAGAGCTTTCATTTGCATTTTACAGTCGAAAATTGTACCTTTTACGTATATATATATATATTAAAATTTAATTGTATTCCAGTTTAACTCATTGTTTCTTTTTATAGGTCCGACTGGAATAATAATGGAAAATGAATATGGATACCAACATGGCTTCATTGTTGATTAATACATTGCAACCAAACATAAAACAACAAAAATAATTTTCTTACTAGACTAATTTTTTAACAGAAAGAAAAAAATATATTAAATCTTTGAATCGTAACCCAGTTTTTAAAATTATATTTAGTATTTAGTAATGAGTACCATTATAAACTGGCCTCCTTTTTAATGTAAGTAAAAATTATCCTTATTAATCTTTGTATCAAAAATATTGTTTAGCAAAAAGTAAAGAAAACTTTAAAGAGTATCCAACCGCACTCGTATTTTTTTTTTTTAAATCTTTATGAGTTTTATTTTTTGTTGCCATTAATATGCATTATTAAATATAGTAGTGACATAACGTACATTTAAAACCTCACTAACAGGTATAATCATCTCTAATCATAGTAATTTTTGTGACTATCTGAGTAACCTGTCTATATTTCTATAATTCGTCTATATTTCTGTCTCTACTACAGTAAAAACATGCACAAAGCGAGAGACAAAGAATGTTAGGAGCCGGGAGCAAAGAAGAATTGCAATTTTGCTACTTTAACGGGTTTTTATTTATTCAAATATCTACTACTAGTTCCGATTAGAAATTTTCGACATAATTAATTTGTTATTAAATAATGTAAATAATACTATTCGAAAACAGTGTTTTTTTTTTCGAATAAAAAAATATTTGCTCAGTTGGCAACACTCGAGGAGAGAAAAGGAATTCGCAAATCAACGAATTGACATCTTAAACGTGGTCTTTTCCCCTCAAAGAACAGAAAATTTATCGCGTAATAACCGTTCGTGTATTAAACGGGATATCTTTGCATTAGTCTTATATTCTATGATCAAGGGATTCGAAAAAAATCCGTGTACTAAGAAGAATCACGTATTAACCGTGAGCGTCTTAACCGGATTCCACTGTATAAGCACAAACTAAAACGGTACTTTTCATGCATTAATCACACCTAAAATTATGCGTCCGTTTTTTCCCCGCCTGTATATACTTTGCGGAGACAACCAGGCAACTTTTTTTTTTCTTTTCATTCAATTTTTACCATCCAGGCATCTGGAAACTTTGATTACTGAAAATAGCAGCGCTCAAGTGGTTTTCCTCATGCGCAGTATGGTGTCAGCTTCCAGTTTACACTATTTATTTTGAAGAGTAGAAACATCTCGGAACTTTTAATGACAGAGTAGCTATTTTTTTTTTTTTTTTTTTTTTTGTTCGTTGGAAAAGTGTTGTTAAAGAAATTATCGGACAGTGTGGAAAAAGAAAATTCCCTAGCTTAAATGTAAAGTTCAATTTCGGTTTAAAGAATGCAAAGAGTCTTTTGAAAACTACCGTTAAATTGAGGGAGGGTG
The DNA here is from genome assembly GCA_963932465.1 of Maratus speciosus. Taxonomy (NCBI): domain Eukaryota; kingdom Metazoa; phylum Arthropoda; class Arachnida; order Araneae; family Salticidae; genus Maratus; species Maratus speciosus. The sequence continues at coordinate 271,149,410 of OZ010795.1, forward strand.
TTAATCGATGAACGCATTAGATATACGAAACCTGTATAACAGTTCGTTATTATTTTTTTTATTTAATTAACCATCAGAATTTAATTAGATATTCTTTTTAATGCTCTAAATACACTTTTCACTTTGAAAAAACATTCTATTGGCAATTTCTTTATTTCTTGCTTTCTTTTTTTATTCCGTAAGATATGATTTTTCATTTGTTTCAAATGTGTATATATTCATCCATATTAAATAACTACTGAACATACTATAATTACGCAAACAGATTACCGAATTATTCGTTCGTCTAATAGGTAAACAATATAGAGAAAATAATTAGCATTTCTGCTCACTGAAACAGTGTATAAAATATTTGAAATTCATAAAAATTATCGTAAACTGAGGGGAAATATAGATAAAATGGAGTTAATAAAACATAGAAATAAATATAGATGAATCAGGACCATTAAAATTCATCGTTAAATTAAGTTAATCACTAAATTGACCGTCATCAAATCGGGTGTGAAGTTTCTGTACATTTCTAAGTTTTTGATTTGAAATTATTTTTAAATTCAAACTTATCAATGCTATATATTTTTAATAAAATGCATGTTTTTTTTTTTAGATATATACTTTCCTTGTACAATAGGGAGTGAAAACTCAGGGACTCGTCACTAAATGGCAGTGTTAGGTAACAGAAATCTTAAAATAATAAATTAGAAACTTTAAAATATTTAATTAATTACTTTAAAATATTTAATTAGTTATTCATTATTAATTATTCCAAATTCAGTTTCAGTCAAATTCCACTTTAAAACAATTTTATTTTCTACAAAAAGATCGTTAATTAATATCAATAATAAAATAATAAATCTTAATTTTAATAATGTCAGCCAAAATAAATATTTCTTTTATAATTTTCAAATATTAAATTCAAAATTTAAACATAACGATCTTTTCATTCAAAATCTTTAACCTAACGTTCTTTCATTTTGAATCTTTTCTCTCTTCTGTGTGGCAACACCGTCACTCGCGGGCTCAACGGTTTTTGGATGTAAAGAGCGTCCTTCCTGCGCGTGGGTTGCTCTCTCTCGCGAAAAAACGTTCGTTGGAGGAAGTCATGCGGACCCGACCGGAGTGCTGTGTTATAACTTCAGCACTTCGGTGGGCCCGCAAATGGCCTCAATTAAAGGAAAATTAATATGTTCAACTAATATATTTGCATCCATTTGGGAAGTTGTAATTTCATGAATCAGTTGTGAATTGTACTCAAACATCTAGCTCTCCAAAGGATCTAAGAAATAATAGTTCAGATCGGACAGGAATTTTGAAATGCTCCAATATGCATCTCATGCTCGTGTCAACGATTCCTTGGAATCCTTCTCTAAGAAAAAGTTCTGTGACTGGTACAACACTCGACTGGTATTACAGGTGATATTTTAATTTTCAAGGTTAAGCCGGATACCGTTAGCAAGATCCGTATGATTGTTACATTCAACCTTGCTACTCAACGGAAACTTAGACGATTGTCACTTACGTGTGATTCTACTAGTTCATACGATAAATTAATTTACTTTGATATATTCATTTGTTGTATAAGTGAATGATTTTGAACAACATTTAATATTTTAAGAAATCACAATGATAAAATTGTATGAGCTGCTTATTTTAATATCAGACTGTATTCGTGAAAGACATTCTTCTCTGGGTTGCTTTTGGCACAGAATCTTGCACCTGTACACATAACATCATACTATTTTACTTTAAGTTGGTTGATATATCAATATGCTTGTAATGTTTTTATTTAAGTGAAAAAAGGATACTGCGCAGTTAACCTTTAATTTCTTTCATACAACTATAATAAAAAATGCAGTTAATCAAATATATAGTGTCTTTAATGTTTTTGTCTATTGTATGTTTCATTGTGTAGAAGAGCTGGGTGCCATATGAAATGAATAATTCTCAAATATAAATATGGGTAGTGCTTATGAAAGATAAATAATATAATAATATTATGAGAATGAACCTTAATTGGTAAAATAAATTTTAAATATTACTTGGCACTACGTTTTAATTGAGTTATTCTGTGAAGGATGTATAAATCCATAGCTTTTCAAGTGAGTACTGCTTCAATTATTATTTAATATCCATCATGTATTTTCCTCTTTCTTTTTCATAATGCAATGTACTTCTACTTCTTTATTATCCTACCACTATAATCACGTGCCTCTCCTTCTTTTAAATTAAATTAATTAATTCTATCTTTAAAATCACTCTATCTATTTTCTCTATTTATTTTTTTTATCTTACAGGCAGCATCAACATCAACCAAATATCCATGTACTTTTTAGAAAGTACCAACTTTCCAGCCTGTTGGATTCTCATTTCATTTTCGTCATTTATTTACAAGTTGTTGTCGTGAGAGGGAAGCTACTTTTGCTTTTGGGAAAACAACATACCAAAAAAGATTTCGTGTTTTGATTAGACCCTGCTTTTTGATGAAGGAAGAAAACACACCATCCAAATCCAAGAATGGCTTACAAAGCTTTATGGTACATTTTCCCGCCAAAAACAACCATTTGTCGATGGTTTGGTGACTTTAAATGTGACCGTGTTAGCACCGATACTACTACACATGTCGGACGCCCAATTGAAGTATCGGTTCAAGAAAACAACAAAAAAATCCACAGTATTGTTCCGGTTGAGCGTGAACTGAAAGTGGGGAAGAAGGAGGAATCGCAACGCTATCAATACAACATATAATGAATATTTTACATAAGCATTTGCATTGGAACAAGCTTTGTGCGAAATGTGTGCTATGTTTTCTTACGATCCGCCAAAACAGCGACGTGTTCATGAATCATGGTGCGGTTTGGAAGTATTTCAGCATAATCAAACTTAATTTTTGAGACGATTCGTAACGGAAAAACGGATGACCGCAAAGTGAAAAGTGAAGGAGATTGGGAAGTCGTAAAGATATCAGTAGAACGTGTAAAGAGTATTTACACAAGAATCCAAAATTCTGGAACATCGGCTGCCTTAAGAAAGGGAAAAAAATCCCAAGAAAGTATTATGCACTGCCACTAGACAGTTCGATCGACAAAGTAATAACAAAAAGGCGGCATATGGAGAAATAAAAAGTGCTCTTTCATCTAGAAAATACATCGGTTAACACACCCATGAAAGTTACGGTAAAATTAAATTAATCGAATTAAGACTTGCCACACTAGTACCTCTATTTCCCAGAGCTAACCCCCAGCGACTAATATATGTTTTCCAACTTTAAGAGGTAACTTCAGGGAAGGGAATTGTGTCAAATAAGGATGTTGAACGCAAAACTGGTGCATATTTCGGAGACCTTGACAAATCATACTATATAAAAAGTATTCAGATTAATATCTGAAAATTGGAAAATTGCCATTGGAAAAAATGTATTGTACTTGACAAAAAGTATGTTGATGAATAAAATCAATTCTTAGGTGAAAGGAGAGTCTTTGCTAGTCTCGGTACACTTCACTCCAGGTAGGTATTACGACATAGTAATGTTTTTAATGTATTTTGCATGCCACTCTACAGAACGGAAAGGAGCTACTAATATAAAAAGAGACAGATACTTGTATGGAAAGGCATGATTAACAATGACAGAAAAATTACACAAATAACATTAACTGAAACGTAGAAAAATTTGCCTAGTCCGAAGATTTTGTAAATTCAATAGCGAAGGAAAGAAATAAAATATATTGTTAAAAAAAATTGTTTGTTTTCAGCCACTCTGGTGCATAAACAAAAATTGTTAACAAGGTTGCTTTTTTTCTTAACTGTTTTCTTTCTTTTTTATCTGTTTCTGAAGATTAGACTAATATGAAGGTATCGTTAAGATTATTGTACTCTTTGAACAGTTGAAATTGATAAAATATTTGAAAATTGGTTTAGATTATTACTGCATTTCTTATGTAAATTATACACTGTAAAAAAGGACTAAAATACGGAAATACTACTGGCAATCGACACGCCAGTACTATTTCTGTATTTTAACGGAACTTTTTTCCGGTAAATTATAGAAACATTTCCGGGTTTTTTTTTTCGAATTTACGGGGGGAAAACTTCCGTTAAAATACGGAAATAGTACTGGCGTCTCGATTGCCAGTAGTATTTCCGTATTTTAGTCCTTTTTTTTTTACAGTGTAGCTCACTATAAATAACCATAAAACTCCTGAATATGTCTGGCATTTCTTTCCGGTGTTTTGAAACTGGAGTCATATAGAGGTGAAGTAATTTTCTTTGTTTTGTGATATTATTCTAAGGAGGGCTAAACAAGATGAGCCATCTAAAATTTGACAGATTACAATGACCATTTCAATGTGTCACCGTATCTTAATTTTAATCAATCAGATTCCACTTTAAGGTATCCCACTAGGTTTAAATAGCCAAATTTAGACAAATATCCCAAATATCTTTCTTTTTTTCTTTCTTTCTTTTTTTTAAAGATTTTACAATTATCTAAAACAATAATTTCAAGATTTTGAGGTGGGTATTTCTGATAGGTTTTTAGAAATAAAAACTTTCTGAAAGCATTTTCTGTAAAACATGATTTTATGAACATTCAACTAAAAAAAAAGTTAAAAAAAATAATACTATATTTATGTAAAAGTGATTGCCTACAATTTATGTGTTGTTTTGATTTTAATAAACGATTGGCTTAAGTATTTGAGGATTTCCTTAAATTTTACAATTTTATTTTATACTAGGGTGCTCTGCTCCGTGCAAGCTACGCTCGCCAACCCCCGTTCAGACAAATATGTTTTTCAAATTAATTACAACTGTACTAAAATTAAGTTTTCTCAGAAATTATAGGAGGCTATTTTCTTTCTTTTTTTTTCAGCAAATTAAAACAATGACAAAAAAAAAAAAAAACTTGGCCAAAAAACAATATTTATAGTGCGAGAATCCTCCTCGCCCCCACCCTACCTCCTAAAACTCCATGAGTACGTAGTAAAAACTCTTTTAAGTATTCAAATAAACCGGCCAACGCAAAACGCTCTGTTCCTTCCAAATAGCATGGAGTAAATAAACACGTTTAATCAAATGTAATCACTGAGACAAATTTATCCTTTAGCGTATATTTTAAATTTAAAACACTTTCGTAACAAATGTTTCAAAATAAGCAAATGTTATATTGATCGCAGAAAATTTTAACAGATAAATAATTGCAAAGATGTTCTGATATCTCTGTTTATTCAGAAACTTACTAAACGATAAAAGAACATTTTATATGTTAAGAACTAGATTTCCTGATGGCGTAATTCAGAATGAATTAAGGAATTATCTGTGGTTAGTTTCAACTGTTGCACCTGCTTTCAGTTGAAATCAATTGATGTTTTAATGTACACGTTTTAAATGCGCTAATGAATTAAAAAATTATAAATTCATGGATTTTATTTGAATGTAGAAAACCAACGTTTTCTTATTTTTGGAAATAGATTTTCTATTCAAAATCGAGAATTAAAATTTTTAAGTGGTAAAATTATGAATAAATGTATTTTACTTAAATGTTGCAAAAATGTACTTTATATAAATTTAAAGAACCTGAACTTCATTGCATTATTTTAAGGGGGAGGGGGGGGGAATCAATGCTTTTTTCATTTACATAACATAAATGAAATATACTGTAAAATTCAACAAAAATCACTCGTTGAAAATTAGAAGCAAGGAAAAAAAAAACACGAAAATATATTTTTAGTTGAAAAGAAATTGCTCAGATCAAAAATTAGACAAAACTTTGCTGGGTTTTATAAATCAAACTTGACTTATTGTTATGGAAATGCTAAATGAAGACAATATATATGATTCACGAGTACAAAACATGTCAGCCATGAGCTTTTTTCTTAGAAATTTTCAGAGATTTTCCTGATTTACTATTTGTGACAGTGTTTCGTTTATGATCTACTTTGCACCATCAGAATCGGTGAAAGTATGTGATGGTGATGCTGATGACCCAGCACCAGGCACCAAGCCGGAAAAAACGTTTAATTAGTGCTGCAAGGCATTACTATTCATGCATTAGGGATTGACGAAATACAAAATAAATTTCTAGCACCACACACCTAACAGAGTTGGCCATAACTAGAGGGAGAAGATGGGTCAAACTAGGGGCGCACGTCTGAAAAGAAACGATTGAGAACGTTTTCAGTGAATATTGTTCTATTTTAGAGCCACGAAATTGAATTTTTGATTAAGGAAAATGAATGAAGACGCTGCCATTTAAAACCATATGTTATTTAATTAACAGGGACTTTTCGGTAACATATTAATTTGATATTAGGTTCCAGCATAGAAACAGGGTTTTTTATCCTAATGCGTTAAATAATGCCCATCCTTACTAAGTAGTACCGGATTATTATTGTAAACCATGCGAAACATTGTGATTTGCTATTATTTGCCATACTTTATTGTATAACAGTTATTTGCTCACTTATTTTAAGTATATATTTGTAATTTAGTAAAATAGTTCGTAAAAGTCTGTAGTTTCCAAATGTTATATTTTTAAAAGGCTCACTTAACTATTGACAATGTTTTTTCTTTTACTTTTCAAATGTTTCAATTCACGTGATTTTCATTTTGCGCCAACTATTGCGCTTGGCGACAATGGTGTCCGTATAACGGAAACGTACCATTTTTTTTTTAACTCGTAAGTTAGCATTTTTTTATTTTTCGAGTGGTAAATTAAAACGGTACTACTTGGTTATCCCATTGACCAAAAATCTATCGCCAGACTATACGATTAAATGACAATAATGGTTGATCATGAATGTCAGATTCACATAGCTGCCAACTTGTACGGATTTTTGCTACCACTAAAATTTAATAGAAAATTTTGCCTAATTCAATCGCCGAATTTCAGTGAATGTTGATAATTAAGAAAGGCAAAAACTTCTGTTTAATTTTAGTGGTATCAAAAATCCGTACAAGTTGGCAGCTATGCATTCACTTGACTGTAAGGAAGTTACATGTGTTTACGCCATCAAGTGATTTTTATTTCGACGCTTTATTTGTATTTGTATTTTTATACTAATTTATTTGTTCTTTCGTTATTTAAAATAAAAATTACGTCAACTTGTATAATTTGGCGAGTGGTTTGGCGATTTATATAATTTGGCGATATTGGTCATTTGCTATGAATTTGAAATTAAATGTCATGATTTCTTGCATTACTTAATATTTAACACAGATGTCATATAAGCACCGGGTTTGGCGTGATATTTTTTACGACAATTTGGCGAAAACCTCGTTTTCGAATACCAGTTACATTATTTATTTTAAATTATTTTCTATTGTTTAAAATTATTTTCTATTATTTTTAAAATGAAATGACAATAAATAAAAAAATTAATTAATAACTATAGAACAAAGCAATTTGTAACTTTTTTTAAATAAAAAGAACATAAATGTAAATAAACATTTATTAATGAATAAGCAACAATAGCCGGGTTACCATGTCAGGCAAAATAACGCCACTTTGGCGCCAATTAGGTAACCCGGTGCGTATATGATATCTGAGCCTAATATTTTTCTTTTCGTTTCGCTCAAAAAAAAAAAAAAAAAAAAAAAAAGGAAAGAAGTGGAAGTCATTAATTTTAAATGTTTCAGTTTTAAAGGAATGTTTTGTATTAAATAAAATGATAACGAAATACAAAAAAAAAAAAAAAAAAAAAAAGAAGTGGAAGTCATTATTTTTAAATGTTTCAGTTTTAAAGGAATGTTTTGTATTAAATAAAATGATAACGAAATACAAAAAAAAAAAAAAAAAAAAAAAAAAAAAGCATTTTTCTAAAGAGATTTAAGGGAGGCCAAACTGGTCGCCAAATTAATTTAAAATTATAATCTTTTCTGAAATTTGAAAAAAAATATCTGTTATGATTGAAATTTGGGTTGTCATTATTAGAAAAAAGTATTTAAAATTAGAAAAAAAAAATTATATTTCGAAAACTAACTCGAATTTAAAAATTCTAATATCAGTTTTGAGATCTGTGGATCAACACGTATTTTTGGTGTTAATTTCATCGCAAAGTATTCCATATTTCAGGAGAAATCACCGTGAAATATAATCAGTTGTTTAATCAGTCCTTTCATAGAATCGTTACATAAATTCGTTTCAATTCAGTCGTTTCATTAGGATTTTATATATATAGGGTAGATATAAAGAACCATAGAGAAAATATTTCAAAAATCACTAAAGTGATAATTTGAATGGGTATACCTATGGAACTTTTTATTAGAATATTACATTAGAGTTTATGTTTCTTTTTTTTTCTTTTCTTTTTTCTTTTTTTCTTTTTTTTTTTTTTTTTTTTTTGTTGTTGTTCAGAAGTTCGATGCACGCCTAGATGGAGATTAGACATGCTAGATTCTAGTCGCTGTGTAGTACTTTCAGCTTTTTTGACGTGTAGAATTCTCTTTCGAATCAGTTTTATGTTAGGAGCGGTTTTCCGTAGCTTACGTCTTACAAGTTGATAGTGTTTAGAAGTAATGTTATGCAACGGAAGAAGAGGAGACGTCAACAGAGTGAGCAAGATATAAGTCTACTGCACCAATTTCATTGAATTTCTTGCGTCTGTTAGAGGAGGCATGAAATTCAGTTCGACAGTTTTCGTTCAGGATGTAATTACTAGCTTTCTTATTTTGATTATATTGACTCTTTTTCCATCTTTAATTTATTCAACTTTTAAGTATTTGATTTGAGTGGTATCGTAGCTCTTGGAAACAATCACGGGGAGTGCAGGTTGTAAACACATTGTATTAGATTAATATAACTGTAAACATCTTGAGACATACATGCATTATTCCTTCTAAATTTCGACTTCGAATACCTTTTGAACCGAGGCCTCTGTGGACAACTCCACATAACCCCGGGATCAGAACTGGTGAGAGATGACAGGAGAGCAAACTAAGACCTGGATGGTAGCATTTAAAAAGAAGGGGGGGGGGGTAAAAAATTTAAAAATGGGGTAAAAAAGACCTGAACAGGTGGGAAAAATGAGCTACTTGAAGTAGAAAACTAATAAAGTATGATAGATAATAGATAAAGTAGAGAGAATTTTCTAGGAGGAAGTTTAAGTATAGCATTACAACAACTAGATATATTTTTGGATTTTATAGAATTTTTGGGTTTTTTATAAGTTTTTTCAGATAATTTTTTTAATGTTTTTTGAAGATTTTTTATAATTTTATCATATCTGAGTAGTAAACTCAAGAACAAATAAGAAATGTTAGTAATGAAAGAGGGAAGCCTATATCAGAGTTTGAATTGGAGCTTCTTTAATGGTTAGGCCTAACTTCGTGAGAAGTTTCCATTTGGATCCGCTCTGTGATGCCGTCAGCGTCTTCGGTCAGTGCCGCCCAAGCGTCATAGCAATGCCAGTAACGACATTACGCCTAAGCGTAGCTCTGAAAAGAGCCAGCCCTCTCGGAACATTGCCTGGCAGTGGGGGCAAGACATCATGGTAGAATGCTGGTAAAAGTCGCCGCAGTGCCGGATGCAGCCCTTCGGTAATTGCCGTAGGTCCTGAAAAGGACTGGCCCATCCGCTCTAAATTTCATAAAATGCATAATGGCTATCAAAAAGAATGTAATATGTTTCGTCTGGTGTTAATATAATTATAGTCATATAATTTCATTTCACAAATTTGTCACTTTTAAAATAAAATATACAGGATGTTTTAAAATGTATGAAGCAAAATTTAAGAGGTGCGAATCAAACAAACAAATTTTATGTAGGAAACTAGGTTTTGCAATACACCTTTTCAATGAAATAGAGTCGAAACCAAGTCGAAATTTATTTTCTTCGCCGTTAAATTTATTTTCTTTATTATCCTTAAATAATAGTAACAGAAAACAAAGCCTTTTGCAAAGATTAGCAATTAATTAAAAAAATAATTATGCCTAAGACCTACATTTTGTATGATTTCAGTAATTTTTGTTGTAAGTAATTTTAGTAACTAAAAGAAACCTCGGCACTTTTACACAAAGAAAAAAAACATTTTTTATACAAGACCTGAGACAAAAAACCCGAATAGGGAAACAGAAAAACTGTTCATGTTGACATGCTTGTTGAGACATGATCAAACGTGTCAAAACACATTCCTGCTTCTTGGTTTAAAAGCCGTAATTTTAATGCTGCTTGCCAGTCCCTGAAACTTTGTTCCTACCATAAGTATGTTCCTGTAAATGAAACATTTATACGATGTTACCATGCATCAGCCTCAAGTAATTTTCAGAAAATAAAGATATCCAAAGCCCTTTCAAAATTTATACTGAAGATAAATGACATTATTGTATGATAAGAAGTAAGCTAGGAATTATTAATGAAGTGAGCCGCAAACATAGTGACTTCAAAGCTCATTTTTATGAGCCAGTAGCGCCAAGAACTTCAATCAAGTTATCAAGAAATGACAAGATTTAGTTCCTACAAATAAAATTTTGAGAAAAATCACCACTATGGAACTGACAACAGTAACTGGTCGAACACATAACATCTCGCCTAAATTCTGGGAAGATATTTCTCATATCTTTGTTGAACATATATAGTCTCTTAAATTAAATATATGTTATTACGCTGTTTTCAACAAACCGTATTTCGTGTGTAAATATTGTAATAAAACAGATAAATCTAATTCATCTTAAGGTACTCTTAATAGCATTTATTGATATCTTCTCCTCGCTATATCTCAGCTTGCAGCCAAATCTCCATCTTTAAATTTTTTGTGCTTAATAGTACCATAAAATACTATCAGAAGCCATAATTTCAGATTTTTATCTCGTGCCCGAACAGAGGTATCAAAGCATCAAAAGTGCGATTTTTGACATTTTTGAAAAATTTAGGATTTATTTTAGCGAAGAGAAAGCAAGTCCCAAATCTGGAACTTGGCGTATGAGTACAAGCCTATTTGTAAAAAAAAAAATTATGTCATGTTGACAGTTTTCCTTGCTAGAAAAATTTTCTCTTGTAAACGGAAAATTTTGGAAAAAAACTGAAATTTATGCTGAAATTTCACAAATATAAGTATGTCAACATTAACGGCTTTTCTCTTTTCCTATTCTGTTTTTGTCTCAGGTCTTGTGTAAAAATATTTTTTTCTTTATGAAAAAGTGCTGAGGTTTCTTTTACTTACCAAAATTACTAACAACAAAAATTACAGAAACCATACAAATTGTAAGCCTTAGGCATAATTATTTTTTTAATTAATTGCTAAGCTTTGCAAAGGACTTTATTTTCTGTTACTATTATTTAAAGATAATAAAAAAATTTAATTTAAAAAATCAAAAAACCCGACTACAACTAACTAATTATTTATCATCAATGTGAAACTATTTTTTATATTACTTACCTATTTTTTATTTACTTGTATTGATGACTTTTAAGTTGTGTTTAATTGTTAGTTTTTATCTATAAACAGTGTTTTGAATTTTGATGAGACCTATAGATGTCTATGATGGTTAGAGATCCTACCTACACAACTTCCAGGTTGTATAATATTTAAACGGAGATTTGACTGTAAAATATTCAATGAAACATCGTCTTCATTTTGAAAGATGTGCCACTCAATATGGTGCGTAAAAAATTTTTTTCGTCTCTACCGCCATTTTGTATTTTACGGCCACCATTTTGAATTTATAAAAACAAAACCTAGCCTATAACCATCGGACAGTTAAGACAAAACGATAGAGACCTTATTCATTAAAATCCATCCAGCCGTTGGGATGTTTCGAGGGTATAAAGAAATCTACATACCTAGATACGCATCAAACACATAACCCTTTTTGGTAATCGGGTAATGACACACTGAGATAAAACTTACCTGTGACTACCCCAAAACAATAGTTTGGCAGTATTGTTTTGACATGCTGCCCTTGCCATATCTCAGTTTGTAGTCAAATCTCCATCCTGAAATTTTTTGTGCATAACTCTACCATAAAATACCGTCAGAAACCAGAACATCAGATTTTTATCTCGTGCCCCAACAACGATATCAAAACTTCAAAAGTGCGATTTTTGACATTTTTGAAAAATTTGGGATTTTTTTTTAGCGAAGAAAAAGCAAGTTCCAGATCTGGAACTTGGCGCGTGAGTACAAGTACTTTCGGCCTATTTGTAAAAAAAAATTGTCATGTTCACAGCTTTCCTTGCTAGAAAAATTTCCCCTTGTAAACGGACAAATTTTGGAAAAAAACTGAAACATTATGCTTAAATTTCCCCAATAAGGATTTATTTTCGGAAACTACTATATTATCATATTTTTAGCCCAATGTATTTTGTACAAATTGCTTTAATCCTCACTTGAATTAGAGAAATAAACGATAAGTTATTTACAATTCCGTAAAACCCTTCATATGAGAAAATTGCTGCTGACAATGAAACAAAGATGGCTTCCATGCACAAACAAAAATTAATAAAATTAAAATAATAGTCATTTTGAACTTCCATCATGTTAGGGTTGTTGTACAAAAGATTTCAGATTTTTAAAAAATGGTCAAGCAACGAATAAATGATTTTCTGGACCATTTGAAATGGATTGACCCTGTTACAATATCTTCATTACTGTTAAAGTCATGTGTGACAAGACGAACTAAGATTTTTGCACGTAACCTCCACAATAATGATGATCCATGCAATAATGAGACTCCGTAAATTTATAACTTAATAAGTGGATTTCGAACCTCTACCGGACAAAAATTATTTTTTTTATTCGCTGCCCCCAACACTCCCTCCCATCTCTTCAAGATTGCTCCATATTTGTTTTTTAACGTCCTGTATGTATTGAATATTGCTCACCAAAAAAGAAAAAAATACTTTTGAAAAAAAATGAAGTTTGTTACGCAAAAATAATATGCTATTTCGATTGGAATTGGAATTGGAACAAAAGAGAGAGAAAGAGAAATGTTTGTTTCGTTACCAATCGGAAAACTGAACAAGACAGGTACCTTTTCCTAAAATCAATTCTTTGCTATAGAAACGATTGTTTGCTTCATTGGTTGCCACTTTCTAAGTGGTTATAAGTATAAGAACCACGAATATTTCTCTTTAATGGCACTTTTAATATCGATTTCAATTTTTTAAATCATTGGTATAAAATCTGTCACGCATATGCAAGTTACCTTTATATATTTGCTTATTATGCAGTAGGTGAAATTGATATCATTCTGACTTAGTGGTACTTGGTGAAATTTCCCTTTATGGGTTTTTTTATCAAACAGAAAATATAATTTATGCTATGTGCATGCCCCTCTTTCTTTGTTGTATGTTAATTGGTATTTATTGAAAGGAAAATATATTTTTTGAAGACATTAAGTATATGAAGTTAATTATAGGTTCATATAAAATATTTATATCTTCTTATTGGAAGAGAAAAAATGTATAAATAAACATTTATAATTGTGAAAGTTATTTATCCGATTATGCTTATGACTGGTAAACTAAATACTTCTAAATTGATTATGAAAATTAAAAATTCCGTTCAGCTGACATCGTTTAACATAAAAACAAATTTATTTTTATATACCAACACTAATTTTTTTATCTATATGCTAAATTATTTTTCTGTTAAAGATGTTATTTCTGCAAAATAGCTGTTGTCATAAAATACTCATACCTGCATGCAAATATATATACAGCTTGTCACCTCTTTTCGTTGTCCAATAGCTAATTCTTGAACCGCTAACAATAGCGATATCTAGTTCTAATTTCAAAAATATTTGATACCGCTACATCATATTAAAAGCAATTTTCCACAAAATATTTATTTTATTTTTTGTAAAAGTTATGAAATTTAAATTGTATACGGCGCTTGGGTCCTATAAGTTTATTTAGAAAACTTTCTTCATGCTCTAATAAATAAAACAACAAAAATTTCATTTTTGTTACACCAAATATTATCTACTTGTGATACTTTACAACATTTTCTGACTCTAAAAACAGAAAAATGAGCTGTTCTGTTTATATAGACACTTTTTGTTTATAAATGCCTTGGCATAAATCAATTTTAAGAAAGAGTGATTTCGCACCAAGTATTATAAATAATCACGAAAGTGAAACGCCACTAATGAAAAGATTTCGAATCTTATTTTGCTCATTTTTGTTATACATGTTGATTAATTTATTATATGGTTTATATGTATTTTTTTTGTAATTATACAAATGGCTTCTGGAAGGATATAGTAAATTGTCTCAAAGTATGTTTGAAATTATTTCACTGAGATAGAACAATCAGATGACGTTTTTTAAATGTAACTGAGGTTGCCAGAAAATGCTATTGAAAATTTTGTTTTTCTTGCCAAATTCAACCTCATCTATAGCTCCAATGCCTCTGTAAAAAAGAATTACCGATACATATATATCTTTTTTTAAACAAAACTTCTTATAAGAGACGCGTTCAGGAATGCGGTCAGGCAAAGGATAATACAACTATGGAATTTCAAGTTCATATAACATTTTATTATATATTTAAGCATACAGCGCAAACAACAACTTACAATAAATATACTTAGTAATATCGAAGTTTTACAAAACAATGTAAACGAAAAGCGACATATAATGATTTATAGATTATAGAACAATAGATACAAACATTTAGGTGAACACAAACGCTCTAAAACAAACATAAATGCAATGTACACATTTTGTTAATTAAAAACATCGAACAATGCATGCATACATTAACTTGTACGACAAAATATCCACATTTTACAAATTTATTAGATAAAACAGTTGTTTCTATATTATAAAACTAACATACATTGTAAAAACATATGCAAGTTTTATTCACAAATTAAAAACTTAATATTAAAATGTTTTGTTTCTTTACAGCAGTTTAATACATTATGCCTATCCGCAAGAAAGAAGCATTGCAAAAACTGCTAATGAATATTTGATATAGACATATTTGATGTTCACACATTTTTGTAACGATTTTGACTTTCTCTATTATTTAAATTTAAATGAAAAAATAAATAAAACCTATATGGCATCAATTTGAAATAGGGTTTAATTATTGCCTGCGTCATTAAAAATATTTGCTTTAAAATTTCTCTAAAAATAAACAATGGATCGAAGACTATATATTTGAGCTTTTGGAATCAAAATACTCTTACTCGATTATTAAAAAGAGTGTGAAAAGAAGGGTTTTAATTTAATATTTCTGCAAGCAAAATATGACATGATTACTAAAAAGGAAAGAAACTTCAAAGGTTACACTTCACCAGGAAAAGGGTAAAAAATGCATACACAACAAGGGTACGTTCAGAAGAGAAAAGATCTAAAATGTTAGTTCAGAGAAAACAAGGAAAGTTTCACTAAAAGTTTCATGTTTATTGCTGGATTCTCTTATAAAGGAAAACTTAAAACAAGGAAAGTAGAGAAAAACGTCAAATGTAACTCGGATTACTATCAGAAATATGTTTTAACATCTATTTTCAAAGAAGACATTCCATCAATTTATGCAAAAAATTTTCACTATCTTAAGTTCCACCAGGAAAAGGCTATCAGCCAAACCTCTAAATCTACTACTATAGTTTTAGAAAAACTTGAAAAATGAAACTGAAATTGAGGTTATTCAATTTAAATTCATCCCACCCAAGTCTCACGACGTGTCTCCTATGCATTATTAATGTGCATTGGGACTTTTAAAACATGCTTTTTATAAAGCGGCATCCCAAAATTTTGGATGGATTCTGCAGGATTGTAGTCTAGGAGTGGAACAAAATCAACCTTGCTATTAAAAAAAAAAAAAAAAAAAAAAAAAAAAAAAAAAAAAAAACTCTTTTCTCTTAGAAATCAAAATGTAATGCTATAGTTCAACAATAGGGCTATCAGACTGAACATATTAGAAAACAAAATTCTCATCTTTGTTTATATATATTTTTTCCCAATCGTTACAAAAATGGATGAACACACATTGTATTTTATAAACACATTATACTGATGCTTGCCACATTTAGTGAAATGGTGTGAATATCTGTTATTAACTTTAAAGCTCTCAGCATATAACAACAAAAATGTAAAATTATTTAAAATTTTTGCACTTTCAAACAAAAAACGGACTTTAAAAAACATGACGGTGAATCCAAGAAGATAAAATAACAGGAACTTTGCTCTAAGGACAGTAGAAAATTAAAAACAAATTGTATCAAAGAACTACAGAAAAATTTCTACTATTGTTTTACAAAAATTTTACTGTCTCATTTAATTTGTCTACAATATTTTTGCTTTCTTTAATGCAAAAATATACTAAGAATCATACATATAGATACAATAGAAGTATGTTAAAAAATACGAAATTAAGGAGTGATGCTTTTTTATACCACTGTGAAAAACTCAAATACAGATTACAGCCGTTAAGCATTCAGTATCCAAGAATGTTCTTATTTTAAAAAAAATTAGTTAAAAAGTATTAGATAGGTAAATAAGTATTTTAATCACCGCATCTTAAAAGCGTGTGTGTAATTGTAACTATATGATTGAAAGAAGTTTGTTTCAAAGATCTACTTACAGAAAATTTAAATGCTGTTATAACAAACTTAAAACAAACTTCAGTGCGTGGAAGATAGTCAAATTATCCCTTTTTAACATTTATGTACACATTTTTATGATGCGTGCTTATAATTATTTTAAACTTATTTTCACACCTAATAAACTTCTAGAAGATGAACGTTTTCGCCATTAATTTGCAAGTTTTGATAAAAATAATAAAAAATAAATCATAGTGACATAGGTAACGCCTAAATTTAAAATGTTTTATTACTCATAATTCTGCAATGCTTCTTTCACCTAATACTGGAATCGTGGCTTAAAAAAATAGAAAAGCTGATTCTTACTATAGAGTTAATACTGATAATATGTTTTTTTTTTTTTTTTAAACTATCTACAATATTTTATTTGAAACCGTTCTGTACAAAATGAAATACAAATATGCACAAGGTGTTCGAGATACATTTGACAGTAAATAGTGAAAAATTATGGGTTCTCTGGAAAAATGTGACATATTCTACATATGTTTATACTCTTTGATTTAGATACAACTATAATGTCAAATACAAAGGAAGGAGAAGATTGGAAGGAATCAGAATATTGGAAAGCATAGTCTGCATTATGATAATTCGCGGCAATAACCTAATACCGGCAATCAAGACAGCTATTCATTGCTCCTTAAATACCGCAGAAAGGATACGAAGTGCAATGTCAAAATGATGAGTTGCAATGGAGACTACATAACGTAAACACTACAAAATGGGATGGTGTTTTAATGTGTTTCGTGTGAGATAGGATGCCCTGTTACCAACGTTATGAATAATTATGTGTTTGACGTGATTTAGCATGTAACCAAAGAAACTGCCAGAATCACAAAGACCAAACTGATCAACAGAATTAGGGAAGATTTGCCAGATACATGTGTCAAATGCATGTGTCGCAAATTGTGTCACATTTCAATTGTGTCACATGCCAAATTGTGTCACATATGCCAAATTGTACATACATGTGTCAGATGCATGTGTCTCGAGGTAGAACCAAAGTCACCTCGAGACTATTATGGCTGCTGAGTGTTGCTTCTTTGATAAAACTCTCTTTGTATTGTTGTAAGCTTTATGCCACGTATCCATTTACCAAACTGATCGACATAATTAGGGCAGTTTTTGCCAGATTCATGTGTCAGATGTATGTGCCAAATTCCGGAGCCACACCGAGACCGTTATGGCTGCTGATTTTGCTGCTTTGATAAAACTCTTTTTGGATTATTGTAAAGTTTATGGCACATATCCTTATATCAAACTGATCGACAGAATTAGGGTAGATTTAGCCAGATTCATGTGTCAGATTGTATGTGCCAAATTCTGGAACCACCTCGAGACTATTATGGCTGCTGAAGTTGCTTCTTTGATCAAACTCTCTTTGCATTGTTGTAAACTTTATGCCGCGTATCTATTTTTCCTTTGAAAATTTTTTGACTCGGATATTTCATGCTCTCATCTTTCACCAGCAAGTGTCAAATTTACCCCGAACACCCTGTACATTTTTATTGATTTTAGTAAAAAAGCAATCTTATGAAAAATGAAGAATACATTCTCAAAGGTTCACTAGTTTTATAGAAGAATTTTTTATAGTAAAATAAACATAAAATATTATTTAAATAAAAATTATCTGGTATAAAATATCCTAAAATTCTGCACATACGCTTATCACATAAACGTGAATACATATCAAGAATACAATTTCATTGTTGCTTGAAACGTTCTTTGTTTTGATAACTTTTATTTATACAAATATATTTCAAAATCAATAAAGACATTTATTCATATTTTCTTTAAAACTTAATAATTAATAAACTTACAATAAATGGTTGAATGTAAAAGATTGCTTTAATACATTATATATTTTTAAAATCAGTAAAATATTTATTCCTAGTTTCTTTAAGACACTAACGATTAATAAACTTTATACAGGTTTAATTTATAAAAGTAAAGACTTGTGCATAACTTAATAACAATTCGTACTAACAGAATAACGATCGGGCAGTATCAAAGAAAATGAACAATGAAAATAAAGATAAAGTGAAATGGTTAATTTAACCGTATTTTATATTTTAAAATATTAATTTTATAATGTATAATTTTTATGTTCCTTTATTTATCAATGTAAAAACTGAAAGAGTAAAGTTATTTTTTGCATGAAAAATGTAGCAATTTATCTTAAGATATAAAAAAAGAAACATAGTAATTAAAGTAAAACAATTAAAATTATCAAGAAGGATTAAAAATGTCATGATCATCTGGACCATTAATAGATGCTACTGACTCAGGTAACGACTACAGGAAATCAAATGAGCACGTGTGCCAAACCTTCTGGAACATTTTTGTAAGGGGCTTTGCCCACCCCTTCCCTGAAAGTGTAAAATTAACAATGGGAAGTATGTCCCTTCATCTCTTCACTTGATTTCAGTATGTTCCATGATTGAATGTGCCAAACCTGGAACTTTAAAAAGTCGGAGCCTCTGGCTACTGAAATTCGAGGAACACAATTTCATAGATATGACGCAACAAAATAATCGCAAAACGATAATGGTACTTTCTTATATTTACTTTTATAACTTTTATTTATGTAATTAAACTGCATTGAAAGCCAATAAAACATCTCTTTCTAGCCTTTTTAGTGTAATAAATAATAAGCCTTATTTAAGTTTAATATAAAAGACTTGGGCATAATTTAATAACCAATCTCATATCAATTATTCAAACTATGAAAAAAGTAAAGTAATTTAATAATTTTTTATGCTTAGAAAAGACTGTTCCATGTAAAACCACAAGAGTAAAACTATTTTGTTACATGAAAAGAAGTAATTCATCTTAAAACCCAGAAAATAGTCAAATTAAAGAAAAGCAACGAAGATTATCCGGAGGAAAAAAGTAATTAAAAATTGCGTACGGCTATATTACATGAAAGCAAATAGATGTTACTTAAATTCGAAAAAAACGCAATTTCATAAACATGAAGTAACAAAACAACTACAAAACAGTAAAGAACATTTATATGCATATTTTTACTTATGTACATCAATTATCTTTAATAAAATGTTTAATAATGTACCTTTAATATTATCTATAAACGTATATGTTAAGTAAGTGAATCGTTATAGATATTTTTGAAATGAGTAAATTATTATATTATAAAACGAATAAAATATTTCTTCTTATGCGTTTTCTTTTTAGCCGTAAAAAACAACAAATATAATTCAGAGTTTAATATAAACACAATTTCATAAGTATGAAGCAACAAAACGACTACAAAACAGTAAAGATCATTTATATGCATATTTTTACTTATGTACATCAATTATCTTTAATAAAATCTTTTATAATGTATTTTTAATAGTATCTATAATCCTATATCATAAGTAAATAAATCGTTACAGATATTATTAAAATGAGTAAATTATTATATTATAAAACAAATAAAATATTTCTTATCTGTTTTTTTAACCGTAAAAAGCTATAAATATTATTCAGAGTTTAATGTAAAGGACATGTGCGTAATTTAACAAGTAATTCTAATAACAGAATACAGATTACACATAAAGCAAAAATTAAACTATACAATTTTTTAAAAATAACTTAATTATTTTTTTAAATTTAGAAGTGAAAATAAAAGAGTAAAATTATTTTGTAACATCAAAAATTTAGCGCCTTTCCTTAAAATATGCAAATATATATCTATATATTTATATAGATATAAATTAGCGAAAAATATCAGAAAGAAAAAAAAAATAAAAATCTCCAAACAACGCGTTACAAAATCAATAAAGTAGCTTTTTAAAAATTTTTACTGCCCTAATAATCAAAAATACTTTTTAAGGTTTAATGTAAAAGACATGTGCATAACTTAACATCCAATCCAAATAACAGAATGACAATCACATGTCAAGAAAAAAAAGAAGACGAAGTATAAAGTAAAAATACAAATATTTTAATTTTTAATTATATTTTTAAGGAAAAACACACGAGTAAAATTTGCTAGTGCATAAAAAATGTAGTTTTCTTTTAAATACAGAAAAAATGAGACGTCAATGAAAGACAGCAAAAATTATCAGGAGAAAATTAATAAAATATTTTCTTCCTAGCTTTTTACCTTAAACCTTAATAATCAACAATTTTTATACGGGTTTTAAAGTAATTTCATTAGGGTTTAAAGTAAATAATTTAACAGCCTATTCGAAGTAAAGCGTAAAGATCACTCACCAACAAAAAAACTAAAATTGAAGGAAATTAAATTAATGATATACCATATATTAGGCCATATAACAAGCGCCTAGTGTTTCAGGCTTTATTTTTCTATTTTCAGGTATATTTGCCGTATAACTCGCATTCCTTTACAAAGAAAACTTTATGAAATATATAGCAAAAAATAAAACAAAGAGTATTGCAAAATGTTATAACTATTATTTTTCATGTAATCCGATAGCGACAATTATTTTTTTGTAAATAAAATAGTATGTTGCTTAAATTAGAAATCTTAGTTCGTATGATCATCTTTTTTTCTTCTTAATTTTTTATCTTTTTTTTATAACCGGCGTATAATGCACACTATAAATTTTGATCAATATTTTTGTAGAAAAAATGCGCGTTATACGCCGGTATATACGGTATATATATTTTTATATTTATAAGGCGAAGTACCAAAGTGTTTTTTTTTTTTTTTTTTTTTTTGTGTGTGTGTTTTTTTTTTTTTTTTTTTTTTTTTTGCATCGAATATTTAGAGCTTTTTCTTGAAGTATACAAAAAGAAAAAAAAATACAGAAAACAATGACTAGAATCAAGAGGAGAAACAAATCATAATAATTCATCTATTTAAGTTTTTATCACATGAACATGAATAGATGCTACTACATAAGTTATGTTTATGAAGTGACAAAATAACCACAAATTGATAAAGAACATTCATACGTATACTTCTACTTACATAAATAAATTATGTTACAAAACCAATAACTTAATTCTTCATTTTTTTTAAACAGTAAACAGTAAAACAGTTTTTGTTCAATCAATAAACGATATTCATGGTTTAATATAAAAGGTTTTTTCAAAACTTAACAATATAACAGAACAGTACAAATAAAGATAATAATCGCACGTCAGGAAAAAAATAATAATTACAAGAGTAAAAATATTTTGTTGGATTAAAAATTTAACACTTCTTCCTAAAACATATTCAAAGAGACAAATTAACAAAACCAATAATTTAATTCTTCATATTTTTAACAGTAATTAATAATCAATAAATATTATTGATGGTTTAATATAAAAGTTTTATACATAATTTAACAATATCATAGAATAGCCCGAATAACGATAATAATCATACGTCAGAAAAAAAAAAATAATATTTACAAGAGTAAAAATATTTTGTTGGGTTTAAAATTTTAGCACTTCTTCCTAAACGATATTGAAAGAGACAAATTAAAAAAAACCAATAACTTAATTCTTCATATTTTTTAACAGTTATAATCAATCAACATCATTCATGGTTTAATATAAATAGTTTTTTCATAACTTAACAATATAAGAGAATAGCCCGAATAACGATAACAATTATACGTGATCAAATAATAATAATAATATTAATTACAAGGGTAAAAATATTTTGTTGGATTAAAAATGTATTATAGCACTTCTTCCAAAAACATATTGAAAGAGACAAATGAACAAAATCTTAGATGAATTACATATAAGGGGGAACAAAAAATATAAAAAGCTCCATATGTATTTTATCACATGAGACCTTACTTAAGTACATAAAATATAAAATATAATCACAAAACGATAAAGAACGTTCATACTTATACTATTACTTATGCAAATAAATTAAGTTACAAAAACAATAAAATATTTCTTACTTCTTTTTTTTTAAAGCATAATAATCAATAAGCTTTATGCAGAGTTTATTGTAAAGATATGTGCAGGATTTAACGTATAACATTGTACGAAATACTTAGTGCTTCTTTTTAAAATATACAAAAAAAGTATTTAAAAGATACAAATGAAAAATAATGAAAATATGAGGAAGAAAACATCATAAAAATCTGCACATACATTTATCATATAAACATAAATGGATTCAATTTAAATAGGAGGTAAACAATTTCACAAATATAGAGTAACAAAATAATAGCAAAATGATAAAGAACATTCATACGTATACTATTCCTTATACAACAAATTATGTTACACAAACAATAAAATATAACTTCCTTGTTTTGTAACCGCAATAAGTCAATAAACGTTACGCACGGTTTAATGTAAAATATTTATGCATAATTGCACACTAACAAAAAAATTAGTTATAAAATCGAAGGAAATTAAATTAATATAACTAATTATAAATAAAAATACAAGAGTAAAATTACTTTGTCGCATAATAAATTTGGTCTTTCTTCTTGAAATATATGCAAGGTGGCAAATTAATGAAAAATAACAAAAATTATCAAAAGGGAAACTCATAAATAACTGCACATAGGTTTATCATGTGAATAGATGGTACGTGATTAAGAAGGAACACAATTTAATAAATTTGAAGTAACAAAATAATTACGAAGCGATATTAGAACTTTCATTACACATACATTTCCAACTTTTCTTCATATAAGTATATTGTAAAATAAATAAACTATTTCCACCTAGTGTTTTTTGAAGGAGTGTGACACTAATTAATATTTTTTTTTTCGGAGATTAATATAAAAGGCTAATGAATGAACAATCAATTAGCAATCAATTCCATTCCTAATAGCACAGTCAATAGATAAGACGTCAAAAATGGACACAAGTATCACAATCACCATGGTGACCCAAATTTGACATTTTTTATTCATCACATTCTGGTGACTGTCAATTTGTCACGTCGCTATAAAGTCGACGTAACCAATTTTTCAGTCATGCGTCTCAAAGCAGCTATAAAACAACGCACTTCCAACTCGTCATAAAATCGAACATATCCGCGTAACAGCGGCTCATTTTCCACGTCTAATGACAGCAATGTGGGCAGTAATAATTGCATTATGGCCACAGTTCTGTCACATTTTCGTTACATTTGCGTTAGGGTGTTTGGGTTAGGAAATAACAACATAACATTTGAACCATCAAATGAAAGATAAGTAAATTAATATTTTACTTCTTTTTTATACTTTGTTGCAATGGAATGACAAAATTCTAACTGCTTTGATCATTGTTTCGAAAATAGATAGATGAAAGATTCATTTTTCGACAGACTCTTTATTTAGAAGTCTCGAAATACTTTGCAGAATGCGTTGCATGTCTGCTCAAGTTGTAAAGTAGATAAAAGCCATTCAGTAGATGACGTCATATCATTTTAGGCGATTTTTCCAATTAAAACCTTGATATTCCAAAGCAAAGGCTTTTTTAAGGCTTATAAGATTTTTTTTTCTTGTAATAGATAGGTGCCTTCCCCTTCTGGCTGGGATGGGTTTTTACCTGCGAGCCCTTGCGTGTCGGGGAGACCCCCCGGGCCGTCACATTCAGGCCGTCAAAAGCAAAGGCTCATAAGGTAGTTTTGTGTATAACTGCACCAATTGTTTTGTTACATGAAAAATGTCGCATTTCCTCTTAAATATATAAAAAGTGGAATTTTTTCCTTAATATAATATAAAATCGTATTAAAAGAAACCTTTTAAAAATTATTCATTATTGGCGCATGACCATATTGTCAATTGACATAATATTATCAAATGAAATAACCATAAAAAAATCTAATAAAAATATATTTGGTCACTAAACTATTTGAAGTTTGGGTAGCATTATTATTTAAAAATACAAATATTGACATTTCCAATTTCAATAAAAAAAGTAAGTAATGAACGCACAAGAGTACAAGTTGTAAGAACATCCTTCTGATGATCGAAAGTTTTGTTCAAGCAGATAAAAAAAATAGCTTAAAAATTTACCATTGATGGCATTATACTTTCAAAATAAAAAAAAATAAAAACATGAAAACTCGACGATAAGCACTTACTGATAATTCATTTTGTACAATTTACTTTTCATGTTTCAACATGTGCGTCTTTTGTTGTTCGAACCCTGTCTAAACACTACTTAATGGATTAAATATGTTGAAATATGGTAATAGGTTGTACAAAAAAATTAACAAGTAACTGCTTAAGGTTTACATTAAAATGGCCGTTTTAGTGAAATTTTTCTATTGTTTTAATTGAACGAACAATCATTTACGATTCCAAATATGTTTTAGTCTTATTCCTACAATATTTAGAACAGGAGTTATGGGCAATTTAATAAACAGAAACTAATGAGTCAACTATCGCAAGTGGGAGTAGGGAAGACCAGGAATAAATAATGTTTCTACGAATGATTTTCTACTTTTTTACATAAAACACTAATAAACCGTAATGAACACTTCTATCTTAATTTTATAGATAAGAAATCTTTAAATGCGATTTCTGGAAAATCGATTTTTTCGTTATTTCCATATTCGATAAATTCCATTACATAAAATGTTTTAATGATATTTCAGTGAAATTTTCTCAGAATGCTTACCATACTACTCACTATGTTCTGAAATATAATCTAAGCTCTGCGTGTTAATATAATTATTTTATAGGTGCTCGAATATAAAAAAAATAATATTTTTTTATAAAAATTATATACTTTTTGGCATATTTTGAAATATTTCAGTTAACTTTAAAGATATTGTAAAACCTCTAGTTCAGTGTACAGGTGAGTGTAATAGCAGTATGTAGTGCAAAGTAAATTGAAATATATTTAGTTTAATTGATTATACGCTATATGGCGTAAAAATGAAATTTTGCTTTAAAAATGGCAAAAAAATCGTACTTTTTAAAAAATGTTATGAAAATATTGTTAGGATTTTATGTTTTTTCATCATTCTGTATTACAATTGAGCTAAAAATATGTTTGCTTATTCAATATTGTACATTTTTGTTTTTTAAAGCGCTCCGAACGTAGGACTTAAGTTCTTAATTTTTTATGCTCTTTTGGCTCTTTGAAGGTATAGTGCAATGTTTGGCAAACTATTGGGTCGTTCGGAAAGTCCTTTTCGTTTGGAAAAATTCTATCATTATAATTATTAGACATTAAATCCGACATCTAATGTCTTCCTTTCTTTCTAACCGATGACCAGGCCCCTACCTGCCGGGAAGCCCCAGCTGAACGGGTTTGATACCTGGTATCGGGGCGGGTGACCGCCTAATCGCCGCGTAGCGTCAATAAACCTAACGAGCGTCAAGATCGTATCGGCAGAGCCCATTGTTTAGTTGTAAACGGTGTTACGTCGGTTGCTTAACATTTATATCCTGTTGTTTGGAACCTGCACACTGCTACTCATTTTGATCTCGTAATTTGGAACATTGGTCAGGTAACGAGACCTACACCTGGCAAGGGGCCTCCAGAGGTTATAATTTACAGGTAACTTGGAGGACTTTGCACCCACAACGGCACCGGGCGCCATTAGCGTACGCCAGGCAGATTATAGTCAGCAATAGGCCTCGATCACGTGGCCTTCGATGCTCTGCCAACTGGGCCACCGCTTCCCGAACTACTTCTGGTATACCTGAAGTGTTAAAGCCGAATTGTTGGTGCAGACTTGTCATAAGAAAATGGATTTTGAAGGGGCGGGGGGGAGAAAAAAATGGGGTTCCGCAGATAGACAAGTTGCACCGAAAGTTAATTTTGGGTCGAAATGCTAGGCAAACACAACGATGCAGGTGGAATGAGACTCCGCATCATCTCGGGGGACATCTAATGTCTAATAATTAACGGGCAGAATTTTCCGGTACGAATTGATTTTCCCAAACGAAAAGGACTTTCCGAACGACCCAATAAATTTTTTAATCTCCGTAAATAAAAATTTCGACCATTAGAAGCTTTATCGTCCGAAAAACCCTCTCGTGCACCAATTTCTTAATTTTTTATTGAATTTTAAAATGTGTCAAGAACTTTTTACCCGCCTGTACTATACCAAATCATCGTCCGCAGCATAAAATTTTACTGTTTTCAGCAATAGAAATTTGTATAAATAAAAGAGATATTTCTTTATAAACATAGCATATAGCGATATTTGATAATTGCATGAACCATTAAACATTATAAAACGCATACTTTATATTTTAAAAAGCACAACTATCTATCACCAGAATAACGCCATTTATATTCAGGTTTTTTTTTTCTTTTTAATGATGCAATGAATATATGAAAAAAATTACGTGAATCGCATATGCGACACCTAAGTATGACTAGACTAAATATGAAGAGAAAAATATATTGATATACATAATTGTAGATGAAAAAATAGGTTATCTCAGACTAGGATATACTTAAAAAACTGTAGTTAGATACTTTATTTATTTT
This sequence comes from Maratus speciosus, assembly GCA_963932465.1. Taxonomy (NCBI): domain Eukaryota; kingdom Metazoa; phylum Arthropoda; class Arachnida; order Araneae; family Salticidae; genus Maratus; species Maratus speciosus. Next base: position 271,176,320 of record OZ010795.1, read on the forward strand.
ATACAATACAGAAAGTAGTTGATAACTTTCGGCAAGTATGTGTTAGTTTTTCTATTTCAAACATCATTAAATAATGCAAATTATGTAAATTATTTTTAATACAATTTCAAATATATGTAAATTTGTATTTGTATACTCTCACATATGAGGACGTGAATTTCAAAACTAGAATTATCCAAAAAATCAAATTTTGGGAAATTGCTAAAAACCTTTAACTGCGTCCATAGGTTTTCATTGTAAACCAAGATTTTGCAAAGGCAGAAATACATGATAAAATTAGGTTTTTTTTTCATATTGTTGTATTTTTCTGGTGCAGATTTACGAATAGAATAGATTGATTTAGAAAACACGATTTTTAAAATTTTGGATAAAGCGAGTTTTGAAGCTCACGCCTTCATATGATTTATAGTTTGTGTGAATATTTTTCTAATAGAATTATGTGATTTACATTCAAATAGAATTTTTCACACTTTTTAAAAAGTTTTTCTAACTTTACTACCGAGTATACAAATAATTTTCTTTTGTTGACACGACTTTCATGTATCTTAAAAATATATATGTTTTGTCAGACATCTTGAGCACTTTATACCTAATTTAGAAAAAACTATTATCGATTACAAATATGCTGATCAGTTTGTTTCCTTTAAATAAGAATTGCGCTTTGCACTCCAAATATACACATATTTAAAATTTCGTTGCCACGACTTTTATGTATTTTTAAAGGTCTGTTTTTACTCAGATATCTTAAAAACTTAAGGCCAAATTTAAGTAACGTAGTCTGATAAAAATATGTTGTCTAAGTCAGGGATGGCGAACCTTTTCACATGGACGTGCCAAAGGTTTTCAAAAATACATTTTATGTAACCATAACGTGCCAACAACCCCTATACCGCTCCCTTCTCATAAAATAAACAATAAACAGCAATGAATCAAAGTTACTTGAAATTTTGTTATTAAGATTAAAATGAAGTTATATTCTAAAAAGTAAAAAAAAAAAGAAAAGAAAAGAAATGCAATTTTTGTAGTTACATTTTGAATGCGCAGTTAATTAATATCAGGTTCATTGTTAGTTATTTTTAATAGAATGCAACCTTAACTGGAATCAAATGACGGGAGTGTCTACTTGAGTTTTTTACATTATTATTATGTTTTAATAACGATTCGCAGGCAGATGTAGAAGAAAATTTTGTCACAATGGCTATCATCAGTATCTTTAAACATCAATATGTGTCTAGAATTAAATTATTGGTTACCTTAGTCTTATCATCAGCATTTTTGTTTATAATACCTTATAATCTTTTGTTTTCACTGTAAAAAAAATACTGCCAGTTTTCCGGTAGGAATCGAAAAAATAGTTGCCCTTATCGTACCGGAATAATTTCCGTCCCAGCTCGGAATAAAATCCGTAAAAATAAGGAAATAGTCAGTAAAACGATATTTTACAGATTTTATTCCGATTTTACGGATTTTATTCCGAGCTGGGTTGGAAATTATTCCGGTACGATAAGGGCAACTATTTTTCCGATTCCTACCGGTAAACTGGCATTATTTTTTTTTTACAGTGTTCGATAGTCTTAACATTTTCTTTTGATTTACTGAATTTTGAACTCATATTGAACTAGATTGGGATTAAATAAGTTGAATTTCAATTTCCAATCAATAGGATTGAGACAATGCTCAGCTAATAGGAATTCGTGCATTTTGTGTAATTTCACTGTATTTTGATTCAAAACATCAATCAATACGTGCCGAAAATATTACGTTGCGTAACACTCTTGACACGCGTGCCATAGGTTCGCCAATCTAGGTTGTTTCACTTAATTACGAAACATATCTCTTACTCCAAATATAAACATATTTTCAACGCTTTTTGTTGCGAATTTGATGTAATGTTTGAAGATTTATTTTTTTATCAGCCTTAACACGTTCACGTCGGCGCGGTGGGTCACACTCGACTGTCTAAGAGTTGTCAAGTCTCCTGCTTTTTGCACACCGCTGTTATTTTAGAGAAAATGTTGTTCCTTTAAATCGCCTATTGTTCTAATTAAACAACATTTTCTGTATTAAAATACTGGTATCCAAAAAGCTGGAGATTTAGCAGCTCTGAGACAGTCGAGTGGGACCCACCGTGCCGGCGTGAACGTGTTAAATGATTTATGTCTAATTTTTATTATACGTGTAGACAGTGATGGGACAGTGTAGTAGCAGAGAATCAATTGACACCACAAAATTTTATTAGTATTCTTCATCTAACTTCAGGACAGAATTTTTGAGAAATTTGAAGGCGAAGAATACTATAAAAAATTAGTGGTAACAATCGCTCAACTGCTGCGCCACTGTTCCATCATTGCGTGTAGATATGTTGTTCAGTTTATTTCCTTTAATTATAAAGTACGCTTTTCACACGAAATATACGCGTACACAAAATTTAAAGGTCTATTCTTTTATCAGACTTTTAACAATTTATGCCTAATATAAATAACTGCGGTCTGAGAAAAATATACTGCTCAGTTTTTCCCCTTAATTGCAAATTATATATTTCATGCCACATATACACGTACTATTTTATCATATTTTATTTTATTTTTCAACTACGAATTTACGTACTTTTTAAATATCTGTTTTTTGATCAGTTTGTTTTATGTAATTACGAAGTACGTGTTCCATTACATAAAAGTATTTTAGGATCGTCAGTTGCATATGTATCAGAAACAAATGCCATTATTACTACATCAATAAAATTGCGATGGAAACCAAAACGTTTCTAAATAAACAACTATTCGATTTTATAAATAGCAAATAATGATAATAATAAATAAATAAATAAATGCGGAGAGGAAAATAATCAGGATCAAATGTGCATTATAGATGCAACTTATCCAATACTTTGAGTACAGGAAAACCACGTTTTGAGAAAGGTGCCAGCTTATTGTTATTAATGTTCATATTAATTCAGACTATGATAAAAAAAATGCATTATCATTATGAATTAAACTATTTTTCCAAGAAAATTTGAAATCTGCTGTAAATAAATCTTTTCTTATTCTAATTATCATTTTCCTAAATTAGTTGCTAACGTAAAAAAAATAATCTGCGTAGAAATGCTAATGAATATAATACAAATACTGAAAAATCACAATGTTAAAACATCAGCTTATAAAAATATTATTACGAATATGAATTTCCATGTTTTCTATAAACTATAGTTCCATAGTAATTTTGAAATTTTTTTTCGAAATGTAACCAATAGTGCCTTAACCCTTTACGGCACGGAGTAAGTCAGTTTGTAAAGTGATGAAATGATGGATTGACACCAGAATTTACAAACGAATTTATTAGAAAATAAAAACTTGCTTATTTCCCCGTACTTTATAAAAGAAAAATTTTAATTAAATATTCTTGGTGCCATTTGTCAGTTTTGGAATAAAAATTCGGTGTCCTTTTTTGCGGATACCGCCCGCTAAAGGGTTATTAATACTTCATTCCAGTAATTTTACAAAAGATTGCCTTTAAAATTATGCAAGAAGAAGCTTAATACATAAATACTCGTTTTGGCTTTATTTTTAATTTGTTAAAAATTAACTGCCAAAGATTGTAATTTTTGAGTACTGCTGTTTCCGAATAGTTCTCCGTCTTATCTGATTGAAAATTTCTACCATTAAACAAAATTAAGATTATTGTTCGGTACTCAAAAATCGTAAAGTTTGGCAGCTACGTTTAAAGATTCATATATTTTACAGTGTTTGGCTCGCTAGCACCCGGAACACATTTGTAAAAAATGGTTAACTAGATTACAATAAAATGTATTGGCGTTATGTTTTACCATCAAGTTTTTCTGTTGTCTAGCTTTATTTACAATATACATTTTCGCAACGGACTGTAGGTACCATGCGGTGAATAAACGTGAGTTAAAAAGTAGATACCGTAAGATGTACTTGAAAAAACCAACCAGGAAAAATGAAATCAGACCAAATTATTCCCATGTTTTAGACAGTAGAAATTTTCTTTTCTGAAAAATTTCGGTTTTGAATTTAAAAAAAACTAAATTTTGAATTTAAAAAAAAATCAAAATTTCTCAGAAAAATTCTTAATATGGGTTCTATATATTCAAACAATTAAAAGAAAATGAACAAAAATAAAACTCCTGAAACAATGGAAAATCATATTCTGGAAATCATATCTGATATATATCTATCATTAAAATTATGTTTTCAGTCAAGCAATTTTTCCAACAGGGAAACAAATACACATGAATATACAACCAGCATTAAAAACTTCTTTGTAATTATATATTCCTAGATTGTAACACAGAATATTCACCGAATCAGAATATACAAATATCCTCACAAACTTATGTCATCATAACAGAAAACACACAGTGTTCTTAGTGTCCAATATGCATAGAAGCACAATGCAATACAAAATACAAAAGCGTCTTTAAAATTATTCCTGAACATTGCTGTTTGTTTGGCGGAATGGTAAAATATATGTGCTTCAAAGAAATAATATTCATGTACCGATTTGATCGCTTTGTGCTTTTTTGTTCAATTTTGTTCATAGAGCATGGGCGCCGGCAAGGAGAAGGGGGATAAGAAAAAGGCCATCGATACTCCCTGCAATTTGAAATTTAATTAACTTAACTTTTCTTGTTACTTGTTATTTATCCCGTCAACCAATTTCGCCAAATCATGTAAATCGCCAAACCATTCGCCAAATTATACAAATTGACATAATTTTTATTTTAAATAACGAAAGAACAAATAAATTAGTAAAACATTAATAAAAATACAAATAAAACGTCGAATTAATGGTTTTATTGGCTATTATTGGCATTTAATCTTGCAATTAATTAATTAATGGCAAACCATTATTGGCATTTAATCTTACAATTTCGCGACAGTAATTTGGTCGACGGGATAACTAACAAGTACCCTTTTCTTTATCTCTGATGATTTTGAAAAAGCAGCACAATTTTTTATTTTCGTTTTTCAAAATGGGTATCATTTTCGTACTAAACTCTTTTGAACCTGCGCTTTTTAAAACAGATAAAATAAACATGAAGTAGATTTTTCTTGTTAGAGGGCAGAGTTCCCAAATAAAAAAAAAAGTATTTTATTAAAATTTAACTTAAGGATGCACTCAAAACCAAACTATTTATTTTCTGACTCATTTTAAAATTAATTTTTGCTCTCAAACGCAACCAATTGCGAGGTTCTCTTATTCAGAAACTAAATAATGTGCCGCATTAGTCGATTTTTTTATAAAGACAGAATGTATTTTAAAAAGTGCTGTCAAAGTGGGCATTTGGAACCGAATTTTCTGAAGCAATAGTGCTGGAAACGAAAAAGTGATCGTACTGAGAAAATAATTGTTTATAAATCAAGTTTTAATTAATTGAACGAAAAATAAATTACTCTTCAAAAATCAAGTCAGCAAGTTTTATATTTTTACTTTTAAAAATGAGTCTGAAAATGTGTCAGAAAATTTCGAGTTGTTGAGCGTGGGGAAAAAAAAATATTTTTTTAAATACCGCCATAAACGGTGCAGGGATTTCAGGAGAGAGAGCCTCTTCTCCCCACCCAACAAATTTTAAAAAGCAGAAACTGTTTCAATTCTCCTATTTTAAAAAAATCTGCTGGATGCTTATGTTTGGATTTTTATTCGTCTGAAGTTTTCCGGCTTGAAGTTTGGTGATCAATTTCAGAAACAGTGTTCTGGCACGGTTTCAAAAAATATCGCCTATCCTAGATTGAGGACCACTGGCCCATCTATTTTCCAAAATAAATTGAACCCTTCCTGGATTTCATTCTGCTAGCGCCCATGTCACAGAGGAAAATTTGTCTTTATCGCCTTAAATAAATTTCGAAAGATAATACGATGCATTAATCAGAAGCTGCTTGAAGTCTGTGAGGTAAAAATTGACTCAAAAAGTCGATTGGCAATGGGAATATGATAGTCGAGTTCTTTTCTGCCGAGATCGTATTCAGGGTCTGCAAATATCTCAGTTGCAAAGCAGCAGGGGATTGCGCAATCACTTCGGCTGCTTCCTTCAAAGCTCGAGAAGCTTTCTGCTCTCCTTCTGCTGCAATAACCTGTTGATTCAAAAAGAATAGGAATTATTTTCAGAATTTAGTGCTCGGATTAAAAAAAAAATATTAACATAAAAGTAATATCGATGTCTAATAGACATATTACTTATTATTTTCCAAAGAACTGTTATTTATAAAACCCCTGTCAAAAATGACGGAACGTGAATGACAAATCTTCAAAACAATATTTAAAAAATATATTTTTCTGACTTAAAAAAAAAAAAAAAAAAAAAAAAAAAGATGCTTCATGCATTTTGTTAATCAAAAAATATTATCCTTTGTTTTTTGATAATTAGAACAAAGAAATTATGTAAACTATAGTTTAGTCACCAGAGCTTAAACGCGCCATTTCCAGCTGCACATTCTATAAAGAAAATGCTTGTTTAGGTTCCCTCTACATTACAAATTTGCTGTTTAATGTATTACAGAATAATTCAAAATTAGTTTCTGAGTAGTAAAATAATTTGTAAGTCACAAAATTAATATAGTGTAAAGAATAATATATAAAAATAACCTTCTCAGTCAATAATATGAATATGTTAAGTATTTTATAAAAAGTTTTATAGAATTAAGCGTAATTTCTCCTATAATATATATTTTACATTTTCATATTACTGAGTAGAAAGTTATTTTTATATATTATTCTTTATTTAAGTATTGCGCGGCAGCGCAATACTTATTTATTTCCAGTGTCACTTCTCAATGTTAATTTCACACGGAAAAGACTATGGAGATCATCCTATATTAATTTTGTGACTTACAAATTATTTTACTACTCAGAAACTAATTTTGAATTATTCTCTAATACGCGCTAAACAGCAAATTTTTAATTATTTTAATCTGCATTGTTTCTTAAAGTAAATTGCATTAATAACTTCTTTTTTTCGCTACAAACTTATTATGTTAAAATTCATAATTTTATCTGCAAGATAATTAAAATATGTTGTACCGCTGTGTTATACATTCTTTATGGTTCAATTTCAATGAGAATTGATAAGAAATATTCATTTTATTTGCAATGCCTTCAAATCTAATAAAATGCATTAAAAAAAAGTACGATTTCAACGGAAAGTCTCTTTGTTTATATTAATTGCTGATAGTTAGCGCCAGAGAATTAGCAAGAAACATCGTCCTGATTTATAGACGGAATTTTCTGCAAAGCTTAGGCCGAGGATTCTAGTGTAGCTGCCTACAGCTCGTACTTCCGGTTGTTGTATAGATAGTTATCAGTTATTTTTAATTTAGAACTTAATTGGATAGTTTTTGAAGGTTTTAAACAAAGTTAAAATAAATGCTTTAATATAATTTTACAAATATTTTAAGAGCAGCATCGACGGTAACCTGTACTTTTTTTTTCTTTAATGTAGTGTTCAAAGAGTCATTCATTTGTTTCAAGATTCGGAAATTGGGAATGGCAACAGTGTTCTTTTGTTTATATCTAGTAAACAGTGTTTCTTTGTTTATATCTAGTAATCTGATGCTTATAATAGCTTATTTTTAATTTGGAACTTAATACATTATAATTGGATATGATATAGATGTTTTATATGAAAATATGCTGAACAAACATTATTTCAAGTAGAAGAAATTATCATTTAACTGTCATGTGTTAGCGTATGTTTTCCATTAAGCCTAACATGGCGTTTAGCTACGTTCGATTCGCAGACCAGAATGGTTACCTACACTTTTCTCTACTCGGATTTTATTATAAGTAGATAGTATGTAGTTGTTGAAATTTTATACAGAAAAATGTCCATAAATTCGCCTCATTAAAAATATTTGCATAAATAAATTAAACATATTTGTATAGTTGGTATCCAAGTTAGTAATAAACATAAAGTACACTTCAATATAAAAAAGAGAATTTTGCGATTTTTTAAAAAATCCATTCGAGTAAAAACATTTAGTAATTAAAAATAAATGTACATTTAGCAACTAAATTACTAATACGTTTAAACTTCATTACAATTTAAATAATAATAATGCAAATAATAAATGATATTATATTATTATTAATTATATTATATTAAATAATAAATGTACATTTAACAACTAAATTACTAATAATTTTAAATTGCATTACAATTTAAAATAAATGAATTTTAATGAAATTTTTTTAAGTTTAAAACTAGTTTCATGAACAAATTTTTTTGCAAAGATTAAATATATTTTTACAAATAAAAGTCTAATAATTTGGGATAAGTTAAGGAAGATTGAAGTGATATTTAAAATACAATACAAAATTTCCATAAAAGTTTAGTATTATGTACAGCTCTAGAGTACATTATTCCACACATCTTTAGCTGGCTTTAACATCCAAGCTCTACATTCATTTTAAAAAACTAACATAGGGTATACGGAGGTATATGCCGTTGCCGTATGCCTTAATGTATTTTTTAAAGAAGCTCTGTATACACTCTGTTTCTCCAATAAAGCTATAGCGTGTACTCTAGACATAACGTTCATGGCTTTAGCGTATACCCTCTGGGTTTTTTACGGCTACAACACTGTTTATTCGCGTAATTTACTCCTCTGCGTATTTTACACAGTAAAATGTGGGATGAAAAATAAAGATTCGCGCAATTTTCCCATCAATATTATGAGATAATAAAATCACATGTGTCTTCACAGTTTTTTTAGCTCACAGGCTATCAAAGCCTGAGAGCTAATGTACCCGCAGTTTCTGTATGTATGTATGTACGTATGTATGTATGTACGTAACGCGATAACTCTTGATAGAAATATCCGATTTGCTTTAAAAAATTCTCTGTTCATTTTGATAAGGCGCTTCTCTGATTACTTTTGGGGGTTCATTGGTTAAGTATAAAGGAGGGAACGGAGGCTAATCTCTTCCTAAATTTAGATAAATGGTTTTTTTATCCGAATTGCTTCTAATTTGGTTTACCGGTTCATTCTGATAATGGGCTTCCCTGATTAGATTTGAAGGTTCATTGGTTAAGTATAAACGGGGAGAATGGGGGAACTAATCCCCCTTAATTTGGCTAAATGGTTTTTTCATGCAGAATTATCCGACTTGTTTCAAATTCGGTATACAGGTTTATTCTGATAAGGCACTTCCCTGATTAGATTTGGAGGTTCATTGGCTAAGTATAAAGGGGAGAAACGGGTGGGGGCTGATCAACCCCTTAATTTATTTTTCGAGGGACATTATTTTTTGAAATAAGAGTATAGTACTATACAATTAATGAGAATACCCTGTGAGATCAAAGCCATAAGCTTAACTGGGCACTTTTCTTTTTATTATTTCAATATTTTAGTTTTGTCATTTAATAAGTGTTATATAATAAGTTTAATGAGTAAAATTATTTAGTTTTTTTTTCATGGGATATCTTTTCTTCAGCTTCACCACAACTGCCTGCAGATGATATTATAACACATAAAGTGATGTCATCAAAATTGAGATATATTTAAAATATATAATGTGAACTTTAAAAAATTCCCTGTCTAACTTAAAAGACGTCTAAAATAATGAAAAAGATTAGAAGTTAAAAATGTACATTTTATTTAAAACTTCTTAGTATTTTCAAGCCTTTTCCAAGCTAATCACCAGAGAATATTTTAATAACTAAATGTTATTTATTTATACAAATACGCCACTTTGTTTTAAAAATGAGAGAGCCAATAATTACTAGAGTTGAAAGTAGAAGTAGCAGTTTCTTGGATTAAATTAGAGAAAATATATACTATTATTAACTGCGGTTTCATTTATTTCATGGCATTACTTATATATATATAGTATATATTTTCTCTAACTAAATTTAATCCAAGAAACTGCTACTTCTACTTTCATCTCTAGTAATTATTGGCTCTTTCATTTTCAAAACAAAGCGACATATTTGTATAAATAAACAACATTTAGTTATTAAAATATTCTCAGAGGATGAGCTTGAAAAAGGCTTGAAAGTATTAAGAAGGTTTAAATAAAATGTATATTTTTAACTTGTAACATCTTTTTCATTATTTTAGGCGCATTTTAAGTAAGACAGTGAATTTTTAAAGTTCACATTATATATTTTATTTTTAATGAATCAAGGTGAGAAATTACGTTTCGTCCTATGATTTTATTTGAGATATATTTGTTTACACTGAAAATTTCAAATTCTCGGTTGAGTTTTTTGTTGAACAAAACGCTAAAACGGTAGATAGAAGAATATTCAAAGTAAATGAAACACTTACCGAGTGACCTAAAATGGACTGACTTCTAAAATTCAATAAATTGCAAATGGTAGAGCTATTAAAAAATTCTTGCAGGAGTGTTATGTAAAATGTCAGGAGTTTTCTTACTGCGATTCCCGATTTTAGTTCAAATTAGCAGCGATAGATGGTGTCGCAAGCAATAGGTGCTAAATCCAGACCCAATTTTTGGCCTCTCTCTTCTCCCGGTATTGATGCGAAAAAGAGAAGTTTAAATATATGGATTGGGTTCCTAAGCATTGGTAGTCAAGAACCACTCTATATATTTAACCTCCTTCTTTCGCATAAATACTGAGCGAAGAAATAGGCTAAAAAATCGGGCCTGGATTTAGCGTCTATTGCTTGCAATGCCATCTATCTCTGCTATTTTGATCTAAAATAGGGAATCGCAGTAAAAATAAAACTCCTGACATCTTAGATAACCCTCCTGCGAGACTTTTTTTTTAACAGCTGTCACCATTTGCAAGTTATTGAATTTTAAAATCAATCAGTCCATTTTAGGATACTCAGCATTTGGTATTAGCGTGAGCAATAATACCTGCTGAGGAAATTATTTAAAACCGAATGAGAATACTTTGTAAGCACGATTCTGGGTAATACATCACATTGGAGGTGCTAAAGTGTTTTCATGCTTTAAAACCTAAAAAAATTAACCGTACTAAATATTTCTACACAGTTCCTTCCTTAAATTTTTTTAAATATTTTATTCTAGTATGTTCCAGAAAACTAAAATGGATTATGTTGTTTCTGTTCAAAAACTACGTACGGATTTTTGAAACTTTTATTGTTTTTATTTAATTATTAATTTATTGAAGGGTTATTATTAATCCTATAGAAGGTGTTTTTTCTTTTTTCTGTAGTTGCATTCCGAGAAAAATAATGCTAATTGAAAACAATCTCGCATATTTTTTGGACCCCCTACATTTTTAATCGAACAAATGGCGAAACACTGCGCAAAATACACAATAACACCAAAAATGATGAAAATCAGCAAAAATATTATCTACATAGAGCCGGGTGTTTTTCTACCCGATAGAAACTGAGATACAGTTACAGTTTTCATCGCAAAAATCATAATATATAGCGCCCCATGTTGCGCAATCAATATCAAAATTGCATCAGCAGATTTTTTCATAATAAACGTCTTGTACATTAAGTTTGATGCAATTCCATCTCTTACGTGCCTATTACTCATATCATAAAAGATGTGATATCATAAAAAACGACACCTGTTGGGTTACACTACCATCGAATGAGCACAAATTTATCTTAAGGTTATGTTAGTTACGACTACATTATATGGCCAAAGGTGACCGGTCACTTTCGATTTTAGACGTTTTGTTAAATATCTGGAAAAATACATGGGGAATTAACCTGAAACTGCAGGTGCGTAAACAGTATAGTATAGGTCATATATTTCTGCGAAGATTTTTTTTCCCGAAACTCCACAGGGGACCGTCAACAAATTGAAAAAGAATGAATATCTTTTGGATAACCTTGTAAAAACTAATGTAGCAAAAACGTTCAAACTCGAGATTATTAATAACTGGCTTATTGCAATATACTGTGTTCATTTTTATGACGTTATCATGTATACTTGTAGAGAAATTTAGGTTTTTATAAAGACAGTCCCAAATTTCGCCAAGTTTTTTGCTTATAATTTGCAGAGTTTTTAATATAAAAAAAGTTCTTTTCAGAAAGTATGACGAACAGCATTGTACATAATACTCTGTAATCAGAATTAAAAAATAATAAAAATTGCATGAAAAATGAGCAGGTTTGCTAACAAATGTTTCACTGCGCACGCGCGAATGCAATCAAAATATAAAATGCAATGCATAATGTGTTCGCTAAATGTATAGAGCAACTTTTGCAAAAGTCTCAAAAACATAGTTTGAAAAGTCTGATAATAATCGTTTATAGAATAAGCTCAAAATCCATTCTTGCCGAAATGAAGCAAAACGATGAGGGGTTGTATCCATATATCCATTGATTAGTGCCAATATATAGCATGCACAATATTGCACGTAATACTGTATTTGGATACAGCCCCTCATCTTTTTGCTTCCTTTTGGGAATAATGGATTTTGAGCTTATTCCATAAATGAATATTATCACACTTTTCAAACTATGTTTTTGAGGCTTTCACAAAAGTTGCTCTATACATTTAGCTAACACATTATGCACATTATATTTTGATTGCATTTGCGTATGCGCAGTGAATCATTATTTAGTAAACCTGCTCATATTTCATACAATTTTTATTATTTTTTCATTCTGATTGCAGGGCGTTATGTACAATGTTGTTCGTCATATTTTCTGAAAAGAACTTTTTTTTTATATTAAGAACTCTGCAAATTATAAGCAAACAACTTGGCGAAATTTGGAACTGTTTTTATAAAAACCTTAATTTCTCTACGAGTATACATGCTATCCTCATAAAAATGAACACAGTATGTTACAATAAGCCACTTATTAATAATCTCGAGTTTGAACGTTTTTGCTCTATTAGTTTTTACAGGGTTATCCAAAAGATATTCATTCTTTTTCAATATGTTGACGGTCTCGTATGGGGTTTCAGGAAAAAAATCTTCGCGGAAATATATGACCTATACTATACTGTTTACACACCTGCAGTATTAGGTTAATTCCTCATGTATTTTTCTAAATATTTGACAAAACGTCTAAAATTGCAAGTGACCGGTCATCTTTGGTCATATAGTGTACATAAGAAGTCACGTGTAGTTTCGTGCATTAAATCTTGAGTTACATAGCACAGCGTACAAAATTGTGTAATGCATATACACACACACACACATCAATTCAGAAATAGTCAAATCGTATTCAGGACATTGCACAATATGGAAATTCATGAAAACGCGAAAGACAAAAATTTTCACAAATCAAATACTTTTGGTTATGAATATAAGTAAAGAAAATCACAGCAACATACGTGTTTTGTAAAACCCATAACAACAAATTTGTTTTAGTTAATTATTTTCTTTATGCAGTAAAACCTGTGAAAATAAGATCACTAGGGACGGGGAAAATTCCGTTTCAGGCAGCTTTCCGTCTGAAAAGGTCAATTTGTATGGTATTCCTGTCATCAGGACCATGGAATGTTCCATGATGGGAGCTTAAAGATGGAATTCCGTTAGACAAAAGTTCCGTTTTCACAGGTTTTACCTCAGTAATTCTTACCCACCAACTATCGCAGCATAATTTTTTATTTAATTTTACTAGTTATATATCTATAATTTTACCTTAGCTCGAGCTTCTCGGGCAGCTTCCGCTTCTGCGGCCATCGCCCTCTGCAACTGAACAGGCAGACGTACATCCTTACTAAAATTTAAAAATCACATTAGTTCCCCGGATGAAACTTTTATTTCTGATAAAAGCAATCCCTCATATGCATTGCATTTTTATTATTTTATTCTGACCCTCGAATGGTGCAATTTTTTTTGTCTTATTTTATAAAATGCGTGTGCTACACGATAATACAAAGTTACGCCAAATAAAAATAGGATTGTATAAGAGCTTTCGAAATTATTTCAAAATCGAAAGTTGAATTTAAATTTTATATCTAAAGAAGAAGAAATCCCAACAGAAGTGACAAGGCATGCCAAGTAGCATTAAAGGGTTAAGAGTGCTCATTTTATAAAATTATTTGTGTCAGTAACTATTGCACCAACACTCATAATAGTTGTGACAAATACTGGAGAAATAAAACATAATATGGAGTTGTGGTGTTTAACTCAGTAGATACCGGCATACTTTTTTTTCGCATTAAATAAATGTTTTTTAGTGACTATTCATATAGTAAACATAAACTCAACTACAGCTCTTTTTTATCGAGTGTTCTGTTTGCCTCATCCATGACGACAAATAATCATTTAGGATGACTTTTGAAATAATTTTTCCCTCTGCCGTCTCACTAAATTACTTCCCACCAAGTGCATGTATATTAAGAAAGAAAAACATTAAAAAGCACAAATAGAAGTATATATAAGCTACAGCTGTGGGCGCACCTCACACCTGTATGGCCTGCACAAAGCTGTGGACACACGGTGTGAGGTGCGCCTCTCTGGTTCTCTGCCCCCTCCCTCTTTTAATCCACATTTTTAATCCAATTTTATTTTTATTTTAATTTTAAGCACTGATGATGAAGCCTTAGAGGCTTTTAAACAGCTCTATGCGGTTTATATATACAGGGTGGTCATAAAAAAAACTTCCCCGATATATGAACCTTTAGTGACTAACCACTCAACCAATCGAAAATAAATTTTGGATATACTTATTTCAAGGTATGTACTCGAGATCGTGAGGATTTAAAACAATAGAGCTCTCAAAGTTACGGTTACAGTGAAAAGATTTCGAAATTTTCGAATGGCAACACCCATTTTTTTATACGCAAATTTATCAGCGCTTTAAAAAACCATAAATGCCGCTGGAATTATATACGTTCGATGAAATTTTCCGGCGAAAACACTTGCAAAAAAGGCCATTGTAAAGGACCAATGACAACACAAAAGAGAAGAGAGAAAAAAACAAACATTTATTTGAATTAGCAAATAAACGACATGCCCACCTTCGCAGACAATAACGCATTGCATGTGTCAGTCTGTTGACAACAATGCCGAACGTAACATCGCAAAGGGAATCTGTACAACTTCACGTTTTAGGGCATCTTTCAATTCTGACAAATTTCTTGGATTTGATGTGTACACTTTTAATTTCAGATAATCCCAGAACCAGAAACCCATTGGAGTGAGGTCAGGGGATCGTGGTGGAAATGAAACTACAAAGTTACGAGAAATGATTATCAGCAAAGATGATCAAAGTGCTGTTGCAGCACTTGATGAACAGATGTGGCGACGCGACGTGTGCAGGAGCACCATCTTCCAGTCATACAATATCATTAATGACATTTCGCTGCTGCAGTTCTGGAATTACGTAATTCTGCAACATTGTTGTATAACGAGAACTTGTGATGGAGCATGATTTCATACCTCTAAAAGTGACCTCCTCGAAAAAATACGGACCGAGAACGAATGTGTTTGCGATGTGCCGTACCACACAGTCACTTTAGCTTCGTCTAAAGGCGTTGGTGTCAAATCCTGAGGATTTTCATGAGCCCAGTGAACGCGTTCTTGGAGTTTACGTTCCCAGTTAAAGGGAAATATGCCTCATCCGTCCATAATATTCGTAATGGTAAGCTGTTATCTTCAGCATATCTGATGAGAAAATAATTTGCAAAGTCCAAACGCTGTTGCTCGTCTTCAGGTTATAACATCTGGACGCGCTGGAATCGATAAGGAAACATCCTCAGAACAGTGAGCAGAATCTTTAGGACTGTTGTTTTCAGTCACTAAACATTCAAACTGTGCGCAACATTTCTTGCAGTATGCAATGGATCTGCAGTAATCCTGTTCTGCACTTCCGCAACAACTTCAACAGGAACAGATAGTTATCCGGATCGTGGTCGATCACATGTGCATCCAGTTTCTTCAATTTTTTTTCACCAAATCTCGTACACTTTTTAAGGAACACAAACCTTGTCGTAAATTATGATTTCGTCGATATACTCGCACTACTTCGGCTGCATTGATCCCGTTCAGATAAAACAGCTTTATCAATTCACCTCGTTGTTTTATTGTAAGTGTCATCTTGTTGGCACGTACGAACAACTGATTAAAGAAACAATCTTCACACACTGTTTATTAAAGATTTTCTACGCGCAATGATTAGAATATGGTATTCCGTGATTGGTGCTTCTACTATCTATTCCTATGAATTTTTCAAAGTGCGTCAGTTCACCTCGTCTTTGAATTGTCATTGGTCCTTTACAATGCTCTTTTTTGCAAATGTTTTATGTCGTTGTAACGACCCTAAATATCACTTGGAATGCGCGATTTTTCGTAAGATACGAAACCCCAAATAAACTTTGGATACACCATGAGATACGAAAGGAGAACTTGCTGCTGAATTGGAGTCCTTTTAACTTGCGTCTGGCCGAAGGAGCACGTTTTCGATATGCGAGGAACGAAGAAGTGGCTACCAGACATGTTTTTCCATAGGCGATTTTTTTTTCATTGGTGAACTGAATAATGTTGTAAGATTTGGTTTAAAATGTGTTTTTGAGTTGTGTTTGTGTACACATAGTGAAAATAAAAATGTAATGAATTGTTTTAGACTGCTGAATATTATGTTACATAGGAACTGATTAGGATTGAGTGCCACAATATTACACCTGCAGTTTTAACCATACATGTATCGTTCCAACGCAATTTATGGTTTATCAATGCGCTGATGAATTTGCGCAGGAAAAAAAGGGTGTTGCCATTCGGAAATTTCGATATTTTTTCTCTGTAATCGTAACTGTGAGAGCTCTATTGTTTTAAATCATCACGATCTCGAGCGCATACCTTCAAATAACTTAATCTGAAATTTCGTTTCATTGGTTAAGCAGTTAGGTCGCTAGGGGCACATATATTGGGGAAGTTTTTTTTATGGCCACCCTGTACTTCTCTTTCTGCTACTTATACTACAATCCTCCCCCTTTTTAAGTGCATATATAGCTTCAGTCAAAGCCTTTTGAAAACCCCCCTGCCTCTCCCACGTAATTGCGCTATGTGTAAATATCTTCTATATACAGTGTGTCCACGTATAACCTGACCGACCTTTATTTTCGTAACCGTTGGTCCTAGATGCATACTTCCAATTACAAAAATGGTCAAAATTAGGTGCAGTGTTAAGATAAAAAAAGTTTCAAGCGAAATAACAATTTAGGGAAGAATTACAGAATCTAAATTTTTATACGGTCCCCCGGACCTATAAGTTATATTTAGTAAAATTTCCCTGTTACACTGGCAAATAAGGCAAAAAAAGTCCCGTTATTCTACGATTAAAACTGACCGAGTAATAGCTGTTTAAAGTTGGAGTATACTTTTTGCTGCATATAAGGGGTCATTCACAAATTTAGTAGAAATATAATTTCGTCAGATACATTAAAGAAATGGTTTAGAGTAAAATTAGCATTGCAATATAAATTTGAAATCTTTAATCATTCTGACATATTACTGCAAAATGCACAATTTGTACTGAACATCATAAGAGGATAAAAATAACAGATTTTTTGTTAAATAAAAGGATGAAAAACAACAGCCTCAATTCTTTACAAAATGATACATATTTTAAAATACTGTTAGATTACACTGTCTTTCAAATTTTGGGTTGTGGCATGTTTTTTAGCTTTTGAAAATTGATTCTTATGTAATTTTTAGCACTGAATCCGAAAATGACCTTCATTTTAAACCTCCACGTCAGGAATTTTCTCAAATCGCAAATTTCAAAGTTAAAAAGCTAAAAGTTAAAATTGATCTCCCCCCCCCCCCTCCCAACCTCATCGGACCCCCAAGTTGTTTAGCTGTAAGAAACCCAGTATAAGCCAAAAAATCCAATAAATTATAGAATTAAATAAAATTAAACCGAATAAAAAAAGCCTTACCTCTATTTTATAGTATCAGATTTTTCGCTATTTTTTAACCTTGAAATTTACGATTTGCGAAAGATCCTGACATGATGGTTAAAAGTAAAAGTAATTTTTTTATTCAGCATTAAAAAATACATAAAATGTAATTATAAAATTTAAAAAACACAACCAACGCAGGTTTATGTTATCTAATTTAAAACTCTTTCTTAAACTTCTTGACGGTAATCTATCCGAATTTTTTTGTGTTATCCTCTAATATAAGTACGTATAAGATGGTAAGTCGAAAATCATAATAATATTGCATTGTCATCGGATTTAAGTCAGTATGTAAAATTTAACTTCGATCGGACATTTGAAAGTAAGTTAAAGTTCTAGTACAAATTTTAAACTGGAAAGACGATCATTACAAGTTAAATAAAACTTTATGAAAATAGCACAATTTTAGTTAAAAGAAATCATAGCCTCAAATCCTTACAAAATAAAACATATGTTAAAATACAATTATTTTAACTAATATGAAACTTAACTAATAAAACTTAATCGTAATATTTGTACGATTTCTTTCAAAGTGCATGTCAGGTTCTGAGAAACATCTGCTATTAGAACTGGGGTTCTATATTATTTTTGTCTTAATATATTATATATTGTATGGTCTGTGTATTGGAATTTCAAAATAACATTATTTCATTGTCTAAAACTGGATCTAAGCAGGTGAAAATGTATAGATGGAATGAAGGGGAAAAAAGATAGTTGGAGAGGGGTTAGCCCAAACTTTTGAGATGTCTGTGGAAGATGGGGAGACAAAAGCATTCCACGAACAAAGAAAAGAGCTTGGAATGCGAGCCAGGTAGAAAATCCCGAGGGGATTACGTTGAGGAAAGGGAGAAGGTTACTAGTGGCAGGCTCTCCGCTGAGACAGTGAGTTGGAGCCTACAGCGCGAAGTGCAAGGTGAGTTCCTGGGATAGCTCTGAGAGAGAGCTTGAGGTTGAGTGAGGCTCGGAGAGCTTAGGCTTAGAGCCCATGTGTTGGGAGATTGAGATTGATCTCCGATAAAGCTTATTTAACGTGTATAGAGTGAGAGTGAGATAACGTAGTTTTAACAGTACACAGCCAGCTTTACTATATTTAATTTAATGTTGAACCGGATCACCTACATCCGAGTTTTAAGTGTAAATAGTGTTTTGTATTGTGTAAATAGTGTAAAAAAACTGTTAATTTAGTTAATTGAAAGCGTTGGTTTTCATTTAAACAATCCTCTCAGTGCGTGACCGATATCACGTAATCATATCGGTGGTGGCAGCATATAAATAGCACGGAATTTCTTCAAAGTTGTGCGGACTAAGAGGAAACCCGACAGCGCAGTTACCTTGAAATAATGTTAAGTACTTTAAATACGATCCCTGAAAGCATGGCAGAAATCGTCTGTTTCGAGATGCATAAAACTGGTTTAAGTCGTGCATTTCAAAGTTTCATAACTCGGTCAATTTTAATGTTAGATGAATGGGACTTTTTTTTGTCTTACTTGTTAGTATCACAGTAAAGTTTTACTAAATATCACTTATCAGACCGGGGGACCGTATAAAAATTTAAATTTCGTAATTTTTTAATAAATTTTTTTCTTGACCGAAATCGCTTTAAAAATAGTTATTTACCTTATTTAAACCATTTTTGTAATTGGAGGTATGCATCTAGGACCAACGGTTGCGAAAATAAAGGTCGGTCAGATTATACGTGGACACACTGTATATGTTTTATGTGTAAATATCTTCCGGTTTTATTTACTGCGTAGCATTGGCCGTAGACTGAGCGTGTGATTACTGCTTATTTCTATGCTGTAGGCGTTACAACAGACAGCCATTATATATAACCTATGGTCAAAGCAGTTTCACAATACATAATACCTGTATTGCACTCCAGTTATTCTATTTACATTTTTAATTTCTTTTTAAATTACTAGGGGGCTCTGCCCCCTACGAGCTACGCTCGTCAACCCCCGTTCAGACACTGCAGGCTCTAACAGCACGATAATTTGATCGACTTTAAAAAGATTTCGGAAGATTGAATTATAATTTGAATCTGAGAAATATAATCTGACGTAATTTTCACCAAACTTTTCTTTTTCTTTTTAATATTCACGTAAAAATACTTTTGCTAGAAATGAAATATTATGATCATCTTAAAATATTAAATAAATGTCTCGAGCAATTTTTAAATTTAAACTGTTTAGCAATATTATTTTTTGTTCATTTTATATAAGTGCAACGTGACGTAAATGTGACGTAAATTCTCCTATTTAAGACTTCTAACGCATGTTTATGAATTTATTATTTTAAAATATTCTGTCTCTTTTAAAATTCACGTGTAATTATAATTTTTATGACGTAATTTTCAATGAGTTCCTGCTTTTTAAATTTTCTGTTTATAATAGTCACGTGTAAAATAAATTTTTAATTTGAAGTAAACATTATTGTTTGCGCTGTTTATACGACTGGCAACAGTTTAAATTAATAACATTTTCTAAAATTTGTAAAAAATAACTCTCGAAATGCTGAAAATTTGAATTTAAAATTTAAATAAAACCTCAAAAAATGAGTCAAATAAGAAAAATAAATACAATCTGCACACCGGGAACTTATAACGTATAAAATGATCTAAAGATGATTAAATTCTCATGTATAGTTTTTGCTCCAATAAAACTTTTTTAATGGAACGATTTTGTCTAACTTTAGCATTAAATATCTCTTAAAATAATTCTTCGATTTGAAAACTGTCTGCATCAGCGTGTTTATCAAACATTTCTCTATAATACCACCGATTTTCATATTTTTGTATGCAACAGTTTTTTTAATATTAACGATGAAAGGCCATGCTTAAGCATTCAAATTGGATGTGGATCTACCCGGAATATCTACGCAGATTGTCATCGGTCCATTTCCAAATCAAAACTTTTTTTTATATATAGAAGGAAAAGATATATTTTGGAAATAAAAATAAATTGTCTTCTTAGGTATAATATTATTGTTATGAAAAGATTTTCTTTCTTTCTCGCTCTATATGCCACGACACTGAGTACAAATTAGGACATTTTTATTATTCTTAATAATTTATTAATTATTTGTGATTCAAACATAGCTGAATACATATATATATACATTAAATTTCTAAATATGTAACACCAATACTATGTAGTAACAATTATTACTTATTTTGATTTAGATATCCAAAGTTAAGCCAGGATAGTAATTCTAAAGTACAATCAATTGGATTATAAGTACTAGCATTGAATACATTTTTAAATGTTTTTAAACCTATATTTAAATCTGTAATTACTATAGGTGTCGGTATAAATTTGTGCCATATACTAGTAACTAACATGATCTGATTATAGATATATACACTCTTTTTAGCTCACAGGCTATCAAAGCCTGAGAGGTAATGTGCCCGCCGCCGGTTCTGTATGTATGTATGTACGTAACGCGATAACTCTTGATAGAAACATCCGATTTGCTTCAATTTTTTTTCTAGTTTCATTCTGATAAGGCGCTTCCCTGATTAGTTTTGGGGGTTCATTGGTTAAGTATAAAGGGGGGAGGAAGGGAGGCTAGACCCCCCCCCCCCTACTTAATTTAGATAAATGGGTTTTTCATGCAGAATTATTCAATTTGCTCCAAATTTGGTATATCGATTTATTATGTTAAGGAGCTTCCCTGATAAGATTTGGAGGTTCATTAGTTAAGTATAAAGGGGGGGGAGGCTAGCCCCCCCACTTAATTTAGATAAATGGGTTTTTTCATGCAGAATTATTCGATTTGCCCCAAATTTTGTATACCGGTGTATTATGTTAAGAAACTGCCATGATTAGATTTGGAGTTTTATTAGTTAAGTATAAAGGGGGGAAAGGAGGTTAAACCCCCTCCCCTTAATTTAGATAAATGGGTTTTTCATGCAGAGTTATTCGATTTCCTCCAAATTTGGTATACCGGTTTATTATGTTAAGGAGCTGCCTTGATTAATTTTGTAGGTTTATTGGTTAAGTTTAAAGAGGGGAGGGGGTCTGGGGCTAGATCACCCCCCCCCCCTTAATTTAGATAAATGGGTTTTTCATGCAGAATTAATCGATTTACTTCAAATTTGATATGCCGGTTTATTCCGATATGGTGCTTCTTTATTAGATTTGGAGGTTCATTGGTTAAGTATAAAAAGCGGAAAGGGGGGGGGGGCAATACCCATCCCCTTAATTTAGATAAATGGATTTTCATGGAGAATTATCCAATTTGCTTTAATTTTTTTTCTATGTTCATTCTGATAAGGAGCTTTCCTAATTAGATTTGGAGGCTTATTAGTTAAATATAAAGGGGGGAAAGCGGGTTAGACCCCCTTAATTTAGCGAAACGGTTTTTTCATGCAGGATTATCTGATTTGCTGCAAATTTGGTATACCGGTTTATTATGTTAAGGTGTTTCCCTGATTAGATTTGGAAGATCATTGGTTAAGTTTAAAGTGGGGGAACGGGGGCTAATCCGCCTTCATTTATTTTTTTGGGCATTATTCTTTGAAATAAGAATATAATATACAATTAGTGTGAATAGCCTGTGAGCTCAGTGCCATCAGTTTAACTGGGCACTTTTCTTTTTATTTTAATTATTACTGTTGAAACATGAATATTTTTTTTTGGAATTCAAACATAATGTATTATGCTCATCTATATATAATTTCTAAATAAGTAATTGATATTCCTATCAAGCCGGACTTTTGGAGTTGTGTTGTAAACTCCCATTAAAAAAAAACACAAAACTATTGCGAGTAGTCGAAAGACTTTTTTAAAACGACACGCACAATAAACACGATTAAAAATTTCACACGTTTGAAAGGCCTTAAATATTTGTTTCCAAAAGATGTAAAATAACATTAATTAGTAGACAAATAAGCCACCAAATGACTATTGGGACTAGGAGACAGTCTTTGGAGGCCTCCTGGCAGCGGTTTTAAATCGCATTTATCATCTTACGACCAATCATGAAAAACTCGTCAATATTAAAAACTACATATTTCCCATACAGAACAGGAATGACTTAGTGAATCAACATCAAAATGTGTAAAATTAGTTGTTACTTTCAAAGCTGAATGCAGTGTTCTACTATCCATTTATATGAGATTAATAGCTGCAACGCCAATAAGAGATAAGACCATACCAGATTCAGGGCATAATCTTTCAAAGATAACTTGTACCATTTTTCAGTCACCAAAGTGTTTTTTTTTTTTTTTTTTTTCGCGTCAAATTTTATTAAAATAAAATATGTAATCTCTGATCAAAATATTCGGACATTTTAGCTTTTAGAGGTTTTAAAAAAAAAAAAAAAATCTCGAGATGTACTTAATAAATATGGTTTTTAAATGTCGGGGATGTAAAGAACATATCTGACTTCATATTTTTTGGTGACTATTTAGTCAGAAGGACAATTAAGGGACCAAAAAGAAGTTGAATAAAAGAATAGTCTTTTCGATCAACCTTTATCGTAAAAATCATGAAATTATCTGTAGCACTACGAAATGATTAAGTGGGCTCTGCACAAAGTGCGCATCCATTTGTGTAAGAATAGCAGGTTTATTCGTGAAGCTATAAACGATTCTTTGGAAAACTAAAAACTAAAAAATCTGAATTCTTTTGGTTATAACATGCAGGGTTTTAAAAAAAATTGACACTATTTTCAGAAACCTTAACAATATGCAGGAGAAGCATTATATAGTTACTGCAATTAAAAATGAATATGCTATTAAACATTTTATATAATATCAGCATTTGTGTGCAATAATTTTTCATTTGATAGCAATTCTTTTTTCACAGTTTAGTTGTCAACTATATTGGACAACTTATACAAAAAAAAAAAAAAAAAAAAAAAAAAAAAAACAATCAAAAATTCAAGATATTATCTGCGATATAGTAAGTTGCCTTTGTGTTATTTTTCTAATACAGTCTTGGTTTCCTAATTCGAGTAGTATTCCTCACGGGCAGCAACAATAAAAGGTAATAAAAGTAACTTCGTTATAAGAGATTGTTCACAAGCTGCAATTTATAAAATATAAAATATGAATTCAATTTAGTACAATATTTGTGATATATTTATTTTATTTTTCAGTATGTACGTGCATTTGGAGTATTAATTTTATATAATTCAGTGTAATTATTTTGTGATTTATAATAAAAATGGCAATTTGTTGGAAATATCTTATCCTCTAGTCATTTTTAGAAAGTAATTTATATATAACTCACCTCAATCTCGATAACTTCTTGAAATTTCAAGATATTGGACTGGGCTTTTGATTTAAGTCTAAATTTATCGTGGACTATTAAATTAAAAAAGATAAATTGTGCTATCTTTCACTCATGTTTAATTAAAAATTCATAAAAAAGCTCTTTTTTTTTCAAGTAGTCAGTATATTAAATTTTTAATTGCGGTATAATTTTTCACCTGCATATTGCCAAATGTTGGAAAGTGTTGTTAAATTTGGTTAAAAACCTTGCATTTTAGAAATAACAAAAATACGAAAAATGTTTGAATTTTTCAATAACTTTTTTTATCTTCATGAATGTACGTGCTATTCTTACAAAAATTAATACACGTTGTACAGGACTTACATAATCATTTCCTAAAGTACAATTCATTTCACGCTTTTTATGATACAGGGTAATCGCAAATATTACTTTTTTTACTCAATTTCTTGTTTGTTCCCAAGTGCTCTCCTGACTAAATCGTCACTGAGAGTATGAGAACAAAAATCTTCTTTACATTCCCGAAGTTCAAAAACAATTCATCAAGCATTTACCTAGTTTTTTTAAAAAATAATCCAAAACTGAATATGTACGGATACTCTTTATCGTATGGTATAACTTAGGTCATTCCTGACCATATGTAGTGAGTGTCCGTAGAATCCAAGCAAAAGAATTATCTAGCATTCACTTTCTTAAATTTCCGACTTTATTCTTGCAGATGCCATAAATTCGTGACACAGAAGATTTGCTCCTATAAGTGCTTAGTCTTCGAAAACACTTAATACATCAGGATAATCTTTATTTGATAAAGCTTTTATAATCAGGCTATTAAATAGTTCGTATCATAATTTAAAAGTTCCAAAGTAACAACTGGGAATGGAGTGTAGTGGTGTTATTATTAACACTATATAATAGACTCTTATGCTTGGGAATATTCGCTCTCTGTTGAAGGTCAGTACTTAGGTGATTGAAAACCTTTTCCTCTCTTTATATAAACATTCCTAGCAAGCTGCAAAAGGCTATAATTGCCAAACTATTCTGCACAGTTAATTTATTTTTCAACTGTGCAGCCAGAAATTCTGTTGTCATACATAATGCTGTTGGTAACCAAGACTCTAGTGGATAGGCCATCCCATTATAACGGGCAATGGCTCGAAGCAGCTCATAGAGGTTGGCACGGGCCTTGGCCGTGCCGCAAAAATGAAGGCAAAATTTCAACGGGCCGGGCCGGCAGAATAAAGACAATTTTTTAACAGGCCGGTCGGGCAGAATAAAGACAATTTTTTTAACAGACCGGGCTGAGCTGACAAAAAAATTAAACCGGCCAGGCCGGCCGATAAAAAAATTAAGCTGCCAGGCTGACCCAATATCAAAATTTAAACGAAGCCGATAAAATATTAACCATTTTCAGTAGATATGACTTTTGCGAGAATAAGTATAAATGTGTTTCATTAGCCGATGCTAGTTTGACAACATCAATACAGAAATATACCTTGTCCAGCATACCAATCGACATCGGACAGCCACATTGTGTCTGAACTCGGTCTTATTTTTTTCAGCAGACACGAAAAGGCCGGGATCAGGCTTACTTTTTTCTACATAGTCGAGCCGGGCCGGAACTAGACCTTATTGTTCCCAGGACGTGTCGGGCAGGCAATATGTTATAGTAATAGTGATAATGAACTTCTGTTAGCGGAATCATTCAAAATATACCTTAATAACCGCTTGAGGGGCGGCGGTATAGATTATATCCCACCTACGATTAATAAAGATTTGCACCAGAAAAAATTTACTAAATTTTATTTTTCTTACTTTGGTGGAAAAAAGTCCTAAAATTGCTTTTCCTTATTTTGCAATAAAAATTTTAGAAGATTCCGGTGTGAATTGAACATTACAGCAACGCAATTACTTGCCCCTGAAAGGGTTAAAATACAGAGAAATATTTTTAAAAATCTACTTCTTATTATACAGCTTCAAAAGTTAAGATGTTTTTAACCTTAATTTTTCTTTCTTTTGTTCTAAACTTACATTATTTTTTTTATGAATCTTTATTTGAATGTAATAGTTAAGAGTCTAAGTAATCATCCATGTTGCTATTGTGTATTTTATATCTTACGAACACATGGCAATGTAAACTAGTCGGATATGCCAATCCCAAAACTTTCTTCTATCTCATAACTGTTAATACTTCAAAACTCTCTAGTACAGTGCCAAAATTAAATGGAAATCTATGCCCATCATAAGGATTATAAAGACATGAAATTCCGTGCATTAGTTCTTGAGATAGGACAATCGCTAAAATAGTGTAAATCATGCAAAATGCAGCATATAAGCGCCACCGGATAGGTGGATTTACACCAAAATCTAATAATCAACAACTTATGTTAACGTCTAACTGAATCTGAAGTTTGATGAAAATCCGTTCATTAGTTTTTAAGATAGAGCTATTGCGGAAATCGGAAAAATTCCACATAGCAGCGCCACCAGTTGAGCGATTTACACCGAACACTAATTAGCACCAGTTTATATTAGGTACTAACTGAATCTGAAGCTTGATGAAAATTCATGCATTTGTTCTTGAGGTACAGCTATTGCGAAAATTGTGAAAAATGAAGCACAGCAGCGCCACCTATTGGGCGATCTATACCAAAAATTAAACAGCATTAATTTATCTGAGGGACTATTTATATCTGAAGTTTGATGAAAATTTGTGCATTTTTTTTTAGTTAGGACTATTGCGATAATCATGAATAATGCAGCATAGCAGCGCCACCTGTAGGGCGATTTTCACCAAAACCTAATCAGCAGCTAACTGTATCCAGGACTAACTGAATCTAAGTGTAAGTCATGCGAAAAATCGCTTTATTACGCTATATGCCCATTCGTGACCACAGAAGGGTGGTGGATTGTGTGGTGAGGTAAAATTACTCAATCCTCCAAACCTCATCTACATCTTCATTTTGAGGGGTTTTACGCTTTTATACACATTTTTACTCCTGAATGCAGAACTAATTGCTATAATTCCATGTTACAGTAAAATCATGCGAATTTCCCTTTAGCCTCTCCTATGAAATTTACATTTGAAGAGGTGCGTCACTTTTCTGGCGGGTGAGTGTTATGATTCTGCGATTATTTCTTCTCGTCATCATGTATGCTGTGGAAGAAAAATGTAAGACTTTCATGTGTTAGTAGAAAATATACATTGTCGTTTTTCCCCAAACAATTATTGTTTTTCACTTATCATCTTTCTGATAAAGGTACTTTACTTTTCCTAATTTTTTCTTCATCACTACCATAGTTTTTCGACATTGATACTACATCTAAATTCTAAAATGCTATTCCTTCATAGAATAACAATTGAGAATCACTTCAAGTTAACAAAGCGATAAAAATGATTTAACAGTTTTTTAACTCCTTCATAAAATAATAAGAAATATTAAAAGATTTGTAACTTACATTTCGACTCTTTCCACTTTAATGCCCCAACGATCAGTCGCTTCATCCAAACAATTCTACAATATAAATACTTAAATTACATTAAACCAGGAAAAAAAACCCTTTCATTAAAATTTAAAGAAAAATTTAAAATATGTTTTTGAAGTTTGTCAGAGTCTTCAAAGCCATGTATTTTTGCAAGCTTAAAAAATAGGAAAAAGAAATTTGTTTTTAATATTCAGAATACTTTTACGATGCTTCAAGGAATTTAAAAATCTACATTGCAATTTTTAATCACGTAACTTTCATTTTTTTAACCATAATAAACAGGGGTTGATCCAAACAACATTTAGTGCATATTTTAGGCCTCTTCACAAAAATCTAGTTCCAATGATCAGTCGCTTTATCCAAACAATTCTAGAACACAAATACTTAAATTACATTAAACTAGGATAAAAAAAAAACTTTCAGTACAATTTAAGTAGAATTTTAAAATACGTTTTTGAGTTTGTGAGTGGCTTCAAAGACACGTATTTTTGTGTGCTTAAAAAATAGCAAAAGAAAATTTGTTTTTAACATTGCAAATACCTTTAAGGCATTTCAAGCAATTTTAAAATCAACTTTGTAATTCTTAATCACTTAACTTTCCTTTTTTTTAACCCTCATAAGCAGAAATCAACCATACCATATGTTGTACCAACTGTACCATATATTGAATTTTAACTAAAGAGTACAGTTATTTTTAATGCTTCAAAAATTCTCTTTCCAAAGAAAAAACTAGTCGTTGGGGGCCACCGTAATACTTACTCATCATGGATATGCATAATATAAAATATGAAAATAAAATATGTGTAAACTATTTATAAAAAGCATTGCAATTCCAAAATAAAATTTAAACGTATATTTAAATATTTTTAATACATAGTAATGCTCTATTACTGAATTGCGGGTACTACTTGATTATCTCGTCGACCCATTTCGATAAATTATATATATCGCCAAACTACTCACAAAATTATACAAATTGGTATAATTTTTATTTTAAATAACAGAAAAACAAATAAATTACTAAAAGATTAATAAAAATACAAATAAAACGTCGAATTTAAAATCACTTGATGACGCAATAAACACATGTAACGTGTTTAATGTCAAATTAATGTAACATTTACGATAAGCCATTATTGGCATTTAAACTTATAGTTTGGCGATAGTTTTTGGATCGACGGGATAATCGAGTAGTGCCGAATAGAGTAAAATAACCATATTTATAACTCCAAAAATTTTAAGCACATATTAACTAACAGTTTAATGCGTCGGATTAAGTGTCTCCTTTCCAATTAAAATATACCTTTGAATTGAAATTTGAATGAAATACAGGGTCATGAAAAATCGAAAAATATGATTACAAATATCTCGACAACTAATTATCCGATCGACTTTATTTTTTATGCAAAATTTATGTTTTTTATTGTCTTTTATATTTACTCCTTAAAATAAACAATTTCGAAAAATTTTATATACCTTTTATCAGAACGAATATTTCGAGAGTCCGAAAAAAATAGTTTCGGATAATCGAGGTTACTGATATTCAATAGGCTTCTTTCCATTATTACATACTAAGTACACACCAAATTTCAAGTCTCTATCTCAATTTGTTCTGGAGATAGAGCGTTTACAGACACACACACACACACACACAGACGGACGGCAATTTTTTTTTCTAAAAATATGTTTTTCGGAATCTCCAGTGTCTGAAACGTGTAAATCCGTCATTTTTTTTTTTTTTTTTGATTTTTAAAACGTTTGCAAGACTTACCCTATACTACGTATGATGGATAAGTAAAGAAATTTTATATTTTTAGCCATGAATTAAGCGTTTTCAAGGACTTTGTATACCTTAAATAAAAGTAATTGAATGTTGTCTTAAGCATCATAGGGCGACATGGAATAAGCTAGTATATGGAAACGTACCTGCATGGTATTGGAAATGCTCTCCCTGTCGGCAAGTATTTCATGCAAGTGGTGTGTTCCAAGCATATTCCTGAGAGTAGTCTGGGCTAAGAGACGAGTGCTATGATGCGCATTTTCCACATTGGCGACTGACACAGTAGCATTATGTACTCGATAATACACGACTGCATCGACCGACACTGTAACGGAATCCTTCGTAAGCACCTAAGGAGTTAAAGTAAATGTAAATATATTCGAAAAACGAGTGGTGATAACAAAATAAACTGGTTCAGAAGGCTAAAAATCATCTTAATAATACAATATAAATAGATAAATGATTCTGTACTTAAAAGATGATTACACAATTAAACAGATGCTCAAGAATCGAGCACATTCGACTAATACTTAGCCATCATCAGGATTTAAAATTTAAACGGTTGTTATGAACGCTACTTGCCATATCTCACTCATAGAACCTTTGCTTCAAACCGAGCATCCGGGTTCCATTGTCGATTCCACTAACGGGGCGAAAAAAGAGGTGGGGAAAGAGGGTTTTTTTATTATCATAAAATGATTACAAGTAGTGATAATGTTTATGAATTACTAGCACAAGAACTTCTACAAGAACGCATTCCGAAAATTCA
Organism: Maratus speciosus; assembly: GCA_963932465.1. NCBI lineage: Eukaryota > Metazoa > Arthropoda > Arachnida > Araneae > Salticidae > Maratus > Maratus speciosus. Next base: position 271,206,420 of record OZ010795.1, read on the forward strand.
TTACATGGACTAAATATAAAGTAATTTCGGCATAACTGTGATGTGAACGATGTGTACTGGATAACATGGCTGACTGATAAAATTGGTGTCAGATATAGATGAAATGGCAGAATATTATTTTGAGAAATTATGAACACAAGTTATGTAGAAACTATTTAGAAGGAAAGGATATTGTTAAGCATTGACCAGTTTGGTCATACCGTTGTATAAGAATATACCTCCAAGGCACTGAAGGTGAAATTGACCTGGATTACTGATCTCGTACAAGGAAAACCTTCGAAAATATCCAACAACTGTCACACTATGTTGGTATCGTTGGCTCAAACTTTTTCACACCGTTGTCAACATGGTAACCGCAATGCTGAGTGGGTCCATTTCGAGAAATAATTTCCAACCCTTCCCGCATTTTGGTGTCTTTAATTTGTGTAATTTCACTTTTAAATTTGTCCGGTTTCAATTTTTGATTTTTTTTTTTCAACGTTGCTTTCGCTAGAGAGTCTTTCACTTGGGACGTGGCTGGGGACCTAGGTATCTTGCTTCCGCAAAAGAGTCGGACTAGAGTAGTAGAATAAAGAGCTACGGACGAAGATGGATCTGGCTTTCCGCCGCCGCGGCGAGCGGCCCATCTTCGTCCGCAGCACTTTATTCTTCTACTCTAGTCCGACTCTTTTGCGGAAGCAAGATACGTAGGTCCCCAGTCACGTCCGAGTATAAGACTCTCTAGCGAAAGCGAGGTGGGGAAAAAAAAATTCAGAAATTGAAACCGGACAAATTTAAAAAGGAAATTACACAAATTAAAGACACCAAAAAGCGGGAAGGGTTGGGTTCGGTGCGATGAAGCTACCCGCCGACCCCTTGCTTCTTCTAGGTTGATATGCCATTCAACAAAATTTGTCTTTCAAATTGAATTGGGCCTTGCGCATTTCGCGAAACTAAATTGTTAAATCGGTGATCAAAACAGCGCGCAGCCATAAATCTTTAATATGGCCATCATTATAAAGGGCCAATAACTAACACGAGCGATGCTTGCAACAATCTAGTTTCAAGATTATGAGAGTGACAACAATGGCTACAACAATAAAACTAGTTTTGCATTAACACACAAACTGACTATAGACCCGATTACGGAAAAATAAGTTGTTTTTAATCCTCAATATCCCCTTTCACCCCCTTAGAAATTGAATTTAGAAAATCGCTGACAAGGCATATTTAACTTTAAAAAAAACTGATTTGTTACGCTGCATGTCACACTCACAACTAAATCATCAGCTGAGATATGGCAAAATGACCTAAAATTTTCGACACCCCCTTTAACCTCCTTAACAGTTGTATTTTAAAAAAAAAACCTTTCTTAGTTGGTACTTACTATATATTACGAATATATATCCAGGAGTATCAAATTATTTCTAGCTTCAACAGTTTCGTCTGTGCGTTGATAAATCAGTCAAACAAAGCCTCTTATAGAAATAGAGGATCATAAAAAGCTTATAAGATGAGATATAAAATAAGACTTTACTGATAAGAAACCTGTATAATACAAAAGAATATATACGATATAAGGCAGTCTCAGCAGTTTATTAGCAGAAATGACTGAGCTCGTGTTGTTGGGTATCGTCAATAGATTTTATGAAAGGTGTTAGACATAATAAATGATTGTGTAAGAGAAATATAAATTTAATACATAGAATAATAGATTTGTATCAGAAATGTAAACTTTTTGCCATTACTACTTGCTGATAATACGATTTTTTTTTTTTTTTTTTTTTTTTTTTTTTTTTTGTGTGTCGATATAGCAATAAATTCTCCTGTGTAAATGAATGGTTTCAGGCATACCAAGAATTGTTGGAAAATTCTTAACTCATCGTCGTAACAATTCTAGACATTCTTTTTGTATGTCATATTGTATAATAGTGTATAATATATAAGTGCTGATCATGTTGAGAATCTTGGTTATCTGTGTAACAACCTATAAAATAAATTGTTGAAAAATCCTTCACCATAAAATTAACACCGATTTTAGTAATTTCTCTAATATAGTTAACGATTTCTATTTGCTTACAGATGCCAAAAGCTTATAAAGTAAACATGAACGAAAAATCATGCGTCAAGCATAGATTATGAAACACTTTCCAACGCACTCAAAATACTGTAAAAAACTGCAGAGCTTAATAAGGTGAAAGATGATGTCTAAGAAAACAATTCGGAAAATTCATAACACTTTTAAAAACCCAGTTTAGGAATTACCTACCATCAGTAGTCCAAAAAGAAAAAAAAATCCGAATTCTTTTGTCTATCTTTGTATATGATGTATAGATTTGTTATAAATACTACATAGTATGCTAAAATTTAGCTCAATTAGGAAACGCATAGCACAGTTGAAATTTCCCATTTGCAATTTCTGAAATAAATGAAAATGTGGTCTAGATCTTTTATGCTGTGTAAGAACTATAGAAGTTATACACAATATGTAACAATAAAAATTAGTTAAATTAAAAAACTAGTACCACAGCTAAAAACGCATTTACAGTAATTATTGCTCATAGACAGTATTGTACACTATTTCTTTTGTGTGTCCCTGTAAATGAACTATAAATGCTATGCCCACTATCTTCTATACTAAGCATATTATAGCATATCTCAGTACATATATCAATTTCAATATGTTTGAAATTGTGTAACATCATTAAAATACGCCGAAAACGATTTTTCTTCACAGACGGAAATGTAACGGAATTCTTTTGAGCATTCCTGTAAACATAACTGCTGTGAACATAACTGCTACACATTTTATTTTCAATACCGAACTTACTATAGTATACCACAATAACATCTATAAATTGCATGGAAATCCGAGTATATTTATGTCAGTTAGAGCATGGACAGGCAGATAGACAAACCGAATTTATAAGAACTTTTCAACTATGTGCTAAAAACTGGAGCTTTAATGTCATTATATAGTTCATTATGAGATAATTTAAATGTCATTATGTAGTTTCAATATCAATAAAATTTTAATACATTATTGAAGCGTTATAAATTCCCTTTTAAAAATTCAAGATTATTGTCTAGACAATACGTATGCGTGGGTTTTAATTTAATATTTATAAACTAATTGTTCAGCGTGCTTTTAAAAGATTCACAAGGCTTTCTTTTATTATTATTTAAACTGTTGTTGAATTAATTTATTATGAAAATAAATTTGGAAAATATGCTGAAATCTATATTTATAGCATTAAAAATTACGGTTCATAGTTTCAGTATTCAATAGTGCAAAGTAATTATTCCTAAGTAAACCTCATCATATTCTTTTTAAATTAAAAAAAAATCCTCTTCATGGTTCAAACTAGTAAATTATTGTAATTTTCACTAAAAAATAAATCTATTCAAGAGCTGATCAGATTGAATAGTTTTGTACGCGTTTTGTATATTGCTTTTAAGATCGAAGGTATCCGTTTGTTTGTCTAGTGATTAAAAATGTGTTTATAAGTCAAAAAGTGTGAGGTTCAAATACTGATTCAAGCTTGGATGTTCGCCGAAACAGACGTCAAACAGCGATCCGGAGGTAAGTATAAGTAGCCTTTACAATAAGAAATTATTTTACGCACTACAATATCTATTCATATAAAATCCAAGTCTCTGTGTGTCCCTCACGATTCCGGTAGGACCGCCTCATTGAAATGTGTAATTGTTGAAAAAAGCTAATGCAGGGTTACCACAGTAGCGCCAAATGTTAGCCAAACTTGGTGATAGCTGGCTAATTTGGCGAAATTCCCGTTTAAAACCATTAATCATTCATAAAGGAGGTCACCGAAATTTAATTTAAACTCCGCTCTTTTAAGATATTTTTCAAAATCTATGAGTGAGAATTTAAAGTACATCTTTACATCTTCCTCCCGATGCTACTAATAAAATAACCGCCAGTAGACGACGCTGTATTGTGTGAGCTCCTAACTGCGCGATTTTAATCTGCTTTAGGCCCTTTTCCAGTATAGGTGCCTTGGCGAAAAAGGAAATTTGGTAACATATTTTCCGGGAACCTATTCACTGTTTCATTTTACATACACACGCATTTTTTTTCGATATTTATAAGATTTATTTAACATAAAAAAGCCATTTCTCTAATTTTATACAGAAACAGATGTAATTTGTACATAAAAACACCAATAATATACATATAAAATAAACATATAAAACAAACAAACACGCTCATCAAGTTTGCTTTCATAGCTGTTTATATGATTTGACAACAAATCTCGATATTTTTCCGTTATACGGACACCATGCCAAAATGTATGCTAATGCGCCAATTATTTCAAAATGCTAAAAGATATTTTTAATTTTATGCCAGCAGTTTAATATGAGTTTTATTTTATTGCTTTATTTTATAACAGTTATTTGTTCACTTATTTTAAGTATATAATTGTGATTTAATGAAATAGTTCGTAAAAGTCTGGAATTTTCAAATGTTATATTTTTTAAATGCTCACTTTAGTATCGATAATGTTTTTTCTTTTATTTTTCAAATGCTTCAATTCACGTGATTTTCATTTTGCGCCATCTATTACGCTTAGCGACAATGGTATCCGTATAACGGAAACGAACCCAAATCTTACTTTTTGATGCCCAAATTACACCAAGCTTTTTTTAAAAAAACGCCAAAGCTCCTACAGTGGAAAAGTACCAAACTGTCTATTATTTTGTGCTATCTGTGTTATAGTTTGTACTATATGTAAGGGGTGTGGAGCGAAGAGTTTAAAAATTAAATATTAAAGTTTCGGCACAGATGTCATATACGCCCCCATATTGGCGCGATTTTTTTCTGACGCCAATGTCATATACACAACGGGTACTTAACTGGCGGCAAAGCGTCCTTATTTCGCTTGATATGGTAACCCGAATGTTGTTGTTTATGCTGTTGATGTTTTTGCCAAATTGGCGTATATGACAACTGTGCCAAAGTTTCTATAAAGCAGTATAAGACTAAAAAATTAAGAATAAAATAAATGCAAAATAAGACTAAAGAAGAAAGAAAAATCATGCGTTAAGCATAGAATATGAAACACTTTCCAACACATCCTGAATGCTTTAACAAAACTTCGCTATTTGGGAAAATAAGATAACTAAGTAAACATTTTAGAAGACGCATAAAAAATTTTAAAAATTGATTTCAGCAGTTACCGTCCATAGCCAATAATATCGTTATTACATGCCACTATTTAACCAAAATTTAATTTAAACTACTCTTAAAACTACTGAAATCACATTTCCAGATATTATCATCCATAGACGGTTATGTATCCAATTCTTTGCGTGACCCTCTATATTATTTTATCTATATTCTACAAACATTTCTTAGTAAACTAAATGTAGTTCAGCGTAAAAACGCATAACTCCTTTAAAAACCACCTTTAAGCAATTAACTCTCATACTCAGTAACCCTTACGAATTCTTTTGTGTAGCCCTGCATATGAACTGTAGCATTTATACACACAGTATAGTATGCATAAATGTAGTGAAACATAAAAACGCATATCATAATTAAAAATGCATTTCTAGCAATCATTGCTTATGTACAAAACTTCGGCGAAAAGTTGCTTGGCGGGAAAGAAGTTTGCCAACGTATTTTCTGACAACCTATTTACTGCTTCATACTCACAAGCAATTTTTTCCATATGTATGCAATTTATTTAGGTAGTTGTTAGCTATCCCGTCGACCAGTTTCGCCAAATTATATAAATCGCCAAACCACTCGCAAAATTACACAAATTGACATAATTTTTATTTTAAACAACGAAAGATCAATTAAATTAGCAAAACATTAATAAAAATACAAATATAACGTCGAATTAAAAATCACTTGATGACGTAAGAAACTCATGATCATGTTTAATGTCAACCATTATTGCCATTTAATCTTATAATTTGGCGACAGCAATTTGGTCGACCGGATAATTAACAAGTACCTTTATTTAATGTAAAAAAAGCTATTTACCCATTTTTTAATTATTTTTTTTACCCATTTTTTAACAGAAGTAATTTTGGCACAGATGTCATATTCGCCCCATATTGGCGTGATTTTTTCCGACGCCAATTTGGCGAAAACAACAACATCCGGGTTACCATATCAAGCAAAATAACGACACTTTGGCGAGAGTTAAGTACCCGGTGTGTATATGACATTGGCGTCAGAAAAAAAATCGTGCCAATATGGGGCGAATATGACATCTGTGCCGTAATTTTTGCACAGATGTCATATACGCATCGGGGTTGGCGTGATTTTTCTTTGATGCCAATTTGGCAGAAATCTCGCTTTCGAATACCAGTTACTTATATATTTTTAAATTATTTGCTATCATTTTGAAAAGGAAATAACTATAAATAAATAAAAGTTTAAATAATAGCTATAGAACAAAACAGTTTACATAATTAAAAACAGAAAATAAAAGTAAATAAACAATTTATTAATAAATAAAAAACAATAGCCGCGTTACCATAGCAGGCAAAATAACACCATTTTGGCGCCAGTTAGGTATCCCGGTTCATATCTAAAAACTGTGCCGTAATTTGTATATAAAAAAATATTATATATATTTAGAAACGACTTTTTTTATGTATATAAGTGCATATATAAACAAAAATAAAAGTTCATTAGATTTGTTTTCATAGCTGTTTATATATTTTTGGCAACATATCTCACTTTAATGATGCCCGAATTGCGCCAAGCTTTTTTTAAAAATGCGGTATAATGGAAAAGTACCTAAATAAATAATTAACAGAAATAACCAATTATAGAAACTAAAACTTTTTATTTCGAGGTCAAAGCATGGTTTTTAATTTCAATTAAAAATACATATATCCTTGGATAACTTTAGTTGAAATTAGGTTCACAGCTTAATATCTCATTCCATAAACCTAAACAAACACAAGTGATTCATTCATCGTGAAACTTAAAAAAATTTTAAATCATTGAGGTAATCATTCACAAAGTAAGTTCTCCAACAATCAATAGATAATATTCTAATGACATCATAGTAGGTAAAATGGTGGCGGTATCGTTTGTTTATGGTATGATATCACAAAGTGTATTATTATCACAAAGATTTAATTTTGCAATGTCTCTTAGTTAGATTATTTTATTGTCATATTTATGAGCTCAGAACAAAAGCCTATTTTTTCATTATTTAGTTATTAAAGACGGAAAAAAATTATAAATGCATGATTTGAAAAATTTAAATAATTTTTTTTCTTAATAGTAAAAATTAACATCGGGAAGTAACAGCGGGTTTAAATTAAATAAGTTTAACTGTTTAATTCTGTTGTAATATTCAAAATAACTGCATTTATTAGATTTCAGTAAACAACATCAGGGCCCGATTAAACTTTAAGTTAGAGGAATTACAATGTCATTTCAGGACCTTTCTTTTAGAGAAGCTTTTCTAAATTTCATATATACATGGAAACTCTTCAGTGTTAGAAATATTATTCTTATGACTGACATAACATGAGAACGGCCTGCAATTTTACACAAGTTTTTGAAAACTACTTTATATCACAAATTTTGCTAAAAACTGGTTACTTTTTTGTTATAGCGGCCCACACTATTAGGATTATGACAAGTTGCAGCCAATTTCGCCAACGTCGTAACCAAGATCGTGAAGCACACACATATAATACCATATAATACCATTTCATGAAATCGTATACGATAATTTAATAGTTTTTACCTTACTTCAAGTGTAAAATTTATTTATTTTTAAGGCTTAACAATCTAAATTGTCCAATAAATGAATTTAAAAAAATGTAAACAAAGATTGAATAGACATGACCGCAAAAAGCCTCAAATCTGCATAACACTTGGAACCAAACTGTGCAGATTAGTGGTCTTCTACTATACACAGTTTTTCATAAATGTGTTTCGTTCTTTAAATGTGTTATTTTCATTTATCACTGCGGAACAAGCAAGAAAACTCATATTCTTGCACATGAGTTGTAGATATCTTTATATCTAAATTTCCGTCATTTTTGACGGGCTACCTTTCTAGTATATAAATAAAAAACAACCTTTAAAGAACCAAAACACTTTATTTCTTGTTGCAAACTAGTTTCGGTAGCCGTCATTTTCGGTACCGTCATCAGTGCAAAATGCGATTGCTCAGAAAAGAAAATTGCTGAAATATATGTAGGAGAAGCAGATTCAAAGATCCGCTGACATGGCCCGTTTCCTAAAATTTCCTATCACAATTCTATTTGGCTGATAAACTTTATCTTTGAATCCGCTTCTCTTACATTGGCTGTTTCCTAAAATTTCTTGTAATTTTATTGGCTAATAAACTTTACCATTGAATCCGCTTCTCTTACATATATTTCAGCAATTTTCTTTTCTGAGCAATCATTTCTTTCCTACTAGTTATACTAACAATTTTTTCTTTTAAAAATTGTCTATCTTTTTAGTTTACTCTCTATTTCTTCGTGGCTACTAACCGCGTTTAAACGCTCTTTTTTCTAAGGCTCCCATTGCATTGTAAAACGAACTATTCTTAGCCTGGATGTAAAGTTGCCATGCAACTAGGGAATCCATACACCAGCTCTATTGTTCCATTGTTCTGAGCAATCATATTACAGTTCGTTAGAATAGAGCTGCTTTGCGGAATGGCCTCTGATGGTAGCATCGACATGATGGACTTTACCGAATCAGTTCAACAATTGGAGCAGTTGTGTTCCGAAGATCTTAAACCGCTATACTTATGGCTGACTCATTTTCTGACTGTCCCTACCTCCGTTGTGGAAGAGGATCTACGTAACGAGGTAATTGCCATTGTTACTAAAACTGCGAAATTCTACCCGTCCTGTAATGATCGGGCGCAGAAAGACTTGATTAATCAACTTAACGATATGTGGACTACTCTTACTGCTGTCGTCGACAAACCAGACGTGACTGCCACTAAGAGCATCATTCAAAAGCTTAAAACTATGTATCATGCTGCTAGTTTTCTTAATGGTGCCCCCGCTAAAATTAATCCTAAAGCTAATACCTCTGAACCAAACTTAAAACCTGCTGTAGTTAATCCTAGGAAAACTAAAGCAAATAGTGAACTTAATTCTAGTAAAAATCCTAAAATTTCTAAATCAAAATCAAATGCTAAATCCAGGACATCTGATATCTCTAATAAAGAAACTCCTGAAGCTGCAGAGTACAACGTACCTGTCAGCATCAAATATTCAGTTATAGCTGATAACTCTATGGAAGAGGAGGATAGTGGCGCCACCTCTCAGATCATTTCACAAATTAAAACGCGCAAATAACCTAAACCTGAGCCCATTAACATTAAACTAACTGCAAATTGGCGGGATATCATTAGCCAAATTAATACTCTTATTGGCAGTGAGGTCCCCAAAAAGGTTGTCGCTGACGATATCATACGCATCTTCCCTAGCACTGTTGATAACTATCACTCAATACAAAATTTTCTAATTGATACGAAAGTTGAATTTTTCGGACTTCAACTTAAATCTGAAAGACCTAGAAAAATCCTGATCAAAGGTATCCCTAGACCTAGAGATACTCTTTTAGACACTGTTAAACAGGAGCTTGTTAATCTGGGCTACTCTATCCATACGGTAGGGCAGATTAAAAACTTTAAAACTAAAGTCCCATTACCTATCTTTCCTCATTAATATTTTCCCATCTGACAATTTGGCTACCATATTCGATATTAAAGAATTCCTTCGTTTCATCGTAACTGTTAAAACCTATAAATGAAATGGAACCAAACAATATTATAATTGTCAGAAGTTTTATCATTCCAGTGCCTCGTGCCGTTGCGACCCGCTGTGCATCCAAGCATAAAACTTCTGACTGCAAAATTACTGACCCAAAACTATTCATTTGTGCTAATTGTTCCCTTAATCATACGGCTAACTATTCCCTATGCCCCATGAATCCTAAAAACTCTAAAGTAAACCGTGCTAAAACTATTCAAAATTCTCTTACCGTAAATCCAAAAAATTCTGTTAAATCTTCTAAAATTTCCCCCAATCTGTCCTTTGCCTCTGCAGCGAAGGGAGTTACTATTTTAAATTCTACCAGCAACAAAAGTGCGGCTAACTCTAATCTTAATATTACTGATTTTCCTTCCCTTGGTGCTCCTGGGCTTAGCAAAATTAATTTTCCCGATTTATTTAATACTGACTTAGATAACTTTATCAATAAACTTCAAATTGTACTAACTCTGCCCGAAAAAATCGATGCTATTATTTCTAAATTAGGCATCTCTACCTGAAATCTACTTAATATGACTGATAACCCGCTTTTCTGCGGTAGTCAGTCAAATAACTAAGTTAATTTCCTTTTTTACTTTTATTACCGACCAAAATTGGTCATTTTTCTTGTGTATTTGTGTAAATAGTTACTTTTTTCCTTATTATCCTTCTTGCTGCTGTCAGTTTTGGTCTCTGACCAATGAAATTCCTTCTTCCATCTCTTCGGAGATGGGATTGTATGGGTTTCGCTGATTGGCTGCAGCATCAACGCTGATTGGCTGGAGAAGTTGTCAGTCGGGGCCGGCTGCATTTCTCTCAGTTTGCTTTTTAACTTGTTTTATAGCTAAGAGAGGGCGCCACAGACCCAGTCTGTCGGTGGTTCTTTCTTTTTTAACCTTTTATTGTAAATATTAAACTTTTAAAAATTGTATTTTATGTATTTTTATTACTGTACATTTGTCCTGAAATTGTGCCTTTTTGGTTTTGATGATTCTTGGGGAGTCACGTCCTGGTATTTTATGAAACATCTATGGTTCTGAGCACTTATTTTTCCACGAACTTTTATTACTGGAGATATGGAAGTTTTTCTAAGATGCTCCATAACTGATTCTTTCCTAGTTCCAAGCTGAGCAATCATATTTTGCACTAATGACGGTAAGCTATAGCTAGTCAAACTATCTTACACGTGGCCCTAATTCTTTGCTCACCAGTTGAAAAGTGAAGTTTTTGAAAGAAAGAAAACGCAAACTTAATTTTCTCTAAAATAAACAATCAAATTCTTCAAATGTCAGTCGTGTAAAATGAATTGCATTGAATAAAAAAATATAAAAAGTAGCACACTTAGAATTGGGAATGTAAAACGTTTTCCCTTTTAAAAATAGAAAGACCAATTGTTTTGCGCATGTGCATTTAAAGAAGGTTTTGAACAATTGCGATTGGCTGTTTTTTTTCAACTATGCAAATTATCGCATCCTGAACTGATGGCATGTGTTCTTTAAAAGAAGAGCGGTTTCAAATCAATTAATAAGAAGAAATTAGTAGTAAAAGATTATTGGTAGACTTGCGTAAAAAGATAATCTAAAAACGAAATAGTGGATGTCTAATGAGGCAAATAGGTAGGAGATCTGATGATTCCTGAATCAACAGTGCGAGATGTTTTGAAAAATTTTTGTTGCCACTGGAGATGTACAGCCAAGAAACAGTACTTGTCGCCTATCAACAACAACGGCTCGGGAGGATTGAATTCTGCGTCGAGTGGTAATGAACAGCAGACCAGGAACGGTGACAGAAACTCCATCCCTATGGCAAGACAGCATAGGGCGACCAGTGACTCGTAAAATGGCTACAAAAAAATTACATAAAATGGGTTTCAAATCTTACAAAAGCAAACGTAAGCCGATGTTAACTGCTGCTCAAAAAAGGAAACGTTTTCTGTGGGCTGTGTACTAATTAAAATAGACATATCAGCAATGACAAAGTGTTATAAGTTCGGATCGATCCCATTTTCCAATTTTGTATGGAAATATCGGTCGTCGGGTCGTACGGAAAAGAAATAAAGCTTTAAATTTAAAATGCGTCAAACAAGAGTGCAAATTTCTGTCATATGTTCAAATTTGGGAAGGTTTTGGTTATTGTGGCGTCGACCAAATTATGCTATATGACGGAACTATCAATGCACAACGTTATCGGGACATTTTGCGGAATCAGATGTTGCCTTTAATTCAAAAACTCGGCTTTCAATCGGGTTATCTTTTTCAACAAGACTTAGCCAAACGGCATTCAGTTAGGACAACAAAAGCCTGTCTTCAACAAAATGGTACCCTCTACTAGATTGGGTTCCGAATTACCCGGACATCAATTCTATCGAGGATTTGTGGCGATACTTAAAGAAATAAGTTCGAAGAAGGACACCACAAAACAGCTACAGTCACAATCAGCAGCTGAAAAGAATTCTTCTTTAAAAATGGCAAAGAAATATATTTCTGAGTGGCGACGTTTGTTTCAACTATGTCGAGAAGAGTGAGAGATGTTTACGCTGCCAAAGGAGGACCAACGATGTCGTAAGACTTACTAATTTCGTCTCATTTGATTATGCGCAAAACATTAGGGACATAAAAAAGTGGGAGGAAATGGATTTCATTAGCCACAAAGTTTGTGTCATTTATTATATTTTGTTAAATATCCCTATGGAATAGTGAAATGTATCCTTTTTCACTAAAAATAATTTACATAAAATATTTCGATTTTTTTTTTTACTTTTATTGTCAAAAAAGCATCCATAAATTAATGCGCGAAAAATTAGGGCCACGGGTAAGGTAGTTTGCAACAAGAAATTAAGTGTTTTGATGCTTTAAACGTTGTTTTTTATTTATTTATAAGTAGCCTTTGTTTTAAAGGCTAACCGTAGGCACTCTATTGTTCAATATTTTTCCATTTATTGCTTCAGCTGAAAGCAAAATTATGGTTCAATATTGTACCATTTCATGTTCACCTAAAGTACCAAATCCTGGAACAATGTTTCACCATTTTGTGTTTGTAACCGTTACAAAAAGAAAAAATAAATAAATCTGCGGCGCTACAATACATTTGGTATCCTGGCCTATATTGTGCAGCCCTATTTGCTTGACCTTGGGGTCCTGAGCTGCTATGCAGTATCTGTCCCGGCGAGGTGTTCCCCAATGCCGGAGCGTTTAGTTGCAAAGGGATCCTGGTACTCATTTTATCGACCCCAAAGAGATGAAAAGTTGAGAGAATCTTGCCCAGTCCGCAGCTCGGGAGCGAACTGGGGATGTGTAGCGTGGTACACAGATGCGCCGACCACTACGCTACTGAGCTTCTGTAATTGTTACAATGCACCAAAATTTTATTCAACTTGGAGCGAAATTTTTAATAATATATCTATTAACAATATATACGTACACGTGAGTTTGCTCTCGTGTTCTCAATTTCTCGGGTTAATCACTTATTTACTTATGAATTAAAGCAGTACCTTACATGGAAATCGAACTTCAAGTTACCTTGGTGTATATATTATTAATATACATTCATTTATACAATTATTAATAATGAAATCTCATTAAATGCACATGTTGTAAATATTAGAAAATTTTATATTACAATGTAATGCTAAACTATTCATAATCTATTAATACTCACTGTTTGAGGAAATAATTCATTTATGGAAATATAAAAATCTATTTTTCACACGCACTATTATCGATTCAGGAATATATTTACCCACTAAAATGTAATTTATCCTAATAACCCGAAATATATCATGACGTTAGAATGTATCGTGCTCGGAAGAATTGATGAATATAAAGTAAACAATGATTAACATTGTTTACTTTATATTCATTTCGTGTCAGCATTAATTTTTTTATTAAAATATCATCAAGTACACAAAATTTTTAAAAAACTTACGAAGTTCCAAACATTTTAAAAAGTTACTTTTTGTGATATAGTATTCCGTTAAAAAGTATCCAATTCAGCTCATAACTGAATGGATTTTTATGCATGATCAATAATAAATAATAAATCTAAATGTATGATTTTATTGAAACTGGCTCTTCTTTTCGGAATCTTTATATTTTTATAACATTTTAAAAATTTACTTTTTGTGATATAGTATTCCGTTAAAAAGTATCCAATTCAGCTCATAACTGAATGAATTTTTATGCATGATCAATAATAAATAGTAATAAATCTAAATGTATGATTTTATTGAAATTGGCTTTTCTTTTCGGAATCTTTATATTTTTAATAATTATAAATCTATATTTATTTTTTTCATCAAATTTATATTAATAAATTTATTAAACATGCTTCTTTTAATTTATAGTTATTAATGCTTTCGTAATATAATTACCATCACGCGTTGTAAGAAAAAAAAAATGAGAAAACTCACTAAAATATGCTGAACATTTGGACATTATCCCTTTTTTCTATAAAAATGTGTATGATAACAGCTATTTTCCCATAAACGTGTAAAAAAAAGAACTTTAAGATTTATTTAACTGCTAATATGCAGAAAATCATGCATATACCCAAACTATCAGAAAATTTTGGTAAGTTTCTTTTTTAGTATAAATAAATAAAAAAAAATTCTCTGAGTATCTGAAGCAAAAATAACAGAAAAATACCTCTTGAGGGGGGACGTCAAAGGTTAGTGTTCTCAGATCAACTTTTGTATAGTTTTCAATGCAGGGCAAGATGAAGAAAATACCTGTGGATAAGAAATCATGTATAGTGAGTTTCACATTGCATTATAGTTACGATTAATATTTGTAAAATGATGAGAAAAATGTAAATTTTACTCTACGCCCACTTAAAAATATTATATATATATATATATATATATTTAAATATTTTGCACTAAAACATATAAAATGTACATGCAAGCGGTATGCACTCAAGCCTAACAAGGATCTATTTATGTGAAAGTTTAACAGAATATGAAGTTTCAGCGTCGCCTGTTGCATGATTTACCTTACGAAAACCTAATCAGCACCAACTTATGTCAAGGTCAAATAGAATATGAAGTGCAATTCCGAAGTTTAATGAAATTCCGAAATTATGCAATTCTTAACATATGGTTATCGGTAAAATCGTGTAATTTTTTAATGATGATACTATGAAATTTGTGATAGCTTATAGACGCCATATTGAAAAGATGGACGCCATCTATCACACATAGATACGTATGATTATTTTTGCAACTGTCGCATAATTAGAGAGATTTCAATGAAAAATGGAAAAAACAAATGTTTTTAAACATAAAACGTTAAACAAATTATATGTTTATTAATATTTTATTTTAACATGATGTTTATCATTATATTTGACTTCATGTTTATTAACATCTTCAATCGGATAAATAGTTCAAAAGACATTTGCGATGAAAGAAAACCGAAATGTTGTTTTGCATTTTAATGCATATTATTTTCATATGGATAAGGCACAGCAATTCAAGAAATAATTGGAGAGCTGAGTGGAAGAACATGTTATGCTACATTTTCTTAAAAATTATTTTATCTTTTGAACGAAGGTGTTATCAGGTATTCTATCACATGGTAAAGCTAAAATACCAAAGTTCTATTTAGCCTTGAAGATTTGAGACATTATTCATTAATATTTAATATTTTAATATTTAATAATGCAAATAATATTAATATTTTTTAATATTTGAAAATTAAATATGAATAAGTTTTTTTGATAGAGTTTAGTACCACACCTGTTAACATTTTAAACACATGGTATCAAACAGAAAATAAATCATTTAAATTGACAACAAAAACTTTCACATCAAATTTCTTCAAATGTAATTTTTGTTTTTTAACATGTTCTTCCACTTAGCTCTTCAATTAATACTGGTGAAAATATTGTACCCATTTTTATAAGAATTAATAAATAACAGAACTCTTAGTCTTCTTCACTCTTATCATCATCGGTTGACAATTCTGTGTCCAAATCCCTTCCATCGTCATAGTTGGAGCTGTTCTGTATTCTGTATATGCTTGTACATCTAAGTTCATTAAAAAGACACACAAATGTTGGCATGACACATGTTCTTGAACAAGACCATGACACCAATTACAAAACAGCTTCAGATGTAGGAGGACCACCATTTCACTGGAGCTCTAGATAACCCCTTCCTTCAGTATCTGTTCGAGAAATCCAACCATATTTATCTGGGGATGGAAGATCAAGATCAGCCTGTAAGCACTTCTTCCAAACAAGACCCTGGTGATTAGCTCTCATTACCAGTAAGTAGGGTGTATTACTATAATGCGGAAGGCGATGCGACTCCACAGATCCCTTTTTTGCAGAAAAAATAGTATAGCGCAATTCATTGATGTCAGACTATTTGTGTTTTCCACAATAGAGCTGCAAACATATGACTCAAGCTGTTTCTTTGTTTCCTCCGATATATCAGCTTGAGTACCCAGAGCCTTAAGGCATCTCGTAATTCAGTGTTCTGAATCATCATTTTCCCTTGCCTTCGAAAGCACTTACTGTATCGCGCCCTGGCAATGAATGCATTCCAGGTAAGAGGTAACGCATTTCATACTTCTTTACCTAGATGTCCTTGTATATCTCACTCACGTTTTAGTGCTTTACCCTGTCATTAGATCCGCATTTAAAAAATATTTGTAGTTTTTCAAATCGTTTCTATAGAAAACAGTGTGATAACCGCCACATCATTATCTATAGAGATAATATTTCTAAATCCTGACGTGAAATCATGGTGTGCGTGAAATGAAAGTCGCATGTCCACCTCGTCTTGGAAGCATGTAAATTTAGTGGCTTCTTCAACTAGTTATTTCGTGAATTTATAGCATTTTTCTCTGCAAGTAACGTACATCACTCGTGTATTCAACTGTTTCAGATAATGCTCAATTTACCATTCTTGCGAAATGAAATGTATAAGTTCTTTCTTGTTCTCCTCATCAGATAGGAACTGCTTCCACTTTTGAACTGGGTGTCCGAGAGTTATATTAATTTTATAGCATAACCAACAGCTCGTTGTTTTCGTTCATCGTTTTTTATTGACACTTGCCTGTATGTACCAAATACAACATCTATTCTTTGAGAGGATGTAGATTCTTGTATTATTTTAGAAAACAAATTCTTTGCTAGTTTTCCAAATGTTTGTAGTTCCTGTGGCTGCTTCTGAACAAAATACATTCCGTCAATGATGCTAACAACACCATCATTTGGAATTCTTTCAGTGGTCGCAGTCTTTTGTCATAACATTCATCAGTTTGATTTTGCAGTTTTTCGCATTGAATCATCAGGTGTTGCTAAAGGTCATGGAAGAGATCCTGGATGATACGAAAAGACAGTAGTTCTCATATCCAAATTTCTTCACTCAGCAATGACCGTCTTCTGAGCAAAAGGTTTCTTTCTGCCTTGACAACAAACTCTGACTTTACACTCTGTTTCTTCTTCAAGACAGAAAATGTCTTTAGTTTCTTTTTTCTTTGGAGGTTTGAAAAACACTTCTGGCTTTGAGTCTTCAGACAGATATTCTCTCTGGAAAGTTTGGTAAGCTTCTTCACTCATCTCATGCGCTTTGACCATGTCTTCGACAATTTCTAGATTTGGCATTGCTCCAGTTGATTTTATTACCATATCTAGATTTATCCATTCATTGATAATCATGTTCTGTAAGTATGAGATATCACGTTCGTCTCTCTGGATCCTGATCAAAGAGAGATCTGGATGTAGAATAGATTTTTCTGAAGAACTTAATTTGGTTCTTTCAAGAATATTGAAGAAATGCTGCTCTCATATCAGAAATATGGTCTGTGACTGAACTTCGTTGTACCTTTTGACCCCTGCGTGTCTTTATTTATTGTCTCTTCAATCGCCTTATTAATTTAATCGCATGCAAAATCAAGAAAAGCTTTCCGATTACCCTGTTTATCGGCGGCCATTTTCAATATAACGTCATTAGCTACCCTGTTTTTGAAAATATCATGGATAAATGTCATTCTGATATTGTGGTGAATCCAAAAATGTATGGTTTAACAAGTCCACTGTCATGAAACCACACGAGCCCTTGGATCAACGATGGCGGCCATTTTACGATATGGGGCCCATTAGCTACCCTGGTTTTGAAAGTCGTGGATAAATACCATGCTGATGTTGTAATGAATCAAAAAATATATGCTTTACCAAGTCCGCTGACATGAAACCACGCTAATCTCTGACTCAACGACAGCGGCCATTTTCCAATATGGCGCCCATTAGCTACCCTGGTTTTGAAAGTATCATGGATAAATGACATGCTGATGTTGTGGTGAATCCAAAAATGTATGGTTTACCAAGTCCGCTGACATGAAACCACATGAACACCTGACTCAACGACGGTGGCCATTTTCCAATATGGCGCCCATTAGCTACCATGGTTTTGAAAGTATCATGGATAAATGTCATGCTAATATTGCGGTGAATCCAAAAATATATCGTTTAACAAATCCGCTGACATGAAACCACACCAGTCCATGGCTCAACGACTAAACGTATAAAACAGTCGAAAACCAGAAGTCAAAAAATTTCGCGAATCCAATACGTTCTTCTTTTAAAGGTACAAAAAAGTAAAAAAACTAATCGGACTTCGCCGGATATATTGGGATTAAATAAACGCTCTTGAAGCTAGGCACTTTCTCTTAATGTATAGTTTGTATGTATCAAATCTTTTTTACTCTTGTGGTTGCTTATGCCATCCAGTGTTTTAATGCCACATTAACTCGAAGAGACACGAAATAAAATATGCAGGGCTTATAATTTAAAATCCTCCAATTCTTATAATCTTTGACTGTGATTAGGTAGAACTATAATTTGAAAATTAAATAACAGACTTTGTGAATCATTATAAACTACAGTCGATCTCGCTTATAATGATTTCGAAGTTAATGAGAACCTCTTTTAAGGGGACGAGGGACCTTAAAAATATTTTTTTTATTTTTTGTAAATTTCACCTTAAATATTACTCAAAGGTACATTATATGCATTATGGCATGCATTTATTAAAAAAAAAAAAAAAAATTAAGTCATTTTTGAGAAAAAAGTGGAATTTTACGCGTTGTTTTAGAAATCTCCGAAATGCCCCATGCGCGTTCCATATCAATGAAAATCCCCAATATTTTTTATAAAAGTTTGGTTTATATATATAAAAAAATCTGTGCATCGAATTTTATATATTTGAATATAAAGGTTAAAAAAAATTTTTGAAATTTTTCGAAAAAATTTAAAAATTTCAGAATTTTTCATTTTTTTGCAAATTTAACTTTAAATATTACTAAAGGGTACATTATATGCATTACGGCATGCATTTATCACAAAAAAAATGTAAAAAAAAATTTTATTTTTGAGAAAAAAATGGCATTTTACGTGTCATCGTAGAAATCTTCGAAATGCCCCCTGCGCATTCCATATCAATAAAAATCACCAATATTTTTTATAAACGTTTGGTTTATATATATAATTAAAACTGTGCATCGAATTTTATATATTTGAATATAAAGGTAAAAAAAAAAAAAAAAAAATTGAAAAATTTCGAAAAAATTTCAAAATTTCAAAATTTTTTAATTTTTTTCCTTTTTTTGTAAATTTTAATTTAAATATTACTCAAGGGTACATTATATGCATTGTGGCATGCATTTATCACAAAAAAAATTAAAAAAAAATTATTTTTGAGAAAAAAATGGCATTTTACGCATCGTCGTAGAAATCTTCGAAATGCCCCCTGCGCATTCCATATCAATGAAAATCCCCAAAATTTTTTATAAAAGTTTGGATTATATATACGAATAATTCTGTGCATCGAATTTTACATATTTGAATATAAAAGTGTAAAAAAAAAAAAAATCAAAATTTTTGAAATTTTTTCGAAAAAATTTTGAAATTTTTAATTTTTTTTTTTTTTTTTTTTTTTTTTTAACCTTTATATTCAAATATATAAAATTCTATGCACAGTTTTATTTATATATATAAACCAAACTTTTATAAAAAATATTCGGGATTTTCATTGATTTGGAATGCGCATGGGGCATTTCGAAGATTTTCGCATGAAGTAAAACTCCACTTTTTTCTCAAAAATAATTTAAAAAAAATTTTTTTTTTGATAAATGCTTGTCATAATGCATATAATGTACCCCTGAATAATATTTAAAGTCAAAATTTCAAAAAATAAAGAATTGATTTTTAAGGTTTTTTAAGGTCCCTCGTCCCCTTAAACGATCAATAAAAGAAAAATAATTAATCTGATAAAAAATATGCATTGCAGAAATACTCCGTTGTAACAAGAAATATTCTGACATAGCGAGCAAATATTTTGCACAATCACTATATATTTTCCTATTTTCTCATTTTTTTCTAAGCAAAATATATTACTTCATGTGTTTTCTACATTTTTTAGGAAATTCAGTGAAACGAAAAATGATGAACTTAACGAGATTATCAATTATGTAATCATTCCTTTTTAAAAACTTAGCTTCTTTTCAATTTCAACAAAACAAACTAATTATAGAATTTTTCCTTTTCGAAGTTTGAAAATTAATTAGAAGAGAAATAAATAATGTGAATGATGGGATAAAAAAATCATTTAATTTTATTTAAATTAATAAATATATGGTTAATGTGATAAATTCAATCACTTTCGTAGCTTTTCTTTTCGATATATATGTTCAGAATGGAAAAATTATTAAAATGCACTTAAAATTACCGTCAGTAATTTCATTTCATGTTGATAATTTTAAAATGTAAAAATATCTTATATTAGAATACTTTCTTAAGTATCATAGTATGAAATCTTTAACTTGGTTAACTCAGTTATAACGATCAAAAGCGGTGCCCCCTTAGCTCTCGTTATAACCGAGTTCTACTGCATAAAGATCACGCACGGCGTACGTTTCGAACAAAAAATTTCAAGTCTTTCCTAAGATACGAAAATATAAGTATGGCAATATAAGTATGGCGTAAACGTGACATTGAGAAATAAAATGTGTGCCTGAAAAGAAAAATAAAGAAAATACTAATGAAAAGGAACAAAACGGAAGATAATAAATATTAAAGGAAAAAAAATGCGAGATAAAGAGAAGAAATGATGACAAATGAGTTTGGTAATTTAAAAAATACAAAATAGAAAAAAATATATACAATAAAGTATTTTGAAAATACAAAAGAAAAAAATTAAACGGGCAAGAGACAAAAGGGATAAATAAATAAGTAAAAAAAGGCATGAAATGTTTTTATGCAACCTGATTAAAATTTTGAAAGAGTTTGCATGGCTTTCAAAATGGAAAGATAATAAACTAGCGTAAAAAATGTCATTTGCAGAATTGCTAGAAATTTTAAATGTTAGAGTCTTCAAGAAAGTCGAAATGAGTAAAAGTTGCAAGTTGAAATCCATTTTATGTGAGCTTTTCATGCCACAACTTTATTTTATTTTTGCATTATATATAAGGGGAAATAACATTTTTTTCTATCCTTTATTAAAAAATAAAAACAATTATTTAGTTTAAACAAATTTTCTCTCAATTTTTTCTTCTTAAATAAATTTAATTCCCTCTAAAGCGATTAAATTAACATATCCAATTGACAATAGACGCAATGTTAAATAGTCGATATTTCTAACCTTGATCTAAATGTAATAAAACGCAGTGTGACGATTCCGGTGCGAACCCATCCATATTACTTGTCGGTGATAAGATGGAGTCATGTTAGGCTTAATTTCGATTTGAGATATGTATGAGAAAACTTGTCTGCAAAAACACAAGTCCCTTCGACCTCAAATCACTTCTGTTCAGCATATTTTTCTATAAAACATTCAAAACAAACAAAATTTAAATGATTTGACCAATCTACAAACCATTTCAGAAATTGTGTTTAATGTAAACCCAATGAGCTGTGTAATGAGTCATTCAATTTGAGATTCATTGTTAAAAATTTTTAAAAAAATTCGTGTATTGAATATTTTAACTGCTGTAGTATTAATATTTAAATTTTGTGTATTTTAATAAGTCATATTAAATAATCTTTTTTAATTTTGGTAATGTAAACAAATAAAAATCATAAAAAGCCTTTGAAGTCGATCGCCTAAGAACCAATGAAATTAGTTTTTGTTTTAGAAGTAAACTTTTAGACAACTCAACTCAATTTTCTGAGCATTAATTTCTGAAATGGAAAAGGTAATAAACGTCCTCTTTTCTTTGTTTGTTTTATGTTTCTATGTATAATGTATTTTGGTAAAATTAAATGATCTGATGTATTATCAATCCATTTCCCCTTTTTGTAAATTTAATTACTTCTCAACATCGCGTAATTTAAAGTTTTACACCGTTGAAATTGAGGGTGAGGGTATACCTTTAAATAAAATGTGTTTTAAAACTATTTCAATTTACGGTCTTTTTATGATTTTTAAACCAAACAGCTTGATAACGGAACATTAAAGGTTTGTTCTGAAATTAAATGGAAATTTGAATCCCAATCAATGTTTTCGTTCTTTTATACAAATATTTGTTGAATTAATTAGATGATCTATGAAGGCACATCTGAAAGTTTTATTTAAAAAACACTTTAGAATAAATTTAAAATTTAAAACTATTTTAATTAAATTAAAATCATACTAAATGTCACCTCTATGGTACATCCGTCCATACCTGTTTTTAATTTAAAACGTAACTTTGTCGTAAAAGATGAAGAAAAAGAACCATATAAAATACTTGAAGTTAAAATATGGATTTACTTTGTTTATTAAAAAAAAAAAAAAAAAAAAAAAAAAAAAAAAAACTTTTGGCTGTCCCCGTATTTAAACTATACATCCGATGTTCATAAAATTTCAAATGACCCGACAAAATATTGTAACAATTATATATTTAAAATTTCATACCATTCGGTTGGGTAGTTTTTACCCGACTGGAAAGAACGGTTATGTGTTTCACGCGTATCTGTGTATGTGGATTTCTTTATACCCTCGAAACATACCAACGGCTCGATGGATTTCAATGAATGAGGTCTCTATCGATTCGTCTTTACGGTCCGATGGTTATAGGCTAGGTTTTGTTTTTATAAATTCAAAATGGCGGTAGAGACGAAAAAAAATTACGCACCCTATTGAGTGGCATATCATTGGATAGGTCTTTCAAAATGAAGACGATGTTTCAGTGACTATTTTACAGTCAGAAGCTCTGTTAAAATATTATACAACCTGGAAGTTGTGTATGTATTGCGGATCTCTAGCTTTACTGCAACTCTAACCATCATAGACATCTATAGACCTCATCAAAACAGTATTTATAGACAGGGACTAACAATTAAACACAACTTAAAAGTTATCAATATAAGTAAATAAAAAAATAGGTAAGTAATATAAACAAGTAACATAAAAAAATATTTTAAGTCAATTCCTACTTAGGTCAATAAGAGACTTTTTTTCTTCCATTCGTCTTTCCTCCTGAGTGGCGCTTAAAATGCCTTGATCAAGAAGAGGGCTCTCTCGATTATTGAAAATTAATTAATTAAATTTAATTAATAAATTAATATTTGAAAAAAACTGAATTAACATCAAGTGTCATCCACTACAAGTTTAAAAATAATTTATTTGAGCTTGATTGGATGAATAATAAGTATTTTATTAACGATTGAAAATTTGAACAATATATATATAGCGAGAGTGTGAGCTAATAGTAGGAATTAAAAAAAAATAGTTTCACATTGATGAGAGATAATTAATTAGTTCGCTTTTTTCGCAGTCGGTTTTTTTATTTTTAAAATTTAATTGTTTATTGCCGAAACATCAGTGAAGGCTTACTGTGGAGACCCGAAAATTTTTTGGTTTCCGTTTGTTTGTTTGTTTGTTAGTTAATTAGTTAGTCTGACTGTCCCGCGATAACTGCCGTAAAAATCATACGATTAGGTAAAGCATCCATGTTGGTGATGTCCCCGGATTTAGCTGTATAGTTTTTGGTTAAATTTGGTTCATTCGTTCGGAATATATAGAACATTTTATTTTGCGACTTAATGATTTCTTGTAGCAATTTAGACGATCTTTCCATTTTTATTTGTTGAAAGGAAATGGCTCATATGATTGAAAGATTTAAATGATAAATTATGAATGACGGAATTTCCTAATTAGAACCATACATTATTTATATTAGTTTGAAATTTTGTGTATACATTTGTCAGAGTTTTTATATTCGGTGTATAACTTATGGAGGGATTTTATATATGTGTTCCAATAATATAAAATATTTTCTTTTATAAATTTACTTTTTTTTAATGCACATATTTCATTGTCTAAATTTTCTTTTAACTGTTGCCTAGCAACAGAACTACACCTAAAAATATCGGAAATGTGAAAGTATGTGTAATCGTTTGAAGTCAAATCAACGTCGAAAGGATGAATTAATGCTTTTGTGTCTTTACATATAGATGAAATTTACCCCCAGAAATAAAGTAGGCTATGTTCTATTGATTTTGTTCAAATATTTTTCTTTTAAATTAAAAAGTTCATTATTTTCATAAGGAATAAATTGATATTTTGCTATAAAATTTAACAATCTTTTACCGTTGCCAAGAAAATTCGATCCCGGAATAATAATTTAACCTAAACAGTAAATTTTGATTTGGAAGATTTTCATGTGCAAGAGGAAAGTGAAAAAAAATAGACATGAATACGTCTTCATATTGGAAATAAAACGAAAATACGAAAAGAAGGTGAATTTGATCTCATATATCAAAAATAAAACGAATATGCTTTGAGGTTGAAATAAAAGGGGCTTGTGTTATGATATTAATTCTTATTATTAAAAAAAATGTTACTAATATCTCATGGTTTATCGCCTGCACACAGCTAACAGAAATATTTAATTTTTAATCGAAAATTTCAATGAGAAAAAAAACTTTTGAAAAGCAAATTGATAGTAAACGTCAAAATTATGCACCGCAAAATTATTGCTGTCTAAAATGACGTCATTGTATCGGGAAATAAATATTTTCATTCTTAAAAACCAAATATTAATTAGATTGCCTGAAAAAAATATTTTTTGACGAGTGTTACTTCTTAATGCCGCCTCGTTTCAGAAAATATGAATGAAAATTATTTTATTTTTAAAAGGAAATTACATTTTCATTCATAAAACCTAAACTTTTAATATAATTGCGTCAATATAAATAATTTTCTGTCTACCAGCATTGAAAAATAAGGCTCGGAAGTGTAAAAAGATATCTAAGATTTACGATAACCATTAGCGCAATCAATAAAAAGTTACATATGTAAATTAATGAGACGGGGGGTTCAGGGGCTCCGCACCCCTGATTACTTTATTATTTAAAAAAATACCAGAATTAGTAGCTCATGAAAATTTCAGAACATCCTTCCATAACAACGTTTTTAGTTTAACGCTTCTAATGTCTGAAAACTTCGTATTTTTTATTCTTATAAATAATTACATAATATAAAAAAACTTTAAATTGCGGTTTGCAGGAAAATAAATATTACCAGAGTGTGTCTAAAAACAATGACTTGCAGAGCTGACGTTGAGACTCCTGATCTGCAGATTTACCATTTTTTTATTGCTCTGTCATATGCGGACGGACAGACGGACGGACCGAACGACGAATACAGGTACTACGTATTTACATAATTACGAACGCACCTAAAAATTAAATACAGAAAGCCACTTGTTGGATGGAACATTTCTGAAGCATGGTAAGTATTTGATGTGGTTTTAATTTAAAATTTTTAATTACCATGTATACTTTTATAGGATGTCAACTCCATTTTGGCTCATTAATTATGTCAATGTTAAAAATAGCAGAACTCTGTTGATAAATACATTTAAATTGCTCTTGTTAATTTTATATCCAAGCAGCATATGTGAATGTTGTTAGAAGATATTAGGCTTAAATTCCGATATGTCACCTCATGCCATTGTTGTAGCATGGAAGATGACACTGACCCATGGATGTGACGTTTATTGATGTAATGACACACTTTAAACACCCTTAACAATATGCTAAGGATGTTTAAAGGGTGTTGGTCTTTTTTTATTAACTATAGATGTTGTAACTAGTCTTTATTAAGGAAAACATTTTTTACAAAAGTAATCTGATACCCTTTTGACTTTGTTCGTCACATATTTAGAAGCAAAAGTAATGTCTCCAGGTTTTAAGGTGAGTGTATTTTCTTTGTATAACTTCCTTTACTCCAATTTCAATCTTCAATATTATTGTATATATAGCATTTGTCCTGAAAAAATGCAACCTCTGTTGCTGCATTTCCCTTTAGGAGAAGGATAATAAGAATTTTGTCTCTCAGAAATTATTACTAGTCTATATTTAAGAAAAAGCTTTCTAGAAGAGAAATCTGACTCTCTTTTGATTTTGTTCATTACATGCTTAGAATCAAAAGTAATATCTCTAAGTTTTGATGTGAGCGTATTTTCTCTGTGTAACTTAGGTTACTCCAATTTTAATCTTAAAGATAGTCTTAAAGATAAACTTTTCGTTCTAATATTATAAACAGCGGTTTAAAAATTTTACATACACTTTGAATTTATTTATTCGAGTACAGTTATCGAAGATTTAAAACAATCATTATATTATATGAGGACCCGCCAGAAGCAAAGGGGTATAAGTGACAAAATTGAAAAAACTGAACTAAGTGAACAGGCTATCTAGAAATGAGCCTATTTTTTGGAAGTAAAAGATATAAGTTATTTTCTAATTATGTACATCGTTCTAGAGGTCAACTACCTAAGCTCTCTAAACTAACTTAACTACTTAAACTCTTAAATTAAAAAATATATATTGTACTCCTTTTTCTTTCACAGTTATTGAAATAAGAGTTCAAAGACCGCTTTGAAATAAGCAACAGTTTCATATTTTAATTCAGTCAATTACTACTGATGTTCAACTTTGAATTCAATTTACTCCAAATCTAAATTTTGTCACTTGCACCCCTTGGATTGTGAGATAATCATATTAAATGTAACCTCTACTGCAATATTTTTACATTTTGTACTCCAAATAAAACCATAAAAGCCTGTATTTTAATTTTAAATGGGAATTTTTTCTATATGGTACAAATTTTATGCATATATATTTACAAGATATTCCTGTTATTCAGTAAAATATGTACCTTAAAAAAAAGGACGAAAAATATCTTGAAACGCTTATATAAAATTGGTTTTTCCAGTAATCTCGCCTTAGTTAAATTAAAATGTTAAAATGATGTTTAAAATTAGAAAGCGACATAACGCTATATAAATCTTTTTATAACGAGTGGTACATTAGTGCTTTTGGCGTCCTTTTAAACTCAATTTCAAGATCTTCTTATCTAATATAAACAAAATTTCAAGAAAAAGAAAACAAACATGTATCGCAACACTATCTTAAAGCGAAGATAATTTAAATTTTCACTGACCTAAAGACAACACAACATAAAAACTTTACACTTATAAAAATGCCTTTAAATCTGTACAAAACAGAAAAAAAAATGGAATTAATTATTCTCCCATCACGTTTCGTTGTTGTTGTTTTCACTTTAAATTTAATCTTTTACTTAGTTATTCTGATAAATTGCTTCGTATCTTTCTTATATTTTTAATTCATTTTATTTTTAAGTGTATTATTTTTCATGCACTTTTCTACAACAGTTAAACTTATTTTTTTAATTTTTGAGAAAGTTTTTTTTTATAAAACCTTAAAAAGGGCAAGATGAACAGTAACGCATTTAAGAATGCATCTATTTATAAGTTTGAACAAAAATACCCTTGTCTTGTTGTATGAAACACAACAGAACTTGACAACATTTTATTTTCTCCTTTTCTTATTACTTTAGAAATACATATGGTTTCTTTTATGAAAAACATCTGAAATATTCAAATGAAACTTAATTTTTCTAAGACAGCATAGGAAACAACTTCTGATTCCTTGGAAGAACAAAATTTTTTGAACTGAAAGCACGTCTATTTATACTTTGTTTTAATGAAATAAGTATTTTATATAATTTAAAAAGAAATTTATCTTTTCTACATTTTAACAAACGGAAGTTTTTGTTTTTTTGGAAATGTGTTTTTAATTTTCAAACGCATGACTGTACATTGTACAACAAGTAAAAATTAATTTTAAAAATTCAAAAAACCCGACTGCGTAAAATGCGAACTAATTATTTATCATCAACGTGAAACCATATTATAATACTTTTTTTAATTTACTTGTATTGATGACTTTTAAGTTGTGTTTAATTGTTAGTTCCTATCTATAAACACTGCTTTGATGAGGCCTATAGATGTCTATGAAGGTTAGAGTGGCGGTATAGCTAGAGATCCTCCGGTACTTGTTAGTTATTCCGTCGACCAATTTCGTCAAATTATATAAATCGCCAAACCACTCGCCAAATTCTACAAATTGATATAATTCTTATTTTAAATAACGAAAGAACAAGTAAATTAGTATAACATTAATACAAAATACGAATAAAACGTCAAAATAAAAATCACTTGATGACGCAAACACGTATAAGTCAAGTGGATGTGACATTTACGATCAACCATTATTGGCATTTAATCTTACAATTTGGCGACAGTAATTTGGTTGACGAGATAATTAACAAGTACCCAATAGCCTCTTCAATGCTGTGTCTCAACTCTGGCAAATCATTAGATAGTGGCGGAACCTAGACACGATCTTTTATAAAGCTCCAAAGGAAGATTTTTCCGGTAGTGTACGCTTTTAAATCTTTAGCCCAGGAATAATGCTTTACGCTCAGGAGTCGCCATTTTGCGTATGTGGCACTGGAAGCGAGCATATAACAAAGCGGTACTCGCGCATGCACTTATTTAAAACTGTTTGAGTTACTCTTTATTTGTAGAACTCTACAACACTTGCAATGGATACTATTAAGATTTATAACTGGGACAATCTTTGATGGACATCCTGTATAATTTAAGTACACTGTTTCAACGAATATATTATCTCTACATATTATACAGTAATACGTATATAAATATTTCCTCCACTGCGTTTAATAAGGTATTTATATTAACTTATGCAGTTAAATTGAAGAAAGCAAAATAATAATAATAAT
Source organism: Maratus speciosus (assembly GCA_963932465.1). Classification (NCBI taxonomy): domain Eukaryota; kingdom Metazoa; phylum Arthropoda; class Arachnida; order Araneae; family Salticidae; genus Maratus; species Maratus speciosus. The sequence goes on from OZ010795.1 coordinate 271,235,278, forward strand.
AATAATAATAATAATAATAATAATAAGGGATACTGTAATTAATATTTTCGACGCCATCGTTGGCGCAATGAATACGAACTGGCCTGTATAATACTTAAGTACCAACAAATGTTTCTTGATCTACGAAAACGTAATATGACCAAAAACGAAAATACACTAGTGGGATGTGGCAGTCCCAAAACTTTCGTCTATCTCATGCATCTTAATACTTCAAAATTTGCTACCACAGTGCCAAAATTAAATGGCAATCTATGTCCATCCGGAGGATTCTAAAGATATGAAATTCTGTGCATTAGTTCTTGAGATATGACTGTCGCTAAAATCATGTAAATCCTGCAAAATGCAGCATAACAGTGTCACCTGTTGGGCGATTAACACCAAAACCTAATCAGCAAAACCTTGTGTCAACATCTAACTGAATCCTAAGTTAGATGAAAACTCGTTACTTCTTGAGATAGAGCCTCTGCTTAAATCGTGATAAATGCAGCATAGCAACGCCACCTGTTGCGCGATTTGCACCCAAACATAATCAGCACCGATATTTATCAAGGTATAACTGAATCTGAAGTTTGATCAAAATTCATGCATTAGTTCTTGAGACCTATTGCTAGAATCTTGAAAAATTCAGCATAGCAGCGCCACCTGTTGCACAATTAACACCAAAATGTATACAGCACCAAGTCATTTTAAGGACTAACTGAATCTGAAGTTTGATGAAAATCCATGCATTAATTCTTGAGGTAGAGCTATTGCGGAAATCACAAAAAGTGCAGCATAGCAGCGCTACGTGTTGAGCTATTTACACCAAAATGTAACAAGTTGGAAATTGCTCGTCAAACGTGGCAAATGAGGTGCGTTCGTACTATAACTAGTTTTATAATTATTTTTTGCACCCCATATTGTACTGAATGTATACTTTTTTGCACTTCATAAAGCGCATAGTCTGATACATCATTAAAATGCACTTCCAATAATTTTTTCCCATTCCCCGTAATGTAACGGAACACTTTTGAGTGTCCCTGTAATTAAACTATACATCCGATTTTCCTAAAATTTGAAATAGCCCAACAAAACTTTGCAACAATTATATCTTTAAAATTTCAGACCATTCGGAAGTCTGTAATATCATTAAAATGCACTTGCAATAATTTTTCCCATTCCCCGTAATGTAACGGAACACTTTCGACTGTCCCTGTAATTAAACTATACATCCGATTTTCCTAAAATTTGAAATAGCTCAACAAAACTTTGCAACAATTATATCTTTAAAATTTCAGATAATTCGGAAGGCTCTAATATCATTAAAATGCACTTGCAATAATTTTTCCCATTGGACGTAATGTAAAGAAAAACTTTTGACTGTCCCTGTAATTAAACTATACAGCCGATTTTCCTAAAATTTTAAATGGCTCGACAAAATTTTGCAACAGTTATATCTTTAAAATTTCAGATCATTCGGAAGGCTGTAATATCATTAAAATGCACTTGCAATAATTTTTCCCATTGGCCGTAATGTAAAGAAAAACTTTTGACTGTCCCTGTAATTAAACTATACATCCGATTTTCCTAAAATTTTAAATGGCTCGACAAAATTTTGCAACAGTTATATCTTTAAAATTTCAGATCATTCGGAAGGCTGTAATATCATTAAAATGCACTTGCAATAATTTTTCCCATTGGCTGTAATGTAACGGAACACCTTCGACTGTCCCTGTAATTAAACTATACATCCGATTTTCCTAAAATTTGAAATGGCTCGACAAAATTTTGCAACAGTTATATCTTTAAAATTTCAGATCATTCGGAAGGCTCTAATATCATTAAAATGCACTTGCAATAATTTTTCCCATTGGCCATAATGTAAAGAAAAACTTTTGACTGCCCCTGTAATTAAACCATACATCCGATTTTCATAAAATTTGAAATGGCTCGACAAAATTTTGCAACAATCATATATTTGAAATTTCAGACCATTCGGTTGGGTAGTTTTTGCTCTGTTACATGCGGACAGACGGATGGACGGACAGACGGACAGACGGACGGACGGACTGAACGACGACTATAGGTGCTACGTATTTATATAATTACGAACGCACCTAAAAAACGTCAATTCAAGTCAAGGACTAATTGAATCTGAAGTTTGACGAAAATCCGGCATTAGTTCTGAAGATTGGGCTATTGCGGTAATCGTAAAAAATGCTGCAAAGCAGCGCCACGTGTTGAGCGATTTACACCAAGAACTCAGCACCAATTTATATGAGGAACTAACTGAATATAAATTTTTATTAAATTTCGCGCATTAGTTCTTGAGACCGAGCGCCCACAAAATTTGTGTCACATACAGACAGACAGACAGTCACAGACTCACAGACAGACATTTTGTAAAAACATGTTTTTCGGTATCTCTGACCCTTAAAACGTGTAAATCCGTCGAAAACCGGAAGTCGAAAATTTTCACGAATCCAATACTTTCTTCTTGCAAAGGTAGAAGAAAGTAATAATAACTGCTTCCGAGTTTCACATGATTCAGCAAAGCGTTCTTTTTCTTTAGAAGTATCAGAAACCAATATATTTTCGAGTTTTAAAAAAAGCATTTATAAAAACAATTTTTTTTTCCTAATACAGATTTTGGGAAACATTTTCGAGTTGTTTATGTGATGTATTAATTGTTTTTTAAAAACAGACATAGTATAGATTTTCAACCCTTTCCAACATGGTTGAAAAGTGTTTAGGAATTCAGTTTGTCTGTCAGCCTGCCCACCTGTTCGTGCTCTAACTCTCGTAAGTATACTCAGATTTTCATGTTATTTAATATATCGCTCACCCGAAACAAAAGTGACACATCTCGACAAAAGTAAATTTCACAGGAGATGCAAAAGAAAATTCGTAGCATTTTACTGTAACATGAAATATAATTTCATGCACTTAGCTCTTAGCTCTAGCACTTAGCTCTGCATGCAGAGGTAAAAACACGCATAAAAGCATAAAACCCTTAAAAAAGAAGACGTAGGATGAAATTTTGGAGGGTTGAATAACTTTACCTCTCCACACAATCTACCTCTCTTCTGTGGTCATGAATGGACATATAGCGTAAAAAAGCTAATTACCTTATAACTATGCACTTATGAAACTTTTTGCGTGGCAAAATGCACCTGTGACAGAACTATTAGTGGAATAAAACTCAAAATTAATTTTTGAGAGATGTGTCACTTTTCTTGCGAGTGAGCGATATGTTATTGAGGTTTAGTATAGAATGTTCGGTATTGGAAATGAAGTCAATTATAGTTCATTTACAGGAACATATGGAAGATTTACGTTACATTATGGTCTATATATGAGGATAAAATCGTTTGCAATATATTTTATTGACGTTACAATATACCGGGTGTCCCAAAAAGGACTGACTGATTTTAAAATTCAATAACTTGTAAACGGTGACAGATATTTAAAAAATTCTTGCAGGAGGGTTATGCATAAGGTCAAAAGTTTTATTACAGTGATTTTCAATTTTAGTTCGAATTACAAACAATAGATGGCGCTGTAAGCAATAGTCGCTAAATACAGGCTCGATTTTGGGTCCTTTCTCTTGTTTCATGCGGAAAAAGGAGATAGAAATGTATTATCCGGGCCACGAAGTACCAAAAATCGAGCCTGAATTTAGCGTCTATTGATCGCAGCGCCATCTATTGTTTGTAATTCGAACTAAAATTGAAAATCACTGTTAAAAAAACTTTTGACCTTATGCATAACCCTCCTGCAAGAATTTTTTAAATATCTGTCACCGTTTAGAAGTTATTAAATTTTAAAATCAGTCAGTCCTTTTTGCGACACCCGGTATCAAACATAATGAGATTGATATGCATGATCGAAATAGAGTTCAACTTGCTTTCTCATGAGTATAGAATATGTAGCATTTAAAGCTTGATGAAATTTTTTAAGGGGTTCCCCTGTGTGATGGGTTCAAAAAATCGATTTTTTTTTCTTTTGCATAAATTGATTCCTTAACATGTCTAGAATACGATGGTAAAATAATTTTCTAAGATTCGAATTCGTTATAAAGATTATTTAGAAGATGCAGATGTTTGGAGCGCCGAGTTAAGTGGTTTACACTACACAGGTATAGAAGGATATTCCTAGAGTCACTTATTTTGTCGTTGCGAAAAATGCCAGAATGGAAGAAAGAGCATTGAAAGACCTCCAAGAGGAAGAGAAAGGAATGCTCTATGGACCAGGCATCGCAAATTGATGGTAAGTTGAGATTTTCATCGTTTTAACCGTACTTGAAACTTTAAACGGGTTTTTATCAAAACGTTGTTTTTTAAAGTTTCCTCCATCATATATCTAGAACGGTTTGACCGATTCACTTGAAATTTGTAGAGTAGACTCAGCACATATAGACGCACGGGGTGAACTAGGATCTTCCGAATATTTCTATTTTTTTCTTTTTGTAACGAAAAAATATATATATCATGAAATTTGAATTTTGTTTTTTCAAAAGTCTGCCAAAAACCCAATTTTCAATCTTTTCAAATGATTCTAGATCATTCAATGCATTTAGGCTTACAGATTAAAATGTCGGGTGTTTTTTTTTCTCTTTCACATATGCCAATCATCCGGAATCGTGGAGGAAGTAAGCGTCCTTTTTTTTTTTTTTTTTTTTTTTTTTTTTTGAGGCAGGTGTCTTCAGAGTGTTCTAACTTACGTTCTAATAAAGATTTTTGATTGAAATTTGTTTTACATATTCTTGAAATAGCAATAAATGTATAATAAAAAAAGTCAAAGTTCTATTTTTTCATTTGTCGTTTAAAAAAATTTCCCCAAAAATTCTTAAAATACAGGCTGTCACACGGGGGAACCCCCTTAATAATACTCTGTAAATGTTGGAATGTGTTTCATAATCTGTGCTTGATGCATGAATATTCATTCTTCTTTAGGATGCTATCAATTCTCAATTAAACATTTTCAGCTTCGTGATTAATTTTATGCATACAAGAGTGACAATATAATAATAATGTTAATATACTAATTTCAAATGTTAAAAAGTGTAAATTAAAACTTTAAAACCAGTAAAAATAGGTTTATTTCGGCTGTTTACATGTTTCGACTCACCCCGAGTCATTTTCAAAACAAATAAATAAAGCTACAGTAAACTCTGTCTAAGGCGGAATCGATCGGGACTGAGAAAAATTTCCGTGGTAGACAATATTCCGGCTTTAGCAAAAAAGCTCCCCCCCCCGCCCCCCACCCCAAAAAAATCCCTCGAATTTCATGATTTTTTATTGATTTTCCTGACTCGAAAATCGGTTGAAAACTAAAATTCGGAAAGATCTTTTGTCTTTATAGATAAATGACAAACGCTATTCAGTTTCCTAGTACTGCTCTGTAATACACGCGAATTGGAAGTTTACACACACACACACACAAAACTAACAGACCCCCCCCCCCCCCCCCCAATAAACTTCGAGAATGAGACAGAACGCTATAACTTTGAATTTGCGTACATCCTTAAAGTATAATATATTGCACTTTTGAAAATATATATTTTGATAAATGTTCATTCTACTAAAAATATTAACTTTTAAATATAATTTTGCATATGGAAAAAATGTCACAAGCATAAATTTCTTAAAATTTAAACAGTTTCTGTCCTTTTGAATTAACTTTTTAAAAGTGCTACGGAATTTAACTAACATGCACGACATTGAGTATTTGACTTATCAGTTTTAAAGTTTAATAAACAAAATGCCTTTCATTTTTAAATTATCCTTTTTTCCGCCTTATGCAAAATTTTGGATTCGGTGGGACCTTAAAATGCTTTCCGTTTCCGCGTTAGACAGATTCCGCCTTAGGCAGCATGAACTAATGTAATTTTCTATGGGTTCGCCGGGACTTGGACAAATTTCCGCGGTAGACAGATTTCCGGCTTATACAGAGTCCGCCTTAGACAGAATTTACTGTATTCTCAATTTGCACGGTCTATAAAACGCCATCATTCAGTTTTCCACGTCTTCTTCCATATTATGCACGTTATTTTTTTATTTTACTTGGATGTTTATTTTATTTTTATTTTCATAACCATTGAGTACCATGATTATGGCCCTTTACCAAAAATATGGGTCGAGCTACTCAATGATTATGGGAATAAAAATAAAATATTCATCCAAGTAAAATAAAATATACATCCAAGTAAAATAAAATATACATACAAGTAAAATAAAAAATAACGTGCATAATATGAAAGAATACGTGGAAAACAGAATGATGGCGTTTCATTAGACCGTGCAAATTGAGAATAGCTTTATTTATTTGTTTTGAAAATGACTCGGGGTGAGTCGAAACATGTCAACAGTCGAAATAAACATATTTTTACTGGTTTTAAAGTTTTAATTTACACTTTTTAGGATTTGAAATTAGCATATTATTACAAGGTGTTAATTTGCTACATATTTACATAATAATGTTAATGTTAATGCTATTACTTTATTATGTTTGTCTGAAAAACGTTTTTGTTAAACGTGAATATTATTATATGAAAATTTATAGCAAACAAAAAACTTATATCGCGGGTTGAAAAACTGATTAACAAAGTAGCACTATAAAAGCTACTTTGAAACGTTACCGAAAATCAGTGGCAGTAAAAGAAACTTTGCTTTTATTAATTATCTTTAAATCTCGAAAATATATTGATTTGCGAGGTTTCTAAAAACACAAATTGCTTTTCGGAATGGTAGGTAACTCGAAAGAGATTATTGTATAAATTTGTTCTTTGTTATATTATATTTCTGTAAATCAAGAAACGTCTGGGTTGTTTTTTTTCCGGTGTAATATATTCATGATACATTAGCAAACTATATTTGCTTTTATTTTAGGATTAGAAAATATAATTCAAATTATAATTCATTGTCGGGTATACTAGGCAATCTGGAAATATTAGTGCTAATTTTATTTTGTTTCTATCCTTAATTTTAAATACAGTAATACCCCCGGCTTACGCCCCCCTCGACTTACGTCACCCCGTATTTACGTCGTCTGGACTGGAAAAAAAATCCTCAATTGAGACACATTTGTAACATTTTTGTAGACTTTTGGAAGAAATTTAACGCATCATATGCAGGTACAATCGAGGTTACTGACGTAAGTCGAGGTATTACTGTATTTTTGGAGAAAAAAAAATAAAGTTTTAAATCAAATATACTACATAATTGATATAAAAAGATACTAAATATTTTCCATGTGAAATTAGACGTGGAAAAAATCATAAACAACTATAATTATTTTATGAGACGCATGTCTGAAATCTTTATAAAAATTACGAAATGTAAAGTGAAGGTGAGAAACAGCAGGAATTACACGCGTCCTTACAACATATCGTAATAAGCATACGTGTTGCCGCTGCTGTTGCTTTCCACTTTGCTTTTTATTTTTAATATTGTGTGGAGAAAGGAAATTCGTTATACAATCTTGAAACAGCTGTATGTTTAATTTATTCTAATTTGTATAATTTATTTTAATGTTCGTTTATTTCTGCTACAGTAGCGCTCAAAAGTATTTTGACAACCTTATATTTTCTCTTATTTTATTTAATATAAAAATGTAAAAGAAAATATATTCCCTATAATTGAGAACACTATGACTGCAGTTATTCAAATGTATCAAGTTTCAACTTGTTTGTTTACATTAGGCGCCACCGAAGAAATATGACTCCTCCTTAGCTCAAAAGTATTTTGACAATTAGTTTGCATTTAATTTTTGAAGGTGTCAGTGGCGCTATAGCTTCGATTAGTGTTTATATCGACTTGTGATTATTTTTAAATGCCGAAATGTAAAAAATATTGAAGTGATTCTAGAGAAGCCGCTGTAAATGCACTTAAGAAAGGTCGACTGCAAGCAGAATTAGCTCGTTCTTTTAACGGGTCTCGTCAACTTGTTATTACATATAATAAAGTTTTTAATAAACAGAAATACATCGAAAATAAGCCTCAAAGTGGCCATCCGAAAAAAACAACTTGCAATGTTGACTGTATTCTAAAAATGATATCTACAAATGATTGTCGTAAGTCCGCTGAAATAATAAAAAATGAATTGAAAGAAAATTACGGCATAGACATACACGTTTCATCAGTCAAACGACGCCTAAACCTCTATAGTTTACCTGGCAGAAGACCAGCAAAAACACGTTTGTTATCTACTAAGAATAGGAAGGCTAGAGTCGCATTTGTAAAACGGCATAACCCTTTCAGGAGCAAAGCAATTCCATTGCTAAAGTGTTGAATTTAATGACTGACACCGGAATTTGAAAACAAATTTATTTTTAAATAAGAAAAAGCTATATTTCACACACATAATAAACTGATTTTTTTAAACCAAAATTCCGGTGTCAGTCATTAATTTCAACACTTTAGCAATGGAATTGCTTTGCCCCTGAAAGGGTTATGCCGTTTTACAAATGCAACTCTAGCCTTCCTATTCTTAGTAGATAACAAACGTGTTTTTGCTGGACTTCTGCCATGCAACTATAGCAATGCCATGCAAACTATAGAGGTTTAGGCGTCGTTTGACTGATGAAACGTGTATTTCTATGCCGTATTTTTTTTTTCAATTCATTTTTTATTATTACAGCGGACTTACGACAATCACTTGTAGATATCATTTTTAGAATACAGTCAACATTGCAAGTTGTTTTTTTCGGATGGCCACTTTGAGGCTTATTTTAGATGTATTTCTGTTTATTAAAAACTTTATTCCATGTAATAACAAGTTGACGAGACCCGTTAAAAGAATGAGCTAATTCTGCTTGCAGTCTACCTTTCTTAAGTACATTTACAGCGGCTTTTCTAGAATCACTTCAATATTTTTTACATTTCAGCATTTAAAAATAATCACAATAAGTCGATATAAACACTAATCGAAGCTATAGCACCACTGACACCTTCAACAATTAAATGCAAACTAATTGTCAAAATACTTTTGAGCTAAGGAGGAGTCATATTTCTTTGATGGCGCCGAATGTAAACAAACAAGTTGAAACTTGATACATTTGAATAACTGCAGTCATAGTGTTCTTAATTATAGGAAATATATTTTCTTTTACATTTTTATATTAAATAAAATAAGAGAGAATATAAGGTTGTCAAAATACTTTTGAGCGCTACTGTATTATTTACGTCGGTTTCACTTACTTTGCATTCGTATTAAAAAAAAAACAATTATCACTATTTTTTTAATAGAAACACATCTTGCATTTCAAAATTTATTTAATCTTTAAAATTTTAATAATGAAGTTAAACATTGAATCCGTTTAATTATTATTCATATGAAAAATTATTTCGAATGATTTCGTATTCGATTATTATTTATTTAATTATTTTTTAACTAGCCACCCTTGGCGACCAGTTTGGTCTCCTTTAAACCTATGCTAAGCATTGTATCATGTTACTTTTACTCATAATTTAATTTACTTGCTCAATCCTTCGCCAAATCGGAAGATTCTGATACAGAAATCATGAACTCGGTATTTTTATGTTAGCCGAGTGCAGGTGATATATCGCCAAACATTGTACCCGTCGTATTTTTTCTTATTTCATTAATTTCATTACTTTCATTCATTTTATTTAAAATACATAACTTTAATTTAAAACGGAAATGATTAAAATTTATGACTCTCAATTTTCACTTATTTCAAAAAAAAAAAAAAAAAAAAAAAAAAAGAAAAGAATGAAAAGAAAAGAAAAGAAAAGTAATAAATAATACTATAAACTATGACATTTAATTTCAAAATCAAAGCTTTGTTTTAATTTGCCTCGCGAAAAATTGTTTATGACAGTCGCATGCGATGGACTATTATAATACTGATGATATGATGGCGATGGAACAATATTTGGTGATTTATCACCTGCGCCCGGCTAACATTAAATTACCAAATTGGCTGTTTGGCATATAAAAAAGTGAAGCGGTCAACCCGGAAATATTGATGACAGTCACATGACTTAGGCTATTATTATAGAGATTAAAAGCATTTCTATTTTAATTAAACAGAAAAGTATTTTTTTTACAGCAAGTCCCCCTGGCGTTTGAAGTTTGCTTAGAGGGAATGAAGTACATACCTGGACCTTTAGAACCTCCATGTAAAAGGCGCCCTAGCCGAAATATGACAGCTCTCTCATATTCTTGTACAACCTGTAATAAACATGTAAGTTGAAATCAAAATGTAAACAGGACATTTTTTAAAGACATTTTATTATATTTTGATCTCATGGAAGTATATTTTTAATAACGTGAATCACTTTACAAATGGGGGGCTCATAACCGTAGTAGAACAAGTCCATTTTGAAATAAAAAAAATGAAATACTCCATTTAGTAGGTGCATAAAAATTTTTTAATCCCCTGCCACAGTAAACCAAGTCTGTAAACGGATGACATACATGAGAAAGTATGTGAAAACAGACTTGGTTCACCGTGGAAGTGGATAAAACAGATTTTATGCACCTTCTAAATGGACTATCTCCTTTTTTTTTCAAAATGTACTTTGTCTTCTATTGTTGTGAAGAGCTGAAATATAAAAAAAAATAAATATACATTTATTAAAAACAAAATTCATTACCAGAATACAGGAATTCTGCTTTTTTAGAATTTAGTGTCGCCCCCGATGAATATATATATATATATATATAGATAGATAGATAGATAATACAAAACATATTTCAGTTTTAAGACTTAAAACACACGCTTTTATTTTATATAAAATGACGTCAATCGCATCCTTTGAAGAATTCCTCATTTACGATCCAGTCTTAAACAACATCTACAGTAAAGTATCCATATGACGTCACTATCGCTGAATAATACACAAATCCAAAAAAACAGATGTCGCCACTCAAGAAACTCGACAAAAAAAATCGGCTATCTCATGATTCATGTGCCTTCATTTGTTTGTAATATTAATATAGACACTTAAAATTAAATATAGTTTATAATAGCTCCATGTTTTATCAGAAATCATTATTATTTTTTTTTTTTTTTGAAAATAGCACGTATTTTAATTACATATTTTTTCAGTTGATATGGAATAATGGCAACAAAAAGATCTAATTACTATTTTCCAAATATTTTTTACTTTACTTTCTTCAGAAATGGAGTACTTCAATTGACAAAATTAAAAAAAATTCTTTATAAATTGCAAAATTTAATATTTCAAAAATAAATGGAGATGCAGTTTTCAAACAAATTGCATTTGAAAGTACCTTTTTTTACCAATACGACGGTATAAAAATTAAAAATGTGCGATGCTTAGAAGTTTTAAAAATTGCAGTAGAGTATTTAACAGAACAATGATACATCTGCTATTTGTTTTACAGCAGGCTTATACAACGGAACGTTATTTTTTGGAGACGACATTGTAATTGCTGGACGAAAGAAATAGCATATCGGGGGCTAATAATTTCAAGTATTGCAAAACAACGTGGCGACATTTCCTCAACAATTATCTTACATAACTCTCCAATCATTCCAAATAATTTAAAAATATTTGGCAACTGCCTTGCAGAACAGGAAAAATCCGCTCAATACAAAACAACACAGCAGATACAAATTCCTCGCAAATAACAAAGTAAGAAATTACACTTAATGCACTTTTTGTCATATGATGTCGGTGAAAATTTCATACCCTTCATTTTATGTATATTAACAGACGCAGTCTAAATTGTAGTTATGAATTTAAAATTAATCATATTTATTTTGATACTTATTTATTATAGGGGCTTTGCTATAACTCAGTCTTAAGGTAGTGCAATTTCGTACCAAATATTATAAACAGTCAAGACATTAAAATGGCGAAAAATGAAAAAAATCCAATCTTATACGGCTTATTTATGCCTACATGTTATATATTGCCGACATGATATATAGATGTAACAACGTCTTACCGAAATAGCATTTTTCGCAGATAGCGAAATTCCTTTCTTTTGAGAGAAGAACAAAAGCGTCTATTTCCACCCCGAGGCGGATAAGCTGTGGAATGTCCGGAACGAAGAGGAGTTTGTCCAGATCCCGCTAAGGTAAAGGTGAAGAAAAGGGAGTCCGTTCTGACGAGCTTCGTGAAGGTCGCTTAGTAAGAGCTCGAAACTGAACGGATAGGGGTTTTTCTTAGTTGTGAGAACGTGACAAGTGCTATGTTACGCTAAAGCCAGGATTGTAGCTTATAGAGTTCTCATGTGGGCAACTCATGTAATTGATTCATTTGAACATAATGTATTTTTTGTTTTTAATTAAATTTATTTTGTTTTCAAAACTGAATTGAGTTTTAATTGAGTTTTTAGTTTAATGTTTTACGAGCTGTAGTTCCCTTTTAGATAATCTTCACTACCCAGTCGAGTGCCCATATTACTATTTCAAAACGCATGGCGGAATTTCCCCAACTTCCAACAATTATTTGACCTTACATCACTCTGCAATCATTCCAAATAATTTAAAAACAGTTGCTAACTGCCTTTCTTAACAGAAAAACATTCACACAATGCAAAACAATACCATCACAAACAGCAGATACAATTTCATCGAAAATAACAAGGTAAGAAATTACACTTAATGCACTTTTTGTCATATGATGTCGGTGAAATTTTTATACCCTTCATTTTATGCATATTAACAGACGCAGTCGAAATTGTAGTTATGAATTTAAAATTAATCATATTTATTTTGGTACTTATTTGTTATAGCGGCCTTGCCATAACTCAGTCTTAAGGAAGTGCAATTTCGTACTTAATATTATGAACAGTCAAGAAATTAAAAGGCGAGGAATGAAAAAAATTCCAATCTTATATGGTTTATTTATGCCAGCATGTTATATTTATATTTCATTTTACATTATTATAACTCTTATTTACGTACAGTCGTGGAAAAAAAAAGTAAACACCCCCTACTAATTTTGCAATTAATTATTGTAGAAGAAAGTTACTGGTACCAAACGACTGGACATACAGTCTACTTTTAAACTATGTATATAAAATTTGCTTAGGGAGCCATCTAAATATTTTTAAAAAACTTTGTTTTTTTCAATAGCAATACCCAAGTTTGACACCATAATTAAATTCTACACCCTTCAATTAGCCTAAATGTGTAAAAAAATTTCATGAAATTCGTACGATTAGTTTCGGAGAAATTAATTATTTTAAAATGAGTATATTTTAGAGTCTGTAACCAAATTGATGTTCGGAACTCGATTGTTGAAATGCTACAGAATGAACGAGTGACTTCTATTAATGTATTATTTCTTGCCAATATGACCATTTCACTCACTTAATATGTTTCGACTACTGCTTGCCCAAATGTTTTGAATAAATGAGTAAAAATTTTTTTTTCCTAATTATTCTTTTCTGCGCATCATAGGTGGCCCCTTAAACCATCATTTCGATCTTTTTTAAGCATAATTTGAAAACTACTTGGAAGAAAAATTTGAAATTTTGAATTCGCATAAAGCACGACAGAATAAACATAAATCTATCAAAAATATTGTAGGTTGCAATTCACATTTTTTTTCGAAAAATAATTTCATAATTCATATTATAATTTTTTTTTATTTACAAATTCAATGTAATTTATGTTTGAGAATTTTGGTATTATAACCACACCAAAAAATTATCACATTAGGATTGTAATTTCAGGAGATATTAATAAAAATATGAAATGTAATTTAACATTAGAAGCTTTAAATGTTGAATGCTTATAATTCAAAAACGTATCATTCAAATGACTTAAAATTTCGTATAGTAGGCATAGTTTCAATTGAATATTTAAAATATACTGTCAAAATTGGGTGTTGCCATTGTAAAAAACAAAGTTTGGTCTGATTTCCTTTGTAGATGGCCCCTAAACAAGTAGTTTATACATAATTTAAAACTAGAATTTATTTCCAATCGTTTGCTATCAGTAACTTTCTTCTACTTTAATTTGTTGCACAGTTAGTAGGGAATGTTTATTTTTTTTCACCACTTTACATATTAAGTATAGTAAACTGTACCTCAATTTGTGTATTATATGGTATTATGTGTATTAATACTGAACAAATTGCTTGTGCGTTTGATATATTGACCGCTATTTCAAAAAGATTTATAAAAATCTAGTGAGATTTTAAAATGTAAGCAAAGGATTTCTTTCGAAAACTTTTCTTTTCCTGCAAAATTCAACCTCCCCGATTAATTTATCGCATCAAGAACCACATGACAGTACCTTTATTTTAAACCACTGGACTCGTGCGAGGCTTTCGCAATGCAATCTTTGAGACTATTTGCTGATACGTTTTTATGTTAATTTTTAATGCACTGCAGTTTTTAATGAAACAACGTGTTTTAATGAAATGCGAGTTTACTCTGTCAAAAGACTGTTCAAAAATCTTTCAATTGATACACTTTTCATCAGTGTGCATTTTGTATATGCATAGAAAAAGGGATGCTGTCATCAGAATAATATATATGATTATTTACGAAATACCTAATAGAATCTTTGCCACCATCTATTTCTTCAACGTGTTGTACTTAAAAAGAAAAAAAAAATCTGTATTTTACAACAAAAGGTGCTGGCACAACCAGCTGCCAACACAGTGGCTGTAAAATATACCAGCTGCTGTCTTTAAGAATGCTGCAAAATATCTCAAGTCTGAGAAAAGTCGTGTTGCTATTGGCTGCGCGGTGCACGTGACAGAAAGAATTCAATTTTTACTTGAATTCGCTTTCACAGCATCGGTGCTTGAAAAATTACAACATATAGTGTAGGAAAATCATTGTATTGAACAGCAAAAGATGCTGGCTTTCAGGCTGCCAACAAAATTGCTGTAAAATTTACAAGTTGCTGTCTTTAAAAGTACTGTAAAATTTCTCAAGTCTGAGGAAAGTCGCGTTGCTATTGGCTGCGTGGTACACGTGACTCGATTTTTGCTTCATTTGTTGCTTTAATTCACTTTCGGTGCTTGAAAAATTACAACATAAAATGCAAGAAAATTCACAACATTTTTTTTTACAGTGGTATGGAAAAAAGTAGACTAAAATAATCTGGAGACTGCACTATACGTTATAGATACAAAAGCAGTTTACTCTGAAGTCTTTTGAAAAATTACTTTTCTAATTGTGATATTTTATTTTATTTTAATACGCATTATATTTTTTAAACTAAAATAATCTCTACGCTACTCTACGTGTTTTACTCTGTTCAGTGAATTTAATCGAAGATCACGAATCTCTAATATAAACAATATATTGCTTTATATAAGCTATAAAAAATATATTTTATATAAAGAGCAAAAGAAAATTTAATCCGAGACAAGAGACGTGACACAACTACAGAAAATTGTCTGGATATGTTGAAAGAAAAAACAAAAAATATTCGGCAAACTTATAAGAAAGAAAACACATTTTTGATGGATTTCTGTGTTGACTTCATCGTTTTGTCAATTTCCGCACCGGATAAGATTCTTTAAGGTTACAAAAGTAGTGTACACGCATGTCTCTTAATGCATTGCTTTACAATTTTATACCTTTTTATTTATTTTTAATTTTCAGTCATGTTTTAATGTTATATATCCGTTTTTAATGTCTGTACATATTTGTTTATTCATTTTTTTTATTTAGATAGAGAGAGAGAGAGAGTGCACTGTAAAAATTCCAGAAGCATTTATTTATATTGAAGAAATATTTATGAAACTTTACTCTAATTTTGTAGTTATAAACGATTCTTGAAACTTTTTCTCACTTAATGTAAATGCTCCTATTCTGGGCTACGTAGCAGTAGTGAGCTACTAATTTTTAAAGTTGAAAAACAAGCCCAAAATGCATTTCTGAAAAATGACTGAAAGAAACTTGATTGACTAACATCCTTAAATGTTAACTTTCCATAAACCGTTTGGAATAACTGTTTTTAACCATTTGGAAAAATGGTTGTTGTCCTCGGTCAGGGGAGGAAATCAAAAACGTATCTGAAGCGTTTTATTAGTTGAATCCCGCATTTTATTCGTTTTCTGGTTGGTCTATACAGTAATCTGTATTTTCCCTTTACTTTCAACAGAGATGGATACTTCTGTTGCCACTATGACAAAAAAGTAATAAAAACAACAAAAAAAATTAATAACTCAGAAACAAACTGAGATACAGCTTTCAAACAAATTGTATTTAAAAGTACATTTTTTTCTCTATACGACGGTGTAAAAAGTAATATTGTGGGATGTTTAGAAGTTTAAAAATGAAATTTCATTTAAAATTGGTCCAGGAATATTAATGTTTAATCCATGGCGTACGTAATGTATGACCAGCTCCGTAGAAGTTTAAAAATTTACAGTACGAAAATTGTAAAACTGAAATTTCTTTTAAAATTTGTTCCTGATGGGTCCAGGAATGTTAATGGTTAATCCATGGCGTACGTAATGTAGGATCAACTCCATGCGATTTTTTATGTCCTAAATTTTAATCCTTGAAAAAATCATTTTCCAAATGGTCGTTGTAATTTGTTAAATTGCTTTTTTTTTTTTTAACTCTCTTCAAAAACAGATTTTTTGGCAAATTCTTAGAGATTTCATAAAAAGATATATTTTTTTATTTAAAACATTATTTGTTTAATAATATGTTTTATTTTAAATCAAACTACTGTTGATATACTTTATTTCATTGTAAAAAAAAAATGTTGAATAAGATGAAAACTTAGATTCATGCATCAGAAATTTACCAGGCCCATTACTGGAGCATAGAAGGAGATAAAATTTTCTATTTTTTATTTTTTTTTTTCGAAGAATATGCGTATTTTGAAATTTTGAATGTTTATTCTGAGGTTAGGACTAGGCTATTTTTTTTTTTTTTTTGAATCCACTAAAACTTTTATAATAATTAGATAAATGTCCTTAAAAAACCACTATAGGTAAGTTTGCCTTATTTTCGATACCTTTTCTCCAAAGAACCAATCCGAAAATTTAGACACCAATGTGTTTTGGGAATAGCCTTTTCTGAAGTATGCGGGCAACAAAGATGCCTGTTTACTTTAGAAAATTTTTCGTAAACCTCTGAAATCTATTTCTGAAATTTCTATTGGTCCCTCTCCAAAACCCTTTTGAAAATAAGGGAAAGGTTTCCGGATTCGTAGATGGTTGGTTATGTTTTGGACTTGGTTATGTTTT
This sequence comes from Maratus speciosus, assembly GCA_963932465.1. NCBI lineage: Eukaryota > Metazoa > Arthropoda > Arachnida > Araneae > Salticidae > Maratus > Maratus speciosus. Next base: position 271,252,428 of record OZ010795.1, read on the forward strand.
TCTTGACGTTTCCGCTAAACCAAGGAAACGGTCTGCAAGTGCAATGCACGTTACAGTACAGTGTGGTTCAGAACTATACGTCAAAAATGTAAAGGCAGGTAGAGGGGACTTAAATAAGCATATTTCGTATAGGAATGTGGGTGCGGAAATGGTGTGTTGAGGCAGTAGATGGCGCTGTTGAATGCGGCGGATGAATGCTCTTCGTTGGTTTGAATCATCATTTCCCGCTCGAATTTTGAGCAACTGCTTTATTACACCAAGGCGGAGCTTGCCGACAGGTATTTCATGTATGGGATTGCGCAAGGAAATGGATTAGCTGCTGAAAGGAATCAGATTGAACGATTGATGGCTAAGATTCTGCCGGATCCCCGAACATTTGAGCGTCTTCATAAGGAGTTGTGCGCGAGTGGATCCTTTTATGCTTCCAGGCGTGATAAGGAAATTGTCAGCTATCGCAAAATTCCTGCAGTGAAAGAAGTAGTATTACGCACAATAGAGGATAGTGCTTTTACAAGCTCAAAAGCTGTTGGATGCGCGTTGGGTGTGAACCATTTTCTTTCTTAGCCCCATACATGAAATGCATGTCGGCAAGCTCCGCATTGATGTAACGATGCATGTTGCTCGAAATCCGTGAGGAAATGACGATTCAAGTCAGCGAAGTGCTTTCATCCACCGAAGTAAACAGCGCCCTCTACTGCCTCAACGCATCAATTCACCACCCACATTCCTACACGAAATCTACTTATTTAGGTCCCCTCTACCTGCATTTACATTTTTGACATATAGTTCTGAACCACCCTGTATATAAATATACTATAATACAGTAGACCCATATGAGGCTTTCGCACTGCAATCTTTAAGTTTATTTTCTGATACATTTTTCACTAACGTATAATTAACTGCAATTTTTTTTTTAAATCAAACAACTTGTTTTAAGGAAATATGAGTGTACTATGTCAAAAGCCTACTCAAAAACCTTTCGTATAATACACCGTTCATCACAGTGCGTTTTGTATGTGCCTAGGAAAAAAGATGTTGACACCAGAAATAATATTTATGACGATACTTAACCTAAAAGCATAACGAAAACTCAGTATGCAATGTAGGCAAAAAATCCTATCCAGTGATACCTCATTCATCGTTGTATGCTACATATTAGTTGAAAAAAAAGGGATGTTGACAACAGAAAATTTATGTAATATAATTTCAATGTTCTCTTTTTATCTAAGCATTTAAAATTATGTAATCGTAATATGTAATTATCAGTTTCATAATACCCCTGTTTATGTTAAATACTTTCCAAATCCTTAACAGGATCTAACACATCATCTATTTCTAGCCAAGTATTGCAGTAAAAAATATACTTTTAGTTTGAAAAATACTTTAACAAGTAAAAATGTTTCTTTTAATACATTTAATCGAAGATCCTGTACGACGTAGTCTAATCTGACCATATTTTCCTTTATCAAAACTACGAAAAACTCTGTAGATCATGTACGGAGCAATACGTAATTTAATCCGCAACATCATAGGCAAGAGACGTGACGCAACTACATAAAACTGTCTGGATACATTGAAAGAGAAACTAAATAAGATTTGTAAACTTACAAATAACATTTTCACAATTTTTTAATGTTTTAATGTTAAAGTTTTTTTAATGCCATTATCAGTTTAAAAATATCCCTGTTTATGTTAAATACTTTAGAAATCCCCAACAGGATCTAAGACATTATCTATTTCCTGCTAAGTATTGCAGTAAAAAAAAAAAACCTTTAGTCAGAAAAATGCTCTAACAGGTTAAAATGTGTAACAGGTTAACCTGTTTCTTTTAATACATTTAATCGAAGATCTTGTTCATCTAATCTTAACTATATTTTGCTTTATCAAAGCTACGAAAAATTCCATCGATCATGGAAGGAGCAATATGTAATTTAATCTGCAACACCGCAGACAAGAGACGTGATAAAACTACATAAAACTGTCTGGATATGTTGAAAGGGAAAATAAATAAGATTTGAAAACTTAAACAAATAACAGTTTCTACAATTTTTTAATGGATTTCTTTGTTGCTTTCGACGTTTTATTAATTCCCGCGCCGGATAAAATTGTTTAAGGTTACAAAAGCGGTTTACTTGGATGTCTTTCGATAAATAACTTTTCTTATTGAGGAATTTTATTTAATTTTGATATTTAACCAGCTTTTAAAGCTATACAAAATAACCTCAAAATTACGGCATCATCGGGATCGACACTAAACCGTATTTTTGAAAATTCTGGATTTCTGAAGGAATATCAGAAATATTTCCGATATTCCTAATAACACCTTTATTCATAGTTTAATTCATGAACAAGTGCTAATTATGAGACAAAACAAAAGAGAAAAATAAATATTTAAAAACGCACTTTAATTGATATTTTCTGTGGCACAAATAATAATTTAAAAAATCTAATAAACAGTAAAGTCACTTTCTTCCCGTGTAACATTTAATGTTATTTACTTCAATTCTTTTGGCTTTTCATTAACAAGTTTTTCTTGTATTTTATACAAGTGAATAATACCTATTTTGGAAATACAGTCTTGTTTCTCTAAAGGGGATATTAATTCTCCTGTCAAAATTTATGCATTAGTGATACATTTTTTCCGTCGGTTCCTTGATCTTGTCTTGAGCTGTTAATTGATTTATTGAAGGTTCTATTACGGCCATATATTCCCAGCTCCTTGTTTTCTTGGACTTTCTGTTGTTCAAGGAACTAATCGGGTCTGACACATAAAGAAAACCCGCATTCTTCTTAGTCAATTATTTATTTTTCGCCCTTTTACATTCGAACTCGAAGTTTATAATTTGTAAAAAATTGCTATTTTTCTTTCTTCTATAAGTTCAAAGTGTGAAAAAAAGAGTGGGAAAAATGACTTTGATGCCAGATTTTTTATGTCATACTGTATCATTTTGTATCATTTTTCAAGAAAACATGTTCAACAGACAAACATGCTAAATTAACAGCATTAATATTATAATTAAAATTATTTTTTTATTCTTGTATGTACATATATAAATTCTGTTATGCAGCTGAAAATGTTTATTTGAGAAGTGATATGATCAGATAAACAAATATTTTTTGTTAAGAAAACTGAATAATGCACTGTTAAAAATACTCGGAAAAGTTTCTTTTTTTTCCGTTTTTTTAATTTTTAACTGCAGCAAAAGAAACTTTTGTTTTAGAAAAGCTTCTTTAAATTTCTGAAAGCTATTGCTTTCTGAAAATAAAAAAACACTCCTGAAAATCGTGGATAACTCGGAAGAGGGTACGTTGTATTTTCATAAGGTTTTGCTAGATCCAGATACATTCACCTTTTTTTATATAGTTTAGAAAAAATGATCAGATTTAAGATACTATTGTATTTTTCTGAGAAAGGTTTTGCCAGAATTGGCTCAAAGTTTTCCGATCGCCATTCGTAATTGACTGTGATTTCAGCTCTGATGTGCGTAATTACCTACACTGAAAAAAAGACCAATGTTTCTTAATCTAGCTCACATATTTCTTAAGATTTATGAATATGAATATATAATATAACCTCTTCCAAGTCACCCACGATTTTGAAAAGCGTCCCTTTATCTTTAGAAGGCTCTAAAACCAATAAATTTCGGAGATTTAAAAAAATCCATTCCTGTAAAAAAAGTTTCTTTTACTTCCCATGATTTTCCAAAACCTTTTCTGAGCAGTGTTTAGAATGTATGAATAAGTTTTCTCTACACGAAATATATGTTTTTCGGATTCTACCAATTCTCAAATAAACATTTTCAGCTGCATAAAGAATTTACACATGCAAGAAGAACAAAATAATGTTACTTTTTAATGTTAATATTAATGCTGTTAATTTGTCATATTTGCTGAACCTAAACAAGTTTGCGTGAGAATTGACAGCAGCCGAAAAATCGATATTTAGGACTAAAAAACTAATTCATAAACTGTAAAAAATACTCGGAAACGTATCCGGAAACGACGGGGAGCAAAAGAAAGTTTTATTTGAAAACTGCTTCTTTAAATCTTTATAAACATTTATTAGTTTCTGGAGATAAATTAACGTTCTTCGGAATTGTTGGTAACTTGGAAGAGGTTTATTATGTTTTTGTAAAGCTTAAGAAAGATAAGAGCTAGTTTAAAAAAGGTTTGTTTTTTTTTACAGTGCGGATTCCAGTTTTAGTGCGCGATGGACGGACTATCATGGACCAGCCCCTTGACCACACCAATTGCCCGATTTATCGAGCCTTGATTACTTCTTATCTGAACATCTGAAGATCCTTGTTTATGAGAACACAGTTGACTCTAGAGCTACTCGATTATACGTTGTCACTGCACGTGAGCGAGAAATACATGACGTCTTAGAAATTAAATCAATTTATCAATGCCGAAAAGCATGTACTATTGTAGGAGGACGCAATTCTGAAGAATTAATGTATACATTGTTGTAAAAGAAACATGGCAAACAAATAGACAGATTATCATTCTTTTCATGTATATTTCCTATGCTTGTACCTTAACTCCTCAACACTTCACTTGCTCCCGTAAATTATAAAAAATATGATTGTTAGAGTAAGATCTACCGCTCTTTAAGAGGACAGGGGACCTTTAAACTCGTTTTTTTATTTTATTTTTTTTTAAATTACTCTTTAAATGCTATTGCTCATCCCATATCAGTTAAAATTCCCAATATTTTTATGCCATTTTGCATATGCAAATAAAACTGTGCATAGTTTTTTTTTTAAACAAAATATAATTGGAAAGGTTAAAGTTAGTTAATTGCAGCAATATGATACAAAAATGCTGAAAATATCATAAAATTTAGCAAATATTTTTTCTTACCCATATATTCAAATATATAAAATGCAGTTTTATTTGTATACACCGCAAATTCTCAAACACAAAAATAACACATTTTACAACACTTTTTGTTACCAAATTAACAACACATTAATGTGTTGAGAATTAGAAAACTTCATATACAAATTATTTTTTGTGTTTTGAATGTGTTCTTAATATGTTGCAAAAGTGTTGCTATCTAGAAATGTGTTCTTAATATGTTGCAAAAGTGTTGATATCTAAAAATGTGTTCTAAAAATCGTGTTGTTAATTGTGTTGTAAATAGTGTTGAGGAAAATATTTTCTTACAATAGTGTTGTGCTGCACAACACTTTGTCACCGAATTAACAACGCATTGTAAACACCACACAATTTAGAACACTATGAAACAACACATGTAAAACACTTTCAAAATACTTCTACATGATGCCTTTAAAATAACACACACATACACGTAAAACATGCCATTTATTAAACATTTATAACACAATTTTAAAAATGAATGTTTTGAAAACACATTTTCTCCTCTTGTAATTTTTAACAACACTTTTGCACAATCTTTTTATTTGGCACAACACATTTGCAACACATTCACAACACAATCGAAAATGATTTTAGTTAGAAGTATTAATTATTATGTTCAGATAGTGTTGTAAAAGTGTTTCACGAATTTGCAGTGTACGTAAAGCAAACTGGCATGGAAAATATTGAGGATTTTAATTGATATGGAATGCGCATGTTGCATTTTGAGAAGTTCTTCATAACGCTTAAAACATTCAGGAAAATTATTTTTTTTTCCAATTTTTATTTTATTTCTTCTGTGATAAATATACGCCATAATTCATATAGTGTGCCTTGGGTAGTATTTAAAGTGCAATTAAAAGAAATGAAAAAAAGATTTTGAAGGTCCCTTGTCCTCTTAAAGTTTATACCGTGAGTTCTGAATCACATTGTATATTTATGTGCGTGTGTGTGTTTAAGATATAGGCTGGCGTTAATTTACTTCTCCATGATTTTAATTTAAGTTATTTGTAGTCGTGGATTAATTGACGAAACAAAATTAATTTGAGAACTGGTTTTTATAAGCATATCATAAATCCTGAAATTTTATTTTATTCTTTGAATTATTATTTTCTAAGATAGCTTTTCTAAAAATAGTTTTCTCTTGGAATAGAAAACTGTTAAAGTAAGAAAAAAAATAATACTAAAGAAGTAATATAGTCTGGAATCCTCTATTTTTCAGGTTTTGTAATGTTACTTTAACAAATATTTAAGACACGTGACTACCTAGATTACAGTTTTCTAACAAGATAAAAAAAAACTTTATATTATGAAAATTGTTTTTTAACCGATAAAGAAGGTTGAAAAATTTGTTTGTACAGTCGGTAAAAAAAGGAGAATACCAAATACATTTTTATCTCCGAATTGTCATAAAAAAAGGTTATAGTTATTCGACTGTAAATTGTTTTTTCATTTATGTTTATAAAATATATACTTAGGAGTCAAGCTAAAATTATACCAAACTCTGAAGATTTCAATGCTAAAACCTATTTTTGACAGCTTTTGACATTTCATCAAACTTGGATTTCTCGGTACACCTTATCTTTTGATACCAAAAGGTACTCGAAAATTTACTTTCATTGTTGTAACCATTGTTGCTGATCTCATATCCTGAAAACTACATAGTCATATCCACTAGCGTCATATCCTCGCCAACCGTGGTGATATTTTGCAAAATATAACTAAATTTGGCGACAAAAATAAGTCGCCATAAATGAAGTGAACTGGGCAATAGCTTACTAATTTTTTGAAATTCACATTCAAATTCAGTATTGAAGAAAGTAGGGAATCTTCTATAATCAGGTTCTACGCATTTTTGCTTGGTGGTTTGAGCAAAATTAGCTGAATTATTAAACACAATGATGAGGGAAGCTACTTTTTCCTCGCGGTAAAAACCGGAAGAAAGTTTTTCGAAATTAATTTCCGTAAAAGTTACCAACTGTAACGTATGAATTTTGTAACAGAAATTGACTTATAAAATCTTTAAATATACAAATCCAAAATTAAAGCTAATTTCGTAAAGTTTTTGTTTGAGTTATGCTTCAAAAACTACCCACATTGCAATCTGTTTTGCAACTATTACAATTGAATTAAACATTACGGGTTTCAAATTTTAAGCCTTCCTACTTCCTAAGCTATTTCACTAAAAGGCTTCCTATTTCGTATGTTAAGGTAAAATTTTACTGAAAAAACTAAATATGATGTCATAATCATATGTTCATATTGAAAATTTCAGAGCTTGATACAATTTCAGTATGAATACGAAGCCGTAAACTTTTTTTATATACATAAATTGAAAGAAGGCATAATTTCCTGCCGAGAGGCTACGTCCGTTTCTTTTCTGTTATTAAAATGCATGAACTATTCCCTTTTTTCTTTTTCACCATCTTTCTTTGGATTGTCTGTCCATGCATAATTTTTCAATGGATCCTCCAATGCTAATAGTTCCTTTTCTGTTCAAAAAGCTCGTTTCGGTGGTTTTCTTCTATCAGTGTCATCAGAAACTAAAAATGATATATTTCTGTAAATGACCAATTTTGTCCTTTTTTTTATTTTCAATACTCTACCTTTTTTTTAAATTGGTCAATTGCAGTAAAATTATAGATTGTAACATGTAATTAAGGTAAAGAGTAATGCTATACGTTTTATAAAATAGTCATTGTATCGTATATAGCTTCTTTTTTTTTTATAGAAAATACGTCAAATTTGCAATATCTGATCGTCATTTACGTGTCAAAATTGCGTGAGCAATACTGTGCACTATACATAAATTGAAACGTAATTTGAATATTGCGCACTTTTTATACATAATTTGAATATTATGCACTTTATATATTATACATATAATTTACGTAAGCAATATTGGCAACAATTTTACAAAAGTTAATGTGGATAGCAATAATACCTCGCAAAAACACAATGTTTTGGCAAATCATTCATTTTGAATTACGCCAACTGACATGCAATTAATGCGATAAGAAAAAATCATTTGAAGCCGGTTATATTTTTTCTTAAAAATAACTTGCTCATTGGATCTTGTGAAGATCTCAATTCAGGAATTTTTTTAAGTAATATCATGTATGTAACATTAAAAAATGTATCCAACTGTCTTACTGTAAATATTTTTGTTCTTTTCTTCTTTTTATTTGAAAGTCTCTTACAAAAATTAATCAGTTGTGTGTGCATGCGTACGTGCATGTGTGTGTGTGTGTGCGCGCGCACAGACTTGCTACAGAAATAAAAAACAAAAATATCTTAAACTTTTCCTTTTACCTTGAATTATTTAAAAGTATTTCACTTTAAAATTTCAATTCCGAGAATATCAGTTTTACTTTATTCTGAAAATTGTTATTCTCAAATATGTTTTTGTTTACTTTCTAAAAATAGAAATTATAAAATAATTCTCCTAAGACCTCTGGAAAGGATTTTAGACATTTTTTAGAATTTTGTTTTACATCGTATTCAAAATTTTAAAAAGGGTCTAACTTGATTATCATGATTATCCTGGTGTATATACATATGTATGTACACTTAACAAAATCAAAAATAATTTAACCTTCACAGCGTCATATTGGAATGGTGTGAGATTATTATGAAAATTGATTGAGACTACACGACACTGCACTGCAATTATCAATAAAATTTAAAATCCATTCAATACAATTTTTTTGTTTAATAAATTTTGTATACAATTAATTGTTGTTATTATTTTTTTAATTTTACGGGATATCATATAAATGCAAAGTTGGAAAATGCATTATAGTCTGTGTCAGTGGTTTGTTTTTCTATTTTTGCTGTAACTTTTGAAAGTATCACCTGAAATTTATAGCATAAATTAAAAATATACTTAATTCTGTACACACATCTTGACAGATTTATTACACAGAAAATTACCTTTCTGCTTGTCATAATAAAATTATTAAAACTTGAAACAAATATGCTAATCAGGCTTCGGCATGAAAATTAAAAATAAATAAATTTATAAAGTTGTTTCTTCTATTTTAAAATAGTTAAAGTGATTGCAAATAAAGTTTTTGTTTTCCAATTGTTTCAGCTTTATGTAATTCTCTGAATTATTAACAAGAGAAGCGAAAACATTCTATTTTCGTCCTTTGTAAAAGAAACAGTTGATTCTTTTTATCTTTTGTAAGAAAAGGAAAATTGTAATACTTAACATGATCCCGATTCTTCCTTTTTGAGTTTTTCTTATTATAATTTGAAATTTTTTAAACTTGTCTGTAGAAAAACTGGAAATTTCTCTTTAGCTAAAAAATTCTGGAGCATATTCAAATTAATTTCTCAACGGATAGTGTGAATATTTTATGTATGATTTCTTTTTTAAGAATGTATCATGTATATTAAATTGAAAAACCTGTCATAATCTAGATCTGTCGATTTTTTTCATCGTTTTCTAAAAGTATCGTACGAAAACTTTAGCACCTTTTTTCAAATTTGTCTTTTTCTGAACGTAATATACTTATCTTTTAACTAACAATAAGATAGATGATTTATCTCATGAAAAAATAAATTGATTATTCCTACGACAATATGTTTTCTTCAACGCCAAACAACAAAGAGCTTTTTTCAACTTGGCTGAGTAAGTTGCGACAGGAGTTTCCTATTAATTTTTTAAAATTCTACAGCAATTTACATGTTTAGTTTTTCTTGTAAATGTTTCATTTCGATGATTCTTTTACGTTTTATGTTAAATTCTTCGTCCGATTTCCGACTTCGACATTTTTCACCTTTTGGTTTTACGCTTAGTTAGCAATGTGGTATATCACGCATTAAATATTCATTTGAAAAACGTGTCAAAATCTCCATCTATCGATTTTTTTTTCATAAATTTCTAAAAGTATCGTATGAAAACTTTAGCAACTTTTTAAAAAATTGTCTTTTTCTGGACGTAATATATTTATCTTTTAACTAAGATAGATGATTTATCTCATGAAAAAATAAATTGATTATTTCTACGACAATATGTTTTCTTCAGCATCAAAGAACAAAAAGCTTTTTGTAACTTGACTGAGTAAGTTGCGACAGGAGTTTGCTATTAATTTTTTTTTAATTCTACAGCAATTTACATGTTTAGTAGATCTTGTAAATATTTCAATTCGATGATTGTTTTAGGTTTTATGTTAAATAATAAATTCAAAGCTTAAAAAAATGTGACCAGTTTTATTACTTCTTGCCTCTTTTTCTTTTTAATTTTTAAAAATTTAGTACAAAAGAAATACATCATTTCAAAATATGCTTTATTCTGGGCATATGTCATTTAACTAAAATTGATAGTTTAATAGAAAGTTCCATTGATTCGGCATACAATAATAGGCTCTTTCTACTTTAAAAAAGTTACTTTAGCTGAAAAAATATATATTTCCGAATTTTTCTCTTTTCCCTTAAATTACTTAAAAAGGTTTTCAAGTTCAATTTTAATATCACATGGCTTCATTTTTATTTAATTCTCTGAATAACTAGCTCCAAAAATAGCATTTCTGAAAATACTCTACGATTGAAATTCCAAGCTTGTTTTATTTCTTTTTTTGTAAGGAACACAAAATTATTTCAAATTGAATTTCACTTTTTAAAAAATTTCTAAAGCTATTAAAACAGACGACTGAGACATGTCAAACTGAATCTCATATTAAGTGGTTTTTTAAATGTTTATGTTTTATCATGTGCAATAATTTCAAAAAATGTGTCTTTATATATTTTATACATTTACTACAATACTAAATATTTATATAAATACAGAGTGACCGAAAAGTCTTTCCCTGTTTGCAAACTTTATTCATATCCGTTGTATATAAGATAGACATGTGAAACTGGTGCCAAAAGGTTAGAAAATAACCAAGGTTTTTTTGTTGCAGGTTTCTAAAATGTAGCTGTAGTATAGCAGTGTCAGTGTCCAGGAAACCAGAATTGTTCACAAATCAAGAAAAAGTTCAGTGTATCTGTGTCTCTGGTATCACGAGATCATTTTGGGATCTGTAATTCATGTGAGGCCACTCCCACTGATTTCTTGGAACTTCGCAGAAAAAACTGTCTCACATCTTCCACTCTTTCCGCTGAGTTTGATGGCCGGTCAGTTCTGAGTACATAATCCGGTTTCCCGAACACTGACACTATTACATTACAACCACGTTACAGAAACCCGCAACAAAAAAACTTGGTTAGTTTTACAACATTTTGGCACAAGTTTCACATGTCGACCTCATGTATAGCGGACATGAATAAATTTTGTAATTAAGGAAGTTTAATAATTTCAGGTCTTTATTAATAAAATTGGTAGCTTTGGACAAGAAATTATCAAATTTATATAATAACCCAATTTATTTCTTGGTTAACTAATTTCAGGTTAATATAAAATACAATATCGAAATGCTGGGTCCGTCATCGAATGTCAGTGATAAGGTTCGTTTTCACGTATGAACAGAGTTCGAGCCTGTTGTTGTATACCAAGTCGTTGGGGAATCAATTTCAGCCTCAATCCAGAGTGCTACTGAGTCCTATTATGGATCGAGAAACAGGAAGTCTCTTCCAGGGATAGAAATTACCAGTGTGACCACCGTCTGCAAAGACCTCCCAACACCTTACACAACTCACCCGTTATGGCCTTTACAGAGTTTTTCCCCGCTGCTCACTGCAGTCAAGCGTAAGCCACACTTCTCCGACTCCATCTGTTTTCCTTCTCGAGTCTTCTCTTCCTCCGCATCCCCTTCTTCCGGAGGAAAAAGGAGGCGGGGTGCATCTACTATTACGGCACTTCCAATCGCTGCACACCGCCTTCGTGCTCATTGGAGTTTTTTGTTTTCTTCAAGATGCCAGTGATGCCACCGGTTGTCTAGCGCGTAGCTGAAATTTTAGCCAGTAAGGGTCAATTAGAGGAGAAAGTCATCTAACAGGGTTGTACCGTGACGAATTATTAGTGTCATGAGGCAAAAAGCTACTCTGCGATGCCTGCTTATTGTCCGTGCAATGACACATTGTTCTCTCCCCGTGAAAAACTGTCGTCCGTTGTAAAGTCTAAAGTGGGGCACTGTTCTGTTAAATTAATCACTAATTAGTGGTAATAATTTGAAAACTTTGCAGGAGGAAAAAGACTTTCCGGACACCCTATGTATTGTCTAATTCTTTCATTTATTTCAAAATTTTAAAGTCTCGCACAAAAATTATTGATTTACTTCAAAACCTACCTTTTAGCCAGACTATGTCATTTAAGTAATTTAAATATTTTATCATACTAAGAAGTGCATTGGGTCTTCTTCCTATGGTAATACATTTTCTCTAGCTGTAAATAAGTTAAAATTATTTTTGTTATCTAAAAATTAAAAATTAAATTGTATTTTTTCCTTTTATCCTAAAATATTTAACAGGTTTTTAATTTCATTTTTTATTTCACAAGAATTCATTTTCCTTTAACTCTTAAAATAACTATAGCCAAAGACCAGCATTTCTAAAAATACTCTTTCACTTAAAAGCGGAAGAGAGAAATTTCTTCCCTTTTCTTTTCCTTTTTTCCTTCTTATTAACAAGCAAAAAAATATTCTAATCTGCATTCCGCTATATTTGAACTATGTGACTTGATTGTAAAAAAGTGAAGAATTTCAGTAAAATTACAGTGCAATATCAAAGTGATATTCTGTGTAAATTGTTTAATGAATTATGCAACCATTTCTCGAAATTTCTTTTAAATATCAAAATAGTTCAAACTTTTGAAACGTAATTTGCTTAAATTGCTACGATTTATTTTTTCCAACTATGTTTTCCGATGAATAAAATTAGGTAAAATATAAAAATACTAATAACAGAAAAAATAAATTTATATATTTAAATATTAAAGAGAAGTTTCAGAGGTAAAATTATAATGCTATTGTATGTAATACACCAAAATTTATTTCTAAATCTTAAAAAAAATATATTTAATGCTGCGTTTATTCATCATTATAGTTATTTTGTTGAATCTAATTGGAACAACATTATAAAGTTGTAATAAATTATTGGGCACTTTTCCAGTATAGGGGCCTCGGCAAAATAGTGAAAATGGCCTTGGCAAAAGAAGGAAATTTGGCATCATATTTTCCGGCAACATATTCACTGTTTCATATATACAAGTAATTTTTTCAATATTTATGCAATTTATTTAACATAAAGAAACCGCTTATTTAGTCTTATATGGAAACAAAAGTAAACTGTGTATAAAAAACAACAGTAATATATGCATAAATAAAATGTTTTTATGTATAAAAATAGATATATAAACAAGCATAAAAGCTCATCAGATTTGCTTTCATAGCTGTTAATATCGTTTAGTAATAAATCTCACTTTCTGAAGGCCGGATTGCGCCAAATTTTCTAAAAAAGCGGCAAGGCCCCTATGCTGTAAAAGCACCAATTTGTGTTTATTTGATTGTGCACATTAAGTAATTAATAATATCACAGATTCAAACATAAGTTCTTGCGCATACACTTTCATACACACATATGAGTACACATCTTTAAAGAAAAAAATTGGTCTAGCGTTCGTTTTGTTTAGAGGAAAGACTTTTCGACGTCAATTTTCGATATATTATAGGCTTAATTAATTGCACACATTCTTTATAAAAATGAATTTATATAAAAACATTTTTAGACAATGTGAACTAAAATGTAAAACTCATTGCAGAATTCAATTTCACAGCTGCGGTAAATAAAATAAAATATTTTATATGTTATAGGTTTGGATTTTCATAAAATTTTAGTAACGTATGTTACTTGCGCTGTTACATTAAATCAAGCAACACTTCATTTGGGAAAATCTATTAAACGTGTTTATTAAACCTTGAAATTTCATTCCCCAGCCAATATTTGGGAAATCCCAAGCCTGCTGTTTCGTACTTTTTTTATATACAGGGTTCGTCATAAGTTCGTGTAAACTTAAAAAATTCATAATAAAAGAAGTTATAACTGGAAAAAATTACGGTTTGCGCGAATATGATCAGTGGGACATTGCATTTTTTTCCATGTATATAAAAAAAAATTATTCCAAAAGTAACCGAAAGAGGGCGCTCACACATCATACTGAGGTGAATTTTTTTTCCATGTATATAAAAAAAAAATATTTCAAAAGTAACCGAAAGAGAGCGCTCACACGTCATACTGAGGCGTGTTATGCAAATCAGACAAACACAAACAGACAATGAAACAGATCACAATAACATGACACTGTATATTTGTTTTAAAGTAAAAGATATGACCACCACCACCAGGTAATAGGCAAGTGAAGCGCGTCAATACGCCTATTACAGCTGAGTGTAGCATGTCGGCATCGATGCCACCGACGGTCCGTCGAATGGCATCTTTCTGTTCCGCTAGGGATCTTTCAGTGGCTGGGATGCCCCGGTACACACGAGACTTTAAATATCCACACAACCAAAAATCTGCAGGGGCTCAAGTCTGGGGATCGTGAGGGTTACTGAAACTTACAACCTCGACTTATCACTCGGTCTTCAGTGAAAGTGTCTAACAGGAACGTCTTGACTTCACGTGCAAGTAAAGTGAGGTGGGAGACCATCTTGCATGAAGAGGACGACAGGTAACGCATGTCTTTCCTGCAATGCAAGCACAACGTGGTCAGGTAAAAGCGTAACATACCGTTCTGCAGTGACTGTACACTGGTTTACCAGCCGGATTCAGGACAAAGTTATTCAAAAGAGAAGGGACTAGAATGAAAGACGTGGTAAAACCACACAAAACAGTCACATAAGGAGAATGCAGTGGTGCCTCTTTCGGTTACTTTTGTAATCATTTTTTTATACATGAAAAAATATCGAATGTTCCTCCGATCATATTCGCGTAAACCGAAATGTTTTCAGATGATTATTTCTTTTATTATGAATTTTTTAAGTTTGCACGAACTTATGACGCACCCTGTACTTTATAATATATGTAACTTGCATTATTAAAATCAATCAAACGACCCTTTGTTTGAATGAAAATGCTTAGTATTTCAAGATTTATGTAGTGAAAGATTTCAAATTTGTCGAAATACATACTAAGAATTAGTCTCATATTCATTACAGGTTAACCCTTAAATGCCTGAGTTTTCAAAAATCATTTAAAAAATGTTTTTCGGCATTCTTTTTTTAAATAAATCATGGGAAAAATACTTTAAAAAATCATATTTTGTTTTAAGTATGGTTTACGGCTAAAAAACTGTTTGTTACTAATCGGCAATACTGGTGATTATTTCAAAAAATAATTTTCCTTGCTAAAATTCTATAATATTAAACGCACAAGAATTTTGAGAACTATGATAAGAAATAAATTTTACTTCCTCACTGCAGAACAAAATAGGGTGTTTCGAAAGCTTCCAAACAAAACAAAAAGAACATGTATCAACAATTGAAAAAATAAATCTATCTTTGTTCTAAAACAGCACACGTGTTGCCATCTAAATGTTGAAAATCAATTTAATAATACTTTCAGAATGTATTTTATTGGCAGTATTAGGCATTATAGCTTCAATATTATTCTAATAGTATTTATAATCCTAAATTGTGTATGTTGCCGAAAAGCAACACCCGGCATTTAAGGGTTAATTAAAGTTAAAATAATGTGAAGAGAAGATAAGAATGATATGCATTTACTCATTTATATTTTAGGGCGGAAATACGAAGAAAATGTTTCCAAAATAATGTAATTTTTATCTCTCTTTTTTCCTACTGTTTGTTAATAAACCAGTAATTTTTGTTGCATGAGACGCCTTACCCTTTTTTAAACAACACATTCCGTTTATATAGTTTTTACCTAATGAAGTATTAACATCTAGCAATTACAAAAATCAACACTATTAGTAAACTTTTTCATCATGGTCGTACTAATGTCAATAAGCTAACAGGTAAAAACTTTCAATAAAATGATGTTTATGTAAGAGATCTCATAGCATTTATAATATAGCATAATAAAGCTTTTAACATTAATATTTCAGACGATGGAAAAAGAAACTAGCACGAACAACTCTGCTTGTTTTGCAAACAAACATTTTATTTTAATGCTGCAAATACTGTATGTATATGTGCATATATATGTGTGTGTGTGTATAAATAATGTGCGAAATATTGTAAAACCAAAATCGAACTTAAAAAATTGCGTGTCAGATAATATAGTCAATATTTTCCTATTATGCAAAATTCCTAATCTTTTGAAATAAGCATTCGGTTGAAATATGCATTACCTACAAGAATATAAAAAATCAAATTTATGTCTAACACAACGAACCAATGCAATTTTTCACAAAACGGATTTTCTTTCCATAACAACAATATAATGCAATATTGTGCTATGAATTATATAGTTATTATTACTACATAGCAACGTAGAAAATATGTATGATAATTTTATTAATTATCATTAAAATAAAAGTATAATAGAAGCTCTTTCATCCGGCATTCTATGGTTCGGCAAATCCTATAATCCGGTACGCTAGCCCGCATTTTTTTTCGATCTCTCTTGACTGGGATCACTAGGTTGCGAGCAGATCACTCAGGATTCAGACGTCTCTTGATCTTGACTACTAGGTCACGCTACTGTGTGCTTAGTTCAGTTCGCACAGTGTTTATTAGTCCAGGCAATAGAGACCGTACAGGGGCTCTATTCATGGGGCAAAATTCATGGTAGTTCTGGAAAAAGGCTTACTATATGTTTTTTGGGTCGCTGAATCCGAATTTTTAACTTCCCACCAAAAATTCCGCCAGCAACCCCCCCCCCCCCAAAGTTTGGTAAAATGTCCCCCCAAAAAAGGTTTTTATTAAAAAAATCAATAAATTCAGAAAGTAGACAAAATTTGCAACAAATTAGATATATGACATTATGACTTGAGATAAAGGGGAAGGCGGGATCTGCCCCGTAACATGTGCGCGGTGCTGCGTGAACTAAGTTGCGCAATTCCACTTAACCACTCACACGTTTACATTCGCCCTCCCATCTCCCCTCCGAATTTTTTCTATAAGGTTTACTTTAAGTTTTTGGGTCGCTGAATTATGGCCTACTGGCGAAGTTGATGATCAAGATTCAAATGTTCGAAGTGGTGATTAAAATATAGTGCTAGATTAGATTTGGTAGAAGCCGTGCAAAACAATTCTTTCAGATATATACCCCTTGAGGAAGTTATAGACTGGATTGAAATCGACGACAGTGTGACAGTGGTGGAAGAAATCAGTGACGCACTGATTATACAAAGTGTTTTAACCCACAAAAAGCTCACATTCAGAAGGTGGAACCGGATGAAGAAGGAGCCGTGGCAGATGGATCTAAAGTCTCGTGGAAATGGAAACAAGCTTCTGATGCCTTAGATACATTCATAAAATTTGTCGAATGGAACGAAAGCTACAACTCTGTAGAATTCATAAATCTGTGTATAATCTGTAACAATTTTTTGAAGAAGAAATCCGAATCGCCGAAGCAGCGTGATATCAGAGACTTTTTTAAATTATCGTAGACGAAAGTTACTGGTACCGGACGATTGGAAATAAAGTCTACTTTTAAATGGTGTGTATAAAATTTGCTTAGGAGGCCATACATTAAAACGAATTCAAAATGGCTTTAAAATTACCCAATCAAAGAGAAATGTATAGAAACGCGTTTATAGGGAGATCGCCACTGTTTTTTAACTTATAAATCAATCTTCCGAAATCTTTTTAAAGCCGATCAAATTAGCGTGCTTTTAGAGTCTGCGGTGTCTGAACGGGGGTTGGCGAGCGTAGCTCGTAGGGGGCAGCGCCCCCTAGTTTCTCTGAAAACAGCAAATGCTGAAAGGATTCAAATTTACCCCATTTTCAGAATTTAGTTGAGAATTTCAGTGGGTTACTTTATCTTCCTAATGGGATATTTTTTCAACTAATATTTTAGTCTCAGCGTATACAAATATCTTTAAAATAGCCCTTTAGTATAATCTTTGTCTTGTCCGTTTTTTTTTTAAAGAAAACAAAATAGCTGTTGAGGAAATTGGTACAAACGTTTGATTTGTTAATGGCGCACTTATGAGACTTTTCCTTTTTTAAGGTATTCAAATAACTGAAAAGAAACTAAAGATCGCTTTAACAAGTAATATTAAAAAAATAACAGTAAGGTAAAAGGAAGAACTTGATAGAAAGCACCTCAAGGTGATACAAGATATTAGCCTAAACGTACATTGATAATGCAGGGATATTCTCAGAGCATCGTATCCTTGTCCAAGAAAATGTAGTATTGATAGTTATAATCGTTTAATTTCTAATTACTGTCAAATTTAAATAGTTCCTAATGCGATTTGTAATCATTTTCTTACATAAATCTCCCTATTTTCTTTTATAGTCTTTTATATATTATACTCTTTCAAGTCTCTCGCGATAAGAGTAAAAATTGTAGTATAATACATGTATAATAATTAAAATTAATAATGGATTATATTTTGCTGAAAATATAGCGTTCAAAAACTGGATGGTAATCCATCCACATAATCTTAAATTTTTAATCGCCCATTTACTATTTCATTTGTAATAATAAACAAAAGAATTAAAATATTACATAACATAAGGGAAATAATTAAATATTAGAAGTTTTCTATTTTTATACATTCATTTTTCATGTTAGTATAAAAAAAAACATCAGGAAACATCAAATTAAAAATTGTGGTGATTGGTAATTTATGGTCATTATCAGATAATAGTAAAATTTGGCTTTAAAAAAATTATATTTTACTACCTTTTAAAAATTATATTCTAATACCTGATTTTTAGCTCAAATTACTCAGTATAATAAAATGACGTCAAATTCAGCTAAGAAGTAATATTGAATTTTATACAAATGTCGAAAATTCTCATAACTAAGATCTTAAATGCTATTCTGGAGTTATTACCACAACAGTAAAATACCTTCTTAATTCCATTTTTAACGTTAAGCCTATTTAAGGGTAAACATATTATATACTATAGACTATAGCAATTGAACACTATAGAATGTGCGAATTTAATTTTTGAAACTGAACGAAAAAATACCCAAGCCGGTACTCGAAACCAGAACCCTTGACTTACATTGTCAATGCTCTATCGTTTTAGCCACCTGGGTATACAACCGGCGGGCATATTTCGCTCAAATAACCTTATTGGTGATAACATCTGGTTTGCCATGTATACAGCTCAACAGAATAAGCCGTAAGTAAATGGAACTCTATTAAAACAATGGGTACGTAGACACATTAATATTTTTAAATCTGTAATACTTATTGGTAAAGTTATCATACAAATTCAATTTTTCCAACAGCGCAGAAAAATGTCCAAGCTTGGACTCGAATCCAGATCCTTGACTTACATTGTGAATGCTCTACCCTTTGAGCTACCTGGGCAGAGAATCGGCGTACATATTTCGCTCAAATGACCTTTTTGGCGGTTACATCTGGTATGTGACATAGATAGCTCAACAGAATAAGCTGAAGTCGCTCAGTTGGAAAATTTGAATTGGTATGATAACTTTACCAATCAGTATGATTGAATTAAAAATAATAGGGTATCGACGTACTCATCGTTTAAATGGAGTTGTTATAATTAGAGCAGAGTTATAAATACGCAGGTTTTAAGGTCATTTGGTGTGGCGTTAAGTATAAATCAAATCGATGAAATAGTTCATTTGAAAATAACAGTTCATTTATTAAATTCAGCTTGAATTTTAAAACTTAAATAATAAAGATGTATACATGTACCTCCAGCTTTTGCTGGTAACTTTGATATATTGACATACACTGGTGGAAATTGATTTATGAAAATACGGTTTTTAAACAAAACCTTCTATAATATTCATTAACAATTAATGAAATTTTATACATTATGTACAACAAATAATTTAGAAAAATAAAATTTCATAAATATTAATAAACTAAAACATAAGGTCAAAAATTAAATGTTAGTAACATGGAAATTGATTTATGAAATATTACATTTAATTGAAATTAATAGCTAGTAAAGCCGACTTTATTTATAAGAGTTTCTTTTATTCTAGATGGCATTGATAAAACAACATCTTGAATGCATTTCTGATCAATTAATTTCCTGTTTTGACAGATCGAAGCTTTCAATTATACAAGTGATGTGTACTGCATCCTATTTCCATACGCCATTCGAACAAACTGACCCCAAACGTTTTCGATGGGGTTCAGATCAGGACTAATAGGTGGATGATCTAAAAGAACAATTTTCTGTTCGTAAAACCAATCTTTCATTGCATTTGAAATGTGAATACTTACATTGTCTTGCATGAAGATGTAATCTAAGCCATAATATTGCCATGCAAAGAGAAGAAGTGAATTTTCTAAAACTAAACTGGAATCAAAAGAATTCTGACGACTGTTTAAAAATACAATTTCACTTTTGCCATCATAACCGATCGCTGCCCAAAACGTCAAACTTCCGCCACCAAAATTTCTGCTCAATGTAGATTTTGGTTCTTTTCGGAGATCCCTCAAATAATACTTCAAACCATCCGGATCATCCAAATTAAATCTTTTTTTCGTCGGAGTAAATGACTTTCTTGCAATTGTCACCATTTTCATGTACTTCTCGCAATACTACGAACGCATATGCTTGAGACGCAAAAATAACTTTGGACCAGACTTCATTTTCGACCATCTCAAGCTCCGTGAAGAATGTAAAATTTGCCTAACTCCTCTAGAAGTAACAGGAAGGGATAGATTTGCACAAATCTGCTTTGAACTGTGACCGGCTTTCAATGCAAGTTTAAAAATCGCCCTTTTCTCTCTCTCACTTAAACGTGGATTACATTTTTTTATAAAATTTTTGCCATAATTTGCTGGATCTTTTCTATAGTTATATATCACACCAACTGATCTTTTAATTAATTTACTAATTTCCGGAACAGACATTCCACATTCTAGATATTCATCGATTTTATATCATTCTTCCTCAGACAGCATCTTTCGTTTACCCATCGTGAAAAGTATGACTGAAACATGTTTTTATGTCCACTGTGCATGTCACATTACCTTGTTTTATGCAAATTTTTGTCACATTACTTCGGAATAGTCAATGAAATGTGATACTTCATAAATCAATTTCCATGTTTGCATATTACGAAAATCTATTTTTTGACTTTTTGTTTATGTTTAATAATATGTATGAAATTTTATTTTTGTAACTCATTTATTATACTTACTATGTATATCCCATGAAATTTCAGTCATTTTTAATGACTATTATAGAAGTTTTTTGCTAAAAAACCGTGTTTTCATAAATCAATTTCCACCAGTGTATTATAACTGTAGTAAGGAGTAAGTTTAAACTCCAACTCCATCGTCCTTCCATTACATCACCTCACACCACTACACACTCCATGGAGTTGTTTCACATAAGGGGTGCGTTCACGGACCGCACCCTGGGTTCCCCAGGTTTACCAAGGATAACCCGAAGCGTTCAGAGACCGACATCACGTGACTTTTTCCGAGTTCCCCGTAGCGTTCAGAGCCGGAGATTACCCAGATTTCGGGGAACCCACATTACCTGAAAAATTTTGTTGGGTAAAGTGATCACGTGGTTGGGAAATCTGATTTGTTTACCATTTTATAGCTTAACTGTGACTGTTAATCGGAATAGCACTGTTTTGATCAGTTTTATCGCGCATTGTTACTGTTTTTTCATATTACAAAAATAATAATAAAAACATATCTGGTCTAAGTTTAACTTTTAGATAAGTTAGAAGATAAATGTAAATTTTGCATATGACAAATCAGTTCACGCTTGGAAGCCTAAAATGGCTAGCAAAACCTGCACTGTTAAAAATATAGTGAAAGATTACCTCTGTTTTTAAAGGCTATCTATTTTCTGACCAATGAGAAAGCTACATAAACGCCTATAAAGCGCCCTCATTGGTCAGAAAATAGATAGCCTTTAAAAACAGAGGTAATTTTTCACGATATTTTTAACAGTGTGTGATACATATTTGTTGCGATAGTATTCCCCATAAAAATTAACTTTTGAACAGTTTCCCATAAAAAAAAAATGTGATAATTGAATCTATTTGCACTGTCGAAAGTGCAGCTGCCGCCATGTTTGTAAATGTAAATAAAAAAATCCCGCAACTTTACCCGAAAGCGTTCAGAGCCGTTTTTACCCAACTTTACACCGAGAAACCAGTATGACGTCATTCCCCATTTTTCCGAGTTACCCGTGTTTCGGTCTCTGAACGCGCTCAAGATATACTTACTCAGTACATCAAACTGGAATAAAAATATGCATACAGCTACAGTTAAAAGAGAGTGCCTTTACGACCGAAATGGAAAAATAAAAACCGGTTCGGAACGATATAACTTCCGAGAAACTACACGACAAATTTGGGGGACAAGACTTTGTCCCGATTTCCAACATGCGGCCCCATCGGTCGTAAATATCTCCTCTTTCTTTTTATAATCAAAATCAAAAATATTACAAACAGCTCTTTGAAACTTTACATATAGAAGAGGCTTTGTCAGAAAGTCTGCCTTATTATCTTTAGAAGTTACATGTTTTAACTTAAACATTTTCATTTATTAACTGACGAATATATTGACATCTTATGTAAATATGCTTCGTTTTAAAAAATTTTTGGCTATTTTTAGAAAAATAAATGGCAGATTCATTATCACAGTACTGAATTGGTTTTATTCTATAATATAGATTAAGTTAATTTAAAACTCTCGAATACCAAGTTAGTTCCTTTACACTCTCAGTTAATGAGATTCCATAGAACTGAGTGCAATACATTTTTGCCTGGATGACTTCCAAGCAAACGGAACGTAACCAAAGTAAATTATATAGCCACTACTTGAATGTCTTTTAGTAAGTTGACATCCCCAATTAGCATCTGCATCTGCACATAAACTTAATGATTTTACATTAGACAGATTTATTTTAAAACTTTTAGTACCAAAAACATAATTCATAATATCTACTACTATTAATCAATGTTTATATGTATACCCATTACAAAACTGTGCCATAACATTTACAGAAAAACTAATATCCGGTCTTGATCTATTTGATAAGAATGACAGACACCCGATTAAAGGTCGGTATGGAAATTTTTTCATTAGTTCCTTCTCGATAATTTCATTTTCGTTAACTTTATGTGGTAAAACAGAGCCAATTTTAAAAGGTAATTTAACATAACTTTTAGGTAAATCTTTATATTTTAATTTTAATCTTTCAATATAAGTTCTTTGATGAACGAATAATGAATCTTTAATCTGTTCAAAGTTAACACCTAGCAAATATTTCGTTAATCCTATTTCAGTAATTTCCAAGCTATTTTTTAACATATTAGTTACAGATTGCAATACATTTTCATCTTTAGCAAACAAAACAAAATCATCTACATAGACAACTAAAATTGCATTACTATTCAGTTTATATACACAGTTACACCATTTTAATTTACAAAATCCAAGGTTATGTAATATATTATCTAATTCAGAATTCCATTCGCGGCCACTTTGCCTTAATCCATAAATTGATTTATTTAACAAGCAAACTTTATTTTCAGCCCCCCTCATTTCAAATCCCGGAGGTTGTTTCATAAACACCGTTTCTTTTAAAGACCCATATAAATATGCTGATTTTACACCCAATTGAATATGATACCAATTTAACATAGAAACTAATAAAATAAACATCTATATATATATTTCTCTTACGTAGCGCTAAAAAGGGGCTGTATTTGTAGCTTGCTATTCGGCAACAGCCAAAGCGACGTTTCTCAGTGGTAGTTATGGAGTATGTTCAAGAAGCACACGCGCCGCGCGCGCGAGCTCAGGAGACAGGAACATGGAGTGGTTCTTTATCGTGGATGCAATAAAAGTTTACCGCGTTCACGAACAAATAACGGTTTGATTAATTATGGTGCTAATTATAAAGATAATTTGTTGCAAATGAAAGACGAGCTAGATGGCTGAATGGATAGCGGTTTGAGCTAGGGGCTATGGGTTCGAATCCTTCGCGTCCCAAAATGTATTCGTGATTTTTTTTTGATTGCTTTATATTCTTTATATAAAGTAAGATATTTTTGATAAAGATAAATTTTTATATTAATAATACAGAAGCACATGTATTTCTATTATAATAATAAAATACTTATTTAAATACGAGAAAATGAGGTATTTCTCGATGAAAGTTTTAGATTTGAACGCCTTTTAATATTTAAAGTTTCGTTTCAAAGTGATATATATGTATATATAGGGTATATATATATATATATATAAAAAACAAATGAAAAAATAAGTATTGTGCGAAAATATCCGCTTGGGCGTAGGGTAATTTCTTGATGTTTTTCTTTCTTTTTTCTTTTTGAGTACTTTAGGAGTGAATTTTAGGATGCTAATCATATTTTATGGTATTAAAATCAATATGAAAATATTATAAAAATAAAATGTATTAGATGTATATTATTTTAACTAAAAATATCTGCACAATATTTTATCTCTTTTTTAAAGCTATAAAAGATATGGGGTTTGCCATCTAGTTAGTTTTATAATTGAAAAATGTACAACAGGTGAAAATATATCATTAAAATCAATACCTGGTTTCTGTTTAAAACCTTTAGCCACGAGACGTGCCTTGTACTTTTTACCATTTTTTCCCGTGTTTTTTATATTATAAACCCATTTACTTCCTACTATTGTGGAATTTTTCGGTGGATCAAACAAACGCTAAACTTTTCTCTTAGGGGAGACCGGGGGAATACCGCCAACCCGGGTTATACCGCCACCCCACCTAGTTTAAAAACTAAGGGCAGTTTGAGATACTGAATGTGCCTGCACTATAGCGGCCAACAATATAAACAGTGCCTAAAGTGAGAGTGACTTTGCTATACATCGTTCGTTTGTTCTAGTGAAAAATGTAGTTTTCACCTAGTTGCTTATTATTTTGGAGCTTTAAATGAGTAGAGATAAGCACCTTTTATTGTAACATTAGATATTTAAGATAATATGACCCGTAATCTACATGCATTCGCCGACATTTTGATGCAATGCGTTGAACAAGTTCGGTTCTTCTTTCGGCTTTGCTTGGGGATTTCCGCCATATTGTCCTCTCGGGATAATGCCGCCGCCATGCAATCGGGTGAGAAATGGCCTCATTTTAATGTAGTGGAGCCGATTCAGCAGAGTCACTTTTGCAATATGAAGTAAATTGTAAGCTTAACCATTATTCTGCTCAATTACATTATTTTCTAACTATTTTCAGTAGGTTGTACGTTTCCTAGTATCCATTTGATGCATGTACTAGGTCATTAAAGAGTGGCGGCATTACCCCAGTACAGTGGCGGAATTACCCCAGTGTCCTGGGTAATCCCGCCACTGTGAAGAGGTTTAAAAAATATTTTTTTATGTATGCTTACTTTACAGTTATGATTACGGTTAAATTTATACAGATACTAAAGATCATAATTCAGCTTTAGAATTTTTACTATTAAAA
The DNA here is from genome assembly GCA_963932465.1 of Maratus speciosus. Taxonomy (NCBI): domain Eukaryota; kingdom Metazoa; phylum Arthropoda; class Arachnida; order Araneae; family Salticidae; genus Maratus; species Maratus speciosus. The sequence goes on from OZ010795.1 coordinate 271,277,819, forward strand.
AATAAACATTTTTTTGAGGTGAAAAAATTTAAATTCCCTTAAGGTGTCGCCATTCCCCCGGTCTCCCCTACTCATCATCTCAAGTTCTTCCCTCATCGCGGCATTCCATTTCCCCATTTCTGGATTTATTTGTGCATCCTAAAATGATTTAGGGATTTCAGTATTGTGAAATTCATGTTGAAATAATTCATTTAAATATGGATCGTCTGAATCACTAGCAGAGGGTTCACTTAAAATTTCAGTATTAGGATGAGTAGTTTTAGGTTTAAACTCAAACTTATCTGGTTCAAAAGGGATTTTATTTTCCTTACAATATTATTTAACATCATTTAAAGATCTCAGTCTCGTATTTGTTATTGGGGTATAATAATATACGTCAATTATCTTACTTTTTGTTCTAGGTTTTTCAATCCTTTTCCATTCTGAAATATTTATAGAACTTACCTTACCTTACTTTTCCTCTCGATCTTCGTTTATGCTACCTCCTGGTAATTTATGATTAAGATCTAAAGTTGCGTTACTTGAACTATTTGTTTCAGTTTGAAATTCCTTAAAATTCAATATCAAATCCTTATATTTGTTTTCTCCCCCAAATAATGTTTCTACACCCTTTCTGGATTCATCTATATGCACATGAATAGTCTGTACAATTCGCCTTTCTTTTGGAATATAAATCCTATAGCCTTTTGTTTTCATGGCATAATCAACTAAAATACCTAGTAAAGCTTTCGGTTGAAGTTTATTTCGTTTAACTTTAGGAATATGAACAAATGTTAAAGAACCAAAAATTCTTAAATGTCTTACCGAAGGTTTGAATCCCGTCTATAATTCTTGTGGTGTAAGACCTTGGGTTAAACTGTGTTCAGTCCTATTTTTTGTATGAACAAACACCAAAAGAGCTTCCCCCCAGAATGACGGTTTTAACCCGCTATCGTGTATCATTGCTCTAACTGCATTCATTTCTACATTATTAAAATTTTCAGCAACACCCACCTGTTTTGGAGTATAAATGGGGGATCTTCCAATTCTTATACCTAAATCATTTAACAATTTCTCAAATAATTTATGGGTAAATTCCAGCCCATTATCAGTTCGTACACATTTTAGCTTTTTACCAGTTTGTCTCTCAGCTTTAACTAAAAATTTTCTAAAGCATTCAAACACCTTATCCTTAATTATATAAACTTCAGTCCTTCTAGAATAATCATCAATTATTGACAAAAAGTATTTCCCCCCTCCTAAAGAGTTAACAGGGCTAGAACTCCACAAATCCATATACACCCTATCGAGGATTTGACTAGAAATGCGTTTATACAAATAATCTCTTTTAAACGATTTTTTATTAGATTTTGCAATTACACAAGATTCACATATCTTATCTTTGTTTTTACAGTTAATATTTAAAATACCTTTAACACAATGGGCCTATATCCCTCGTGTTGATAATTGGCCGTCATAAACACAACCAACCAACCTTTAACACAATTATTTTTATTCATTTCTTCAAGTAAAGGTAAGTTTGTATGACAAAATCTACGATGTACAATCTCTGAATTTAAACTAGTAGAATAAGCAACAATTCCACATTTTGAAGCATAACCTTTAACAATATACAATTTATCAACTCGAGGTACAGTAAAACAATATCTATTAAATTTATCATACACAATCATTCTATTACTTCCCCATTTAATTTGGTTTACTGCAATGTCTATATTAGACCCACCAATTAAATTTCTTCTCATGTTAGGAGCATATAACACATTTTTTAAAGTTATTTCTACATTACCTGTTACATCTAGTATGGTAAAGTCAATATCACCAATATCTAATATTTCTGCCGAACAGTCCTTGTCTCCTATCAGCACTTGTTGAGGGGGGAGTTTCTTATATGTTACAAATATACTCCTGTCATTCGTAAAATGAGAAGTAACCGCTGAGTCCAGAAGAAATTCCATGAGCTTTCCATCATTTGAAGACATTAGCGAATTCAGATTGCCTTGTAGGTTCACTGTAGAAAACTTGCTTTTTTCCTCTAGAGCCCTTCTTGAAACACCTTGTATCTGTATGATCAGGTCGCTTGCAGTAACTACATATTAAACTCGGCCCCGTACAATTAGCTGGTGAAGTATACGAGCTTCTAGTGGTGTCCAGGTCGCTTCCACTTCGTGAAAACCAGGGTTTTTTACTGCTTCCAAAATTCTCCACTGAAATGGTTGGTATAACGGTAAGGTTTTTAAACTTAGTTGCATAAGCATCACCTACAGCGATAACCTCTTTACCTTCATCTTTGTGTTTTAAACAAATTCTCCCATATTCAGTTATTAACTGCTTAGATACATTTTCTAATTTGAATTCTTTATCATCTAATCTATATAAAACTTGAACTAGATTATCATACTCCTCAGGTAATCGACGGATTAGTTGAAAACATACTAACAGTTCTGGCATCTCAAATCCAGCATCTTTAATTTGAACCTTCTTTTCTTCAATTTTTTTTTTACAAAATAAACCGATAGTTTCTTCTTGCGAGTTTAACTTCATCTCAAAAAATTCATCGACTAATCCAGCTAAGCATGCTCGTGAAGTTGGTTCGAAGTTTAACTTTAAAATATCCCAGGCATATTTGCCGCTTTCTGTCTGAGCAATTAGCATCTGAAATTTTCGTTCTAATGGATTGATAAATTGTCGTATAAGCTCTTCGTTTACGCCATTTAAAATCGCTCTTCTCACGATCAGAGGCATCCACTTTACATGCGATATCTGGCTTTGTAATAAACTCCCAACAATTTCGGTCAATCAATACACATTTGACGTCAAGCTTCCAGGAAGGATAATTATAATCCGATAGTTTCGGGAAGGAATAAGTTAACTCTGGAGCCTGTGCCATTATACCGTATCTACTTCATCTAAATTACACCATATTCTATCTATTTGACCTTTAAATAACATGACATGGCCCCTTAACTATGTTATAATTAAAGCAGAGTTATAAATACGCAGGTTTTAAGGTCATTTGGTGTGGCGTTAAGTATAAATCACATCGATGAAACAGTTCATTTAAAAATAACAGTTCATTTATTAAATTCAGCTTGAATTTTAAAACTTAAATAATAAAGATACATGTACCTCCAGCTTTTGCTGGGAACTTTGTTATAATGACATATTATAACTGTAGTAAGGAGTAAGTTTAAACTCCAACTCCATCGTCCTTCCATTACATCACCTCACACCACAACACACTCCATGGAGTTGTTTCACACAAGATATACTTACTCAGTACATTAAACTGGAATAAAAATATGCATACAGCTACAGTTAAAAGAGAGTGCCTTTACGACCGAAATGGAAAAATAAAAACCGGTTCGGAACGATATAACTTCCGAACAAACCACACGACAAATTTTGGGGGACAAGACTTTGTCCAGATTTCCAACAGGAGTTCTATTACTGCGGCTTATTCTGTTGAGCTGTCTACATGGCATAACAGACGTTATCGCCAATAAGGCTATCTAAGCGCCGGTTGTCAGTCCATGTAACTCAAACGATAGAGCATGGACAATGTAAGTCAAGGGTTCCGGGTGCGAGTCCCGGTTTGGGCATTTTTTAGCTCATTTAGAAAAATTGAATTCGTATAACTTTACCAATCAGTATGATTGAGTTAAAAATAATATTATAGAATATAATAATTGAAAGCTTATGATACACTTATGTGAAAGCAGTCTCAAACCTTTTTTATAGTTCAATCAGCAAAGTTAAATTGTTAAATATCTATTTCATGAGTGATAATCTTCGTATTGACACACACTAAAAATGCTGACTAAACTTTTGGGGCAAGAGCAAAAAAGTGAAGCAGTACACACCTATTTAATAGTTATGGCTGTTCTGAAATCCAAGAGGGCAACTTTATGACATAAGTTTTAATTTATTTTTGTTCGGAAATGCATGAAACTAGCAGGTGTTGTTCAGAAACTATGTAATCGAGCTGTTTTTTTTTTTTTTTTTTTGCAAACACAAAAGATCTTTCAGAAAATAGTGTCAAAGTGGGCGTTTTGATCCGAATTTCCGCGCGAAAGTAGAATAACAACTCAAGAAAGGGCGAAAAAGTGTATATATATATATATATATATATATATATATATATAATAGAGGCATCAGATGTACACAGATAACCGTTGCCTTTCTTTAAAACGTTCCAACTGCATATCACAAGATATATTACAAACGGAAAAGTCAAAACATATATTAAAATATTTATTTGTTTAAAAGACGTTACTAAAAACACATTAAAAAACATTTACACCTTTTAATGAGTTTTTAGTAACGTCTTTTAAGCAAATAAATATTTTAATATATGTTTTGACTTTTCTGTTTGGAATGTATATTGTGATATTGTTATTAGTGGACGTAATTAAGACTTATTACTCTTACGTATACTTATGTTCCAATTCTTAATACAGGCTTTAATTAACAAATTTTAAGGTTTGAGACAAACCGTGGTAATTTATAACTTTTCAATTTTTGTAAATATTTTTTTTTTTGTGTTTAAAGTAGTGCACAGTGTAGTGTTTGAAAAAGAAATTTAAAAAAATAAATAAATATTCATGGCTGAGTTGCTTAATTCAGTATTTTTAGCCAAGGGCAGATAATTAACCAATATCTGAAAATGACCCTTCAGATATAACTATTATAAAATGGAATTTACCTTGATGCAAAAGAAAATTGATAGAGGGAAAGTGGCAATAGCAATAATCATAGACAAGATAGTTAGAATCCATCCGCAAATTCCTATACCAGTATCTGATGAATCAGCTAAAAAAGAACAGAAAAGAGAAATACAATTATCACTAAGCAAATACAAATACAGTAAAAAATAATTCTTTTAGATAATAATTTTTTGTTTATGAACAGAGAATTTTTTATAGTCATTGTTTAAACTGATATAACAATATAAAAAAATAAAGAGATTTTGCCAAACTAAATAAGAAAGAAATTACAATTATGATAATTACAAAAAAATTATGATTAAAATAAAATACTTTAATCAATTTAATACTTATCTTAACCCATTAACGCCCAAATTAACAAATTTTGAAAAATTTACTTGAAATTGATATATATGGGTAGAAATGCATAAATTAAGAGTATTTCAAAAGCACTTTGAAAACATTTAACTGTAACCATACTTTTTAAGCCGTCCTCATTTGATGACGCTGGGCGTTTGTGTGTAAAATTCTAAAATTTTTAAAAATAGAAAATTTACATATAAAATTATTTAGTTTTAATATATAAGCAAAATAATGGGCAAAATAATGTTAAAAATCAAAATTTAGTTTTAGATATGTAAGAAAACATTTTTTTTTCTTTTTTTTTTTTTTACATTTTAAGATTGAGTTTTAGCCTGAAAAAAAGAAATATTGTATGCATAATATTGCATTTCATTTCATACAATATGTTCTTGGCCTTGAAGAACAGTTATCATATTGGCAGCGCATTTGTTTCTCCCTTTTGCTAATAACATGCTGTATTTTGTCGAATTTTGTGCATGGAAGCAAATTGGATCTGGATGTTATCTGCCTTTGTACTGGTCTTCCCGGAATTGCATTTGAATTGACTCCTTTTTTTAAATAGTTTACTGCAACACACCTTCTAAAATCTTCGATTGCCATCAACTTAGAACAATGGATCTTTTTATAAATGTCATAGCCATTTACAACTGTCATATCTAGCCTAGTAATAAGGCAAAAATACCATTTCTTTCCTAGTATGGCTAGAGAACGTTTCTCAGGAAGCCAATCATGAAGGTCGACACCAGCCATAATTGAGGTATAGGAGCTTATAGTATGACGCTGATTCACTTTCATAATTTATTTTTTTCTACACTCCATCTTTGTACAGGAAATATCGGATATGGTATAAATATTAGTGGCCAAAGCACTTGTTGTCTTTTCATTTAACAACAGGAATTTAATTTGTTTTGTCAAATTTACTATCTTTCCTTCTCTCTTTTTTACTCATTTTCTCATTATCCATTATTCTGCATTTTTCAGTACGATTTTCTAATATTGTTCCACTAGTTGTGAACTGCATTTTTTTCAATTTTTTAGCAACATATGACTGGTAAAAAAATTATGAAAATGAACACGACGGCTGTTTGGATCTTCAACAATAGATAATAAATTTGACACCACTCTTGTGCCTAAAGGAAGATTGTCATATTAAGAAGTATTTGATTCTTTTCCACAATACAGTGTAAAATTGGAACTGTAATCATCGTTGCCACACAGAGCCCAGAGTTTATAGCCAAATATTATAGGTTAAGATTTTATTAACTGTTTCAGAGCATAACGACCATAACACCGAATGATCATTTCGTCAACATACACATTTTCATGGAAAATGCCCAATTTCTGAAACTTCTTGTAAAGCATTTCTATCAAGGGACGTATTTTAAATGATTTATTATGTTTGTTATACTAACGTAATTTATTCTCTTGGAAATGTAATAATCTCTTGAGCTCCAAGTAGAAATTTTTAGCCATAGCATCCTTCACTATTGTTACTCTTAAATCATCTGCCTCTTCCCAGGTTCACTTGGTAAAGTATGACAGCCCGAAATTATCAGAAATCCTATAAATGTTTTTATTTCATCTTTAGTCACATTATAGTTCAATTTATTTTTGACTTCGTGAACATATCGATAGTTTCCTCTGCGATCATATAAACACTTTCAGTAAAACATTCTTTAAACAGCCCAACTGGTCTCATATAATTCATTTCCGCTTCCAATGTATCCGAATTTATCTTAGAATAATTGTCCAAAATTTCCGAATGTGTAAGATGGGGTTTCATGTGTTTATATAACTCATATTTCTCTTTTACGTTCATGGGATTTTTTTCCCTTTTTTTCCGAAATAATGGAGTTATCATTATCATCTGGTAATGTAATTTCCAATGTATCTGCAACATGTGATACAATCGGAGTACCCCAAGTTGAACTGCTTTTCATCTGTTAGATCATCTACATCTCGAGGCATTAATATAATATCTGCTACCATTTTTTCAGAAAAAAGATAAGCATTTGCCTCTTCTAAGCTTTTAAAGACTTTTTTCTACTCATTTTTTAAATTTTCTTTTATAGTTTATCTGCAAAAGAAACGTAAGAAAAAAATTCTGAATATGAATAAAAACTATACTCAAACGCCCAGCGTCCTCAAATGAGGACGGATAACTTTTCCTGTTTATTACGGATACGTTAATAACAATAAATATTAAAAAACATGCTAATGAAATAATATGGTTTATCTGGATTACATTTATTCCAAATTAAAATAATTTACCTTATAAATCCAGTTCCATACAGTAGTATAAAAAATACACAACGTGATTACCAAAAAACCGAGAAATTATACTGTATCTTTCACGCGCATTTTTATTTAGTTCCAAAGAAATCGCATATATTATATTTTATGGTGTTGTCATCTATCATACCAACTTGTAAATAAAATAATATTTTTTAATTTAATGTAGTAAATAACATTTTTTTACAGCGTCCTCAAATGAGGACACTGGGCGCTAATGGGTTAAAGTAATAGAAAAAGTCCTTCCGGCCAGTGCCGGGAGGAAGAGGTAGCTTTCATATTCCTTATTTTTAAAAAGCCAACTTATATTATTCAAACACCCGAAGCTCAATTAAGTGGAAACCGAATGTAGGAGATTCAATACTAATTTTTATCAATACTAAATCATTATGAATGAGAATTTTGCAAAATTAGTCAGCTTTATCCAAGCTGCTTTTATTTAAAGTCACTTATATTTGGGTGGCAAATTCGGCGATTTCTTAAAGTGCCTGCCATTTTAAGACAGCATGGTAGATGAGGCTAACCAGTGAACTTGGTCGAGACCTTAGTAATTGCTGGGCACATGCTCACTCATATCGGAATCGGTAGATATATACGAGTGCTGTCGCAGGCAAAAAATCAGATTTTTCAAAATGTCACCCACTTTAGAAATTGAAACTGCTATATCTGAGCCATTTTTTAAGATAAAGACAACTAAAAAATGCTCCTGAATCCTTATATCAAGGTCAAATACTTAAGAAAGAAACCTTTTTCAATTTCTAATTTTTTTGCACCTCACTTTAAATATATATTTTTTTTAATTTAATGGCCGCCATTTTGAAACAAGATGGCTGATGAAGCTGGCCAGCGAACTTGGTCGAGATATTGATGTATACTAACCACATGCCTTCTTCCACCGAAATAGGCGAATACGTGTAGTATCGCATGACAAATACAAGATCGTTTCAAAGTGTTAGCCATGATAGAAATTCAAAGTGCTATAATTCAACCACTTTTTAAGATATAAACAAAAGAACAAATTTTCAGAAACAAAAACTGCTCCAGAATCTTTGTATCAAGGCCAAACACATAAAAAAAAATTTTTCATTTTCCAATTTTTTAATACCTCATTTTAAATTTTAAATTACATTTTTTTTAAATGGCAACCCTTTTGAAACAAGATGGCGAATGAAGCTGGCCAACGAACTCGGTCGAGACATAGGTATGTACTATGTACAGACCAAGTTACATTCAAATCGGTTGATAAATACGCCTGTTATCCCGTGGCAAAAATCAGGACGTTTCAAAATGTCAGCCACGCTAGAAATTCAAAATGCTATAACTCAGCCAATTTTTAAGATATAGACGAAACAAAAACTGCTCCCGAATCTTTTTATCAAGGTCAAATACATAAGAAAACAATATTTTTCAATTTTCAATTTTTTGCTACCACATTTCAAATTTAAATTTTTCTTAAAATTTTAAATGGCCGCCATTTTTAAACAAGATGGCGGATGAAGCTGGCCAACGAAGTCGTTCGAGACATTGGTCTGTACTATGTATAAACGAAGTTACAGCCAAATCGGTTCATAAATACGCCTTTTATCGCGTGACAAAATTCAGGACGTTTCAAAATATCAGCTTCGCTAGAAATTCAAAATGCTATAACTCAGCCATTTTTTAAGATATAGACGAAACAAAAACTGCTACGGAGTCTTTGTATAAAGGTCAAATACATAAGAAAAAAATATTTTTCCATTTTCAATTTTTTGGTACCACATTTCAAAGTTTAAATTTTTTTAAAATTTATAAATGGCCGCCATTTTGAAACAAAATGGCGGATGAAGCTGGCCAACGAACATACTACACACAAACTCACTTGTACTACATCAGTTAAATTTAATATTGCCTCTGAATTGTTCTTAGGTCATGTTTCACAGACACGTGCAAAAAAAGAAGAATTTATTATTTAGAAAAAATTATTACAGCAAGAGTCTCTGATGAATTTCACATATTACACAGCCCTTACATAAAAAGGAAACTATTCATCAAATTTTAAACTACTGACATTCGAATTAATTTACAATAATTTACATGGAATATCTTATTTTTATATTCGATGCATTTTACAAAGAAAACAACAAAAATAATTATTTACATATAAAAAATTCCCATCATTTTATTTTTATGAATCACGAAATCCGATAAAAAGTTTTTCGAAAGCAATGTAATCCTAGTTGCGAAATGGGTTTGGTTTAAAATAGCAACAATATCGATCTTAAAGCAGCAGCATAGACCTTATGAAAAATCTCATATTGTTTATACGAAAAATGGATTTTCTATTGATACTGTCAATTCTGTTTAGAAAATGATTTTGAAGTATAAGCTATCATTCCGAAAAATGTAATTGCATTTTAAAATAAAAAATTTAAATAAAGTGAATTAATCTTTGATGCGAATTGAATATTTCCAACTGAGCGAAAAAATGTCCAAGCCGGAAATCGAGCCCAGATCCATGGCTTACATTGTCAGTGCTCTACCGTTTAACCCTTTAGCGAGCGTTGTCCACAAAAAAAGGACACCTAATTTTAAGAGTGCTGGCACCAGCAATATTTCATTAAAATTTTCCTTTTATAAAGTACGTTAGAATAAGCATATTTTTTTTCTAATAAATTCGTTTGTGAATTTCGGTGTCAGTCCACCATTTCATCATTTTATAAACTGAATTACTTCGGCCGGAAAGGGTTAAGCTACCTGGGTTGACCACAGGCGAGCAATGGCCTGGGATCTGTGTTCGATTCCCGGATTGGGCATTTTCCCACTCAGCTGGAAATATTCATTTCGTATAATAGCTTTACCAATCAGTATGATTGTGTTAAAAACAACACTATAATCTTTGATGGTGTGCAACTGGCGCACACTTTATACTAAGCTACAAAAATATGACCGCTAACTTGAAATTAAGGACAACCCGACCCTGATGCAGGACTCTGTTCAACCATCCCGAGGTGTCCGCTATTCAGAGGTTTTACTATATTTCAATACAGAAGAATATAGATTTGCCCATTTTTCTATTGCTGAGTAGATATTGCTCGCCAACATCCATTCAAGATACCTTGAACAGTAGCGCATTTTATAACTTTATATGTGTATTTTATTTTATTAAAAACATTACAGTATTCATAAAAGTAAAAATAAACCCACATTTGTATTATACGAGAATTAAGGCAGCAAAGAAAATATTTGTAAATTAATTATTGTCATATTAATGTGTATAAAAATAATTATTTTTGTACGTATATGTAATGACGCAACCTTTTGTATTATACGAGAATTAAAGCAACAAAGAAAATATTAGTAAATTAATTATTGTCATATTAATGTGTATAATAATAATTATTTTTGTATGCATGTGTAAAATTTTACGCAATCTATTTATGAATCAACCTTTAGAAAACAGGTGCATTGTATGTGCCACACATACGGGCAACTGCTCTAACAACAGAGGATTAAGAAAATTTATTATACATAATAAATAGTGACCACTTAAGGGTAAAAAAATTGTCCTGAAAATGTTTATGGCCGGTAACCTCTGACCTCAGGGATCTGATCTCGTGAAAATTACGAGGAAGTCATAATATATGCAGGGGACGAAAAGCAGCTATTTGGTCATTGGCCATTAAAAAGACCATTGAAATAAATCTGGTGTGGACCAGTCCACATATCAAAAGGGCTTATTTTAAATTATAAAAAAGATAACAAAAAATAAGAAAGAGTGGTAGCGTGCCAACGATAGATGAAGACATAGAGTACCTTCGATAGTGTGGGAAATAATATAGTGTGGAGATAGTGTGGAGATTTTAAAAAAAAAGGTGTATCTTAGGATCTTAGTTAAAAAGAGGTGTATCTTAGGATGAAAATTAAGCAAAATATAGTATTAAATATCTTGAGACAAGATGTCCCACTCAATTAATAAGACAAATGGCCAAGTGCACTCCGATGGATCATTCCTTCTCCTCAACGAGAAGCAAGATATAATTAGAGGTATTCTCCTTCGAATTATTCATTTTGTATCCATTTTGTTTATTATATTTTTATGAGTCCTAAAGACTACCATGATCCACATATAAGCAGGGCTGCGGAGTTGGTGGGGAAAATGGACGACTCCGACTACGACTCCGGGAATTTTAACAGATCTGACTCCGATTCTTTCGCTCAAAAATGGGCTAGACTCCAACTCCGACTGCTCAGCCCTTCTTGTAAAATGGGCGACTTCGATTCCGGGAATTTTAAGAGATCCGACTCCGACTCTTTCGCTCAAAAATGGACTCCGACTCCGCAGCCCTGCATATAAGATATATAGTACAGAATAAATGAGTAAGATGATGGATCAAATAATATATAAAATATTACATGTTAATAACTAATAGTCATCAGACAGTGTCAACAAAATAATGATGTTTAAACTTGCCCAATCAGCAAATAATGCTGAGAACCTCACTTAGGAAACGAATGAGTTTCCTTATTCTCTTGTTATTTTTTAAAAATCTTCTGTAATCTTAATGTCATTAAATGTAAATAAATAACTTAGTTTAATTGATCTTTATTTGTACTTATTAGAATATGTGTGTAATAATTCTTTTAGGTTAATCTTATTCAACTTAATTTATTTTATAGGTAGGGTAGACCGAGGCTAGTTGGCCATAGGAGCATGTTGGCCCAGTCGCGATATTTTTTTTTTAACTCTGCGTTAGATGACATTGTCAGTCCAGCCAAGTATGCGTTGCTTCGCTTTCCTCCTCCAACATCAGCACCATTGAAGTCGGAACGTCCGTTAAAGAATTATTGAGAATTTTCAACATTTTTCAAAGGTGAGTAAATTTTCTCTCTTATAAATAATCGTTTTTTATTTGTTTGTAGATTACATTTTAGATTTTGATACATACTAATTCAGAAAAATAATTGTTCGTAGTTATTGTAGGGCATATTTTTTTATTGTAATACTTTCAGAATAATTCCTTACAGTCATCAAAAACAAAAATGGCGATACGGGGTTAGTTGGCCCATTTCGCACAGGTCATGTTGGCCCGACGGGCCAACATGCCCGTAGGTATTTGACTCCAGGGTATTGGAATTTTGATAGTTTTAATGAATTTATTTTATTAAACATTTATTATTATTTTAATTAATTTATTAGTAATTAATAGTAAGGAATTATTTTATTAATTGAATTTCTGGTTATTCCAGTCAATCTTTTTAAAAAATGAAGTTATAATGTTGTTTACCTCCTCCCCAAATTAAATCAGCTGCTCCTGTTGTACAAAAACATTTAAAACTTTCATAATTATAGAAAAATCCCTGTTGGCTTGGCCTACAAGCGCAGGTAGATTTCGAAGTTAAGTACTAATTTCACGAAGAATTTAACGGATTAAGGGAAATGTGATTTTTTTCTTATACAACACCCCCCCCCCCCCCCACACACACACACACACTTTTTTGTTTTTAATTTATTTTTGCTGTAAGAGTTGCTCCTATCAAAAGCTTGTCAATACAAAAGTTGTAGATAATATTAAGAGGATTTATAATAAATTTAAGTGAGTTTGATATTTTATAAATTGACGAAGTTATGAATTTTTTTTCTTATGAAAAACCTATTTTTTGCACTCCTTGAAGCCATTTTTAATTATATCAAAAATCTGTCATACATATTTTTTTGGCCTTTTTCCCAGAAGTTTTGAAAACTTTAAACTGATTGGATATGTTATCGCGTCCATAGAAAAGTAATATATATATATATATATATAGTTTTGAACTGGGGGTGGTTTTGGGCTCTAGGGGTCATGATCGGTGTAGACCTGCAAAAGTTTTTCAAAAATTTCAACGTATGGGAGATTTCAATAGGTAGTATTTCTTACGAAATCTACCTAAAAGTTCGGCATCCTAGTGTTACATACTACCACTGAAAGTAACAAATCTAACAATCAAAATCTACCCGACTCTGATATTTTTCAATTAGTAATAAAATCCTCTTGTCCCCCTGTCCAGAAAAGAGTTTGCCACAAATAATGCTTTAATAACATCACATTTTATGAAGTGAAAACCTCTTACCCGGGTAGTTATTCGTTGAAACTAAATAATCCTTTATGTCTTCATAATTCATATAAAGGGCAGTTTCAGAAAACAATTTTTTAATTAACAAAAAATATCTTTTCCTTTAAGAGACATGTTGTCCCTTCCACAGATAGAATAGAACTAGACTTCCTGAACCTTTAATAAAGATCAGCAGTTCAAACAAGAAGTATAAAAAAAGGATATCATCCAACGTATATCTATCAAGCACATTGCTATATCCTAACTTATTAGATTATCTAAATCTCATTATACCAATAATAAATCATGAATGTAATCAATAATATGTATATTTCATGATAAACAAACTGGGGTTTTTTAATACTTGATTAGGAATTAAAGTTTTATATAAACTAAAATTATCATTATTTCAAAGAAGCAGGCATTACCCAAAGCATCATGAAGCAATATTACATTTTACTGACAGAAATTTGAAGGGAATGATGCGTTAGGAAAACATAATAAACGAAAGAAAAGAATTATTGCACTTTATAGATGTACAGAGGCCTTGATACAATTTATTTATCATCTGGTGTTTATAATAAATCACCTAATTAAGGATGAATGATTTCTTAAATTACTGTACTCTAAGATTTACGGTGTTTTAACACCTAGGATGCCATTATTAAAATTTATTACTGTTCCGTAGTGTATTAAAGACATTTTTTATGAGAAAATAAAAGCAATTTTTGGTCGAAGTTAATAATTAGAATAACTCACAGTTTTAATATTTAAAATTGTTATTTTAATTTAGGAGGCTATATTGTGTTTTCGTTCGCAAGAAATAAAAATTAAGATTTGGTAGAATTTTGATCATTTCTTAAACTTCTACACTATCAGAACATTAAAAAGAGACGTGGGCGGCCAACTTACCCCGCAATCGGGGCAGGTTGGCCCAAGCGACTTGGTGTCAATTTGAGCTTCTAAACTAATACTTATAGTTAATATTTTCAAGTTTTACTATTCTGACTTCTTCCTGAAAGTACACTGCTAGTGGTAACATAAAAAGAAACTTAAAATGTTGAATTGTAATTTTTTTTAAATTATTAGAAGAAAAAGCGGGCCAACTAGCCCCGGTCTACCCTACGTGTGATTTACTTTTCCCAGCCAAAATTTAATTGATAGTTATTTTATACAAAATACTATATTTAGTTTTCAATTACCAATAATTAATGGCAGAAGGTTTATAACCAATGGGAATGCGTAAAATTACACAACGCAGCCATTTTATTAGTTTACTTTCTTAATGTTTAATGTGGGTGCGGTTATTATTATTATTATTATTATTATTATTATTATTATTATTATTATTATTAAATTTAAAGCTTGCGTTACCCCATTACCAAAATAATATTCTCATACTTTCACAATTCATAGATCACAATTCTTTAATTTTGATAAAGTAAATTAGTTGTACCTACACGACTTGGTGGTGGCGTTTAAAATGATGGACAGAAATTAAATAAATCCAGAAATAACAATAAGTTGCACATGTCTGTACAGCTTCTATTTAAAATTTAAAATTGGGATTAAGGACATAATTGTAGATTACTTTTCACAATTGCATTAAACCATGATTTACTTTCCTTTCATTTCTGGTTCTAGTTGGGTTGAGGGTTGAAGTATTTCGAGTTCAGGACGAGTGCAGGTTGAAATATGTCGAGTTTGGGTTGGGTTGTGGGTTGCCGAAAATTATTTTTTCAGGTTCGGGTTGGGTTGCGGGTCGAGGAAATTTTTTGTCTGGTTCGGGTCGAGGAATTTTTTTTTCGGGTTCAGGTCGGGTTGTGGTTGACTTCAAATGGAAACCGACACGCGCAGAACTCTACTTCCAATACTATGCGCTTGGATAAAAATATTTGCAGACGTAATGTCGACGAATTCTATAAATTTGTTGTTTTTCACAGAGAATACTAAAAATATGTGACCCGCAAACATCTTTTCCATAAGCGAAAAATGTAGGCTGAATCTAGAGCATTAAAAAAATATTTTGACATTTTTGATTAAAAAAACATTTAATATCACATTTCTGGAAAGAAGTTTTATATCATACTCAGACATAATAAAGAAAACATATTTATAATTTCATCACGAAAAAATGTATGACATGAATACTCTTCAGTAAATTGATATTTTGGCAAGAGTTTCGTTCTTAACAAAAGCAGAAGAGATATTTTCTTATTTCTGCTGTAATGCAAGTTCTTGAACTTTTATTTTTTTTGTGTGATGTCACTTTGGTATGTATTTCGTAAATCATAAAAAAGTGACTGTTAAGTGTTTGAAAGCGTAAAAATATAAAATTATGTCTACTAAATTATTTTAAAATCAGTCTTCTAGATGAAACCTTCGTAAAATTGAAGTTTCCTCATAAATTAGAAAACGTTGAAATTAAAGTTAATTTCCTTTTTACTTAAGCTTCTCTTCTACCATAAAGATAAATAACTTTAATTGTATGAAAGCTCGTCAAATGGGATTGTTGTAAAAGTAATTAAGAATCTATCTTTATCATAAAGGGCAAACGTTTCTGTGCGCAACGATGACGTCATTTTGACGTTGGCAACAGCAGACGATTAAGTTTCGCTTTTATTGCTATTTTTTTAACTTCTAAACATCGCACATTTTCAATTTTTACACCATCGAATAGGGAAAAGAATGTCCTTTCAAATGCAATTCATTTGAAAACTGTATCGCAATTCGTTTGAAACTGTATCGCAATTCACTCACTTTTTGTGGTTTTTAAAACAATTTTCAAGCATGAATGTTTTCTTAATTTATCTCTGTCGTGGACAGAAGATTACGAAACATAAATTCATTTGCACTTAAAATAATATAAATAGTTCGGCATTTGTTTTCAGCCTATATTCTATAACAAAATTAAAACTTCATCGATAAATGTATAAAATAATGAAAAAAAATCAAACACATATTTAAGACATGTAATTAAACTAGACGCTTAAATAAATAAAATTATCACAATAAAAATTGCTGCTGTAAGTGACGATCTTTGGTGATTTCTTTGATTATAATCTCTTGGCACTAGGCCAATACTAAAGTATCGCTTTGAATAAATTTCAAAACTTTATTTGAATACCTCAATGATATTTTTCACATAAAAATTATCTTTGGTGTTGTTAGTGGGCAAAATAAAAAGAAAATAAAAATAAATAGGTGATAAATAATAAAAAATGTGTTTGTCCTATATTCTGTAACCCAGCTACTCCGGATTGGATACCCTAGTACTAATAAAAGACATGTTAAATAAAAAATTTACTGGAAAACATTTCACAGAATGTGCAATGAAATTAATACACATATGTGTTTTTGCATGTGGAGGAATCTAGGAAAAAAGGTGACCGGAAAAAACGTGACAGGAAAAAACGTGATAAGGAAAAAAAGTGACCGGAAAAAACATGACACGGAATTGATAAATATTGAACTTAATCAAAAATAATTTTAAAAACTAAGAAGGTAGCAAATGAAGAAGCAGCATTATATTTTCAATACAATGCTGCATCTTATAAATTTGTTTTCATAAGTTACTTTACCATTAAGTATTGGGAAATCAACAGAGATTTGCTTACTAGGGCATGCTGAGTTAATTTTTTTTTTTTTTTTTAATTAGATCTCCGCCTCCCCTCTGCTCTTTCTTTTTATAATTGTTGCTAGCAACTTTTTTTAAGTCTTCCCACCCTTGAAGCACATTTTTGTGAGCAAATTTTATTGAAATTGGACCTATTTCTTTTAATAAAACGATTATTTTTAATTTTATGTAATAATGTTATTAATACTTTAATAAATAATTTTTTAACTGAAAAAGTAAGCTCTTTTGCATTTGTCTTTTATTATTTTCTTTTAATTACCTTTTTCCTCCATCTTTCCCAGAAAATGAGTTTAATAATTTTTTTTATCTTAGTTTTATTATTAATTATATTAATAGTTTTAAATCTCAGTAACTTTAAATATAAAATAAATAATCAGATAAAGGATCAATTTCAGCTTATAGCTAATATTAAATATAATGATAAACTGAATATATAATATATTATGTATTGAGTTTATTTTAAAGTAGAAATTTGTAATTTATATTAACGTTAATAATTTAATAAATTAAGAATAAACTGAATTAAAAAATATATTTAATAAAATATTACTTTAATTTTTATACTAAAATTACTAACTATTTTAATAATTAATTAATAGCAGTTATTCATCAATTAAAGTATTTATTCAAAAATTTTGATTTATTATTCCCCCCCTCCCCCCCCCCCAAAAAAAAAAAAAAAAATGAAAAATCAATCAAAAATTTAAGTCTAGTAATTGTTATGTTTTTGACTGATGGTATTATTATTAATTAATAATAGTAATAATGTAATATTGTACAAATACGCAAAAATATTTTTTTAACGATGTTAGGTGATATTATTGTCCAGATGTAGATTTAGGTTTTAATTTTTTTAGCACGGTTATAGTTTGCAATTAAAAAAGAACTAGATATTATTAATTAATTATATTTAAATAACAAGAAAATATTATAAACTAACTAATAAATAAATAAACAACATATTTATCCTCAGAATCAGTATAATTTTTATATAATCTAATGACATTATAGTAACCGAAAATTAAAAAAAAATTATATTGGCATTACCCTGTAATAACTCTTATGTTATTACAGGGACTTATTATGGTAAGTTATTAATATTATATACTATAATATTAATAACTCCTGTAATATTTTTTAAACAAGTAATTGATAAATTAATTGCATAAACAATTAAAAATTGAGATAATTTTGAATTGTTACTAATAAATAGATTAATAAAAACAATTTAATTTTTGAGATTTTTTATTAACAATATAGCTGCTTCCAACAACAACTGCAAGGGACCGAAATGGCTAGGAATCGAAATAGCATCAGGACCAAAACGGCGGAACTAAAATATCCTGTTTCCTAATCAAGGTTCCCAATCATCTGTTTTCCAAAAATCAAGTAGTGATGTAAATATGCATTTTCATATGCGAATATGCGGTGCTTTTCTCAATATTTGCATTCTTCAACATCGACGGAAAATATTCCTATTCCCGTTCACGAATATCAAAAATCAAGTAGGAAACAAGCATTCTAGTATGCATTCACGCCATTTTTCAAAATTCCCATTTGTTGACATTGACTTAAAATATTTGTATTCGCTTGGCTGTGTTATAATGACTCCATACCGCACAAAGTACAAGCAGCACCAAACGGTCCCGTTTTTTCCGTGTCCCGTTTTTTCCTTGTACACTTTTTCCGGTCACGTATTTTCCTTGTCACGTTTTATCCGCTCTTGTTTATTTTTTCCCCTTTTTTCCTATCACGTTTTTTCCGGTCACTTTTTTCCCGGTTACCCATGTGGAGATTATATAGACAAAAGTATTAAAATGAAGTGAAAACTCTTATAAATACATGCTCTCTACAGTGTGTCCACGTATAACCTGACCGACCTTTATTTTCGCAACCGTTGGTCCTAGATGCATACTTCCTATTACAAAAATGGTTTAAATAAGGTAAAGAATTATTTTTAAAGCGATTTGGGTCGAGAAAAATATTTATTAAAAAATTACGAAATTTAAAATTTTTTACGGTCCCCCGGTCCTATAAGGGATATTTAGTAAAACTTTACTGTGACATTAACAAGTAAGACGAAAAAAGTCCCATTCAACTAACATTAAAATTGACCGAGTTATGAAGCTTTGAAATGCACGACTTAAACCACTTTTATGCGTCTCAAAACAGATGATTTCTGCCCTGCTTTCAGGGATCGTATTTAAAGTACTTAAACTTATTTCAAGGTATCTGCGCTTTGAAAGAAATCGTACAAATATTACGATTAAGTTTTATTAGTTAAGTTTCAGATTAGTTAAAATAATTGTATTTTAACATATGTTTTATTTTGTAAGGATTTGAGGCTATGATTTCATTTAACTAAAATTGTGTTATTTTCATACGGTTTTATTTAACTTTCAATGATCGTCTTTCCAGTTTAAAATTTGTACTAGAACTTTAACTTACTTTCAAATGTCCGATCGAAGTTAAAATTTTACATACTGACTTATATCCGATTACAATGCAATATTATTATGATTTTCGACTCTTACCATCTTATACATACTTATATTAGAGGATAACGCAAAAAAATTCGGATAGATAGTCAAGAAGTTTAAGAAAGAGTTTTAGATTAGATGACATAAACCTGCGATGGTTGTGTTTTTTAAATTTTATAATTAAATTTTATGTATTTATGTATTTTTTAACGCTGAATAAAAAAATTACCTTCACTTTTAACCATCATGCCAGGATCTTTCGCAAATCGTAAATTTCACGGTTAAAAAATAGCGAAAAATCTGATACTATAAAAATAGATGTAAGACTTTTTTATTCGGTTTAATTTTATTTAATTCAATAATTTATTAGATTTTTTGGCTTCTACTGGGATTCTTACACATAAAGAACTCGGGGGTCCGATGAGGTTGGGAGGGGAGGGGGGATCAATTTTAACTTTTAGCTTTTTAAATTTGAAATTTGCGATATGAGAAAATTCCTGACGTGATGACTTAAAATGAAGGTCATTTTCGGATTCAGTGCTAAAAATTACATAAGAATCAATTTTCAAAAGCTAAAAAACATGCCACAACCCAAAATTTGAAAGACAGTGTAATCTAACAGCATTTTAAAATATGTATCATTTTGTAAAGAATTGAGGCTGTTGTTTTTCATCTTTTTATTTAACAAAAAATGTGTTATTTTTATCCTCTTATCATGTTCAGTACAAATTGTGTATTTTGCAGTAATATGTCAGAATGATTAAAGATTTCAAACTTATATTGCAATGCTAATTTTACTCTCTACCATTTCTTTAATATGTCTGACGAAATTATATTTCTACTAAATTTGTGAATGACCCCTAATATGCAGCAAAAAGTATACCCCAACTTTAAACAGCTATTACTCGGTCAATTTTAATCGTAGAATAACGGGACTTTTTTTGCCTTACTTGCCAGTGTAACAGGAAAATTTTACTAAATATAACTTATAGGACCGGGGGACCGTATAAAAATTTCGATTCTGTAATTCTTCACTAAATTGTTTTTTCGCTTCAAACTTTTTTTATCTTAACCCTGCACCTAATTTTGACCATTTTTGTAATTGGAAGTATGCATCTAGGACCAACGGTTGCAAAAATAAAGGTCGGTCAGGTTATACGTGGACACACTGTATATTGAAGCAATAGTGAGTCTGTGTATCACTATTTTTATTTAATAAATTTTGCTATTAATAATTACTTTTGAGTACTTTTTAAGATTTACCATCACTACCACAGTACAGGTAGCACAAAATCTTAGCAAAATCTTGTTATATTCTTGTTTTAATCTTTAAAACCCTAGAGACAACATTGCTCTAATCTTACGTGATACGTGGGAAAGACAAAAGATTTATTTAACTCAAATCTTTTGAGAATAGACCAGAAAGAATACCTTAGAATGATAAAAATGTAACTAAAATATATAAATATTAAAATATGTGCAGCTGTAAAAGTATGCAGTATGAATATTTAATGCTTTTATTTAAATGAAAAACCACAACAATTGCGTGAATGAAAAGACAAAGGTTTATTACATTATTTCGCTACATTTCTGTCAAATATGAACATTTATTCTTTTGATAAAATATTCGCATTTCAAATACACTGTTTCAGGTGGTTGGAGAAGAAAAAATTCGTTTTACATTAATTATTAAAATTATTATTTTGGAAAATAAAACTGATGGCTTTCTATGCCTGTCAGATGTAATAACAGAAAAGAAAACGTTTCATGAATTTTGTATTATCGCCTGATCACATTTTCTTTATAAACAGTGATGTAAAAAACTGTAGGAGAAAAATTGGTAATGGTTATAAGCAAAATCAGAATACATAACGAATAAATTTTCAGCTGAATTTTTTGTCATTTAAAACGCAATGCAATATTTAAAACTCCTTACCTTTTTTTCACTCAATTTTCTGAATTTTAATTTTTCGGAATAATTTTGTTGCAAATATTCTTAATTTCAAGCCATATGACACGTTTACTTTATTTATTTACTATTTGACCTGCCCGAGACCATGAATTCGAGACTTCGTAATTTTTTTTTTTTTTTTTTTTGAAAGGGTAAACGTTAATATTTTTTCGAACACATTGTGGAATTTAAAACACAAAAGTACAAAATTTAAGAACATGTTGCCTGTTTTTTCCGTATTTTACACGGTTCGGCCGTAGTGCGTTAAGAAAAGCAACAAAGAAAATGAGCCGGTCTCGCATTTTGCTTTTTAGGGTTTCGTTCATCTGACTAAACCTTATTAGTCTAATTCCGCTGTCTGTCTGTCCGATTCATAGTTCATTCTCAGAAATTGTATACGTTAAAGTCTTGAAATTTTGCATACTTATAGCTGAATACCTCCGATCTCGCGATAAATCATAAAATTTAGAAAAAGTCTTATATTCTTTTAATTAAATGAATTAATTTAATGACTCCAGACCATTTTTGCAATTCAGATTTTAAAACAGGACCTTAATATGCTATTACAATTGTTTGAAAGCATTTCTTGAATATTTTTTATTTGATTTTTAAAAAAATATCTTCCAGATGTAATAATTTTAAAATTAAATTTACTGGTGCTGCCATTTATGTCCTTATTGAAAAAGATTAAGGATTTAATAATTATAATTTAACGATTTTGGTTTTATTAACTAAAGGATAAAAGGTTTTGAAAGGAATATTAAACGAAATCCTCTGTGCTATCTTCGATCACACTTTGCTACTTTTTCTCTGTTAGTCGGCCTCGAGAAGTTCCGAACTGAGCATGCGCGGGCGCACTTAACGATTTTCAGAAAAAAAGAACGCGTTTTCCATGAGTTTTTTTAAATTAATATCTTGGTTAATTATAAAAAAAATTAAAATGTGATCCTCAGGTGCACCAGGACCTGCCTTGGACATACAACTCAGACAAATTTATAGACTACAGCGTGCAGTAGATTTCACTACCCATCGCCGACACACACACACGCAGGCAAAGCAAAACTTTCTTCTATTAGTATAGATTAAATTAAGTCAGAATATCAAAGGTTCTTACACATTTGTCTCTGATGCACGGTTTTTTTCCTTGTATGAAGAATTATGTCAAGAATAATAACGTTTGTTCATATCAGTAGAGTATTTTAATAACGTCATTCTAAAATTGTTGTATTAGAATTTAAAGATGTTTACTTAAAGTCTTCGGTAATACAATAAAAGCTAATCGGGATAGAAATCATAATTTTTAATAGAAAATGCATTATGTAAAATAGTTTATATGAATATATTTCGTTAGAACTCACTTTTAAACACTTTTCAACATTGCTGAAAAAATATTAACGAATTCGGTTGGTCTGACCGTTTGTCAGTTGGCCGTGTTCTAACTTGCGTAATATAATCGGATTACCATGTAATGGATATATGTTATTATTATTATGGCATATTCGGTATTTAAAGTAAAGTGTGTAGAATTTATAGTTCGGTTACAGCGACAAGGCATTTTAATAATGTAACACTATTTCAAATATATTGAAATTGATATCTATCACTGAAGTGCACTACAAGATGCTTACTGAAGAATACGTGGTGCAGAGCATTTATCGTTCACTAGCTATCGTTCACCGGCGTTGCTCGGAATTTTAAGAATGTTTGTTTTGAAAAATCAATTTCAAAATTAAACATACAGTATAAAACAAACAGCAACAAAAAAAGGCCCTTTTTATTTCAGTTCGTCACTAAGAATCAACTCTAGGGACCTAAACATTTATGGATATTTTAATATATACACATACACACACGTATATGTATGGAATAGATTTAAAAATGGCGAAAACAAATTCAGAGAACCTCAAAATGTTAAAATACGCCAGTATTTCCATAATCGGTTTTTTAGCATGTTTCAATACGTTTTTTTTTTTTTTTTTTCAACTCATATGACGTTATATATTCACCTGCTGACGTCCATTACGCTTCCAATATGACGTAATATTAACTTTTTTTAAATTCGTCAAGCTATTTATTTCAGTTTCATTTTTCATGTGGAAATCTTGCGTGAAAAGTAATTGTTGTGGTAAGAATTTTATTATGGATTTTCAATTGTTGGCAACAGCTTTAACGAAAAATGTTTAAATTTGATAGGAAATTGCTGTTAAATTGGTGGTTTTTTATTAATTAAAAGTTAACTATAAATTATTTCGATTCCGGATTACTTTACGACCGTGTTTTAATAAACATGTATGTAATATTTCACAATTCTGGATTCCAAACTGTGGATTTGTATAGAATTACAGACAGATGACAAATTTTCATTTTTATATATTAGATTTACAGAGACACACACACACGAATTCTGTTACAGTTATGTCTACGAGCGATAATTTTTGGAAATGCGTTTTCATTTGTGGTATTTTAACTTTAATAACTTTACACGTATTACCTGTTGTGTTATAAATTCTATGGATCACATGCAGGGCTGTGAAAAAGAATGCATTTCCCTTTATTGTCGTTTAAACTGTGTTCTGCGTTTCGCAATTTAAATAAATTTTAGCATACTATGTAGTGTATATACAAATCTACAGATCATATACAGGGCTTCACAAACGTATTTGAATACTTTTCCGACTTTTGAAGGTAATTGCTGCTATTGTTTTTCAAATGTATTATGCGTTTTTCAAATAGTTTGCTTAAATATCATCTTTCACCTTATTAAACGGGGCTGCTATGATGAATTACTTGCTCTCACTGATACTAAACGGGGAAGTTTTGTAACAGTATTTTGAATGTGTTGGAAAGTGTTTCATAATCTAGGCTTGGCGCATTAGTTTTGTTTCTTGATTAAATATTATTATTTGCTTTTTTGTAAGAATTGGTACCGTACTTAAGTTTTCTATGTAGAAAATCAATAGAAACTCAAGGGAGCAGATTAAAACTAATACAGATGGCAATAGAAGTTGAATTTTCTATTAAAAAATACATGAATTAAAATAATGTGGAATGTTACGTTTGCATTTGAAATGGAACATATACGCTGATCATAAAGAAAAAAAAAATCTTATATATGAAGTCTTAGTGACCGTACCCTTTCAACGAAACGGGATGCTACTTGTGATGTGGGAATTTTAAGGCACGAACTCGAGAATGGTGTGAAAAACAACAATCGATCTCTCGAATTGACTGTTAACAAGGACAAATTTTCGAAAATTTCAAAAGCGAAGACTTTTATTCTTCATCGCAAACTTATTTTCATATTGAATTGCTGTCGAAACGATACTTGCAGTACTATAAATGGCGACTGAAACAACGCATAGAAAGCAGGGGGAACAAAAGTTATTTCTACAGGCAACAAAAATCAAATTATTTTATTCGAAATACAAAATTTTCGAGCGTTTTCACAGACGATTACATATTGCATGCGGGAGATTGTTATACAACTATAATAGAACGGGAGGCAGCTGCACAAACCATCACCGCATCGAGTTGACGGCTGAAATTGCAGAATTAGTTAAAATTCGATTTGTTTATTAAAAAGCAACTGGTCTGTCAAGTCATATCTTGATGGAAAACACTTGCAAACCCCATATTAGTGGTTGACTGATAGGTTTACCATTGTGTTTTCCTGCTCCCATTCCTCCATGTTTTCTTACCAATAAAATCGGGTCTGCAGGTGATTTCAACTAAGATATGAGTTGGCGGACCACTTGCATTTTAATATGCTAATCGAGCTCTGTGTAATCCTGAAATTTGAGCCGAAATCTCGATAAGGTGATTATCTGTGCAGCCGTCGCCCGTTCTATAAATTATCGTATGAAGCAATGCAGAATATCACATTTGGTGATGTTTTTAATGTTATACGCACTTAGTGGGATTGAAATGTAAACAGTGAATTGTAAATACTAGAAGAGACAGAAACCCATTTATGTAAGTTTGGTTGATCATGGAAAACAGAAAAATGAAAATAGAGGTAGACAACAATAGCAACAATGTGTTCCTTCAGCACAAATGGAGAACGAAATGATCTTCTTTGTGTTTGTTTTAATGTCGTCGTTTCTTATGCTACGGAAACCATTCCAAAGCCACCGTGAAGATCATTTTACGATTGAAGTAAAACGTGTCGTTAGTTGAAATTTTCAAAAGTTTTGCACTGTAACCATAAATATGAGAGCTGGTGTTGCTGCTATTCACCTCAATCTTAACCCCAAGACTTAAAATATCCATATCCAAAATGTCATCCCATTTCCTTGAACTGTATAGTCGCTAGGAACTTATGTATTGGAAAAGTTTTTTTACACACTGCATGTAAAAGAAAGTATACGGTGTCCGAATATTCCTGGACACATTTTAAAATTCAATATAAAAACAAGTAATTGTCGTACAGGAGTGCGGTTTGCACTGAAATGCTTCTCAGGAGGAAAAATTTTCTTCAAGCGAATGAAAATAACTAGTTCCAAATTCCGATCATAGTTGGCACCACTTGTCCGTATGTATGCTTTCAAACAGCGTTTTTACTGATTTTCAGATTAATTTGGACGCTGTGATACAGAAATTGGACAGACTCCCAGCGCTGATATTTGTCATTTCTGTGTTGCAGCGTCAAAATTAATCTGAAAATTAGAAAAAAAACGCATGTTTGAAAGCAAATATAAGAGCAAGTGGCGCCACCTATGATCCAAATTCGGAACTAATTGTTTTCATTCGCTTGAAAATAAACTTTTCATCCTGAGACGCATTTTAGTCCAAACTGCACTCTTTTACGACAATTACTTGATTTTACATTGAATTTTAAAATGTGTCCAGGAATTTTCGGGCAGCCTGTAGTACACAAATGTTTATTATGTTATGCCTCATTATTAATAATTTCCTTCAAGTATTTATCATTGAAAAAATTTAACTGAATAATTTTTGTTACGCATTAATTTTTGATCTCCCAATACGATAAGAAGAACCATTTTTTATACATTTTGAGGAATTTTAATATAATTCAGAATGTGTATTTACTGCCTCTCTGAATTAGTTTTGTTTGGAGATTGTTTAAATGTGTTATACACAATGAGAAACATAGGACTACAAAGCAAATTTTAATGTATTTCAATTCTATCAGTTTAAATTATTTTCAGCATGAAGTAGAGTCCTGAACGGGTCGGGTACAATCCAACCCAAATCCAATAATTCTACTTTAAGTCAACACAGAAACTGACCCACACCCGAATAGTTCAATAAAAACTTACCCAGACACAAATTATTCAAACGCGACACTGACCCGAACCCAATAATTCTACTTACAATCAACACAGAAACTGACCAGAACCCAAATTATTCAATAAAAACTGACCCAAAGCCGAAATACTTCTGAACCCGACCCAACCTCGAAGTGGAAAAAAATTAATCTATATTTTAATACAATTGCAGAAAAATGATTTACAATTATGTCTTTAATATAATTTTATGTTTTTTCTATAAAAAATAAACACATATACACTCATTAATACTCTAATATATAGATTTAAAAATATTCAGTTTTTTTTTTTTTTTTTTTTTTTTTTCTAAGAAAAGTCGGAAAGAATCAAGACTCAACCCAAGACCGACTGGAACCAGAAAAATTTTAAGTCCTCCTGACTGGCAGCAAAAAAATATACTGTCAATCCGACCCAACCCGAAACGCAGATTCGGTAGAATCCGGTAACCCGATCTAATATTAAGCGCTCTTAACACCATCGTAGTTTTTTACATAGGTTTTAATTTATTATTCACATATTAACATATACGGGGTTTTCAAATACCACCTCACAAGCTGTGCGAAAAGAAAATCTTCGATCTGATTACATAAAAATTGTCCAAAGAGCCACTCCTCTGAAACGCATAGCTTTCGACGATAATGCGAAAGAAAATTATGACGTCACATCCTGTGCCTCGAAAAAAAGCTTCTTTTGAACTTCATGAAACTTCAAAACGGATGAGAAACAAAGACTTTTAAAAAATTAAAAGATTATAAAAGATAAAGTTGTGTCCCATAGATTTCCGCAAAAGGAATAATTTTATAAGAGGTGGCAGTATGCGTTTATTTAATATGCAAATGAATAGCCGTCGCGTCGTTCGGATCGCTTTAAAAAACGGCAATTTGAAACCAATGATGAATTCAGGAGCATTTAAAATGCAAGGCATTTTTCAAATTTTCTATTTATTAATACAGTATGATCTCAAAAATCCAGCATTAAGAAATCCGGCAACTGCAAATATCTGGCATCAAAGTCATCTTCCCTCCTTTTTTTAAAATAGCTTCCAACTTAGGATAGAAAGAAAAGAGCAATTGTTTTTCCATAAAAAACAATGAACATTTAGCCGGCAGCGAGATCGCTCACAGTGTGCTACATGGAACCACAGATAACGATTATAGTCCAGGCAATTGGGAATTTTACCTAGCAAAATTAATGGTAGTTCTGGAAATTGGCTTACTCTATGTTTTTGGGTCGCTGAATCCGAATTTGTAACTTACCACCAAAATTGCCCCCGGCAACCACCCAAATTTTGGTAAAAAGACCCCAAAAAAAGGTTTTTATTAAAAAAAAAATCATTTTTTTTATTGTTTTAGGGAAAACGTATCTAAACATTCAGAAAGTAGACAAAATTTTCAACAAATTAGATATATTACATTATGACTTAGGATGAAGGGGAAGGGGGGATCTGTCTCGGAACATGCGCGTGGTGCTGCGTGGACTAAGTTGCGCAATTCATCTTAACCACTCACACGTTTACATTATAACCCACCCATCTCTCGTCCGAACTTTCCTTATAAGGTTTACTTTAAGTTTTTTGGGTCGCTGAATCCGAATTTTTAACTTACCCCCAAAATTTCCCCCCCCCCCGAAACCCCCCCCAAAATAGTTGTTATTAACTTAAATTTATTATTGTTTTAGGGGAAAAGCATTACGAAATTCAGAAACTATATAAAATTTGCAACAAATAGGATATATGACATTATGACGTAGGATAAACGGCGATAGAGGGGGCTGCCTCGGACCATTCCCCGCGAGCTTTTCTCAAAAACCAAATTTTTTCAAAAAATCAATTTTTTTTTTTGGTGGGGAGGAGGGGTTACCGAGTGAAATTTTGGTGGGAAGTTACAAATTCCAATTCAGCGACCCAAAAAACATAAAGTGAGTTGAAATCCAGAACTAGTATTAATTTTTCCAGGTAAAATCCCTTTTTGCCTGGACTTCATAACTTGCAGTGCATGTTCAGAGGCCGCCCTCCTCCTCCCCGTTCATCCTACGTCATAAAGTCATATATCCTATTTCTTGCAAATTTTGTCTAGTTTCTGAATTTCGTAATGCCTTTGCCCTAAAACAATGAGAAATTTGAGTTAAAAACAACTATTGGGGTGGGTGGGGGGGGGGGATTTTGGAGGGAAGTTAAAAATTCGGATTCAGCGACCCAAAAAACTTAAAGTAAACCTTATAGAGAAAGTTCGGGGGGGGGGGGGGGAGATGGGAGGGCGAATGTAAACGTGTGAGTGGATAAGTGGAATTGCCCAACTTAGTTCACGCAGCACCGCGCGCATGTTCCGAGGCAGATCCCCTCTCCCCCTTCATTCTAAGTCATAATGTAATATATCTAATTTGTTGCAAATTTTGTCTACTTTCTGAATTTCTAGATACGTTTTCCCTAAAACAATAAAATAATTGATTTTTTTAATAAAAACCTTTTTTTTGGGGGGGGGCGGGTGCCGGGGGAAATTTTGGTGGGAAGTTAAAAATTCGGATTCAGCGACCCAAAAAACTTAAAGTAAACCTTATAGAGAAAGTTCGGGGGGGGGGGGGGGGAGATGGGAGAGCGAATGTAAACGTGTGAGTGGTTAAGTGGAATTGCCCAACTTAGTTCACGCAGCACCGCGCGCATGTTCCGAGGCAGATCCCCTCTTCCCCTTCATCCTAAGTCATAATGTAATATGTCTAATTTGTTGCAAATTTTGTCTACTTTCTGAATTTCTAGATACGATTTCCCTAAAACTGATTTTTTTAATAAAAACCATTTTGGGGGCATTTTACCAAAATTTATGGGGGGGGGGGGGTTGCCGGGGGAAATTTTGGTGGGAAGTTAAAAATTCGGATTCAGCTACCCCAAAACCATATAGATACTTTATATAAATAAATTTTATATAAATACTTTTTCCAGAACTACCCCAGAACTGCCATGAAATTTGCTAGGTAGAGCCCCTATACGGTCTCTATTGCCTGTACTATTAGTGGCATCTCAGATGTCGAGGACGAGGAACGGACAGAAGAAAAGGTGTCATTGGAAAAGTGCATAAATTTGACTAGAGAATTAATATCTGCTTTAAATCTGAAACAAGACTGTCATTCCGAAATAGCTATTCTTCACTTGCGTAAAATACAAGAAAAAGTTGTTATTGAACGTCCAAAAAAAAAAAAAAAGAAAGTGAAGGATATAAAATGATATTTCGGAAATTACATGAGCAGAAATGACTTGACTGCTTATTAGGATTTTTGCAACGGAGAAAATATCAATAAAAGAAGGAATTTTTTAATATTTAATTTTCTCTTTTTCTTACATAATTATCACTTATTGGTTACGAATTAAAACATGAAATAACTAAAGGTATCATTAAGAATGTCGGAAGTACTTTTAATGTTCGTTCAAAAATCCGGCTTAGTCTCGATTCCGACAATGCCGGATTTTCCAGGTTACACTATACACTGTAGTCTGAAAGTGCAATTTCACCCCGCACCCCCAAACTCAGTAATATTCTCCCCGGACTACAAAATTTCCTGATGGAGAAAAACGTCTGAATTCAACGAAACTATCGGCAATCTTCACATATTGATAAAGTATTCCGTTTGTAAGTATAGTGATTTTGTCCTTTATCTTAGGTCAGCAGTAATGCATTCCAAACTGATAGGGAGTATGTGACTTCACATTTTTCTATTTGCTTTTTTCTGGAAAACTATGCGCCGTCGAGGTAAGGTTCTTTGGACAACTTTTATGTACTCAGAGCGAGGATTATCGTTCTGCAGTTTGTGCAATAGTACCCTAACACCCTGTATAAAAACTACGAGGATGTTATGAGAAGTTCATATCGTAAAAAATCAAACTGATAATCAAAATTCATTCAAATTTCCTAAATGAACTTATGTTTCTGATCTTATAAAATACATCTAAACAATTCAAACAAAAATTAATCAGAGAGGCAGTAAATGTGGATCCTAAATTATATTGAAACATTATTATGCTTATACATATAAAAATCATTTCATCTCAAAGAATTTGTTTACAAAGTAATGTATTAATAGCCTGTTCATAAATGTTGGAGTTCTTATTAACTATTGTCACGTTATACATTAGAAATCCAAAACACATCATGAAAGCAACGGCAGACTTCTTTACAAAACCTAATTTCAGTTTCTATTATGATACTCCATTTGATATAGGTTTACTTTCATACTTATTAATAATGTTATTTTGTCAATTATATTCCATAAACATAATGCATTTCCGAAAACATTACATTAATAGCAAGACCATTCGTCGCCTGTTTTCGGATTAGTCTGCATCACGTAACACATGACATATTCAAAAAGGGAAAGAAAATAATTACATCGGTAAATGGAAACCGTCAAAAAATTGATGTCACAAACGTATTGATTTATGGATTCAACATATGAAAGGTAATAATAAGGAAAAGCTGGAACTTTTTAAACAACGTATAATTAATATGAATTATTAGGCGAAGGATAGAATACTTTGATAGGAATTTCAATAAAATGTTTTCTTTTTGGATTTTTTAAATAGAAGAAGGACACGTAAATATAGTTAGTTCATTAGAAAATGTGCAAAAGCTTTTGAGGCTACGATGACATGTCATAATTATAACGCGGCAAAACATCACATATAGCCAACACAAACTCTGTCTAGAAATAATTCTTTTTTCAGAGAGGAATTCGAAAATATTCTGAATACGATGTCGAATTCATATCAGCCTCTATAATACGCCCGTTTATTACTAAATATAATATCTATTCTCACTCTTTAAATTTTGCTTCGACAAATATGCTTATTTATAAAGCCCTCAAACAGCCTTTTTTGTTCTAAATATTTTGAACTTTTCTTTCAGTTAGAAAAAAGAAAATTTAAAGGTTTTTTTTATGGTACCTAATACAATTTGATGTCGTTCTTCATAAAATATTTTCAACGCATTTTTCTTGCGCGATGATGTCTTTTTTGTGAAACTAATTCTTTACATATTCATATATGTTACATATGAAAAGCTCAATAAATATAACCAAGAATCATAGATAAGAAACACACATAGCGACTTTCTAACTCATAATCTCAAGCCAAAATAGTTCTTTGCATATAACTGTAAAATTTAAAAGTGTAACTTATTGAAAACTAATGGTAGGACTATTTCATCAACATAATCTCAATTTTTGCATTATTTTGAATTTTTGACGTGACAACGTCTTACATTTCAGCCCCTTATGTTCGGAATATGTGCATTAAATGTAAATGTATGACAGCATAGGGTGGTTCTTTGACTTCGTGCTTCACACGTAATCTTATAATTCCGACGTTATCAGGCCACGGTGGAAGCCGCGCTGCGAGATTCTGATTTCAACCGGTTTAGTATACTTAACACCGCTGTAGAAACCGAACGACTCAAGCGATCGAAAAAATTCTGGTATCAGTTTGTGCATAAAAAAAAAAAAATAGAGTAACTGAAAATATAACTAAGAATCACAAATAATAAACAAACATAGCGACTTTCTAACTAATAATTACAAATCAAAATAGTTCTGTGCAGATTACAAGAAAAATTCTTTGCAGATTGCAAGCCAAAAAAGTCAAAAATGAAGAGATAGGCGAAAAGGAGACTAACAACATGAATAGTGTTTGGCAAGACAAATCTAATACTTAACGGGTGACACAGCTACCTCAGTCCATTCCGGAGATATATGAATCTGAAGTGCCAATTCTAAATGCGGCATCAAAATGTGAGCGTAGCAATTGAGCCACCATCACATACCACATAACGAAACATAGACTAACAACAACGATACAATCAGCTCAAATGAAAAAGCACCAGTATAGATTGCAACAACGCAGAGAATTAAGTACAAAACTAAGGAAGAAGACAATAGACACATCTCTAGTAAATACATTAACACCTTGCGCTCTGGCGCTGTTAGCGGATATACACTATATGGCCATTAATGGCCGGACACTTTCAATTTTAGACATTTTGCCGAATATTTAAAAATATACACCTGTCAGATTCTTCTGAAATTTCAGAATTAAAAACAAACAGGTTTGACCTCATATTTATCAACGTCGAAGTCATAAAGGGGACAATTAGGGGCCAACACAAAATCAAAGAAAAAATAATACTTGGTATCTCCCTGTAAATTAACGAAATGATCTACCGCTGAAGAATACAGATTTGTGGATACTGTACAACATGTTTACTAGCTTTTATAAAAATTCCACATATGTTCTTGGAGATATAACGATTTTTTTTTTTAAGTTCAAAAAATTCATGCATGTTTTTAACTTATATCACGCAGGGTTTTCAACCAAATTTAACGCTAGTTTCAGAAAAATTGGCAAAATGTAGTAGAAATAATATCGCGTAATTGGAATATAAATGTATTAAATGATTTATGAAATACGAGCAGTTGTATGAAATAATTTTTATCTGCGCATGCACGAACGATAACAAAGATTTTTTTACATAACGTAAAAGTCTACTCTATGGAGCACCTCCTAAAAAAATCCAGTCAAACATCGTGAAAATTCAGAAAGATATCGTCGATAGAGTGAGAGGATTTTTAGTTTCTCTCTAAAAGCAGCTGAATGATAAGGGATTTTCCACAAATTGTCATTTTTATGAACTGACTTTCAGAAAACAGTTAGTATTTAATGAATATCAATGAGTAGATTTGGAACAAATACTTCGATTTTTATACTTCTTTTTATCATGGAATAGGCTCGTTCTGCTGGTGATCCAAGAAGAACTAAAGCATCAATAAAAAATGAAAATGAAAATTGACAATTTGTGGAAAATCCCTTATCATTTAGCTGCTTTTAGAAAGCAACTAAAAATCAACTCACTCTGTGGACGTTATCTTTCTGAATTTTCGCGATATTTGACTGGATTTTTTTATGAGTTGCTCAATAGAGTTGAATATTAAATTATGTAAAAAAAAAATCTTTGTTATCGTTCGCGCATGCGCAGATAAAAATTATTTCATACAACTGCTCATATTTCTTAAAATATTTAATACATTTATATTCCAATTACACTATATTGTTTCTACTACATTTTGTAAATTTTTCTAAAACTGGCGTTAAATTTGGTTGAAACCCCTGCGTGATATAAGGCAAAAAATGCGTGATTTTTTTTCATCTTTAAAAAAAATCGCTACTTCTCTAAGAATATACGTGCTACAGTATCCACAAATTTGTATTCGCAGCGATATATCATTTCGTACATTATAATTTACAGGAAGAACCCAAGTATTATTTTTGTCTTTGATTTTTTATTGGGCCCCTAATTGTCCCCCTTATCAAATCGACGTTGATAAGTATGAGGTTAAACCTGTGCTTTTTATTCCTGAAATTCCAGAAGAATCTGATAAGTATATTTCTAAATGTTCGACAAAATGTCTAAAATTGAAAGTGTCCGGTAATTAATGGCCATTAATGGTGTTACCAGCCACCAGTGTTGCTGCATCTGGCAATTATTTTTTCTTTTTTTAACCATTTGGAAAAAATGGTTATTGTCCTCTGCCAGGATAGGAAATCAAGAACATATCTGAAGCGTTTTATTAGTTGAATCCGCATTTGATTCGTTTTCTGATTGGTCTATACAGTAATCTGTATTTTTCCTTTACTTTCAACAGAGATGGATATTTCTGTTGCCACTATGACAAAAAAGTAATAAAAACTACAAAAAAAAATTTAATAACTCAGAAACAAATTGAGATACAGCTTTCAAACAAATTGCATTTAAAAGTACATTTTTTTCTCTATACGACGGTGTAAAAAATAATATTGTGGGATGTTTAGAAGTTTAAGAATGAAATTTCATTTAAAATTGGTCCAGGAATATTAATGTTTAATCCAAGGCTTACGTAATGTATGACCAGCTCCGTAGAAGTTTAAAAATTTACAGTACCGAAAAATGTAATCATTGGCGCACGTAATGTATGAAATTTCATTTAAAATTGGTCCAGGAATATTAATGTTTAATCCATGGCGTACGTAATGTATAACCAGCTCCGTAGAAGTTTAAAAATTTACAGTACCGAAAATTGTAAAACTGAAATTTCTTTTAAAATTTGTTCATGATGGGCCCAGGAATGTTAATGTTTAATTCATGGCGTACGTAATGTATGATCAACTCCGTGCGATTTTTTATGTCTTAAATTTTAGTCTTCGAAAAAATCATTTTCTAAATGGTCGTTGTAATGTGTTAAATTGCTTTTTTTTTTTTTTTTTTTTTTTTTTTTTTTAATTTTGAATTCACACTACAAAAATTTAATTGGTAATTTTCTTTTACTTTTTTTAATGGAAAATCAATTAACTTGTACAGCAAAACTGAAAGTTAAAACTTTCTGATGCGAAACTAAAATATCAGCTATATATCATGACGATTAGAGTTCGTCATTGTCGGAAATGACCAAAATAGCATGACGTACGTCATAGAGCGCAAGAGGTTAAGGGGACTCGGCACCATAAAAACTTATTTTGTAACTATGTCCTATATTATAATTTAAGGTTCATGTTTAAATAAAGCATAGTCACATAAAACGTGTTAAATTCTCAATGTAGCAATAACTTTTTTTTTTTAATTCCTTCTTCTTTTCATTTTTAACACTTTCCAACAAAATTGAAAAGTGTTTATGCATTCGGTTTGTCTGTCCGTATGGCCGTCTGTCCACGCTCTAACTCCCGTAAATATACTCGGATTTTCATGCAATTGTTAATCCATATTTAGGGTCACCTAACCATGTTTGGTATTGCATATGAAGTATGTGGGTTTAATATTTCATTTACAGGGCTACCCAAAAGAATTCCATTACATTATGGTACATGGTGAAAAATCGTTTGCAGAGTATTTTAATGCCATTACGCTGTTTCAAATGCATTTAAACTGATATAAATCACTAAATTTCACTACGCTCACGTTTATAACATGGCATTCATATAATTTTTTATTCATTTACAGGGACACACAAAAGAAATCGGTTACAGTACTGTATTTGAGTAATAATTGCTGGAGTGTGCAGTTTCAAATTCGGTATGCGCTTTTAAATTTAGATAATCTTTTGCATGTTACTAGTTATATATTACTTCTATACCTCATATACAGGGCTGCACAAAAGTATTCAGGTACATTCTCGTTATTAGAGGAACTTGCTGAAGGGGAATTTTCAATTGAAGTATATGTATTTCTTAAGTGAACAAAATTTTGGCATGCATGTAGTTAATAGATACAAATCTATAAATCATATACAGAGCTGCTGAAACAATTCAGATAATTTTCCGAGGTAAAATTGGGTTTTGAAATGTGTTATGCATTATGGCTGAATTAGACTTAATGTTATAATTTTTTAAACGGTGCAGTTTTGTTACACTATTCTGAATGTGTTGGAAAGTGTTTTATAATCTATGCTGAACGCACGATTTTTTCTTTCATTTTTTATATTTGGAAATAGTTTTTTTTATCTTTATTCAGAGTACTTTTTTTCCGTAAATCTAAGTATCGGATTTTTGATTAGTCCATTAGATCAGCCGAAAATAAATAATTAGTGAATGTATATGGAATAACGTGAAAAATAGCGTGTTTTTAAGTTGACATTTTTTTAAGTTACAAACATATCAAAAATCCGATACTTAGTTATCACACACAGGGTCTAAAGGTACTTTTTAAAAAGTTTCAGACAATTTGCGAAATTATTGTAGAAGCCTTAGCATTTCGATTAAAATGAAAATATAAAAATTTATGAACTGAGAAAAATAAATTTAAACATTGGCATTTAAAGAGACGTTAAACAGGAAGGCTTAAGGAAACAAAGTATATCTCCTTTATTATTTATCGAATCATTCCGAAATTCCGAAAGAATGTTCTAAGAAAACTAAGGCACATTTTAAAATAAAAATCTGATATTCAACATTTTTGTCATTTTTTATCAAAACTAGGGGGCTCGGCCCCCTACGAGCTATGCTAGCCAACCCCCGTCCAGACACCGCAGACTCTAAATGCAGGCTAATTTGATCGGCTTTAAAAAGATTTCAAAAGATTGAATTATAATTTAAAAAACAGTGGCGATCTCCCTATAAACGGTTTTCTATTCATTTCTCTTTGATTGGGGAATTTTAACGCCAAATCCGCTGCGGTATTACTTGATTATCCAGTCGACCAATTCCGCCAAATTATACAAATTGACGTAATTTTTATTTTAAATAACGAAAGAACAAATAAATTAGTACAGCATTAATAAAAATAAAAATAAAACGTCGAAATCAAAATAACTTGATGACGTAGACACGTGTAACAACATTTCAAAATAAGATAATATAAAAGGAATTAAGTAAACGGAGTCTTTGTCTCCTGGTATTTTTTAACAAAGCGAAAAGAAAGTTCTTTTAAATGAGACATTTTAAATTAACAGTTTTTAATCTGACGTAATTTTGACTAAGCTATTCTTTCTCTTTTAAATATTCACGTGAAAATACTTTTGTTAGAAATGAAATATTATTTGCGCTTTCCTAACGAAAATAGTTGAAAAGATCCTCTCAAAATATCAAATAAATGTCTAGCACAATTTCTAAATTTAAACTGTTTTGCAATATTATTCTGTGTTCATTTTATGTAATAACTGTAATGTGACGTAAATATGACGTAATTTCTCCTATTTAAGACTTCTAACGCATGTTAATGAATTTATTATTTTAAAATATCCTTTTCCTATTAAAATTCACATGTATACTTTTTATGACGTAATTTTCAATAAGTTCCTGCTTTTTATACGCAATTATTTAATTTTAATTTGAAAGTATCTTTTCTATTTATAATAGTCACGTGTAAATAAATTTTTAATTTGAAGCAAACATTATTGTTTCCGTTGTTTATACAGTTGGCAACAGGTTAAATTAGTACAATTTTCTAAAATAAGTAAAACATTTCTCTCGAAATGCTGAAAATTTGAATTTAAAATCGAAATAAAACCTTGAAAAATGAATCAAATTAAAAAAAATAAATGAATTCTGCACACCGTGAAATTATAACGTATAAAATGATCTAAAAATTATTAAATTCCGATGTATAATTTTAGCTCCTATAAAAAATTTTTTAGTGGAACGATTTTGTCCAACTTTAGCATTAAATATCTCTTAAAATAATTCTTCGATTTGAAAACTGTCTGCATCAGCGTGTTTATCAAATATTTCGGTATAATACTACCGATTTTCATATTTTTGTATGCAATATTTTTCTTAATATTAACGAAGAAAAACCTCCGGTCACAAAAAATTCAAAACCGGCGGCGGAGGCGGCGGCGGTGACAGCGGTAGTTACTTTTTTTTAGAATAGAGAGATGACAGGTGCTGAGTCCCCTTAATGGTGTTATAGTCAAACACGTCTCAGCGATACGATTCACCAATGATATTTCAGCCGCACGCATCTCAGTCGGACACGGTTCACCCAAAGCAAAATTCTACGTCTGAAACGATAAAGTACGCCTCGATGACTTCCACAGGACGATCCGGAGCATACCTAAAAAGGAAGAAAATGAAAAACTCTGCAAGGCAATATTGCTAGTGACGATCCACAATCCATATCAGGGCACCTCACATTCGTCAGGCACATCACCGCTGCGATGCTAAGTTGCATATCACATTTCTCATGACATCACCCAATATTCAATCGTTTGTACACCACCATTGCCCCATTGCGCGCTAATAACGATTAAATTAAACAAATCCACACAGCTTATCATTTTTTCTCTTCTAACAGCCTCTAGACTTTTTTCCATTTGCATTGTCTGTCTATCTCTAACTGGTAAAATATTAAAGCACGTTTCAATCTTTTTGAAATACACTGTAGAAATATCTCACATTTGGTTTGTTTACAGTTTGGTAATTTTTTTTCATCACTATTTAATTATAACTATGCAATTATTTCTTACACTAGGGGGCGCTGCCCCCTACGAGCTACGCTCGCCAACCTCCGTTCAGACACCGCAGACACAAAAAGCACGCTAATTTGATCGGCTTAAAAAATATTTCGGAAGATTGAATTATAAGTTAAAAAACAGTATGGAGATCTCCCTATAAACGGGTTTCTATTCATTTCTCTTTGATTGGGAAATTTTAAAGCCAAACCAGCGGTTGTTAAAAGATACAATGACTGTTTCCGTCTTAATAAAATCAGTAATTAAATAAAATCAGTTGACATTTCAAAATAAGATAATATAAAATTAAATAAACAGAGTCTTTGCTTCCCGGTATTTTTTAACAAAGTGAAAAGAAAGTTTTTTGAAAATGACATTTTAAATGTATCGTTTTTAATCTGACGTAATTTTCACTAAACTTTTCTTTCTCCCTTTACTATTCACGTGAAAATAATTTTGTTAGAAATGAAATATTATTTGCGCTATCCTAATAAAAACAGTTGAAATTATCATCTTAAAATATTACATAAATGTCTCGCGCAATTTTTAAATTTAAACTGTTTTGCAATATTATTTTTTGTTCGTTTTACGTAAAAAGGAATGTGACGTAAATGTGACGTAATTTCTCCTATTTAAGATTTCTAACGCATGCTAATGAATTTATTATTTTATAACATTCTTTCACTTTTAAAATTCAAGTGTATTATAGTTTTTATGATAATTTTCAATGAGTTCCTGCTTTTTATATTTTCTTGTTTATAATAGTCACGTGTAAAATAAGTTTTTAATTTGAAGCAAATATTATTGTTTGCGCTGTTTATGCAGTTGGCAACAGTTTAAATAAATACAATTTTCTAAAATGTGTAAAAAAATATCTCTCGAAATGCTAAAAATTTGAAATTAAAATAGAAATAAAACCTCAAAAAATGAGTAAAATTAAAAACCTAAGTACAGTCTGCACACCGGGAAATTTTGACGCATAAAATGATCTAAAAATGATTAAATTCCGATGTACAGTTTTTGCTCCTATAAAACATTTTTAATGGAACGATATTGTCCAACTTTAGCATTAAATATCTTTTAAAATATTTCTTCGATTTGAAAACTGTCTGCATCAACGTGTTTATCAAACATTTCTCTATAATTCCACCGATTTTCATATTTTTGTATGCAATATTTTGCTTAATATTAACGAAGAAAGACCTCCGGTCACAAAAAATTCAAAACCGGCGGCGGCGGTGACAGCGGTAGTTACTTTTTTTTTTAGAACTAGGGGGCTCTGCCCCCTACGAGCTACGCTCGTCAACCCCCGTTCAGACACCGCAGACTCTAACAGCACGCTAATTTGACCGCCTTTAAAAAGATTTCGGAAGATTGAATTATAATTTGAATCTGACAATTATAATCTGACGTAATTTTCACCAAACTTTTCTTTCTCTTTTTAATATTCACGTCAAAATACTTTTGTTAGAAATGAAATATTATGATCATCTTAAAATGTCAAGTAAATGTCTCGCGCAATTTTTAAATTAAAACTGTTTTGCAATATTATTTTTTGTTCATTTTATGTAATAAGTGTAATATGACGTAAATTCTCGTATTTAGGACTTCTAACGCATGTTACTGAATTTATTATTTTACAATATTCTTTGTCAT
The DNA here is from genome assembly GCA_963932465.1 of Maratus speciosus. Lineage (NCBI taxonomy): Eukaryota > Metazoa > Arthropoda > Arachnida > Araneae > Salticidae > Maratus > Maratus speciosus. The sequence goes on from OZ010795.1 coordinate 271,318,216, forward strand.
TTAAAATTCACGTGTAACTATAGTTTTTATGACGTAATTTTCAATGAGTTCCTGCTTTTTATATTTTTTGTTTATAATAGTCACGTGTAAAATAAATTTTTAATTTGAAGCAAACATTACTGTTTGCGCTGTTTATACAGTTGGTAACAGTTTAAATTAATACAATTTTCGAAAATTTGTAAAAAATATCTCTCGAAATGCTGAAAATTTGAATTTAAAATAGAAATAAAACCTCGAAAAATTATTCAAATTAAAAAACTAACTGCAATCTGCACACCGGGAAATTCTGACGCATAAAATAATCTAAAAATGATTAAATTCCTATGTACAGTTTTTGCTCCTATAAAACTTTTTTAATGGAACGATTTTGTCCAACTTTGGCATTTAAATATCTCTTAAAATAATTCTTCGATTTGAAAACTGTCTGCATCAGCGTGTTTATCAAACATTTTTCTATAACACTACCGATTTTCATATTTTTGTATGCAACAGTTTTTTTTAATATTAACTAAGAAAGACCTCCGGTCACAAAAAATTCAAAACCGGCGGCGGTGACAGCGGTAGTTACTTTTTTATAGAATAGAGAGATACAGAGATTAGCACAAACCTACACAATACATTCATCCTTAAATATGAAAAAGTATGCTTTGCCCACATATTATTGCGCACTTCCAGCATTATGTAATACTAATTACAACGAGAAAAAATGCCAATACCTTATCTCTATTTAATATCGTATATCAGAGTTACAGTGAAAATTTTCTGAAGTGATAGTACATAGAAGAACTTAACACATTCCCCCCAAAAAATCTTCTCTTAAAACAAAAGAAAAAAAAATAGCAATTTAACAAATTACAACGACCATTTGGAAAATTATTTTTTCAAAGACTAAAATTTAAGGCATAAAAAATCGCACGGAGTTGATCCTACATTACGTACGCCATGGATTAAACGATAACATTCCTGGAACCATCGTGAACAAATTTTAAAAGACTAGAGGGCTCGGCCCCCTACGAGCTACGCTCGCCAACCCCCGTCCAGACACCGCAGACTCTAAATGCACGCTAATTTGATCGGCTTTAAAAAAGATTTCGAAAGATTGAATTATAATTTAAAAAACAGTGGCGATCTCCCTATAAACGAATTTCTTTTCATTCCTCTTTGATTGGGGAATTTTAACGCAAAATCCGCTGCGGTACTACTTGATTATCCCTTCGACCAATTTCGCCAAATTATATAAATCGCCAAACCACTCTCCAAATTATATAAATTGACATAATTTTTATTTTAAATAACGAAAGAACAAATAAATTAGTACAACATTAATAAAAATACAAATAAAACGTCGAAATAAAAATAACTTGATGACGTAGAAACGTGTAACAACATTTCAAAATAAGCTAATATAAAAGGAATTAAGTAAACAGAGTCTTTATCTCCTGGTATTTTTTAACAAAGCAAAAAGAAAGTTCTTTTAAATGAGACATTTTAAATTAATCGTTTTTAATCTGACGTAATTTTTACCAAGCTATTCTTTCTCTTTTAAATATTCACGTGAAAATACTTTTGTTAGAAATGAAATATTATTTGCGCTTTCCTAACAAAAATAGTTGAAAAATATCCTCTCAAAATATCAAATAAATGTCTAGCGCAATTTTTAAATTTAAACCGTTTTGCAATATTATTTTGTGTTCATTTTATGTAATAACTGTAATGTGACATAAATATGGCGTAATTACTCCTATTTAAGACTTCTAACGCATGTTAATAAATTTATTATTTTACAAATTCCTTTCTCTCTTAAAATTCACGTGTAATTATAGTTTTTATGACGTAATTTTTAATAAGTTCCCAAATGTTTTGTTTTTTTTCTCTCTCTTTATAATAGTCACGTGTAAATAAATTTTTAATTTATTTACACGTATAAATATATATATATTTTTTTTTTTTTTTGAAGCAAACATTATTGCTTCCGCTGTTTATACAGTTGGGAACAGTTTAAATTATTATCACTTTCTCAAATCTGTAAAAAATATCTCTAGAAATGCTGAAAATTTGAATTTAAAATAGAAATAAAACCTCAAAAAATGAGTCAAAATAAAAAAATTAATGCAATCTGCACTCCGGCAAATTCTAACGCATAAAATGATCTAAAAATGATTACATTGCCATGTATAGTTTTTGCTGCTATAAAACTTTTTTAGTGGAACGATTTTGTCCAACTTTAGCATTAAATATATCTTAAAATAATTCTTCGATTTGAAAACTGTCTGCTTCAGCGTGTTTATCAAACATTTCTGTATAAAATCACTGATTTTCATATTTTTGTAGGCATTATTTTTCTTAATATTAACGAAGAAAGACCTCCAGTCACAAAAAAATTCAAAACCGGCGGCGGCGGCGGCGGCGGTGACAGCGGTAGTTACTTTTTTTTAGAATAGAGAGAAATTTCAGTTTTACAATTTTCGGTACTGTAAATTTTTAAACTTCTACGGAGCTGGTCATACATTACGTACGCCATGAATTAAACATTAATAGTGTTATTACACGTAAAAATTGCAAGATTTCCTGAAACTTGCGTATTATCCAAGCATTTCATTGGCTGTTCGGGAAAAGGCTTTTCTATCATCAGATTTCCAAAAAATCTCACGACCAATTTTAAATAAAATTTCATTCTTAAACTTCTAAACATCCGACAATATTACTTTTTATACCGTCGGATGAAGAAAAAAATGTACTTTTAAATGCAATTTGTTTGAAAGCTGTATCTCAATTTGTTTCTGATTAATTAATTTTTTTGTAGTTTTTATTACTTTTTTGTCATAGTGGCAACACTCTGTTGTCCATCGTTGTTGAAACCAAAGGGAAACACAGATTACTGTATATACCAATCAGATAACGAATAAATTGCGGGTTAAACCAATGAAAACGTTCAGATATGCTTTTGATTTCCTACCCTGACGAGAACAATAACCATTTTTCCAAATGGTTAATAAACTTTGACGTTGCCTTTTCAGTGTGTTTTCTCCCATAATTCCAAGTGCATTTCAAATATACAGTAAAAATATGGGGGCTTTTAACTATTTTTAAAATTATAATATACAAAATTTATAAATTACCTTATAAACATATCACTTATTTCATTTTTATATTTATTAAGGTTAAATAAATTATTGATTTTTTTTTTTTTGGGGGGGGGGGGCGGAAGGACACTCTGCATATGCAAAGGTATAGAAAACTGTTTATTTCACTTAATTAAAATGTTATAAATACATATTCCAAAAATGAATAAAAATCATTATCCTATTAGCACAATATAGCAGCGCTGGGCTGCTTTCATCTACGACGAGTAGCAAACATTTCAAACTATTGTAATATATTAACACTTTCCAACAAAGTTGAATAGTGTTTATGATTTCGGTTTGTCTATCCGTCTGTCCGTCTGTCTATCTGGGCGTCTGTCCGCACTCTAACTCTCGTAAATATACTCCGATTGTCCTGAAATTTTTGGATGTTATTGGCGCCTACCCTAGCACAATCCCTATTTCAAATGAAGTTTGTAGCATGTTTAGTTTATTTACATGGACAGTCAAAAATATTCCGTTACATTACGGCTAATGGGAAAAAATCGTTTCAAATGAATTTTAAAGATGTTACACCCTTTCACACATAATAAAATTGATATGCATTTGCGAAGTGAACTAAAATATGCATTTCGTAGAATATGTGGTACAAAGAATAGTTATTATTCATTTACAGAGCCACACAAAAAAATTCCGTTACATAATAATGGTATAGGAGGGAGGGGGGATTATTTGTGGCGTGCTTTAAATATGTTAAACTATTTCATGTATAATAAAATTGATATACGTCGATGAGGCTTACTGTAGGTTATTTCATATATAATGCGATGTGCATATAGCATTTAGACAAACACTCAAAATATTTCAGATAGTATATTCTATCGGAAGTACGGTATATTAGCGATGATGGCAGGTAATGCATTTTTAATTATTGTATGCGCAAGTTTCACTATATTTATGCAAACTATATGGCGTGTATAAATGCTATAGTTGATGTACAGGGCTACACAAAAAAATCGTAAAGATTACTGAGTAAGAGCGTAAATTGCTGAAAGGTGGTTATTAAATGGGTTATGCATTTGTACGCTGAACTGCATTTAGTTTACTAAGAAATGTTTGTAGAATATAGACAAAATGATATACAGGGCCACGCAAAGAATGGATACATGGACGTCTATGGATGATAATTTCTGAAAATGTGATTTTAGTAATTTTAAGAGTGTTTTAGTTTGAATTAAATTTTAGCCAAACAGTAGCGCGTAATAAAGGCACTAGGTAAATTACAGAGCTGAAGAAAAGAATTCAAGTATGTCTCCATCCATTAGTATAAATTGCTGAAAGAGAAATTTCAACCTGTTATGCGTTTTGTTGCTAAGCTAAATTTTCGCATTATATGGTATATATATGTATATATATATATATATATATATATACAGTAAACTCCCGACTATCCGGCTCGCGACTATCTGGCCCTCCGTACTATCCGGCCTAGTAAAAAGTTGAAAGAACTACTAGCAGTTGCAAGTGACCGAGACAGGCAGGTTCCCGTACGTGGGAAAGTGCTGACTCACAAGAGGAAGGAGCAAGGACGGATTGCAAAATGTAATAGTAGAGAATTTGAAATATAGTAATTGCAATGTCTTGGAGCATTATATTGGACCATAAAGGTGGACATAAACCGTGTGGGAAACTGGAGTGAAAGATGAGAACGATAAGCTTCTTTCATTTCTGAAAAATATACCGGTCTCTGACGATGTCAATGCATAGGACATTACAGAATAGACGGCAAACGACGAAGTTAAGGAATTAATTGACAACGATATTGTAGAAATGGTGACAGAGGGAGAAGTAACAAAAGAAAAACAGATGGAGGATTGCAGGGAAAATCTCATCCCACATTCGGAAGAGTTTAAGACGATTGAGGCAGCACTGTAATAAATTAGTCAGTAGGAGGAAGCGGCGCCAGCTGATATCATCTGCTTGCGTGAATAGAGGGACATTGCTTCACGGAAGAGGGCTAACAGGGAGAAGCAAAAAAACTAAACGCTTTTTCAAAAATTAAAAACTGTGAGTTTTGTCTCTTTTATCTTGTGCATAACTTTTCATATTTGTGCAATCATTTATTAATAAACCGTAAAATAAGATTTACTCATTTTTTAAGAATTAGGCTTACGTTTTACGTTAATGTTTTGCTTAATCTGAAACTGTATGTACTGTATATATGAAATATATCTTAGAATGTGTAACATCTGTTTCTAATATCATAGCGGAAAGAGGGCAGGAAAGGAGTAAACATTTAGAGAACTTCGGCCTATCCGGCTTTTTTGTTATCCGGTCTACCGTTCCGCCACATTAGGCCGGATAGTCGGGAGTTTATATGGTAGAGTAGGTTGATATATATATATATATATATATATCAACCTACAGATGAAATGCAGGGCTGTTCAAAAGAATTGGAATACATATTTGTCTATGGACGGTAACTGCTGAAATCAGTTTTTCAAATGTTTTATCTGTTTTCTAAAATACTTACTTATTTATCTAAATAACGAAGTTTTGTTAAAGTTTTGAGGAAGTGTTGGAAAGTGTTTCATAATCTATGCTTGACTCATGATTTTTCTTTTTTGATTATAATACTATAGCATCTCATAATTTACCTTTTAAAAAAATAATGTAAAAATGAAAAAAAATATTTTTCAGATTAAGTACATGGACATTTTGCAAAATAATTATATCTGATTAAGGCAACAAACTGAATGGAACAAGCTGTATTAGGTAAGAACCAAATGTACCAAATTTGGAAAACAGCCTGGAAAATTATTGCTTTATTATTACATAAACTTTCCATTCTTTAATAAATTTTAAAGATTTGCTAAATATTACTTTATAGTACTGTTTCGAGTTTAAAAAGTAAGTACGCAATTTGTATTTCAAAACACTACATGTTGATTATTTTCCCACGATTTTTTTTTATTTCCGGAAAATATTAATAGATTATTTTTTCTCTAAAGATTGTACAGTCGTTTTAAAAACAATAAATAATTACCAGTACTGAAAACTATCAAATCGTGCAACAAAAACTTTCTGAAGGGCTCCCCGTGGCCGTGAGCGTATATGCGTTCGTCTGTCATGGTGGTATTATGGGGTTCAACCCCGGGTGACTTCATCACTGTAAAACATTTGTTTAACGTTTCTCCATAAAATTGGTGGCAGCATGCTACCACCAATTTTACGGAGTAATTTAACAGATATAACTAATGTAATTTAAACTGACATAACTGGTGTAATATTACACCATAATAATGTGGTGTTATTAAAATTCACATAGTAGCTAAAAGTGTAGCTAAATGTGTAGATAAAGATGTAGCTAATTGTGTAGCTAAAGGTTTCAAAGCAATCTACTCTAATTGTATAAACATCCTGGAAATCTTCCTAACTTGATAAAACTATTCTGTATGGAGTAAGAAGATATGTGTACAAAGGAAAAATTGTGTCGAGTCTTGTATGTGTTCTAAAATTATGTAAAATAAAGAATCATTCAAGACAACAGACGTCGTAGCTAAATGTCTCAAAGTAACCTCCTCTAATTGTAGAAACATGCTGCAAGCTTTCCTAACTTGTTAAGACTATTCTGTATGGAGTAAGAAGATATGTTTAAAAAGGAAAAAATTGTGTCAAGTCTTGTATGTGTTCTAAGATTATGTAAAATAAAGGATCATTCGAGACAACAGACGTAGTAGCTAAATGTCTCAAAACATCCTTTTCAAATTTTATAAACATGCTGCAAACTTTCCTAACTTGTTAAAACCATTCTGTAGGGACAAAGAAGATACGTATAAAATGGAAAACAATTGTGTCAAGTCTTGGTCTTGTATGTGTTCTAAGATTATGTAAAATAAAGGATCATTCGAGACAACAGACATAGTAGCTAAATGTCTCAAAACAACCTCCTCTAATTGTATAAACATCCTGCAAACTTTCCTAACTTGTTAAAACTATTCTGTATAGAGTAAGAAGATATGTTTAAAGAGGAAAAAAATTGTGTCAAGTCTTGTATGTGTTCAAAGATTATGAAAAATAAAGGATTATTCGAGACAACAGCCAAATCAGCTAAATGTCTAAAAGCAACCTCCTCTAATTGTATAAATATCCTGGAAACTTTCCTAACTTGCTAAAACTAGTCTGACAATTTTAATAATATTGACGCATATGAAAGAAAATACATATACTTCTGTACTTACATTAGCTGAACAAGTTAAGAAAAACTGTTGAATTTAATTAATTTAAAAAACGCATACAGCATCTTGAAATTGCTGTATAATTGCATTATTTGTTTGAAAAAAATTGCTGATAAAATTACTATACCGTATGTATATTCACTATACACTGATAAAAACAGCTGTTTATTTGACAAAAAGAAATTGTCAACCTTGATGCCAGAAAGAAATTGTCTTTATCAGTGTACTTCTGTATTTACAGTAGCTAAACAGGTTAAGAAAAACTGTTGAATTTAATTGATTTAAAAAACGCATAGAGCACATCGAAATTGCTGTATAATTGCATTATTTGTTCGAAAAAATTGCCAATAAAATGAATATACCATATGTGTACTCACTATACACTGATGAAAACAGCCGTTTACTTTACAAAAAGGAACTGTCAACCATGATGCTAGAAAGAAACTGTCTTTATCAGTGTACTTCTGTACTTACATTAGCTAAACATGTTAAGAAAAACTGTTGAATTTAATTGATTTAAAAAACGCATAGAGCATATCGAAATTGCTGTATAATTGCATTATTTGTTCGAAAAAAATTGCCAATAAAATGAATATACCATATGTGTACTCACTATTACACTGAGAAAACAGCTATTTACTTTACAAAAAGAAACTGCCACTCAGGATGCGAAAAAGAAACTTTGTTTTATCTGATTTTTTTAATTTTTTTTAAACTCAAATACAGTACTTGATTGTTAAAATAAGAGAAAGTTTGTAAAAAATACAAATCTTTTTCCTCTATAATAAACAGTTTTTAACTTCTAGAGAACCAATTTTTTACATAAAAGACATATTTTTTATTTAGCGAAGGAATAAAAATATTCTAATTTTAAGTCTTGTTGTAATTGATACAGCATACCTACCAACCTGCTCCCCTTTTTTTGTCAAGTTAAATAAGTAAATTTTGAACGAGAAAATTTACTTAATAAAGGATATCAAATATATATCTCAAAGGAATAAAACACATTTTATTAAATAAAGTCTCTGGTTCAAATATGTCTTTTTGACTGGAAAAATATGCAGGTTGGGTGCTATGATAGAACTTTAAAACGTAAAGATTTTTCATACGAATTGAATATTTCCAACTGAGCGAAAAAATGCCCAGGCCGGGAATCGAACCCAGATCCTTGGCTTACAAGGCCAATGCTTTTCCATTTAAGCTAACTGGGCCGACAACCAGCCAGCATATTTCGCTCAGATAACCTTATTGGTAGGAACATCTGGTCTGTCATGTAGACAGCTCAACAGAATAAACCGCAGGTTAAGGACCTCCATATAAACGATGGATACGTAGATGAACTATTATTTTAACACAGTCAAACTGACTGGTAAAGTTATCATACGAATTGAATATTTCCAACTGAGCGAAAAAACTGAGCGAAACTGAGCGGCCTGGGCATTTTTTCGCTCAGTTGGAAATATTCAATTCGTATGATAACTTTACCAGTCAGTTTGACTGTGTTAAAATAATAGTAAAGATTTTTATTTAAATTCATTCTGTTTAAAGCTTAAATTCGCAGACTAGTGTAATAAAAATAAATACAAATAAATTTCTTACCTTTTGCATACATTTAGACAGGAAAACATAACACACTCTCCCTCACAGAACATATAATAACACTTTATACTCCATCAGACGTTGTGCTTAATATGATTTTTCAAACAGTGCAAATTTATTCCTGGAGGAACTTTCAAATATCCTTTTCTAAACGAACAATATCATTAGCCGACCACATTTCACGTGATCGCTATTCCTATGGAAACGTTACCGTTCCACCCACAAGCAAATAACGATTGCCAGACTGATGGCTTTGTTTGTCAATATTCCAAGTTTGTTTTATTTCTAAAGTGCATTACGTAATTATAAAGATTCTTTTTTTTCTTGTCTTGTTCTGGAGATCGAAATAACACATTCGGCAAAATAACATAAGCAAAATTGAATTTCCTTAACTGTATATCAAAGATTTAAAAGTAGAAGGAAAATAAAAATCCCTGCCGGCTCAGCCTACAGGCGCAGGTAGATTTCGAAGTTAAAAGTTAAATTTTTATTTTAAATAACGAAAGAACACATAAATTAGTATAACATTAATAAAAATACAAATAAAACGTCGAAATAAAAATCACTTTAGGATGTAAACCCGTGTAATTTGCTTAAAGTCAAGTGAATGTGACATTTACGATCAACCATTATTGGCATTTAATCTTATAGTTTGGCGATAGATTTTTGGTCGACGGGATAACCAAGTAGTACCAGTATTAGTTTTTGTTGCATTAAAATATCTCAATTTTCTGTAAGCAAGTAAACCCTATTGGTTTACAATGGAAGTCTATGGGAATTTGGAGAAATATTAGAGATATAGACAAGTTGGCGCCACTTTTGACGACTAATTTTGGTCGCCAAGTTAGCGACAATTGGCGACGGAACAGGGTCACCCCAACGATAACCCTCTTATATGTATGGAGATACGATAGCGTAATGTATATAAATTTTTATTTTTCATGCGGAAATCTTGCAATAGAAAAGTAATTGTTGTGGTAAGAATTTTATTGTGTTTTTTTTTTTAATTGTTGGCAACTGCTATAACGAAATTTTTTAAAATTTGTCTGTCATTTTTCTGTAGGAGTTGGTTTTATCAGGATCATGTTAAGGCGGTATTCAAAATTTTTAACCCGTTTCTACTGCCTTGGGCCGATTTTTTTCATTTGCAATCCCCGCGGAGATATTAACTATCTCAATGTGTTTGGCGAGTTTGAAGACGACCCGTGCATAATTGTGACTTTTATCGTGAGGACAAAATTTAGTACATACATACATATATATATATATAAACTTTTTAGGTGGAGGTGGTTTTGGGTTCCTGGGGTCATATAAGTTAAGTCAATAAGTTATGAAGGAATTTTTCAAAAGTCGCACCATGGCATGTTGTTAAAATAACTCATGTTAACAGATGGATAAAATAGTTCACGTACAGAGATGACCATTTGTTTAGAGCAACTGCTTTCATTATACCTGTGATCTCGCAATTTTTGTTTCACCAAGTTCCTTTTAAATTTTTCACAGAACTATTTTTTTTATCAATATTATCTCGATAAAGTCGCTGATTTTGGGTACGCAATATGTATATCAGTTTATTAAAAGGTATTTATATGCCTTTAAATGTACCTTTTTGTCACTTTTAACATGTTATAACTTTATTTTAATGATTATAAATAATTTTCTGACATAATTTTAGAACAATGTGTGTTGAAATAAATAGTAATATAACAATAAATAAAAACTTATATCCTAATTTTACAAAAGTGTCATTTTTACTCATATTTTTAACCCTCTGAGCGATTTGCCTGTATTTTTCTGTTTCCCAAAAACAACTTAAATCTGTTGCAGACAGAAATATTTTAAATGAAATTGCATTTTAAGATGTATGTCAAACAAAGGGGCATGAAGTGTCTTTTACAAACAAATAGGAAAAGAAAATTTAAATTAAGATTATTTTTATAAGCAATTTTATGAAAATGCAGGAAAGCCCTCAGACGCTGGGACGGTTTTAAGGAAAACATGCACTTTCATTCATAGCTTAAACATTTTTCTAATGGCATAATTTTCAATATATTTTCCTTCCAGGCAGAGAGGCGACCGTATAAAACCTTATGTTATCAAATACAAGAAAAAATGATGTATTTTATGTAAGAGTGGAAATGTAGAATCTAATGATCCAGAGACGCTTAAAGTGAAGTGGTGCCTAAGTCAAAAAGTAATACCACTTCCAGTATATTTGTAGAGACTTAGCCTAAGTTATCTAATGCAAGAAAAATATAAAATATGGAAAAGATTGCCTTCATTTAGTACTAAAATAATATCCTGGTCTGCCTTGTCGAAATCGGTGCCAAACACGTGGCAGGTGTATTCTTATCGAAATTATTTTTTAGATTTACCTATGTTATCGAATGCAAGGTTGGTTGGTTGGTTGTATTTATGATGGCCAATTATCTGCAAGAGGGATATAGGCCCAGGGGGGAAGTGCCCTTCGTGGAGGTCTTTCTAAGGGAACCTAACCCGTATTAACGCTTGGAAATCCAAGGTTCGAAGAAAACCACGAAAACTCCGAACGATTAGGCCGACGGGCGCGATTGGGATCGAACCCAGCACCTCCCGTCTACCAGCTTCGAGAGCAGAACCTCTCAGCCACTGGTGGGGCTATCGAATGCAAGGATAATTTGTATTTTAAAATTAAGTTTAAATAGTGATATTACAGGAAATCGAGGATTGTCAACGTACAGCTGAACGAAGAAATTTTTACATTACATAGAAATTTTACATTAAAAAAGAACATTTTAACGAAGAAAACTACATTATTTAGAAAAAGTTTTACGTCATTTTCTTAGTACCATGGGTGATGTGGAATGCTTGAAGAACCTAACGTTGAACGCATTTTGATAGGTATCCGTGTCGACTTTTTGCTGCTTTTGAAACCTGACTGACCTATTGCAAGCTTGCATTTTGCAAAACTTTCGCGAAGAGGAAAATTTTATTCGAATATGGATAGAATATTTCCAAATAGGATGGGGGAGGAAATTAATTATTCCGATTAATTTGAAATTTCGTCAATCGATGTACCAGAAAATCTACATTATCTGTATATTTTTATGATGAAATTTTGCGTATCTATTCGAAAATATACAGCATTTAAATTTTTCCATTTTTTCTCTTTACTTCAGCAGTTGCCTAGCAACACTTTTTTAACTGTGGAAATGCAAGATTGTGTTCAGAATTAGAATTTTTCAGCATTCTACATCGTCATGGTATTAAGAAAGTGACGCTAAACTTTCCCACATTACGTAGTTTTCTTCGATGAAATCGATGCAAAATGATATGAACGCGCACTATATAAATTGTTCTGCCTGAAGTCTAGCTTCAGGTGTACGTTGGCAGCCCTCAATTTTCCGTAATAACACTATTTAAACAGAATTTTAAAATATGAACTATCCTTGTATTCGATAACTTAGGAAAACCTTTAAAATAATTATGATAAAAATACGTCTATCACGTGTTTAGCACCGATTGAATGCGAGGAGGTAGACCAGGGTATTATTATAGTACTAGATAAAGACAACATTTTCCGTATTTTGTTTTTCTTGTTTTACATAACGGGAATTCTCTAAAAGTACACCGGAAGTGGTATTATTTTCTGGCACCACTTCAATTTCGACAGTCCTAGATCATTCGATTAATCCATTTATATGCTTACATAAAACATAGTTTTTTATCTTTTATCTGATAACATGGGGACCCACCGATAAGTAGCCATCGCCTGGACTTTTCCTGCCAGTGATGAACTTCAGAACTTTAAATTTAAAAATTAAGAAAAAATATTTTATTAAATTAAGTCACGCTCTGGTGAAACATGGTTGCTGAATCGAAATAAGATGAACGTGAGCAATAAAAATAATTTGATTGAGATGCATAAGAGAAAATATTTTTCAGTTATTGTCACAGAATTGTTGCAAAAAGGTTTAAATACCAAACCTGTCGGCCGATTTCGTTAAAATAGAATACAGCTACAGCCGCAGTGGACTGTAATATAGTCACCAAATGGGAGCTCAATCTGAAACATACTTTCGTCGCTATCATGTTCCCTCTCATACATACATACATGAAGACATCATCAACCACCGAAACGAACTGTGAGATGCCTTAAAACGTGAGGAAATTAAAATATACACACATACATATGGAATCATTATGAAAATAGAGAAAATGTATTCAGAGAACCTCAAAATGTAAAAATATACTAATATTTCCATTATAGACTTTTAATCATAATTATTATACTAAACGTGTGCAGAAAGAAAACACTCTGGCTAAGAGAGCTAATATATCTATAGTCAAATTTCCCAAATATAACTTTACATTTACTAGCAGCCTGTCGAAAAAACAATACAGCAGAATATCATGAAAATTGGGAAATGTCATAATGAGATAATGGGAATTTTATTTATCACAAAAAATTTAGTTTCTAAAACCACCATGAGATGGTGATAACTACTTTTAGATTGTTCTTTATACAAAACATAACAAAGAATCACAAAATTTAACAGTCTCATGTTAACAAATCACGTTTAATGTGCTACCCGCCATTGTCGGTGACTATTTTGAACAGTAACATTACATATTTAACTATCGAAAGCAGTTTATGCCGTGGAATAATACGCACTTGGCATGGTATGGTGTTTTAAGGTCAGAGAGTGATGTTTTGAAATCCTGGTGGGTGTATTTTTGAGATAGCCTCACAGCCAAAAATCGCAAGGATTGAATTTCAAGGTTATGGTAGGTCAAGCCATAAGAAAATGACGACTAATGATTGCGTCTGCAGTAAACTGGAAACGGAGTATCTGTTTCATACACTGGGTTGTGTGTGGAGGAGCACCATCCTGTATAAACACTGTTGTTGATACACATCGCCGTGTCTGTAGAAAAGAATGTAACGGAATTTGTAGACATTTGTAAAGGTTTTCTGATGCCAAAATAGTACAATTGTGCGTATTAGCTGAACGATCCAAAGTGAAGTGGGTGTCATCCATCCGCAAAATGTTCCATGGCCATTCATTTTACAAATCAGATGCCACAAGAAACTGCAACTCAAAGGCTCAACCGTCATTCAGAGCTTCTGTAAAAGCGATAAGTTATGCAGAAAGTAGTGTGCCTTTTGAAGAATCCTGTGAACAGTGGCAGGAGGCTGGTCAACTGTTTCTGTAATACTCCGAACAATAGCACTTACCATGAAGCGCGCCATCTTGCCTAGGCAGTTAAAAATTTGCAGCAAACTGTCCAGTCATTCGACAGTTTCAAATGAAAACGGCTACATAACAGAAATTTAACTTTATCCTGACCATAATATGGTGCAACAGGCAAAACAATATGGTCAAGTAACCGTTATCATTAAGAAGGTCGAGTGACTCTTAAAGGTCGAATAGTTTGCTTTCGATTTTTAACAGTGATTATAAGGGGTGATAAAAAAATATCGGTGTATCACAAATATAGATATTCCGTGACAAAAAATATTCATTTTTGACAGCGAGGTTAGATTCTCGATATAAACTGATAAATCATTTTATATCTATACTTCTTCGAAATTAATTTTTTACATGTAAATGTAAACTTTAATCATTTTTCACTTACATTTCAAAATAAAACTAAATAAATTGATTTTACTTTTTAAAAACTTAATTAAAAAAGCTCTTTATGTTGTCTCAGTAGCTTAATAAGGCTAATATAACGTGACCCTATCGTTCACGTAATCAGAACAGCATTCCATCATAATTTACATGATGTTTGACTAAGCATCATTAGCGAAATAAGAAGCTAAAGAAAGGATCCTTCCTTATTCCACCCCATTTTCTCAAAACACATTTCCGCTTGCGAAGGAGTCAAAGATACTTCGGCATATTTTGTGTTTTGTGTTTATTTACTTCTGAATCTTATCTGATAATATGATTGTTGTGTTTTTTACTGAGATAATTTTGCTTGTATAAAGAATTTTTTTATTATTAGTGAGCAAGAATAAGTTTAAAGAAGTGATATGTCTCAAGTAATGTGTGAAAACATCTAGTAAAAGTCCCATTTTGAAGGTTTTTTCTTAACACATGTAACTTTTGATGAATCAAACTTGTCTTTTTTCCTTTCTGAAATTATCAAACATTACATAAAAGGTATAATGTTTTGGTTGCGAAAATAGCTAATACGCTGCATACTTCCGTATATGTTTATGACTTGTTTTATGGATTGGCTTCAGTAAATCAGCTTTCTTCAATTTTCGTAGAAAAACTTCCTGCTATAAATTTTTGTTTTATTACCTCAATATTGCTGATGCGGATATGGTCTTCATAATTATTCATGTGTATATCTAACGTGATTGCATATAATGCTGAATTCCGATTTACCTAGTATGAAACTTTTAATTCTGTAATTCACCTGTCTCACTCTGAACTGTGGAGTTATAATTTGGATAAATCTAAAAGGTTTCGGAGAATTTTTTTTTCTTGACTGAAAGCTATTTAATAGTTTAGATTAATAATTTTAAGTTTTTAATATTTTATTATTTCGTTGCTATTTTTTTTTTTTTTTTTTTTTTTTTTTTTTTTTTTTTTTACTTTCTATGCTAATGTAAAAAATCTTGTAAACATTTTAATATGAAAATCGAATAATCACTTATGTGAAAGCAGACATTTCAGTTTATCTCTTTTCCTTTTCAATGCTTTCCAACAAAGTTCTTATGACTTCGGTTTGTCTGTCCGTGCTCTAACTCTCGTAATTATACTCGGATTGCCCTGAAATTTTTGAAATGTTATTGACGTTTACCATAGCACATCCCCTATTTCAAATTAAGTTTGTAGCATGTTTAATTCATTTACAGGTGACAGTCAAAAGTAAACCGTTTACATTACGACCAGTGGGAAAAAATCGTTTCAAATGATTTTTACTGATCTTACACGCTTTCAAAAGCAATAAAACTGATATGCTAAAATATACATTCTGTAAAATATGCGGTGCAAAGAATAGTTAATATTCCTTTACAAGGCCCCACAAAAGAATTCCGTTACATAATGATACACAGAAGATTTCATATACTATATAGTATCCGAAGTACTGTACATTAGCAATGATTGCTGGAAATGCATTTTTAATTATGATATGTGCTTTATGTTTCACTATATTTATGTATATTATACGATGTGTATAAATGCTGTAATTCATATACAGGGCTACACAAAACAATCCGTAAGGGTTACTGGGTATGAGCGCAAATTGCTTAAAGATGGTTTTTACGTTGAAATGCATTTACTTTACTAAGAAATGCTTGCAGAATATAGATAAAAAGATATACGCGCAAAGAATTGTATACATGGCCCTCTATAATGATATGATAATAATATGATCTATATAAATGATAATTTCTGGAAATATGATTTCAGTAGTTTTAAGAGTGTTTTGGTTTGAATTAAATTTTAGCTAAATAATGGCGTGTAATAAGGGTTGTGCAAAAGTATTCAAGTACGTTTCCATCTATTAGTATAAATTTCTGAAAGTGAAGTTTTAACATGTTATGCGTTTTCTTCTAAACTTTGTGCGAATTTTAATAAAAAAGCTAAAATCTTTAACAACGATTTTACGCACAAATAACGTACATGCACGACAAAAAAAGAATCCCATACGATCGTTTCGAGGATTCCTGGATCCCCTTCCTCAGTGAGAGAAAAAAAAATCAAAATGGGTTTGTAGAACGCCTCGGTTATAGCCCGGAGTACTGGCTTATGGACTGTATAGGAAGGGGATCCAGAAATACTCGAAACGATAGTACGGGATTTTTTTGTCATGTCTGTACGTTATTTGTGCGTAAAATCGTTGTTAAAGATTTTAGCTTTTTTATATACTATATATATCAACCTACAAATCAAATACAGGGCTAAAAAAAAGAATTGGAATACATATTTGGCTATGGATGGTAACTGTGAAATCAGTTTTTCAAATGTTTTATGCGTTTTCTAAGATGCTTACTTAGTTATCTTATTTAACTTATTTCTCTAAATAACGAAGTTTTGTTAAATCATTCAGGAAGTGTTGGAAAGTGTTTCATAATCTATGCTTAACGCGTGATTTTTCTTTCTTGTTTTATGTATTTCTTTACAGATCATCTTCAATTCTCTTATGCAAGGCTATAACTTTAAGTGACACATTTTTATTTCCTTTTAATGTAGCATAAGTTATAACTCTGTTCAACAGAACTATACTCTTTCTAAATTAGGTCGTAGTGAGATTTTTCAACAAAAAACTCCAATACTTTAAAAGCATTCTAATTTTTTTAGAAGGTTTTATTAAATACATAATATAATTAATAACAGTAAAGAAATTTGCTCAAGCATCAAAATTGTTAATTTAAGAAAGTATAGTTTTAGCTGTAAATTACTTCTCAGATACATTCTTTCAAATAATTATTCGAACGCAGAAATCCACCATCCTACAATTAATATCAGAAAATAATACAAATGAATGCGATAAAATACATTACGAATCGTGTTAACATTATAAACAAGCTCTTTGGCATGAACTTGGAATGAGATACTTTAATTATATTAAACTAGAAATATTCATTATCTTTTAGAGTAATTTATTTACTCAGTAGTTCACTCCCGGCAAACCTCCCATTCTTTTCAATTATAAGATAAAATCGAATTACAAGGCTCAAGTAATTATTTCCACACAGATTTCGTACGAATTCCAACCAATTATTTCCCATGCATTGCCCCTGTTCCATTGATTAAAACGTTGCTGAATCTACATAAGCATAAAAAATAAAAACACTTAAAATGAACTCACTTTTTTATTAGTATTCAATGTTCATCTTGAAAATTACGACTAATCTAGACACACGGCAGTGTGTCAGCCAAGTTCGCCTGACATAGCCGTGTGTTATTTACACGAACCATTTCAAGCTGTTTTCGTCAAATTTCAATGCTCTACTACTGAAAATCTATGAGACCTACATACTTGTTATACGAAATGTGTAGTAAGGCCACCCTAATTACCTAAAATCCAAAATTTTATAAATAACGCATAATTAGTTTCCGAGATAATGACATTTGAAAATGTCTGATAATCGATAATTTTACCACTGACTGACTGACTGACTGACTCACTCATCAAAAAGATCTCGTATATCTACTGCAGCGACATACTTCAAATTTGGTGCGAAGTTCGTTTACACTATAAAACTAAGGGAAAAAATAAAAAAATTGTGAAAATCGACGAATAACCCACCTGGGGGTACCCATTTTTACTTTAACATTACGTCTATTAGGCAAAATTTTAATTTGCCGTAGGAGGGGACGCTGTTCTGTCGCCAAATACCGCCAAGTTTCTCGCCAACATGGCGATATATCGCCAAATTTGGCGGCCAAAATTAGTCGCCAAAAGTGACGCCACCTTGGCGATGTCTCTAATATTTCGCCAAATTCCCATAGACTTCCATTGTAAACCTATCTACTTACTGGTTGTTTATCTAGGTTTACTTGCTTACAGAAAATCAACAAATTGAGATATTCTGTCTGTCACAGAGCCTGTTCTCAGAAACTATACTCGTTGGAGACTTGAAATTTTGCATACTTATAGCTGAACACCACACATCATACGACAAATTATAAAATTTTGAAAAAGTCGTACATTTAACCCTTTGGACTCCCACATGTGTATTTTAAACAATTCTTTCTGTGTGAGCCTCTAACTAGGTTGGAGGCGTGAAATTTGGCATACTTATAGCTAAACACCTCACATCAAATTACAGTCTATAAATTTTTGAAAAAGTCATACATTTAACCCTTTGCGCTCCCACATGTGTATTTTAAACAATTATTTCTAAGTGAGCCCTAATTAGGTTGGAGTGGTGAAATTTTGCATTCTTATAGCTGAACACCTCACAACAAACGAGAAATCATAAAATTTTGAAAAAGTCGAGCATTTAACACTTTGGGCTCCCCATGTGCATTTTAAACAATTCTTTCAAAGTGAGCCTCTAATTAGGTTGGAGACGTGAAATTTTGTATACTTATAGCTGAACACCTCACATCAAACGACAAATCATAAAATTTTCAAAAAGTCGTACATTTAACCCTTTGGGCTCCCACATGTGTATTTTAAACAATTCTTTCTAAGTGAGCCCCTATTTAGGTTGGAGGCGTAAAATTTTGCATACTTATAGCTGAACACCTCACATGAAATGACAAACCATAAAATTTTGAAAAAGTCGTACATTTAGCCCTTCGGGCTCTCACATGTGTATTTTAAACAATATTTTCTAAGTGAGCCCCTAATTAGGTTGGAGGCGTGAAAATTTGCATACTTATAGCTGAACATCATCATGCTACAAAACATAAAATTTTGAAAAAGTCGTACATTTAACCCTTTGGACCTCCACATGCGTATTTTAAGCAATTCTTTCTAACCGAGCCCCTTATTTAACTGCAGACTTGAAATTTTGCATACTTTTAGCAGAACACTTGAGGCCAGGCGACAAATCATAAAATCTTGAAAAAGTCTTACGCTTAACCCTTTGAGCTACCACATGTGTATTTTAAGCAATTCTATCTAAGGGAGCCCCTAATTAAGTTGGAGACATGACTTTTTGCATACGTATAGCTGAATAACTCGAACCACACGACAAATCATAAAATTTTCAAAAAGTCTTATATTATTTACTCCACCGGGCTCTAACTTGTGTATTTTAAGCAATTTTTCTAACCTCCACCTTTTTCACCCGGGGAGCACTTTTCTAACTTTTGCGGACACCCCTTTGACCATTCTTTCATATTATGCACCATAGCCTTACATATTTTAGTTCCACTTTTTACCGTCAGGTGCGCGCCTACTTATCTCGGTGCTATGGGCTCAATCCCCTCGACTAATATATCTACGGATAGTATGTAAAACAGAGTTTCGTTCGGATAAAGGTTTGTTTAGAATAGAGTGCGCCACTGGTTGCGAAATGTGGAACTAAGATTTTTCAAAAGGATAAAGTGTTTTGAAAGGAATATTAAACGAAACCCTCTGCGCGATCTGCGATCACACTTACCCACTTGTTATTTTCAAAATCATCAGAGAAAAGGATATTTAGTTAATTAAATTTGAAAATCCAGGGAGGGGCAATATCCTTCCTCTGCACTGCCTCTTTGCCGGCACCCATGGATGAATGATACATAGTGTGGCCTAAGTACATAACTTTATTTTTCACTTTCAGTACAAAAAAGCAGGCACAGCTATAGGATATTTAATTGGAAAATTTAATAGGAAAATTTAATATGGGAATTTAATAGGAATTGTTGTTTTAGAAACAATAAAAGTTTCGAATCAATACATTTCGTCTCAAAACATGCATTCAATGTAGCAGTATTAAAATATAGATTTCTGCCGCAAACTGACAGCTAAATAGTTTGTTGCAGGAAATTTAATTTATAATTGAATGTTGCTTGGTGAATAAAATAGTCACATGTAAACACATTAAAAAGCATTAAGTAAAGTGTCTAAATATATTGTAACTTTACAAAAAGTAATGATATCTAACAAAAACATAGCTGTGAAAAAAGGGAGCCAAGTTCTGTAAAGACAATGGCAAGAAAAGAAGTGATATCTAAGTGGGTGCCAAGTTCAAATAAAATTCACTCAAACTTACCTACTGAAGTATTATAGCATTTTTTAAATTGTTTAGAAATAAAAATTATTGATAGCATATTAATAATAAATCTAGAACTTGGCAAGTTTTTGATAAATGTTATGCCTATCAATTTCATGTCTTAATAAAATGGTGATGTTAATATTAATTTCAATGACATTACAAAAAAAAAAATTAATATAGATATTATTATAATAAAATGACGCATGTTAAAGATTTGATAAGCCAATAAATACACAGATACACTCCCGCTCGTCTTTGGTTATCACTCTAGCACCCACCTCCAGAAACCTCAATGCAAACAGACTAAGATGCCTGACAAAGAGACAGATATACTTACGCTTGTTCTTGGTCATCACTCTAGAGACTGCACCCCTTTAACCCTTTCAGGGGCAAATAACTTTTATTCGTGAAATGCTGAAATGATTGAATCACACCAGAATTTACAAAATAAATTTATTTCAAAAGGGGTAAAAGCTTCTTTTCACGTATTTAATAAAATTAAACTTTTTAGTCCTGAATTCTAGTATCAATGTGGAGTTTTGCAGTTAAATTAGGTGGGATATATTTTATCCCACCGCCCTTCAAGGTGAAGGAGCTCACTCAAATTAAGGCTTCCAATCATGAAATAACAAGATTTGATATGATAATGCCATTATTAAAAATAAATGACTCGTAAGTAAAAACTTGCCAAGTTCTAGATTTATTATTAATATGCTATCAATAATTTTTATTTCTAAACAATTTAAAAAATGCTATAATACTTCAGTAGGTAAGTTTGAGTGAATTTTATTTGAACTTGGCACCCACTTAGATATCACTTCTTTTCTTGCCATTGTCTTTACAGAACTTGGCTCCCTTTTTTCACAGCTATGTTTTTGTTAGATTTTTTTAACTGAAATTCATGTTTTTCCCCAAAATTTTCAGTTACAATAAATTAATTTGGCGGGAGTATCGAACCCTGTTATGAAAAATTTACTGCTTTTTTTACGCTTGGTAGAAAACGCAAGCAAGTGAATTTATTAAAAAATAGATAATTTTTGCTCTGATTTTTTTTTTTTTTTTTTTTTTTTTTTTTTTTTTTTAAAGGTTGGGCAAAGGGAAAGAAAACTAGTCGGATGTGCCAGTCTCAAAACTTTCTTCTCACAGGTTAATACTTCAAATTTTGCTATAACAGTACCAAAATTGAATAACAATCTATGCCCATCATGAGGATTCCAAAGATATGAAATTTCGTGCGTAAGTTCTTGAGATATGATTATCGCTAAAATCATCTAAATCCTGAATATTGCAGCAAACAGCGCCAACTGTTGGGATATTCATACCAAAATCCATTTAGCAACAACTTAGGTCAACGAATAACTGAATCTGAGGTTTGATGAAAATCCATGTTGTAGTTTTTTCAGATAAAGATATTGCGAATATCGTGAAAAATACAGCATAGTGGTGCCACCTATTGGGCAATTTCACCAAACACTAATCAGCACCAAATTATATCGAGATATAACTGAATCTGGAGTTTGATGAAAATCGGTGCATTAGTTTTTGAAATAGGTATTTCATAAATCGTGAAAAATGCAGCATAGCAGCGTCACGTGTTGGGCCATTTACACTAAAAAGTAATCAGCACTAAATTATATCAATGACTAACTGAATCTGAAGTTTTATTAAATTCCGTGCGTTAGTTGATATAGAGCGCCCACAAAATTTGTGTAATATACAGACAGACATACCGACACACAGACTCACAGATAGACATTTTCTAAAAATAGTCAAATTGTGTTCAGAACCTTCTAAAACGTGTAAAACCGTCGAAAACAAGTCGAAATGTTTCACAAATCTACTTTCTTCTTGTAAAGACAGAAGAAAGAATAAATGAAACATTATTTAAACTGTCTTTTCGGGATTTCTAAATTGATTTCTCAACGTATAATCGTAAATTAATTAATATTATACTATTAATTGATAAAAGCGTTTTTTTCTTCAATATTACACTCTTCATTGTTTATTTATAATTTATTTTCTACTTTAAAAGTAAAAGTGCGTTAAAATTATTTTTTTATTACTTTCTTCTATCTTCAATAGAAGAAAGTATTGTAATCGAAATTTTTTTCGACTTCCGTTTTTTGACGGATTTACACGTTTTAGGGGTCAGCGATCCCAAAAACATGTTTATAGAAAATGTCTGTCTGTCCGTGTGTCCGTGTGTCCGTGTGTCCGTCTGTCTGTCACCA
The DNA here is from genome assembly GCA_963932465.1 of Maratus speciosus. NCBI lineage: Eukaryota > Metazoa > Arthropoda > Arachnida > Araneae > Salticidae > Maratus > Maratus speciosus. The sequence continues at coordinate 271,341,029 of OZ010795.1, forward strand.
TTGTACCCTCAAAAAGTGTATGAAGTTATGCATAGAATTGAACCAAATTTCTATTTTAAGTTTTTGGCTATAGGCAAGCAGATCCTCCCTGAATTTGGAAAAAAATCGCCGGTAGGGGGCGCTGTAACAGCGATTTTTGTGCGATTTTGAATATTGTACTATCCAAAAGTGTATGAAGTTAAGCATAGAATTGAACGAAATTTTTATTTTAAGTTTTTGGATATGGCAAGTAAATCCTCTCAGAATTTGGAAATAATTCGCCGGTAGGGGGCGCTGTAACTGCGATTTTTGTGCGATTTTGAATATTGTACCATCTAAAAGTGTATGAAGTTATGCATAGAATTGAACCAAATTTTTATTTTAAGTTTTTGGATATGACAAGTAAGTCTTCTCTGAATTCGAAAAAAATTCGCCGGTAGGGGGCGCTGTAACAGCGATTTTTGTGCGATTTTGAATATTGTACTATCCAAAAGTGTATGAAGTTAAGCATAGAATTGAACGAAATTTTTATTTTAAGTTTTTGGATATGGCAAGTAAATCCTCTCAGAATTTGGAAATAATTCGCCGGTAGGGGGCGCTGTAACTGCGATTTTTGTGCGATTTTGAATATTGTACCATCTAAAAGTGTATGAAGTTATGCATAGAATTGAACCAAATTTTTATTTTAAGTTTTTGGATATGACAAGTAAGTCCTCTCTGAATTCGAAAAAAATTCGCCGGTAGGGGGCGCTGTAACAGCGATTTTTGTGCGATTTTGAATATTGTACCATCTAAAAGTGTATGAAGTTATGCATAGAATTGAACCAAATTTTTATTTTAAGTTTTCGGACATGACAAGTAAGTCCTCTCTGAATTTGGAAATAATTCGCCGGTAGGGGGTAGCAGTAACAGCTATTTTTGTGCGATTATGAATATTGTACCATCGAAAAGTGTATGAAGTTATGCATAGAATTGAACCAAATTTTTATTTTAAGTTTTTGGCTATGGCAAGCAGATGCTCCCTGAAATTGGAAAAAATTTCGCCGGTAGGGGGCGCTGTAATAGCGATTTTTGTGCGATTTTGAATATTGTACCATCCGAAAGTGGTACATAGTTATGCATAGAATTGAACCAAATTTTTACTTTAAGTTCTTGGCTATAGCAAGCAGGTCCTTCCTTAATTTGGAAAAATTCACCGGTAAGGGGCGCTGTAATAGCGATTTTTGTGCCATTTTGAATATTGTACCATCGAAAAGTGTATGAAGTTATACATAGAACTGAGCCAAATTTTTTGTGTTTGTTTTTGTTCATGGCACGAAGGTCCTCCCTGAATTTGGAAAAATGCCTCCGGAAGGGGTGCTATAATTGCGATGTCTGTACCATTTTCATTATTCTACCATCGAAAAGTGTATGAAGTTAGGCATAGAATTGAACCAATTTTTTTTGTATGTTTCTGGTTATGGCAAGCAAGTCTTCCCTGAACTTGAAAAAATACCGCCAGAAGTTGGCGCTATAATTGGATCTCTGCGCCATTTTCATTATTGTACCTCGAAAATTGTATAAATTTATGCATAGAATTGAACCAAATTTTTTGTGTACGTTTCTGGCTATGGCAAACAAGTCCTCCCCGAATTTGAAAAAAATCTGCTGGAAGGGGGCACTGTAATAGAGATATTTGTGACATTTTGTTTATTGTACAGTCAAAAAGTGTATAAAATTATGCATGCAATTGAACCAAATTTTTTGTGCATATTTTTGGCTTTGGCCAACAGGTCCTCCTCGAATTTGGAAATATCGCGCGGTAAAGGGGCTCTGTGATAGTGATTTTTGTATACTTTTCTTGATTTTTCGTAGTTCTGTTGTCCATCGGCGGCTCGTGCAAACGCGGGAACTCGCTTCCTGCTAAGCCGGCTATTGGCAAACATCTGATAACAACAGAATAAGGAAAAACTATTAATTTGAAGATATATCATGATATAGATTAACTTGTTTTTAGTTCATTTAATTGACTGAAGCAGGAATTTAAGATGAAAATCAAAGTTGGTATAATATTGAACTAATAATATTAAAGTATTAACATGTGTAACTAGTTTTTGAAATATTAAGATGTATAAGATAGAAGAAAGTTTTGGGATTGGCACATCCAACTAGTTTATAATTAAATTCTAAACATACTAAAATGTTACATCATCATCGGAAACACGTCTGTGAACCTAATTTTTATAACTCTAGCATATCAGGAGGTGGGTTAAAAATCTGCTACAGAATTTCATCTTTACAGAAAAAAATCAAGGTTGAGTCTAATAAAAGAGTACTATACTAACAAACATTCTTTTTATTTCTTTGCAAAATTTATTGTCTTCATAATCAATAAAATTTATAATTTCTATAAACATATTTTTTATTAGCCCTGATATGCTATTTCTTTCTCCCAGCAATTAAAGTGTCGTATCCAAAAAAATAACTTTCCGTTGTATAAGCCAGCCGTAAAACAAAGCAGATGTATCATTGTATGTATTGTTAAATACTTTACTTCAATTTTTTAAAACTTCTAAGCATCGCATATTTTCAATTTTTATATCGTCGTATTGGGAAACAAAAGTACTTTTTAATGCAATTTGTTTGAAAACTGCATCTCAATTTATTTTTGAGATATTGATTTTTTTGTAGTTTTTGGAGCCATTTGCTTAATATTGGCAACGGAAGTACTCCATTTCTGTAGAAAGTAAAGAAAAAATAGTTGGATGTGCCAATCCCAAAACTTTCTTCTATCTTATACATCTTAATATTTCAAAAACTAGTTACACATGTTAATACTTCAATATTATTAGTTCATTACTATTCCAACTTTGATTTTCATCTTGAATTCCTGCTTCAGTCAATTAAATGAACTAAAAACGAGTTAATCTATATCATGATATTTGTTCAAATTAATAGTTTTTCCTTATTCTGTTGTTATCATATGTTTGCGAATAGCCGGCTTATCAGGAAGTGAGTTCCCGCCTTTGCTTGAGCCGCCGATGCACAATAGAACTACGAAAAATTAAGAAAAGTATACAAAAATCGCTATCACAGAGCCCCTTTACCGCGCGATATTTCCAAATTCAAGGAGGACCTGTTGGCCAAAGCCAAAAACATGCACAAAAAATTTGGTTCAATTGTATGTGTAATTTTATACACTTTTCGATTGTACAATAAAGAAAATGGTACAGACATCGCAATTATAGCGCCCCCTTCCAGCGGAAATTTTCCAAATTCAGGGAGGACCTTCATGCTATGACCAAAAAAAAAACACAAAAAAATTGGCTCAACTCTATGCATAATTTCATACACTTTTCGATGGTACAATATTTAAAATGGCGCAAAAATCGCTATTAAAGCGCTCCCTACCGGCGACTTTTTTCGAAATTAAGGAAGGACCTGCTTGCCATAACCAAGAACTTAAAATAAAAATTTTGGTTCAATTCTATGCATAACTTCATACACTTTTCGATAGTACAATATGCAAAATCACTATTACAGCGCCCCCTATCGGCGAATTTTTTCCAAATTCAGGGAGGACCTGCTTGTGATAGCCATAAACTTAAAATAAAAAATTGGTTCAATTCTATGCATAACTTCATACACTTTTCGATGGTACAATATGCAAAATCGCTATTACAGCGCCCCCTAGCGGCGAATTTTTTCTAAATTCAGGGAGGACCTGCTTGTCATAGCCATAAACTTAAAATAAAAATTTGGTTCAATTCTATGCGTAAATTCATACACTTTTGGATGGTACAATATTCCAAATCGCACAAAAATCGCTGTTACAGCACCCCCTACCGGCGATTTTTTTTTCAAATTCAGGGAGGACCTACCTGCCATATCCAAAAACTTAAAATAAAAATTTGGTTCAATTCTATGCATAACTTCATATACTTTTGGATGGTACAATATTCAAAATCGCACAAAAATCGCTATTATAGCGCCCCCTACCGGTGAATTTTTTCCAAATTCAGGGAGGACCTACCTGCTATATCCAAAAACTTAAAATAAAAATTTGGTTCAATTCTATACATAACTTCATATACTTTTGGATGGTACAATATTCAAAATCGCACAAAAATAGCTATTACAGCGCCCCCTAGCGGCGAATTTTTTCCAAATTCAGGGAGGATCTGCTTGCCGTAGCCAAAAACTTAAAATGAAAATTTGGTTCAATTCTATGCATAACTTCATACACTTTTTAATGGTACAATGGCGACAGACAGCCGGACAGACGGACACACGGACACACGGACAGACAGACATTTTCTATAAACATGTTTTTTGGGATCTCTGACCCCTAAAATATGTAAATCCGTCGAAAACCGGAAGTCGAAAAAAATTTCGATTACAATACTTTCTTCTATTGAAGATAGAAGAAAGTAAAAATAGTTGGAAAGTAGTAATTATATCTTTTTGTTGCCATTTTCCCATAACTAATGAAAAACAAAACTTAATTAAAATGCGTGCTATTTTGAAAAAAATATAAATGAATGATTTCTGATAAAACATGGAGTTATTATAAACTATATTTAATTCAATTATCTATATTATAAATAAATGAAGGCATATGAATCATTAGATAACCGATTATTTTTTGTCGAGTTTCTTGTGTGACATAAGTTTTTTTGGAAGTGTGTATGATTTAGCGATAGTGACGTCATATGAATACTTTAGTGTAGGTGTTGTTTATGACTGGATCGTAAATGAAGAATTCTTCAGAGGATGCGAAAGACGTCATTTTATATGAAATAAAGACGTGTGTTTTAAGTCTTTAAACTAAAATATATTTTATATTATCTATATTTGTATAAATACATATTTTTTTTTTCATCGGGAGCGACACTAAATTCTGAAAAAGCAGAATTCCTGTTTTTTAGTTTTTCACTTTTCTCTATGCAGAATAATTAAGAATTGTTTTTATTGAATTATGCTGTTTCTAAATCTGATATGAATTGAGTTTTTAAATAAAACACTTCATTATTTTAAAAGGATCTTGCTGTTTATTTTTGAGATGGAATTGTTAAATCCATAACATAATTAACTAATAGGGCCTTTATTAAGCATAAGATAATCAGTAAGAAAAATGCAGTAAGAAAATTTACCCAAGCCTCAATGTCAATATTACTTATTTAAGAAAGTTTAGTTTTGACTCTAATTATTTCCAAGATGCGTTCTTTAAACAATAATTCAAAAACCGAAATAGATCACACTGCAAACTTTATTTATTTGAAACTAGAACCATTCAAGGCCTCAGCGCAGATTCTATTTTGTCCACATCTGTTGTTTACTTTCTTCTGTCTTCAATAGAATAAAGCATTGTAATCGAAATTTTTTTAACTTCCAGTTTTCGACGGATTTACGCGTTTTAGAGGTCAGAGATACCAAATAACATGTTTATACAAAATGCCTATATGTGTGTCCGTCTGTCCATGGGTCACCATTGTACCATCAAAAAGTCTATGAAGTGCATGGAAAGTGGTGCATAGAATTCCACCAAATTTTTTGTGTGTGATTTTGGATGTGGCGAGCAGGTCATCCTTCAATGTAGAAATATTCCGCATGAAGGGGGCGCTGCAATAGTGATTTTCGTGCCATTTTTAATATTGTACCATCGAAAAGTTTATGAAGCTATCCAAAGAATTAAACCAAATTTTTTGAGTATGACTTTGGTTATAGGTAGCAGGTCCTCCCGAATTTGAAAAAATTCCGTCGGAAGGGGGCGCTATAATTGCGATGTCTGTGCCATTTTCATTACTGTACCATCGAAAAGTGTATGGAATTAAGCATAGAATTGAACCAAATTTTTTGTATATGTTTTTGGATATGGCCAGCAGGTCCTCGTTGAATTTGGAAATACTCCGAGGAAAAGGGCGCTGTCATAACGATTTCCGTATAATTTTCTCGATCTTTAGCAGTTCTATTGTCCATCGACGGCTCGTGCAGCCACGGGAACTCGTGTCCTGGTAAGCCGACTATTCGGAAAAAGCTGATGTCAGCAGAATAAGGAAAACTATTTATTTTTAGCTTGAGCTCCCGTAATCTGCGGAGTGGAACGAAGAAAACGAACAAATTAGCAATTCTGAAGCTTTTGAATTTTGCAAAATGTTTAGCAGAAAGACTGTGATAATGGTGAACTAATAATATTAAAAAAACTCCTTGATAGAGCTTCAAAGCATAGGCAATCGAAACCGCGACAAACAAAACATTATTTCAAACCCTTGTGATAAAATTAAAAGGTACTTAATTTCAAAATTAAAATTCAGGTAATTTATTCTTGTTTCGATTTGATATTGCTTTATTTTTATTAAGCACTTGTTACCACAATAAGAAATATTGCATATATTTCTCCTTAATTTTAAAATGGAAGCATTCTCGATGATCCGAAAATTTCGATTTTCCGAAAGTGGGCCGGTCCCAATTACTTCGGACAATCGAGGTTCTACTGTATTTGCTTGGTAGATTACTACTACAATTGCAAGAAAAAGCTCACCTTGAAGCGGATTTCTACGAAATTTGCAAGATAAAGCTAAAATGAGAAATTTCATAAGGAAATAAGGGTGGTCAAAATTATGATCTGATCTCCAAGTATAGAAATAAACAGAGATATTCTGGAATGTCTAATTACTTGTAAATGTACCTACAATTTTCATGTTAAATGTTTCAAGAAAACCCTTTTTACCCGACTGCCAAGAAGGGTTATGTGTTTCACGCGTATCTGAGTAGGTGGATTTCTTTATATCCTCGAAACATTCCAACGGCTGAAAGGATTTTAACGAATGAGGTTGTTGTAATATAACCTAACCTATAACCATCTTAACAGTCCGATGGTTATAGGCAAGGTTTTGTTTTTATAAATTCAAAATGACAGCTGTAAAATACAAAATGACTCTAGAGACAAAAAAAAAAAAAAAAAAAAATCGCGCACCCTATTGACTGGCATATCATTGGATATGTCTTTCAAAATGAAGATGATGTTTCATTGACTATTTCACAGTCAGAAGCTCGGTTTAAATATTACACAACCTGGAATTTGTGTAGGTAGGATCTCTAGCTTTACTGCAACTCCAACCTTTATAGACAACCTTTATAGGCCTCATCCAAACAGTGTTTATAGATACGAACTAACAATTAAACACAATTTAAAAGTCATCAATACATGTAAATAAAAAAATAGATAAGTAATATAAAAAATAATTTCACATCGATGAGAAATAACTAATTAGTTTGCTTTTTACGCAGTCGGAATTTTTGATTTTTTAAATTTAATAAAAACTTTAATTTCTCTACGAATATACATGCTATTCTCATAAAAATGAACAAAGTGTATTATTTTCTTCTTCATAAAGAAGAAAGTATTGTAATAGAAATTATCTTTGACTTCCTGCTTTCGACGAATTTACATGTTTTAGAGGTCAGAGATCCCGTCCTTTTTTGTATCTTCGAAAAATGTATAACGTTATGTATAGAAATGAAGCAAGTTTTTTGCGTATGTCTTTGGCTGTGGCCAACATGTCCTCTCTGAATTTGGAAATATTCCGCCGGTAGGAGGCGCTATAATGGTGATTTATGAGCCATTTACATTATTGTACCATCGAAAAGTGTGTCAAGTTATGTATAGAATTGAACCAAATTTCATGTCTATGTTTTTGGCTATGGCCTGTAGATCCCACGTGAATTTTGGTTATAATTCGGCGGAAGGGGGCGCTGTCATAGGGATTTTTTTCGATTTTTCATTGTTCTATTGTACATCACCTGTTCATGCAACGACAAGCAATTCGCATCCAGCTAACCCTGTGATTCTTAATCAGCTGATGTACAATAGAATAACGAAATATTGATTTATTAAATATGATTGAGATTAACTCGTTTTTACTCCGATTAGAAAAATGAACCATAAACCAAAGATGAAAACCAAAGTTAGTGTAGTGTTGAAGTAATAACACTGGCGGATTAATATGTGTAACAACTTTTTGAAATATTAACATGTACGAGAAAGAAGAAAGTTTTAGAATTGGCCCATTCGACTAGTTTCATTAAAATATTAGTGTAAAATTCAGTCTAAATTAGTAGCTGTTTTCAGTTTGAAAGAAAAGTAGCTTAAAGTATTTTTCCATTCAAAACTTTTTCTTGGAGCGCTATCTTTTAAAAAAGATCGCTCCGTGGTCTGTATTCATTAGTTTGTCTAATTTTCTTGCTTGTTCAGTAGTGAAATTTCAACAAACATCTCTTTATTTTCAGTTACAAGATAAAATCGAATCACACAGCTCGATAATTTTCTCCGAGGGAATTTCGTACAAATTCCAATTCACTATTTATAATCCATTTCTTCTTTTTTGTTGATTAAAATGCTTCTTACTATAAAAAGAAAAGAATATGTAGCTTTTTCAGAGCTTACTTACTCATTTTCCTTTCTGTTTTCTTGCATGGACGCTTCACGATCACATTAGATAATTTTTAAAAATATTGTGGAAATTATGATTTCTTTTTATACTGATGATTTTTATTTGAACGGAAAAATACTTGAAGCTACTTTTTTTTTCAAGCTGAAAATTAGTACAAATTTAGAATTAATTCCATGCTAATATTTTAATGTAAAAAGGGTTTTCTTGAAAGATTTAACATGAAAATTGTAAATACAGCCGTTGGAAAAAAAAGTTAATTTTAATTATTAATTATTTAATTAATTATTTTAATTAGTTATTACTTATTTTAATTAGTAAATTTATCATTAAATTCATATTAAAAAATACATGAAATATGACTTACATTAATTTTTACATAAAATGATCCACAATCGTCAAAAACATGGGTGTGTAAGTGTAAGTTTACAGGTCATTCCAATCATTAATTTTACATATAGAGAGAAATTTACTTTTTGAAATCGTCTCCTGTTATCAAAGTATCCGCAGACAAGAAAAGCTTCGAAAGTTACGAGAGAAAGTATTTCTGTATTTTCAGTTGAACAGTTTAGCCATTTCTTGTGCTTTTTAGTCGACGCTAAATTAACTCCCTGTTTAGGAGTAGCTGTATTTCTAAAACTTAGAAAATGTTTAACTCAAGTCTACATAAGAATGTGTATAATTAAAATTAAAGATAGAAAATCGTTTAAGATAGGGATAAAAAATGAAAAATCTGAAAAACAAATTAAAAAACAAATATAGTAATTACAAAAAGGGAGAGTGAAAAGAATTTCTTTCTTTTAAAGTAAGATATATTCAGATCTTCTCTTTAACTTTTCTAGTGACTACTTGAATGTTCCCGATACTTCTTCTCGTAAGATCTTAATTCTGTTCTTCGAACTTTATGGATAAACCCTTAACACATTTCTTTTTTACAACTTTCTGAAGACTTAAGAAAATATATGTAAACTATACCTTGTACCAGGCTGCCTTTATCCACGGATCTCAAATATCTAGTTAAAGTAGCTGTTACCAATTCAAAAATCAAAGATTGTACAATTTTTAATACGTAAATGGCTCTGTAAAACAAACGAAAACACATGCGATTACAGAGAACTTCATATGAATTAATTATATACTTTTCGTTTATTTTGTATTAATTAGAATTCAAGTTATAGCCATCATTCGTTTTTCTTTTTTGGGGGAGGTGGTGGGGAGTACTGTACAACTGAATTAGTGGGCGATATGAATGAATAATGAAAATGCCATATGGGAGATTTCAAAAACTATTTTTCTAGAAAATTTTTAACAGCAGATTTTTTTAAAATCAGAAATTCATTTTTCATTGAAGAAACTCTATCATCGCCGACTTAAGGGGGAAAAAACTGAAAAAAACTGATTCTGATATCCTGTGATGACATTTTTGAGAACATTAATAATAATAATAATAATAATAATAATAATAATAATAATAATAGATTTTTCTTTGCTGGATAGAAATGAACAATCACGAATTTCTTCGAAAATTGTAAAATATTTCTTAGCATTTAGCACAACTTATCAAAATGGGATTTGCATTTTGAAAACAAAATTTAACCCCCTCGGCACTGAATTTTTTTCCAATTTTCGGAAAAATTACTTTTACGCTAACAAAATTAAAAGTACCTATCGAAATCACAGAAGTTACAATTTACTGAAATTTAACGAATGTGTTCTTTACAAAAATCTAAAGAATGTAGTTATGTTGCGTGTTTTTTATATAAAAATAGTCTAAGGAAGAATTTTTAAGACTTTTGGAAAATGTATTAGAACCAGATTAAACAAACATAAAAAATTTAGTAGTATTTTTATCTTTAATCACAAATTACTAATTCGGAAAAGGAGATCTAATTTAAATTTAAAGAGTGAAACATATGTTTGAATTATAAGAAACGACAACGGTTTACTAATAATTAATAAAACTTTTATTAATATTATTTTTATTAAATACTGAAACATAAGTAAAGTCATAATAGTAAATGTACCGACATATGCAATCACTATTAGGTGATGGAATTAACAAAAATATTTTTTTTTCTTTCAAATATTGCAATTCGAAGTAGGAGCCTCATATGAGGCTCAGTGTGACGAGAGGGTTAAATCAAGATGGCTATTGAATCAGACATAGCTAAAATTAACAAATGTCGAACTGGACATTAGGAAGCTACACTTGGTTGAACAGGCGGCGCTTTACATCCGCGATATAAGTTCTGTTAGTATATATGTAAGATAGTATATATAGCCAATTACGCATTGCGCATGACAATGAGCTATAATTTTTTAGTCCTTCACTTCATATTGTTTTATATTTTACATATTATTCTTATATAATTATGATATTATTCCACATATAAATGTCAATAAAATAAAATAGTGTTAGTAATATAATGATGCAGATTTAAATATTAGCATTCAGAGACCCGTTTATTATCTTGGGGCCCTTGATATACATACTTTTGAAGTCCTCGATATACATACTTCTTGGGGTCATCCTAGAACACTTTATGTACATAATTCTTTTATTAGGGCTATTTTATAATTTTTGGGATCTCTTTGAGAGCAAGTCACCAGTGCTTGGATACCAAATCCCTACTGTAAATCAGTCCCTGAAAACGTTATTTTAGTTACCTGGTGGTGCGGAAAAAATATTTTTTTCTGTTTAATGTACGTCAATCTAAACGTTTGGGAACCTCTGCTCTAATTAATAGCTATAAAATATATTCAACAAGCAGCAAACTTGTTAATTTAAAAAGTGTTGTTTTCGTTGTAAATTATTTCTTATTAAATTGTATTCAAATAATTATCTAAAGACAGAAATGTTTACCCTGCAATTAATATCAAAAATATAATACAACTGAATGTCATAAAATGCATTCTACTTTGCATTAGAAACAAATTCTTTGAACATAGCTCAGCACGGGTGCTTTAATTATTTCAAATTAGAAGTATTCATTATCTAAGCATAATTTTCCCCGTTAATTCATTAATTCATATCTAGTAAATCCACCATTATTTTTCTTTATAAGGTACAAAACAAATTATACGGTTTGCCTAATTGTACAACCAGGGAATTATGTAATGATCTCAACTAACTATTTTCACTTTATTTCCCTTGTTCCATCAATTAAAATGATGCTGAATTTATAAAGAACAAAAATTCTAATGTATGACTAGTTTCTTTCTTTTCTTTTTCTTTTTTTTTTACATAAATTCTCCTCTTAAAAAATAAACAAATCTATGATTTTCATAATGATCTTTTAATTTTTCACTTTTTTTCCATGCCAAGTAATTAAAATTTGATTCTACTAAACTATCCTATCTAAATGGGTTATGTTTCGAGATTTTAAAGCTAAATATTGTATTATTTAAAATGCATCTTAATTTTTATTCTCGGAGAGAAATTATTAAATCGATACTCTAACTGTATAGAAATTTTCATAAGCACTGATTCAATTTAAGAAGGAATTGTTTTAATTTAAAAAGGATGTGCTTTACTTCTAAATTATTTCTTAGTTATGTTTATTCAAATAATTATCAGAACACTGCAAAATGAATACTCCTACAATCAATGTAAGAAATAATGCGAATGAATGTTAAAAAATACCTTATAACTGATGTTAATATTGCATTATTCATTTCTTTTAAAGTAATAGGTATTCAGATCTTCTCTATAATTTTTCTGGTGAATAACTGAAAGTTTCGGAACTTCTCCTCGTAAGATCTTAATTATATTCTTAGAAATTTGTGGATATCCTAAACTCCTAAATATTTGTGCAACTCCTAACATATTTCCCTTTACAACTTTATGAATATCAAATCTATGTACACTATTCCTTTTTCCGGTATTCCTTAATCCAAGGAACTCGAATATCTTGTCAAAGGTGGATGTTACCAATTTAAAAAAACAAATGTACAATTTTTAATATGTAGACGACTCTGTAAGACAAAATAAATCACATACGATTACAAAGAACTTTATTTTTCATTTATTTTTGCATAAATTAAAACTCAAGTTATAGTGCAGAGCGTGTCAAAAGTTTAAGCACAACATAAAATTTTATTATTGACTGAAAATTACTTTACTTTTCGCATCACCTAAAAATTATAGTTTTAAAGAGATATTTAACAGATTTAGCTTTAAAATTTATCTCAAATAATACGATTTACCAAAAGAACAACAAGTTGGAAATTGCTCGTCAAACGTGGCAAATGAGGTGCGTTCGTACTATAACTAGTTTTATAATTATTTTTTGCACCCCATATTGTACTGAATGTATACTTTTTTGCACTTCATAAAGCGCATAGTCTGATACATCATTAAAATGCACTTCCAATAATTTTTTCCCATTCCCCGTAATGTAACGGGACACTTTTGACTGTCCCTGTAATTAAACTATACATCCGATTTTCCTAAAATTTGAAATAGCTCAACAAAACTTTGCAACAATTATATCTTTAAAATTTCAGACCATTCGGAAGGCTGTAATATCATTAAAATGCACTTGCAATAATTTTTCCCATTCCCCGTAATGTAACGGAACACTTTCGACTGTCCCTGTAATTAAACTATACATCCGATTTTCCTAAAATTTGAAATAGCTCAACAAAACTTTGCAACAATTATATCTTTAAAATTTCAGACCATTCGGAAGGCTGTAATATCATTAAAATGCACTTGCAATAATTTTTCCCATTGGCCGTAATGTAAAGAAAAACTTTTGACTGTCCCTGTAATTAAACTATGCATCCGATTTTCCTAAAATTTGAAATGGCTCGACAAAATTTTGCAACAGTTATATCTTTAAAATTTCAGATCATTCGGAAGGCTCTAATATCATTAAAATGCACTTGCAATAATTTTTCCCATTGGCCGTAATGTAAAGAAAAACTTTTGACTGTCCCTGTAATTAAACTATACATCCGATTTTCCTAAAATTTAAAATGGCTCGACAAAATTTTGCAACAGTTATATCTTTAAAATTTCAGATCATTCGGAAGGCTGTAATATCATTAAAATGCACTTGCAATAATTTTTCCCATTGGCCGTAATGTAAAGAAAAACTTTTGACTGTCCCTGTAATTAAACTATACATCCGATTTTCCTAAAATTTGAAATGGCTTGACAAAATTTTGCAACAGTTATATCTTTAAAATTTCAGATCATTCGGAAGGCTCTAATATCATTAAAATGCACTTTCAATAATTTTTCCCATTGGCCGTAATGTAAAGAAAAACTTTTGACTGTCCCTGTAATTAAACTATACATCCGATTTTCATAAAATTTGAAATGGCTCGACAAAATTTTGCAACAATCATATATTTGAAATTTCAGACCATTCGGTTGGGTAGTTTTTGCTCTGTTACATGCGGACAGACGGACGGACGGACAGACGGACGGACGGACGGACTGAACGACGACTATAGGTGCTACGTATTTATATAATTACGAACGCACCTAAAAATCAGTGTGTCTAAAGTTTAAGCACAGTAGTTCTTTAGTCTTTAGTAGAACAAGAATTTTAAAAAAAAGAATGCTTGATTATTGCACCATTCTGCTGAATTACTTTAAATATACGGTCTGCCATCGATAAAATGATGTTCTATATTTTTTCTGGTTCAATTTTAAACCACGCGTTCTCAATAGTATCTTTCAAATCCTTAAGTGAAGAATACTGCTTTCAATTTGGAAAAACTGCATGAGTGAAAATACCCCACATATTTTCTTTAGAGTTTAATCAGGGCTAATTGCTGGCCATTTCAAAACATATACTTTTTTCGACTTAAGCCCCATTGTAGTTGAGTTTGAGGTATGAATTGAAGCATTATTATTTTCAAAAAACCATTTTTCTCTCCACAAAACCTCGGCAACGAGGAGCAAAGGATTGGCAGGTGTCGCTTAATATTTTTCAGAGTTTTCACGACAGCTGATGAATGCTAGAGATGTCTGACTATTGAAAGAAATAGCCCTCCATACAATTACACATCCACCATCACGTTTTCGGCTAAATGTACTCCTAGGTTCTCTGCGGACATAATGCCAATAGATCAGTTTCAACCACGTGATCACATGCCTACCAATTTTCTACCAACCAATCAAAATTACCGATCTTTTAGCGCTCAACCAATGAAAGTGGAGAAACCCGGGAAATTTAGGAGGCAAACAAAAAACATTCAAGAGGTTGCTAAGCTGGTTGCCAGAGTGTAACGTCAGTTGAAACTGATCTACAGTACTTAAACCCATCAGGGCAATCGAATATGACATTCAGCCACTTATCACCAAATGACATATGCTCTTTGGCCCACTGTAATCTGGCTTCTTTATGTGTTGTTTCAGACATGGTAACCGAGCCATTTTACGGTTTTTGATGTATTCCAATTGCAAAACTCTTCTATGAACAGTTCTTTACGATATTTGTTCTCTAACTGCGTGGTTTTTTTGCGAAAGAGAGTAATTACCAATTGAAGACAAGTTTCTGATGCGGCGGTCTTTGCGCAAATTAGTCACTCGTAGCCTTCCTGAACGGAATTTTCGTTTGAAACAATTACCATAATCCAAAACTTAATAAATACCTCATTTTGACCTCTTTAATGCACTTGCAATTTCAGAAGCATACTTATGTTTTGCTCTCATAAACCAGATACTTATCACCTCCTCCTCTGAAAATTCTTTCCACTTAGGCATTTTGTACTAACTCAAATACAACAACTGACTTCTTCTTATACACCCAGCGCAACCGCTTACATCAGTTTGTAAAATTTGCATAAAAACGATTTTGTGCTTAAACTTTTGACACGGCTATTTTTTTTTCTATTGTTAAATTCCATGGTTTGAAATAAAATTTAAAAGGTAATTTTATCGATTATGGTGCTAAAACTGCTATTATTAACACATACAAGACAGATATTGAAATAAAGTGGATATTTAAAGTTTTATTTTAAAATTGTTATTGTGCTTAAACTATTGACACGCACTGTATATAAAACTCAAGTTATATTTGGATTTTTTTCTTATTGGAGGGGGATGGTGAGAGTACTGCACGATCTGAATTGATAAGCAGTATGAATGATTAGTGTGAATGCCATATAGCAGATTTCAAAAATTATTTTCATTTGAAGAAACTCTGTCACCGCCACTGAAGAGAGCGGAAAAGAAATGATTCTGATATCCTGTGATGCCCTTTTTGAGAACATTGATGATAATAATAATAATAATAATAATAATAATAATAATAATAATAATAATAATAACAATAATAATAATAATAATAATAATAATAATAATAATAATAATAATAATAATAACAATAATAATAGTACTATTAACAATAATAATAATAATAATAATAATAATAATAATGGATTTGTGTTTGCTGGGGTGAACTAAATAAAAATTAATTTCTCCGAAAGTTGTAAAATATTTGCAAGTGTTTAGGGCAACATATCAAAATGCGGATTCAAATGAATGCCATAAAATGCATTCTAGCTGACATTACAAACAAATTCTTAGAAAATAGTTCAGCACGGGCTGCTTTAATTATTTCAAACTAGAAGTACTATTCATTATCTTAGCATAATTTGCCTTGTTTGTTCCCTGATTCATATCTGGTAAATCTACAATAATTTTCATTCATAAGAAAAAAAATCGAATTATATGGTTTGTCTAATTTTAAAACCAGGGAATTACGTAGTGACCTCAAATCACTATTTTCACTTTATTGCTCCTGATCCATCGATTAAATTGATACTGAATTTATAATCAACAAAAATTCTAATATATGGATAGTTTCTTTTATTTTTTCCATAAATTCTCATCTGAATAAATAAAAATATATATAATTTTCATAAATGCTTCTTTAATTATTTTTTTTCATGCCTAGTAATTAAGACTTGATTCTATTACACTATGCATTCTAAATGGTTTTTATTTCGAGCTTTTTAAGTTGAAAATTATATTTTTTAACCTTCTTAGTACTAGTGCGATCTTATCTGACGCCAGTTATTTTCGATTTTGAAATTTTTAATGTTTCAAATCAGAAAAAATGATAATTTATGTTTTAATTTCATGTATAAACTTATATATGAAATTAAACAGACACCTGCTAGTGAGAAATTACATAAAATAAAATTAAATTTCTGGTTCAAATCATGTAAAACTAAAAATGCTTAGAAAGCACTAAAGCCTGATACTAGGAGGGTAAAAAAGCATTCTAATTTTTATTCTTGGAGAGAAATTATTAAATCCATACTCTAACTGCATAGAAATTTTCACAAGCACTGACATTTTAATTTAAAAATAATGTGTTTTACTTCTAAATTATTTCTTGGACAACTTTATTCAAATAATTATCAAAACACAGTAAAATGAATACTCCTAAATCAATATCAGAAATAATCCGAATGAGTACTACAAAATACCTTCTAATTGATGTTAATATTAGGAACAAATCCTTTGCAAACATTTCGGCATGGGTTACTTTAATTATTTCAAACTATAAGTATTCTTTATCTTAGTCTAATTTCCTATATTATTCAATAATGAAATTCTTGCAAACCTCCTATTATTTTCATTTATCAGATAAAATGGAATTACGCGGCTCAAGTAATTATCTCCAGGGGATTTTATTAAATCCCTATGCACTATTTCCTATTTATTTCTCCTATTCCAATGATTAAAAATTTGAGATAGATACTCGGATATTTCGGCGATCGTTTATGGATGAAATTTCAAGTTTTCATATTTCAGTGCTTGAAAATCCTGTTACAAATTTCAAAAGTGCTTAAAAAATTAGTTTTTATTTCTGATTGACATTTTTTAATATATTTCTTTAATTTTAAACACAAATAATTATCGCTTCTAGCAATAAGCTGTTATTAAAATTATAAGTGTCGATGCTGTCACAGTTTAGGCTATCACTATTTCTAAACAATAATTCTTGAGTGGATTTTTAAAACTTTTGCAAGAAAAATAATTTTCCCGGTAGGTTTATGTAACATTTTCAA
This sequence comes from Maratus speciosus, assembly GCA_963932465.1. Lineage (NCBI taxonomy): Eukaryota > Metazoa > Arthropoda > Arachnida > Araneae > Salticidae > Maratus > Maratus speciosus. Next base: position 271,358,476 of record OZ010795.1, read on the forward strand.
GAGAAATATATCAAGAAAATCGTTGTTTCACTGTAATTTTTTTTTTTTTTTTTTTTTTTTTTTTTTGTATTTTACAAATAAATTTATGTGCTGGCACCACAGCTGCCAACACAGTTGTTGTAAAATTTGCGATATGCTGTCTTTAAGAGAGCTGTGAAATTTCTCAAGTCTGGTGAAAGTCGTGTTTCTATTGGTTGCTTTGTGCACGTGACAGAAAATATTAGATTTTTACTTCACTTATTGCTTGAATTTGCTTTCACAGGATAGGTGCTTGTATTCCATTTCACATCAACGGTGCTTGAAAAATTACAACATAAAGTGCAAGAAACATCACTGCATTTTACAACAAAAGGTGCTGGCACCCTGGCTGCTTACACAATTGCGGCAAAATTTACAAGCTGCTGCCTTTAAGAATTCTGTAAAGTTTGTCAAGTATGGGGAAATTTGCGTTCCTACTGGCTGCATGGTGCACGTGACAGAAAGAATTCGATTTTTATTTCAGTTGTTGTTTGAAACTGCTTTCACAGCATCGGTGCTTGAATTCGATTTCACAGCATCGGTGGTTGAGAAATTACAACATAAAGTGCAGAAAAATCAGAAAATTTTTTTACAATGTTGGAAATAGGGATAAACAAAAACATGACTGCGCCAAACATTAAACTGTTATTTAATTATTTCTAAGGTATTTTCAAATAATTATGTAAATACATAAAGCATCATACTACAATTAATATAAAAAATAACTCAAATAAATGTCATAAAATACATTCTGTTTGGCGTTAATATCGCATACAAATTCTTTGCAAACAGTTTGGAAGGGACTACTTCGATTATTTCCAATTAGAAGCTTTATCTTAGTCTAATTTTCTTGCTTGCTCGGTAAAGCATTTCCACCAAACCTTCCATTATTTTCCATTAAAAGATAAAATCGAATTACTCGGCTCGACTAATTATCTCCAGAGGATTACGTACAGATCCCAATTCATTATTTCCAGTTAATTTCTCCTGTTCTATTGATTAAAACTTTGCTGAATCTATAAAACAATGAATATCAGGCAACTTAAGAGATCATTTAAGCATATTCCCTCGTGTTTTTTTGAGTCAACGCTTATAAAGAACATTAGAAAAACTTATAAATTTTGTAAAAATTGTTGAATGTTGCTTTTAGGGCTCCGTACTTAAAAAGTAAAAACGGAACCATTATAAAATCACACCTGTGTCTGTCTGTCTGTCACAGCCGTTTTACTTGTAAACTATGGAACGTGGAAATTTCAAATTGAGAGAAATAATAAATACTATTGACCCACATATTTACAGATTATTAAACATTCACAAATATATTTAGTAAAAATGTAAAGGAGCTAATTAAGTTATTTGAAAAACAAAAACTTTTCTTTGCATATCGTGTGGGATATCGTAAGAAGGCATTCGTCACGCTGAACTCCAAAATACATTTCTTTCAATTTTACGTACTATATTTTCAGAGATATAGTCAAAACTGTAGTGCAAAAACATGTTCCCCTTTCTATTTCAGAATGTACTGAAACTAAAATTATGAAAAAAAAATAGAGGTAGTAGACTTTAATTTAAATCTTGCAGGAAAATTATACCGATTACCCTAAATCACATAGTTTTGGAGAAAATCGCATTTTCGCATTACACAAAAATTTCGATTTTCGGGCATTCACTAAAGGTGTTGAGGATCACTGGAGGTACCTATCGTACCAGAAATATAAAAGCATTTTTGATAATGATTTTTAAAAGAATGTCGGTAATTAGCCGAGATATTAACCCTTAAAGACACGGATGGTTTGGACTTACATAATGACAGGGGCGGAGCACTATGTACCATCGGATTTTAAAGCCTAAATAACAACTTTTAATGATATATTTGAGTAATGCAACGCCCAGTAGCAGTAGTAAAAGAAATAAACGTCAAATTGTTAAAAACGGACTAATTTAATTAAAATTAATTACATAAACACTATGTAATTCGCGACTACTTTGCATTTAGTGGACATCTCAATACGCCTCCCTGTGTTTAAAAGTTAATTAAACACCTATCGGGAAAAACGCAGCCCGGACCAAAGCGGCGCTGCAATTTTGCGACCTCCTTTCGAAGCGCGCTTAGCACAATGCCAAGTTTAAACTTTGAACAAGGGTTTTGTTTTAGCTACACTGTAAAATGAAAGATTATTAAAACGCTAAATTTAGTTTTCAAATGCTAAATGAAGTTTACATATGCACTACTTTTATTGTCAGTACCGAATTAAGTTCATCGTAAACAGATTAAGATAAGATTAAAACAAGTTGGAAATTGCTCGTCAAACGTGGCAAATGAGGTGCGTTCGTACTATAACTAGTTTTATAATTATTTTTTGCACCCCATATTGTACTGAATGTATATTTTTTTGCGCTTCATAAGTGCATAGTCTGTAACATCATTAAAATGCACTTACAATAATTTTTTCCCTATTCCCCGTAATGTAACGGAAAACTTTTGACTGTCCCTGTAATTAAACTATACATTCGATTTTCATAAAATTTGAAATGGCTCGACAAAATTTTGAGCAATTATATATTTAAAATTTCAGACCATTCGGAAGGCTGTAAAATCATTAAAATGCATTTGCAATAATTTTTTCCCAATTGGCCATAATGTAACGGAAAACTTTTGGGTGTCCCTGTAATTAAACTATACATCCGATTTTCATAAAAATTGAAAATGGCTCGGCAAAATTTTGCAGCAATTATATATTAAAAATTTCAGACCATTCGGAAGTCTGTAACATCATTAAAATTCACTTGCAATAATTTTTCCCATTGGGCGTAATGTAAAGAAAAAGTTTTGACTGTCCCTGTAATTAGACTATACATCCGGTTTTCATAAAATTGGAAATGGCTCGACAAAATTTTGCAGCAATTATATATTAAAAATTTCAGATCATTCGGTCGGGTAGTTTTTGCTCTGTTATATGCGGACGGACGGACAGACAGACGGACTGAACGACGACTATAGGTGCTACGTATTTATATAATTACGAACGCACCTAAAAAGAGTTATACGCAATAGCAATATTTAACATAATTTAGGTCAATCTCTTTGAACTTATATGGTATGCCCATTCATACTTTTCTAGTATACACAGCTATACACAACCCTATGTTGTCCCGTTTTTTACTAAGTCTTATTATTCTTTTAGAATCGATTTTTTTTATAATAAAGATAGTAATTGATATACTTATAGTACGGAACCCTCTGAGCGCGAGTAATACTCGCACTGGACCGTTTATTTTAATTGTGTTTCTAAAAGTCTTTCGTGAATACTTGATGTTTTAACATTTTTACCAAAATAAAACTTTATTTAAATCATTATTAAGTTTTATGAATTCGGAAAAATTTGTTCTTCGAGTTTAAAGATGTAATTTTCAGAAAGATTTCGTCATGTTACTGTAAAATGAGAGCTTATTTCAAGCAATAAAACGATGCATCGAATAAATATTAATGCAATGTCGTAAAATGAGTGACAAGTGTACAAGTGTTTGGGTAAGTGCTTTTTAAGAATAAGTTATGATCATTAATTCCATATTAACCTGAATGAAGTATCTAAACAAAATAATATTTTCTCTCATTAATTTATTCTAGAACGAATGCAGCTGACTTTTAATAGATTTCTCAAATTTGTATTTCTTTTATTTATTACTATTTTTAAGAGTCAAAAGTACTTCAATTTCCTTCATTTAATTATTTAAGATCATTTTTTTTTTTTAGTTGTAAAACAATTGTTGGTTACTGTAGTTAATCAATAATTAATTCTTGACTTTTCAGCAAAAAAATCAGAAGCTCTAAATGCATGTACGAAAAGTGGAATAAATTTAAAAATTTGTAAACAAAAAATACTATTTGAATTACTCAAAGGCGTCTTTTATTCATAATAAAATATATTTAAAATCAAGTACTTTCAAACATATTCATATTCATCATAAGGGTTAAAACGATAAAAGCCAAAGATTGAATCCTTTAAATCCAGATGGGATTATTCAAACTTCAAAATGAGGAAGGCTATGCTGTCGGACTGTTCCAAAGTTCAATCGAAGCGGGGGGGTTCAGGTTATTCTCCGTATACTATACCCAATTTTTCGAATGATGTTCGATAACATATCGTTACAAGTATAATTAGCACGACGTAGAACCTGCACCCCCCTTATGTTGAACTTTGGAACAGTCCGACAGCATAGCCTCCCTTTTTCACTTAGAAGTTTGGATCAGCCCATCTAGTATAAAGGATTCAACCTCCGGATAATAGCTTTACATTGTTCCATTGTTTGTCGTTTTAACCCTGATGATGAGCATAAATGTGCTTCAAAGTACTTTGTTTTAAATGCATTTTATTGTGAATGAGTAATTTAAATAGTATTTTGTTATTACAAATTTTTAAACTTGTTATTGTAAGGTGAGTTTGGGGATTTAAAGAAATCGATATGTTTTATGTCATTTTTTAACTTAGTAAACGGGAACTATAACATAGTTAAAATGACCGCCAAATTAATGAATGCTTTTTTCAAACTACTCTCCAGTGAATTGAGTACTTTTATAATAGGGTAGCGACATGCACACAAGATCTATTCCCAGATTGAAGTTTTAGTCCTAACGATAGCAATCTACACTCCAAAACTTGGTGATAGTCACCTGGACGAGATCAATTGGATGTGTGAGACAAGTAAACATACATTAAAGGTATATATAAATATTATAGAGACATACATACAATAAATACAATAAACCCAACTCGTATAGGCTGTCGTATAGATGGCTGGTGACTTCCCCAACATGGTTTATTAGTGAGAAACAGCAGACCCAGGTATCGGCCGGAGTAGCTCAGTGGTTAGAGCAGTAGTCTTGTATACTGTGGTCTATCCCTATCTTGTATACTATCCCGGGTTCGATTCCTGACTCAGACTAATTTTTCACTCCAGTTACGTTTCTTGTATTTATTGTATGTATGTCTGTATAATATTTATATATACTTTTAACTATTGAATGCAGGCGTTATTTATGTGTGTATGTGTGTTTTAATATATATTGTAGTATGTGTGTTTATTAAACATACATTACTTTGGTCTCAGGCTTTTCAATATTCTTGGCGATTCATTATTGACCAAAATCTCTACGGCCAGTCAAACTTATTGGCCGTATGCAGCCATTCTCTTATTGAAGAACCCTAATACCCCGTTCAAAATGGATGTTTAAGATATCTTAGACCACTTTTTTTGAGATTGTACCCTCTCGGAATTGAATGCCTGTTCACATCACAAAACTCATCTACAATAACTCAGTGAACGTCACTGTGTCTGAAATCTGAACAAATGCAAAGTATGTGCATTTTCAAAAAATAAAACTGGCAGCAAAAGCATCAGTTAAAGCGAAGCTTTATAGCCAATCATAGTGAGTTGTAGTGGTTGTATCCAGCCGAAGAAAGTTGAAACTTACTGAAAGAGTTTGTGGAACTCTCTCACAGAGTTCGGCTATCTAAGATATCTTAAATATACAATCTGAACGGGATATTAGTTAGTTGGATCTTTTTCATATCAGATATTTTTCTACAGCTCTTCATCGAATGTTATTGTTTTTGTTGTTCAAAAATAATTGATAAATAAGAATGTATTCGTTAAAAACATATAAAATTACTTAATGGTACATATAAACACTAATCTTTATATGAACTTGTACAAACAATATTAATGATAAAAACATAAAATCTACGTTTCGAACTGCTTCTGCATTCGTCCTCAGGATAAAATATAATGTTATACTCATTGGATGGCGCCACTGCATTTTTCCTGTCACGTAATTGGTCAAGACTCAACAAAGGGTCTCTCACACAGGAAGCTTTCGTCTCTAGAATTTTAATCATTTCAACATCATATTTTATCGCGAGTACGACTGAAAAAGCACTTCGAAATGTAGATTTTATGTTTTTATCATTAATATTATTTGTACAAGTTCATATAAAGATTCTTGGTTACATACATGTGCCGTTAAGCAATTTTATATGTCTTTAACGAATACATTCTTATTTATTATATTTTCATGGTGCAATTATCCAGCATGTGTTAACAAACATATTTGAGTTTAAAATAGATTTGATAACTTATGTGCGAGTAAGTAAAGAATAGAGAAATGGTGAGCAGAAAAGACAGGAGTAAAAGGCATGCGATGCACACACGATAACAATAGTTTTTCACATAATATGCAGATAAAATGCAGAGCAGAATGTTATAGTATAAATATGAGTTGGTAAAAATTTGCATGCATGGGATGATAACGTATTTTAAAAAGTGTAAATATATTATATGGAGATTTTGATAAGTTAAGTTGCATTGTTGCAAGAATTTTGCGCTTTGCTAAGTAAGACGCTGTCTTGTATACACTTCGAAAAATTTAAGAAACATTTTCCGATATAGAAAATCATTTACGAGAAGTCTATGTAACATTGTAGTTACTCACGACTCTGGAAATATTTTCCTTATCTTCAGAAATCTTTATAAAAAGAACCAATGAGAAACATCAAAAACTAAAAGGTTTCTGAAATTAACAGAAACGTCATTTCTGAAGTTTCTGATAAAGATTCAACCTTCTCCAAATGGTTGCTAAACAGATCTGAAGGATTTCCGAAATTGTGGATATTAACAAAGTTACACTGAAAATTAGATCTTTTTGCTATATCAGAAAAAATACAATATATATATTTTTTTTCTTTTAGGTACAGTTGAACGTCTAATTTTATTTTTTTATTTTTTGTGACCTGGCATTAAGATCTATATATTTTACACCTTTCAGCAACAATTGATGCAATGTACTAAAATTCCAAATCTGGAAGTTAAGTTTTTAGAAATACGGGCATCTGCTTTTAGTTATGAATTATTCAGAAACATTTGTAAGTACAGTAGAGTCCCGATTACCCGAGTTAATATGGACTAAGTTCGCCTCGGATAAGCAAAAAACTCGGATAAACCGGATTTACACAAATTGCCACGAGCTAATGACGTGAAATATAAATTTCACTTAATTCATTAATTTGTATGGTAGTAGTAACATTTCTTTGATGTACATTTCCGTTACTTTTAAGAAAAACGGGGAATGAAATTGTTTATTTGAAAAAGCCCTTAATAGTTTTTTGTTTGCTGAATGTCAATTTTGTTGCAGTATATATATATATATATATATTGTATTCTCCTGTATTGCGCTACTGCATAGCTACCAATTTCTAAGATTTTTTCTTACCACTAAAACTTACGAGTAAATTTTGCCTAATTCAATCTCCGAAATCTCACAATTGTCAACGATTAAATATGGCAAAAATTGGTATGAAATTTTAGCGGTACCAAAACCGTACACATTGGCAGCTATGTGATTCTATTCGTGTCATGAAAATTGTAGGTGGAGCCTCTTCTTTCTGCTCAAAGTATTAAATAGTTTTTTTCAATCGAACTTATACCTTTGGGATGGATCATTTTCTTCTGATGGGTTGATGGCTTCCATTATTATGAATCACGCATTGTAAATTAAGTGTTAGGTGAGGATGAAAGACCGGACGTAAAAAGGTTAGAATTCTGATTTTCTGTTCAAAATGAGGGAGAAAATGGTCATGATTTTTTTTATTATTATTATGGCCGTTTTTCACCCTTTCTGAACAGAAAATCAAAGTTTGAACTTTTTACGGCTGTTCTTTCATTTTACCTAACGCTTCATTTATAATGGCTGTTTCATAATAATGGAAGCCATCAGTCCATCAGAAGAAAATAACTCGGTTAAAGCGGAAACTCGGATAATCGGGACTCTACTGTAACAATTTTTCTTTCTTGATTTGAAAATCTTGAAAAAATAAATTCCATACGAAATACAGATTCATATCAACACAGCAGTATGGATTTATGTGCATAATAGTGATTAATAAAGGAATAAAAGCAAGATGCATCAGGTGCAGTGTGAGATATAGAAGTAAAAATTAGTAATTTGTATAACATACTTGGGACGAAAGAGACTCTTTCTGACGAATTCCTAGTTACCATTTCTACGGGAATGCGAATGCGGTCGTATTCTAACGGAAAACAAGAAAAAATTAAGATGATGTTATAAAAAATGTAATTTTTACTACTAATATAAATGCTTGGTAAGGTAATTTATATAATACAAAAGTTTTTAATTAAACATTCCTAAAATAAATTAATAATTGAAGATGTAAAGTTTAGATCTCCTGGCAAAACTTAATCGCAAAAAGATTTATTATGGCTCTTTTTTTTTTTTTTTTTTTGCATGATTGAAAAGTAATTAAGGCATGGGAAATAGACAGATGATAAATTGTGAAAATTAAATACAATAATTTCTACTGGCTTTGAAAGGCGATAAATTAAACCTGTAAGAGGGGAAAAAAAGATAACAACTAATGTGAAATTCTAATTTTGTTCTATTCAATTGCTACATTGCAAACTAATTTTGTATTGCTTTAATTTTGAATTTGTCATAGAAATTAGTATAATATTTTTTAAGGTAGTCAAGACTTTTTTTAAGATAGAATCACAAAGCTTTGAAAATAATGACAGTAGTGTTCTCGCTGGCTTTTGAGCAACATTAGCAATTTGGCGAATAAGAAACAGAAAACAGGAGCCAAATGAAAGAAATGGTAGCAAAACGGATTCGGCATCATGCACTGAAAAATTTATCTTTAACACCTTTTTATAATAGGGGGAAAAGTTAAAAACTTGGAGAAAAAAACACGCATTTTACGTACAATCGGTAAAAAAAGGGAACGAAGAAAAGGAGGATGAACACTCTATATATTTTATCGCCGATTTATTGCACAGATGAAAACTAGTATGTTGTGGCCATCACAAAACTTTCTTCTATTTAAATCACATAAACAGCACTAATTGATATCAAGTATACCTGAATCTGAAGCTTGATGAAAATTCGTGCATTAGTTCTTGAGATAGAGCTATAGTGGAAATTTTGAAAAATGCAGCATAGCAGCGCCACCTGTTGAGCGATTTGCACCAAAACATAAACAACACTAATTCATATCAAGATAAATCTGAATCTGAAATTTGTTGAAAATCCAAGCATTTGTTCTTGATGTAGAACTAATGCTTGGATTTTAAACAAATTTCAGATTCAGATTTATCTTGATATGAATTAGTATTGTTTATGTTTTGGTGCAAATCGCTCAACAGGTGGCGCTGCTATGCTGCATTTTTCAGAATTTCCACTATACCAGCGCCACCTCTTGACGATTTACACCAAAATGTACAAAATGTCAATTCATGTCAAGGTCTAACTGAATCTGAAGTTTGATGAAAATCCGTGCATTAGTTCTGGAGATTGAGCTGTTGTGGAAATCGCGAAAAATGCTGCATAGCAGAGCCATCTGTTGAGCGATTTACACCAAAATGTATAAAACGCCAATTCATGTCAAGGACTAACTGAATCTGAAGTTTGTTGAAAAGACGTGGATTAGTTCTGGAGAATGAGCTATTGGGGATATCTTGAAAAATGCTGCCTGTTGAGCGATTTACACCAAAAACTAATCAGCACCAATTTATGTCAGGGAATAACTGAATATAATTTTTTATTAAATTTCATGCATTAGTTCTCGAGATAGAGCGGCCACAAAATTTGTGTCACATACAGACAGACAGACATTTTGTAAAAACCTGTTTTTCGGAATTCGTCGAAAACCGAAAGTCGAAATTTTTTACGAATCCAATACTTTTTTCTTGTAAAGATAGAAGAAAGTAAAAAAGACATGGCACTCGAAACGAATTATGTCTGTCTCCAATTTATATATATGTATTTAAAAAGATTAGGAGTTATATTTTAAATCATTCATATCGAGATAAATTTTTGAAAATAGCTGATAAAAGGCATTGCTCTATTTTATATACATTAAAATTTTGTGAAACCCTGAATTTTGAAATAAAACTTGAAGGGAAAGAATAATTGTGAATAACAAAGACTTTTTAAACTATTTTTTAAGAATTAAAAATTGATAGCATAATATGGCCTAAAACAGCCTTTTATCATTGTACATAACGCTGGATATTTTCTTTTATTATTCCTTCATAAAATTCAAATGCAATCTTAACTTTAGATAATTTTATTTTGCTAGTAAAAGATACGCTAAAACAAACATGAAAGAAATCTCATAAAAACGTTTAGTTTTTCTTTATAGAAAGAGATTTTCTAAGCCTAATTTTAAACAGATATTTTTTTCTATTTGTTGGTTTCTTATTTAAATTATTTTATTTTAAACTAGTTGACCTGGCTAGTGGTACACGGGCCCGTGATAATAAACTTAAATAAACCCCAAGTTTATATGATTTTATAGCTTTAACCCGATTTTGCATGACTTTACATTTTTAAATGAAAAATTCGCGAACAATATTGATATTTAGTGGTAAAAGCACTCGTAAGAAGACACTTTCCTGTTTCTTTTCACGTAGAGTCGTTTCATAGTTTGTTTGTTTTTAAATAGTTCTTCTTGTCCAAACTCTATGAAATTTTTATAGGTTATAAATATGACGGTTTTGCAACGCTTGTAAAAATTTCTTGAAGAGATATTGTTATCTAGTTGTAAAAGATATATGTTTTCTTCTCGTTTTTTTGTGTTTTCTTTTCTTTTCGTATCGGGTTCTTTAACATAAAAAAAAAAAAAATAGTTCTCATCGTCCAAACTCTTTGAAATTTTATTCGTCTATAAATATAACTGTATCCAAACTCTTTTCGAATTTCGAGAAAAAAAACTTCCATATTTAGAAGTGAAAACATGTGCCAGAGCAGAGCAAACCCGCGACCAAACAACCCATATTTTGCCGCTGTCATCGAAAATTTCTCCGATTTTATTTATTTATTTATTTTTAATTACAGCAACTAGTTCGAAAGTTCGGAAACTTTTGTAAGTGATGTAAATCTAGTCTACCAAGATGCTCTAAAAAGATTGTGTCTAAATACGGAAGTTTAGTTACTTCTAGCGTGGAAAAAAGGTCGCCTCACGGAGGCGCGAAGTGACCTGCGGTCGCAAATGTTTTTGATAGGGTTAAAATTCGTATTTTTGAAAACCGATTGCACCGTCAAAAAGAAGAAGGTCTTGTCGGTATCTTTAAATACCTCCCTCAGGGAGCATTTTCGCAAGGGGGGGGGGGATCGTTAACAACGAAAACGGCCCTTTTTAAAAAAATTTAAGGATTAACAATGATATTTTTTTCGAACTGATTGCGACATTTAAGATGTAGAACTTTAAGAGTATTTTTTTCGTTTTCATCATCTCGAACTGTTTAACTGAAGTAGGTTAAATAAAAGGCCTAAAAACACCAGCATTTAGTTCTTGCCTTTCGCTGTAAAATCGTATTCTGAGGATGCGCTCGCACGTCTGCTAATTTTTCGCAAAATAAGATCACTTTTTTGATGAGTTTTTAATTAATATCTCGTCTAATTATCAAAAAAATTAAAAAGTTGAACCTCAGTTGCATCAGGACCTACCTTGGACTATCTTCATATAAATTCTCATAACTCTGTGTTAGGTAGATTTCGCTAGCCATCGGCTACAGACACACATAGGGATCTTTTCTTTTATTAGTATAGATATCTGAAGGATTTTCATAATATAAAGTGTAACTTTAAGTCCTAAAGATATATATTTCTTTCTAAAAGGATACACTGAAATTCTCAGGAAGAAAATCTCTTAAAATATATTTAATTTAACTTTAGAAACATATTTACAAAACTTTTTCCCTGGAATTGTTGATGTTTTTTTTTTTTGTTTTTTTTGTTTCTGTTTTTGATTTTGAGGCTGTATCTTAATTGTATTATTTTATTTAAAATTATCCGTCATATTATTAAGATAAAAGTTCGATTTATTAAAACAGTACATATTTTACTTCTAAAAAGGATATGCTGAAGCAGGAATAAAAATTACCTCATGAAATTGTTTGATTTTTCTTTAAAAAGATCGGGTTTTTCATTTTTTTCTTAAACGAGATTTTTTTTACCGTTATATCTTAATTTTATTAATTTAATTAAAATGTATGGAGTACTTAGATAATACTCTAGTGTAACTTCGATTTATTAGTATAATGTATTTTGTACTGAAAAAAAAAATCTGCTGAAACAGTCATAAAACGTAATCTCATATAAAAGTTTAGTTTATCTTTAATGATATGCTTTTTATAACCTTATTTTTTGAAAATCTTTTATTTTGATATATACCTTAATTGTATTATTTAACACAAAATAGCTGAAACATTATTATAATACTCAAGTGTATATTCGGTTTATTAAGTTAACATATTTTTTACTTCTAAAATAGTATACGCTGAAATAGGCATAAAATTTTAAGCATAATAGTTTAGTAATTTGAATAACTTGAAAATGCTTAGTTTGCCTTTAAAAACAGGTTTTTCCAAGCCTATTTCTACCCAGACACATTTTTATTTTCATGTTATCACTTAATTCAATTATTTTCATTAAAACATCTTACAAAAAACAATTTTGCTAAAAAAAAATTTTTTTTTAAGAAAAATTTTTTTTTTCTTAAAAGGAGAAAAATGTTCATAAATATTTTGTGATATATACTAGAACGTCCCTTAACGGGATTAGTCTCAGCGATATTGCTGGGAAAGTAGATTCAACAATAACGTATAACAAAAAATGAAAATGAGATGGTGGCTTTAACGAATTAAATACTAAAACAAATTCAGACAATAAAAAAGAACAAATTAAATGTTAAAATTACAAACTATCGTATATTAATTCATATAGGATGACCCAACCAATAGTTGATCAAATAAGGTCTGTGCTATGGGGGGGGGGGGTTATTATATTTCTTGCCTTTTAAGTTTTAGAAGTAAACTAACATGATTGCTACAACCAAATGAATGTCCTATAATGGGAAAAAAATTAAATCTGCTGAAATTAAATAGCAGCAAAATTATAAGTAAATAGTTTCTTTAATTGCCATTTTCCCAGTAGTTGATCAATCGAAGAAATCTGTCCAAAATTCAAAAATTAATCTTTAAAATATCATGCTTAAGCTGTGATTAGCAATAATTCATATAAAACTATTATTTGAAATAAGCAAGATGGAAGTGGATTCTTTTAACTTACCGTAATTGTATCCAAGTAATCACATACTACATTTTTACATTTTCTAATAAAAAAATTTCATAAAATGGCTTCTCTTACGGCAGGCAGCTGACAACAATGTGACAACAGGTGCTCCACCATTCAAACAAAAATATTACGTCTAGTGCCATGTGTAAAAATCATTTCCGCAAGAAATGGCGCAGTATTTCAAAAATTTGATCAACTACCGGCTACTTTGGTCCTTGGTCTACTTTGGTCCATCAAATAAAAAAAAGTTGTTATTCTTTGTATTGAACAAACAATACAAGATAATTTAGAGTTTTTGCTCTTGAAAAATATTTTATACCCAACTATAGGGTATTTGAATAGTTCGGGGGTAATTTAAATTATTTTAGTGGCAACAATGGATGTGTTTGTAAACAACTGTTTTCGTGTGTAAATTTTAACTCTCCAAACTTTCTATAGTGAAACAATTTGGATAAGAGCTACAAGTAAGGTAAGTGTCAAAATATTACCTTTAGTAACAAGTAACCCAGGTGTGACAATAGTTTTCCTTTAACAGTTTATTTTGAGAGGAACTAGTCGCGTTTTCATAAAGCTAACATGGAAACTAGTACTTCGGAGCTACTTTACGTCAGTCCTTTTTTGGTCCGAAAATAGCCCCAATTACTTAGAAATACCTTTTATACAACCAAATTGCTTAAAACATGTTTTAAGTAACATTTTTTTTCAAATGTTACAGTAGCAAAATGTTACATTAATTGTTTTTGTTCCAGTTACTGGGGGTAACATGACGAGAACTGTTTCTCGTTTCTTTAATATTAACATCTGGTTTATTGTGCTTAAATGTTTAAAAAAACATTTGTTTATCGAGTTTGCAGTGTTAATTTATTAGCAAATCCTATTGCAAGGGAGTTTCAATAAAAATGTGTTCATTTACATATGAAATGTATTCATTTTATATGAAACTAAGTGAATGGAGCAAAGAAGCCCCCAGCAAGGGCTACTTTGTTCCAAAACTTTAAAAAGCGTTACAAAATAAAAATAAAAAAAAAATTCCTCTTTAAAACCATACAGTTTGTTTCATCGTTTCATGTTAATTGTTTACAACTCCATTTCGACGTTGAAAAATCACATATAATATTTTTTAATAATAGAAATGTGAGTGGAATCAGGAAAAAGTGACCCAAAGTAGATTGATGGTACTGGAAGGGTATCAACTACTGGCGGGGTCACCCTACATTGTTAAAAAATATAGGTAACCAAACAATCAAATAGAGAAAACAATGCAAGACAGCCATGCATGAATATAAATGTGAAAGAACACATAATATATTTCCGTTAATATAGAAAATTAGACACTAAAACATCGTGTATCGGAATTTTAACTCTGAAATAATGTCAAGAACATGAAGCGACGCTCCGCACTAATTTGAGTGCCTGTATATGACAAAAAATGTGTTATTTAAAGTGAATTAAAGATTTTTTTATACGGTGTGTGGTTCCTTCGATCAAGTAAGACTCCGATCAATTGTTTTTTCTAGATACGGTGGGATGAGATTGTCGATAGGAGTTTGGAGAATTCAGTACCACTCTTCAAAAAGGGCCATCTCAAAGTTCCGAACAGTCAACAGAGGCATCGCTCTCGCTACAATGCGTTGTTCTAGCGTGCCCAGGCATTCTCGACTGGATTTAAGTGAGGAAAGCATGTTGGCCACTACATATACTGTGTATTGTTTTCGATTCAAACATATTCTCCACAAGTCGAGTTGTTTTATGCATTACCATGCTCTAAAGGAAAGGAATTTACAACGGCTGCAGTGTAAAGGCATGGCAAATTATACCTGAATATCTCGTCTGCATACCTTTGGGCTGTCAAAGTGCCATTCCGCGTAATATATAAATCCATACTTATTTTCTCAGCAAATCATGCTCGCAAAAATGCGCCAATAACCACCACGTCATCGATTTCACAGCTGAAATTCCAGAACTAGTTAAAACTCGATTAGCATATTAAAATGCAACTGGTCTGTCAAGTCATATCTTGGTGGAAACCACCTGCAGACCCAATTTGAGTGGTTGATTCGTAGGTTTCCCTTTGTACTTTCATGTATTAAGCCCTCCATATTTTCATACCTTTGTGTGCAGGAAAGCACAATGGTAAATCTAGACAAGTTCCAAGTCATAATGTTAACTGTAAGACAAGTTTTTGTTTTGATGTTATGGTTAATGTGGATTATTTTACTCAAATTTTTTCAAATATATTCGTAATATTGAGATGTAACATTGATTCACCAGGATGGCATGATTATTTAGTGTTAAGAAAGAATACTCTGAAACTGATTTAATTTTTTAATAAAATTTAATCTCATAAAAACTTTTAGTTTACCTTTGGAAAGTGTTCTAACCTATTATTCCCAGACATATTTTAATTTTATATTATATCAAAATTGTTTCTTTTTATTTAAAAAAAATTAAAGCTTTTGAAATATTAAATTGACAAATATTATTAAAATAAGTATTAAAATAACATTTTTTTTTTTTTTTTTTTTTTTTTTTTTTTTTTTTTTTTTTTAAGAATACAATGATAAAGACAGTAAAAGTTTAATCACATAAAAACGTTGTTTGCTTTTTGAAAGAATGTTTTTCAAAACCTTTAATGAAAAAAAATATGTATTTTTTATTTTGATATTTCACCTTAATTGGATTATTTTATTAAAAATATCTCGCGCACTTTGGCATTTTTTTGTGTGAATTCGTCTTCATTAATAAAATATTTTTGTTTCTATGAAAAGAATTGTTAATTGATCTCATAAAAACGATCAGTCTGTCTTTAAAACTATTTCTTCCCAGATGTATTTTCATTTTGTTGCTATAGCTTAATAGAATTGTTTTAATTGAAAAAATCTGAAGCGATAATATTGCTACAAAAAATGTGAAATGTTCTCAGCCATTATTGCTAATAAATTTCGCAAAATAGTTTAGTAAAAAATATAATACTTTTTTTTTTAAATAAAAAATAGCCTGCTTTTCTTTTACTGTGCACCGGTATATATTTGAAGAGCTTGGATGATACAAGTGGCATGTAACAAAATTAAAACAAGTCGGAAATTGTACGTTAAACGTGGCAAATGAGGTTCGTTCGTATTATAATAGTTTTATAAATAGTCAGTTCTTGGAGCAGTAGCTGTTGCACTCTTATTCAAAAATGCACGAATGCAAAATATATTACGATTACATATATTAAATTCAGTAATACGGAAATAATAGGACTCCATCTTAAATAGGACGTAATCACCATGGCAATTTAGAATCATTACCTAACATGGGATATCATTACGTATGATAGGATTTAACAGAGTGAAGAAAACTTTTATTAATATCTTTTTAAGTTTCGATCCAATTTTCATAAAATTTGAAATGACTCGGCCAAAATTCTGCAAAGATTATATATATTTAATTTCAAACCATTCGGTTGGGTAGTTTTTGCGCTGTTAAATGCGGAAAGACGGAAAGACAGACGGAGGGACCAGACGACGACTATAGGTATTATGTATTTATATAATTACGAACGCACCTAAAAATTGGGTTAATTGTTGATTGAAGATAATCAATGGTCCTCTACCATCTGTTAAATTACTATTTGAAAAAAAACTAATACTCACAGAGATTTTAATTGATAAAGAAGGCATTTGACAATAAATACAAATACACATTTGGAGCTTTACAGCTCATTTTCTCAAAATCATATTTGTGTTACTTACCACCTTTATCATCTGAACTCTTCATTTATAAAAAAAGATTTGCTAATTAGCAGGGGATCAAACCCGGCCTTCCCGAGTTACAGAATATAGGTAAATCTTTATTTATATTTTGTTCACTAACAACACCAAAAATCATTTTTATATGCAAAATATCAATAAGGTATCCAAATAAAGTTTTGAAATTGATCGAAAGCGATGCTTTCGTATTATCCGCCTGCCAAGATTTAATATACAAAAAAATCGCCAAATATCGCTATTTACAGCAACAATTTTAATTCTGATAATTTTAGACGTTTAAGCGCGTAATTGAATTACATATCTTAAATTTGTGTTTATTTTATTTTTCACTTTTTTTTTACTTATTTACCGATGAAGTTTTAATTTCGTTATGAAATTAAAATCTGTATTATTACTATCTGTATTATTTTAATTGCAAACGGATTTACATTTCGTAATCGTCTGCACACGATAGAGACAAATAAAAAACATTCAAGCTTAAAAATTATTTTAAAAAACATAAAAAATGAGTAAATTGCGATACAGTTTTCAAACGAATCGCATTTGAAAGTAATTTTTTTTTTTACTATTCGACGGTGTAAAAATTGAAAATGTGCTATGTTTAGAAGTTAGAAAAGTTACTGTAAAAGCGAAATTTAACAGTCTGCTGTTGCCAATATCAAAATGACATCAGTATTACGCACGAATACGTTTTTCCTTTATAATATAGATAGGTATAGGCAATACTAGAGGCGTCGCGATGGAGTGTTATTGGGGGGGGGGGGCTTCCCCTCCAATATATGTGAACTTGGGAAATTTGCGCTTAGAGTTGGGAAGTTCTAGATTTTTGAAACACTTTTTCTGATTTAAAATAAAAAGTAAAAAATAATAAGAATTTTTTTTTTGTTTTGCTGACTACCTTTCTGAGTTCTGTAACAGTAAACTAGTTCAATTTTCAAAAGAAATACAAAAAGCAGCCAGCCTCAATTTGTCATTGTTTTTCTGTGCTACGAAAATATCATACATCTACCAGACCTGAATTTCCCTACTTCTGTACATCAACAGCTACTTCCTCCAAAAATTTGTTCCTTTCTCAAAAATCTCAAAATGATCATGAGGCTATTTTCATATGAAGTACGATTATGACTCGTACACAATAGAAGACAAAAGCTTTCATTAAATGAACCAATAATTATAATTTTTATGTTTTTAATTTCAGTATTTTTCTTTGGAAATTTTTTTTTTTTTTTTTTTTTTTTTTTTTTTTTTTTTTTTTTTTTTTTTTTTACGTATAAGTACCATTATCATTAAACACACATTGCACATATAATTTTAGTTGGAAAATAGAGTAATTTGTTTCAAGTTGAGAAATTTTTGAATTATAAGTTGGGAAATTTTTGAATTGTCCCGAAAAAGTATTTGTGACTACGCCCCTGGGCAATACATCATGCAATGTAAAAGTACACCGATCATTGAAAGAAATCATTGTTATAACCCAGGCTCTACAAATTGAATAAAAATCTGGTATAGCCAGCAAAACAATTTAAATTAGTGCCAACCCGACGCAACCCGAACCACGGATCGTGTCGGGTGCGAGAAAAATCGTGTTACCGAACCCCATGCAAACAGCAGAAAGAAGGTTTTTTTTTTTTTTTTCCTCCATATTTTAAATTCAGGCCTAAGATTGGTAAACCACTCGTGAAAAAGAGGGAGAATAGAATAAAATGTCACAAAAAGAGACATTTTTTTCTTATTACATAAATTCTTAGTAAAGAATTGATACTATTGATTCCATATAGAGTCCTACATCGGGCGGAGTGATCTACTTTTACATGATCCGGCAAGACTATCGGTTTGCATCGGGTTTGGTAACACGATTTTTCTCGCACCCGACACGATCCGTGGTTCCGGTTGTGTCGGGTTGGCACTAACTTTTTTTCATTGTGCGTCGGTTTAACTAATTATTTTGGATTTGGTTGAGTTTTGATTCGTGCAGGTCGGATCCGTACGGAAATCGGCAAAAAAAATTCCGGAGTACTGTTTTGAGTGAAAAAAAAATAATATTTGAATACGAATGATTCTTTAGTCTTTACATTTTCATTTTTGGACATAAAAGATAAATTTGGTTTTAGATATATCATTATACACTTTTTCATAATTACGTTAAACTGTGGATTAATTTTCTTTGATTGTGGCCTTTACGTCATTTTCGAGTAAAAATATTTCGGATTTGGGTCAGTGGGTCGGCAAATTTTATTATTATTATTTTTATTTATTTATTTATTTATTTATTTATTAGTACTAACGGGGTTGACAGCAATTTTTTGTTGTTTGGGTACGGTTTGAATTAACCCGATTTTTTAAAAGAAAGAAGTGAATATTTCTTCAGATGAAAAAGCTATTACATTTAATTATGTATGAGTACGTATTCATTATTTTTTTTATATTTAAAGGATAAAATTCATATTAAAGATAGAACCGTAGGCTGTTTTTCCATAAGTGCATTCAAATATCGATTAATTTTCTTTTATTTCGGATTTTGAGTCTGACTCAGGTCAAAGTATGTCGGGTTCGGGAGGAGTATAACCCGATTCATGCAGGACTCCAATTTCTTAATATCTGCACTCTGTTCTAAATTCATTCAGACTATTTAACGTAAAGAAAATTTTCTTTATCTTTCCATGCAATGGGAAGAAAAATGCCATTAATCATGGTTCTTCCATTAACCGTACAACGGAAGAAAAAGATCACTGTTTTCCTTGCACGGTGGAGGTGAGAAAAAAAATTCGGTACTTGTTAGTTATCCCGTCGACCAAATTACTGTCACCAAATTGTAAGATTAAATGCCAATAATGGTTGATCTTAAATGTCACATTCACTTGACAATTCGTGTTTACATCATCAAGTGATTTTAATTATGACGTTTTATTTGTATTTTTATTAATAATATACTATTATTTGTTCTTTCGTTATTTAAAATAACAATTATGTCAATTTGTATAATTTGGTGAGTGGTTTGGCGATTTATATAATTTGGCGAAATTGGTCGACGGGATAACTAATAAGTATCAAAAATTCTGTTTGCACTAATATTTGAGATCAATTTTTCACCAAAATATTGTTTAAAAAAAATGTTGAGAGGATATACCAAAAATATGCTCGCCAAATAAAATATTTTGGTCGCCAATGCGAGCCCTAATTGTAACCCTCGTTGTATTAGGATTAAGATTGTGGAAGATCTTCCTTAAGTCATGATAATTGTTGAAAAGAGGATTGTTACATATATTATACATCTTAAACCTCAAATATCTAAAAACAACGTAACTTATAACTGAAAAAAAAAACCTTGCACAGTTAATTAGTTTAATTCAGCATATTTACGGGCGGTGCTGATACAGCGACCTTAAATAATACAATCATTACGATTACGCACGTAACGCAGATGCTTTTTGTAAGTATTTGGAGTGAAAAAATGACAATTTATTTTTAAACAGAAATTATCTTTAGACTAGAAAAACTTTAAACAACAAATTCCATAAAAAATAAAATGAATTTAATCAACATTAAGCTCAAAAGTTTGAAAATAAATCGTACGCTCTACAACAGAACCTTTCTTTTGGTGTGCGTGCCTTTTGGTGACGATGATGCTCAAACAAACATACAAAGTTAATTTAATGTAAAAGTCCGCCAAACTGTTCATTCTCACTAAAACATATATTATTATTACTATTATTATTACTTAAATTTTAAAGTGACATTTTGGAAAAGTAATTTAAAATATTTTCTGAGAAGCCACGATTTTAAGAAAATGTTAATTGTATAAGCAAATTTAACAGTTTATCAAGTAAGTACGTGTACTTGTACATGCCTCGTGTAGTTTCAATCAAATATTGAAATAGGTAGCTTAATTATTCACTTTCTCGCAATGCCCATCATTTAAAGAACACCATTGTTAGATAAACAGACGACGCAAACAAAAGACTGTAAAACCGCATTTATGTTTTGATAAAGGGCCGAGTAAAAGAGCTGAGACATTGTAAACAAAAACAAACGTAGAATTTTTCAGATTGCGAAAAAAGCTTTATTTTTTGTACGTTTTACACTGACATCATAATTTAAAATATGTACAGTACGTGTCAATAATTTAGTCACAAGAACAATTTTAAAATAAAACTTTAAATATAAACTTTATTTCAATATCTCATTTGTAATGTGTTAATAATTGCAGTCTTAACAAATTTTCTGAGTTATGAGTTATTTTCTGAGATCCATAAATTCAATAAAATTATGTTTTAAATTTTATTTCAAATCATGAAGTTTAAGAATGGAACAAAAATAACCGTGTCAAAAGTTAAAAAACAAAATTGCTTTTATGCAAATTTTACAAAATGATGTAAGCAATTGCGCACGCAAGCAGCTCCTGGGTGTATAAGAAGTAGCCATTGTTGTTTTTGCTTTAGCACAAAAAGTCAAAACGGAAGGAGCAAAACATAAGTTCGTTTCTGAAATTGCAAGTGCGTTAAGATCAAAAATGGGAATTCGTCAAGTTTTGGCTCGTGTTGACGATTTCAAATGTAAATCCCGTACAGGAAGGCCACGGGTGACTACTTTGCGCAAGAACCGCCGCATCAGAAACTTGGATTCAACTGGTAATTATTCTCATTCGCAAATACAAAATATAGTTGGAGGACAAATATAAAAAAACTTCATAGGAGAATTTTGGAATAGGGATACACCAAAAACTGTAAAATGGCTCGGTTACCATGTCTGAAACCACACCATAAAGAAGCTTGATCATATTCAGTGATGGAAAAAAAAATAAAACTTCGACGGTCCTGGTGGGTTTAAATATTATTGCCATGATCTCGAAAAAGGACACAGGAGTATATTTAGCAAACATCATAGTTGAGGTTGAATGGGTGGGGGGGGGGGGGATTACCATATTCCCCCGCATTAGCCGGCATGCCGCAAAATTCGAGGGAGACCAGATTTTTGAATATTAGTCCCTGTTCATTCCCGACATGCCGGAAAAAGCGAGGATTTTCAAAAACAGAAAGGAATGAGGTTCATTAGCTGTATTGAGTGACAGCGTTTGGTGTTGGGGAGGGGGGGGGTGCAATATAGAGTTTGTCTCCACTTTTCTAATTATTTAGTTTACCTTTTTTAACACTTTCCAACAAAGTTGAAAAGTGTTTATGCATTCGGTTTGCCTTGCCGTCTGGCCGTCTGTCCACGCTCTAACTCCCGTAAATATACTCGGATTTTCATGAAATTGATAAGGGTTATTTAGGGTCACCAAAGCATGTCTGGTATTGTACATGAAGTATGTAGGATTAATCGTTCGTTTACAGGGGCACTCAAAAGTATTCCATTACATTATGGTATATGGGGAAAAATCGTTTGCAGAGTATTTTAATGACATTATGCTATTTCAAATGTATTGAAACTGATATAAATCACTGAATTTCACTACGATCACGTTAGAACAGGCATTTTTTATTCATTTACAGGGGCACACAAAGGAAATCGATTACAGTACTGTACTGTGTTTGAGTAATAATTCCTAGAGTGCACGGTTTAAAATCAGGTATGCGCTTTTAAATTTAATTAATTTTTTGCCTCTTACTCGTTATATATAAATTCCATACCTCAAATACAGAGCTGCTCAAAAGTATTCACGTGCCGTTCTCCTTAATAGAGGAAATTGCTGAAAGTAAATTTTCAACTGAAGTATATGTATCTGTTAAGTGAACTAAATTTTGGCTTGCATATAGCTAATAGATTCATATCTAAAAATCATATACAGGGCTGCTGAAAAAATTCGTATAATTTTCCGATTGTGGATGGGAACGGCTGAAATTGGGTTTTGAAATGAATTATGCGTTTCCATATGGTTCAATTAGACGTAATATTTTGATTTTTTAAACAGTGCAGTTTTGTTACATTATTCTGAATATGTTGGAAAGTGTTTCATAATCTATGCTTGAGCCATGATTTTTTTCTTACTTGTTACATGTTCAAGAGAATAAGAACGTGTCTCATGTGTCTCATACCATTTCATACAAAGCTTTCTCCCCAGCACCCATCCGATATTTAAAATGCAGAAATAGAATATCTCATAAATTATTACATGAACAGAAAGAAATTTTCTTACTATATATAAAATAAGAAAAATATAATAATTATCTAAATAGTATATAAAGATAGAAATAATTGCTTACCTTATAACAAAAAAAGTAATTTTATATGATAATTTAAAAACTGAAATTTAACTGAAATCCAGGGTTTTATTTAATAAGAAAGAATTAGAAATACAAAATTTGCTCTATATTTTATCATGCATTATCACTACATTTGCTTTCTTCGTCTGTTAGACCAGAAGTCTCGTCCTTGGCTTCAGAATTAGGAATAGCATTCTTTTGAATAAGTTCTTTCAAACGATTGTGGTAAAAGTCTATGTTTCTTTTCGTAGTTAAACCCCATGCTATAAAAGACTGTTTAATTACGCCTTCGGAAACTTTTTCCCAAGCTGCCCTTACCCAGAAAGCTATCGTAAGATACGAAGCAGATCGACGTTTACCAGACTTCGTGAATTCCTCTTCTCCATTTCTTAGCCAATCACCCCATAAACGCCTCATTGCAGCTTTTAAAATCTTATTCCAATGCACATCCGTGGGCTGTAACAATGGGGTCAAAGCTACAGGAATTATTACAAGATATGTTTTATAATGTTGTTTAAAACTGGATTTAACAGTCGTTTTCAGGTGGGCTTTTGCACTGTCCATTACTAAGACGGATTTTGGTTTAAAAAAACAACTAGGACGAGTACCCCAAATTTTTGCTTATATATTCATCAAGTCACTATTCATAGATCCTTTAATGGACGCAGTGGCTACAACATCCTTTGGGAAATCTGACTTTGGAATATTTTTTAAGCCTTTAAAAATTATCATTGGTTTCAATTTTGTTACATAGGCCATAGCGCTCAATACAACTGTGTATCATAGTTTTTTCTTACCAGTCGTTCTGTATAATACGGATTTTACGACTTTAAAGTCATAAGTTTTCTGCTGCGACACATCAGGCCACATAGGTGTTTCGTCCATGTTGCCAATGCAACTTATATTCACATCGTTAGCACTATCTTCAAAAAACTAAAAAAAATTTCACACAATTTTTGTGCATCGTCTGGAATTTGTTGGCCTGACTTGTTACTAATCTACTCACAATGTCGTGCCTATTACGGAATCTTTCGAGCCAGCCATTCGATGCTTTAAAATAAACGGGCTCATCATTTCCATCGCTTTTCAGAAATTTTTCTGTCTCTGATTTTATTTGGATGCAATTGCTCGACCTATTTTTCTTTCTTCTTGAATCCAGTTAATAAGTGTACTTTCTATGTCTGGGAGTTTTGCCCTTTTCTTCAATAGTTCCTTGTCTGATGGAACATAACACTTTTAACGTATTTCCACATCCCGTTCCGTAAGAATTCCTCAGTTTTCCCTTTGTTTATTCCAGTCTTGAACACAAGAGCGAGGAATACAGAAGAATATAGAAGTTTCACTATTATCGCCATTTAGTTCATCTAACTTTGCTAAGACTTCCAATTTAAAAGCGATTGTATAACTTCACGAACGTATGTGCTTAGTTCTCTCCATTTCGAACGTTGAAATATAAAAATTATATTACTTGGGGAAACTACGACAATTTTTTATTAAATAAAGACAGCTCAGAGCCACTTGGCGCTTTTTCCAACTGCCAGAAGGAATAATACTAACCTTGAACCGGCCAATCAAAATGCAGAATTTGTATCAGTTGGACAACTCAGCCTTTTCCCTTTATATTGTTTTTCCATTCTCTACTCTACCCTAGCAGCTACAAGGGGAGAAAAAAAGCCTGCATACCCGATTCCTTAACATGTCGCCATCCTGGAGTAGAAACGTCATACATGAAAATTTTGCATGATAATAAGATAAATAAAATCCAATAATAACTTAAATATAAATGAATGGGATTGTGGTTAGATGTTCTCACAACACTAACATAAACAACTAAGAAAGTCATCAGTTTCCCATGAGAAGTAACGACCGCAGTTAAAATTAAACTGATGATGCATATTTTTGCATCTCTGAGCTTGGGAACGAATTAACAGCCTAACCTCAGATTCTATTTCGAAGTGACAGAGTTCAGACGGATCTCGAAAGCTCTTAAGACGGAGAGTCGATGATACTACGGAATCGGACAAGAACGGTCCTGTAGGAACCCTGATGCCGCGGTGGTTTTCCGCAAGACCCACTTGTAAATAGCTATATTTTATTGAATCATAACAGCGATGAACCAGGCCTATTAAATTCCTGTTATTCCTTAACTATTGACTTATTCCTCCTTTTTATGAATATATAGAGCGAGACAGAGAGAGAGAAAAATAAGTATTGATATTTTTCCCTTAAAATTAAAATTGTTGTTAGAAAAACCAACATAAATCAGCCATCCGTCTTCCAGGAGCGAAACCTCATATTTTCCGGCATGCCGGTAAATACGAGTTTTTCCGGCAATCTGGTGTATCTCGATTTTTTCCGGCATGCCAGCTAATGCGGGGGAATACGGTATTTCTTTCAATGACCAGGCGTCTCTAGCATTCATCAGTGGTCCTGAAAACTCTGACAAATATCAGGAGGCACTTGCCAATCATTTGCTTCCAGTTCGCGAGATTTAAGGAGAAAAAATAGATCTTTCAACACGCTGATGCTTCGATCCATACCTCAAATTTAAGGTCAACGTAGCGTAAGTCGAACAAGTTATCGATTTTGAAATGGACAGCAATTAGTCCTGATTTAAAGCCTGTAAAAAATAAGTGGGGTATTTTCCCACACGCTGTTTATCCAAATGGTAAGCAGTATTCTTCAGTTGAAGACATGAAAGATGCCATTGAGAACGAACGCTTGGTTTAAAATCAAACCGGAAACAATACAGAATCTCATTTTATCGATGG
The DNA here is from genome assembly GCA_963932465.1 of Maratus speciosus. Lineage (NCBI taxonomy): Eukaryota > Metazoa > Arthropoda > Arachnida > Araneae > Salticidae > Maratus > Maratus speciosus. Next base: position 271,384,367 of record OZ010795.1, read on the forward strand.
AAGACCATAAATTGAAAGTCATCCAACAAAACGTATAATTCTGTTAAATATCATTTTTAAACTACAATTTGTAGCTCATATGAAAAGAAATGTAACTTGCAGTCAATAATTAAATTTTATTTTGAAATTTGCTGTTGTGCTTAAACTTTTGACGCACACTGTATATGTTGTGAGGAAATATGGTAATATTTGCAAATAAAGTCATAGAAAATATACACAATTGACCAGGGTATACATATTAACACACAGCTCCTACCAGTGGCCGTAAAATCATGAAAATTGAAGGATTTGTACGTAGCTCACCAAAACAAAGAATTTTGAGGACCGTAAAATGGTACCTCTTTGTGACAGATGGTCTAGTTTTCGTATTTCGAATCTCCCACTTATCCTCCCGATAGGAGGAAAGCAAACAACAGTGCCACCTCTCTGTACACTGAGTAGCGTTACCTAACGGACACTGCCCGAAGCTCAAACACCCCGCTAGTTCTCTCTATCTTGTGTATAGTTGAAACTAACTCCTGCATTGCTGTCTTGAAATCCAGATACTTTGTATGCTGAAACCTAAAGTGAATGAGAACCACCAAACACAGATAAACATTCTTTTTTGTTATTTTGTTAGTTATACTGTGTAGTAATGTAATATAATCGTTGTCAAATTATATTTCTGAGCTTTGTGACATAACGACATTGTCGAAAACCAACACCACCAGGTTGCTGTTTAAAGATTAAACATATATTTTGCGTTTTCCATGTCACGATAGACGTGAAACATTACGAGAACATATGAACGTAAGCTGTATTAAAAACGTAAATTCTCCTATAGGTCTAGAAGTACCTGTTATTTTTTAAAGTAAGTGTTAAAGTAACTGAAGTAAATGTTATTTTTTAATTATAAAATACAAAATATTGAATGAAATTGAATTTACTGTATTTAGAAAAATATATGAGTTTGAATTATTATGAAAGTGTTATTATAATTAAAGGCGTGATGTATTTACAAGAAACTGCATAACGCTTTCGATTCTGTGCAGCAAAATGGGAAGGGATAATGGGACAAATCGATGACATATCAATATCATTTTTGCAGATTAACTTGTTTTCAGCATAACTTTCACAGTCATAATCATTCATGAATGTTTTTCTGTTGCGTTTCAAGAGGAAAACACTACTGTCCCAAAGTAACCCTACCTGATGGTGCAACTTTGTAACATTATTAAACATAAATTTCTCCGTTGGTATTAAAGATTTAGATTGTCGCGATATGTCTTTATTAGGAAAGTGATATATCAAATTTTAGCAATAATCAGTTTTGGGTTACTTATAAAACAGACCAGCTGGTGTCAGAAAAATCTCAAAATGTGTCACAAAGTAATCTTACAGTATATCTAAAATAAAGATATTCTTAAAATTGTAAAATTATTTATATATCTTATAATACCTGCACGAAAATAAAATCTACCAATAAAGCAAGGGTTTTGTTTTTCTGTTTTTCATTCTTACTTCTTATTTTATTTTAAATTTTTCTGACAATATACAATGAAACAAACTATTAAATCTCCGTTTTTATATTCAAAATTCTAAGTACTTCAAAAATACAATTTACGTTGAAAAAGAAAAAATCTACTCTTGAAGCAAATTCACATTCATTTACAAATAAAACCTTTTAAAGAACTATAAAAGGTGAAAGAATTTACATCAATTCTTCGCCTAAGAGCGACATTGTTACAAGCGCAAAAATTTAATTCTAAGTAAACTGAATTTAAAAATTTCTTAATAATTTAAATTTAAACAGATTATATGTTAACATGAAAGTTTTAAGAAAATATTTGTCTTTCAAAGAGAGTTTGAAGTGTAATATTTGCAAATGAATACAAAATACTTTAACTAAAAGAAATTTAGTTCGTCTGACTATTTCGTTAGACAAATTAAAAATCTTCGGAACATAAATTTGAATAAAATATGTACTTTTCATTGTTTACTGCATGATTTTCGTGTGCTTTCTTTAAATATATTTTTTTAACAGAAGTGTTTTTTTTTTTTTTTCTGCAAAAACATTCTAGATGCGGTCGTTTCCTATCCATATAAGTTTGGCCTTTTATCATGTTATTATAAATGTTTTTCTGTTGAAGATTTGAATAAAATATCTTCAATATTGTGAAAGTCTCGAACAAAAATTCGACTTCGACTTCGAGTAAAACACTCCGCAGTTTTTTTTTTTTTTTTCTGAAAAAAATAATAGATTTAGATCCTGGTTTCCTTCGTAAAGATTATTTGTCGTGGCGTGTATTTTCATCCCTAAACATTTGTTGTAACAATATTGAGACACCTTTAATATTAGTCTTGTAACATTTGCTATTACGGATATCAGATTAGCTTAAAAGTGATTGAGAGAGGATTGAAAACTTTACTAATACCCACACATCCCTCTCTTTATTTATAAAGCTATTTTCAAGAGTACCCAACATTAAAACCATGCAGCGACTAACTTTGTCTATGCTCGATATATTTTCTAATTGTTTTCGACGTTAAAAGAGATGTTCCGCTAAAGGAAATGCAATGCAGATGCTTAACTTATTTCAGCTTTACAGAGTTCAAGAGAGGTTTCAGCAATCTGTATCTGCCGCATGCTTCAGAAGCAGGACTGAACTATGTGATCGCTGCATAGTATATGTTGAAAATGCCGCAGAGAATTTCCAAAGGAAGCAGGATATTTCATTGCATTTTTTTTTCTTTAAGATGCCTGTCACATGTATATTTATATCTTGACTTTAGTTTTTATTTCTATTTATAAATTATGCCGCATTCTATCCATAATGGAGGAAAGAGGTCATTAAATGGGACCGACAATACTTTTTATACATAGTAATAAAACAATAATAGGGCCAATGAAAAAATAAAAATAAATTAATTAATTAATTTAAAAAAATTGTTTGATTGGATATACAATGGCTAATATTGACTATACCTTGGCCAGTTTAAGCAATATTATTAAGAAACATTGCCCGAAAATTGGGCTGTTTATTATAATTTTAACAATGTTGCACCGATACAGGCAAAAAATATTTAGCTATTTCACTCCAATATTTCTAATTTAAAACTAATAATATGAAATAGTGATATTTTATTGTAGATATTTCTAACGTAAAGCCAATAAATAACCAACATTCGTGTTTCATTGAAAGTACTTCCGATTAATTCAATATTGACACACAGTATGCCTAATATAATCAATATTGGTTTGCTACTAAAACATTTTTGCAACAAAACGCCTTTATAAATCATTATGAAATACAAAATAAGTATTGTATATAAAAAAGAAAATCTCAAACAAGAAGGCTCACAACGAGTTTTTTATTCAAGTGATGTTGTATGTCATTAAAAATCCAGCAAAAAAGGATGCTTTACGCAGCAGAAAACATGCTAATGATTCATCAAAGCAGTGTCATCTTTCACATGAACACGTCGTTTTCAGACACTCATTTTTAATTCGTGCATCCTCGTATAGCTACAGATTTCATTAAAACGAATCCTATGCATGCTAATTATGTATCCACGAACTTTGTTAATTGGATAATGAAACCTTGCATTGTTTTATCTATATAATACCTATTATGTTTTAAATATATTATTTAATACAATGTGTTCGTAAAGTCATGGTGCACTTTTGACCGGTCACAGGAAATCAACGAAACAAGATGGAAATGTGAAATCTTTATGAAATAAAAGAAAAACTCTCTAAGTTTCACACCTGTTCAGTGCAGTATGATGAGGTCTCATTTGAAACATGGAATCACAGACGTTATCCACTCTGTTACATCAGACGTCCTTAACTGTGTCAAGTTTCATACCTTTTCAGTGCAGTTTGATTTGGCCTAAATTTGAAACAGAGAATCACAGACGTTATTCACTCTGTTACATCAGACGTCCTTAACTGTGTGTAAGAAGAACTTGAAAATCGTTTAGATGTGTGTAGCGCAACAAATGGAGGCCACATCGAACTGCACTGAACAGGTATGAAACTTGGGAGAGTTTTCTTTTATTTGGTGAAGATTTCACATTTTTATCTTGTTTCGTTGATTTCCCGTGACCGATCAAATGTGCACCATGACTTTACGGACACATGGTATTTAAAGAACATACATTTACTTTGCGGTACTGCAGCCCCTTCCCCCTTTCAGTCTGTCTACATCGAAATATTCTGTTATCTACAACAAATATGGAATCCTCGGAGCGAACTGGTGATGTAGCAATTATTATTGAAGAGGATAACAATTTAGAATTTAGTGACATTAAACACACACTAAACAAAAAAAAAGTCTATTTTGAGAATCTAATGGTCAAATTTCTTCCTCACTTTTGCTTTGTTGTTGTTCTGTGCCCTCCATTATCCTATTTCAGAAGAATTAATTTTTAAAAAAGAAAAAAAGAAGGGAAAAAGTCATAAGGCAAAAATTTGAATAACCGCAGGGGTGCAGAATATCTCCGATCCGGCGATCTAGGATCGGAGGAAATTTTAACCACCTGGGGAAATTTTGCAGAAACATATACAATTGATTTCGATTTTAACAACGAATTCCATAATTTCCTGAGATAGAAAATATTCACTACAAATAAAAATATCCGAATGGCGACCTTCACAAAATCGATCACAGAATAATATGTACCGTATATCAGGGGTGATTCTGTTCCGAATTTTCCAGAAAATTTACGGCATTCGGTTCCGAAAATTAAAAAAAATCGATCATCAATCTCAAATTCGGACATAAAAATACCGCAAATTTTGTCCAAGAATTAAAAAAAAACCGCGAATTTCGTTATAAGTTCGCAAACTAACCGCAAATTTCGTCAAAGGAACGCGAAAAAACCTCGAATTTCGTCAAAGGAACGCAAAAAAACACGAATTTCGAGAAAAGATTGAAAATAACAGCAAGTTTCGTCAAAAGATCGCGAAAGAATCGCAAATTTCGAAAAAAGATCGTGAAAGAAACGCAAGTTTCGTCAAAAGATCTTGAAATAAACGCACATTTCGTCAAAAGATCGCAAAAAACGAAAATTTCGTCAAAAAATCACGAAAGAACCGCAAATTTCGTTAAAAGATCGCAAAACAACCGCGAATTTCTTCAAAAGATCGCAAAATGAACGCAAATTTTGTCAAATGAACACAAATTTCGTCGAAAGACCGCGAAATGAAAGCGAATTTTGTCAAAAGATTACGTAACAACCACAAATTTCGTCAAAAGATCGTGAAATAGCTGCACATTTCGTCAAAAGAGGCGAAATAACGGCAAATTTCGTTAAAAGATCCCAAAAAACCGCAAATTTCGTCAAAAGATCATGGAAAACCGCAAATCTCGTCAAACGATCGCATAACAACTGCGAATTTCATCAAAAATGGTAAAACAAACTCGAATTTCGTCAAAAGAAAACGAAATAACCGCGAATTTCGTCAAAAGAAAGGCGGAATAACGAAAAAACTCGTTAAAAAATCGCGAAATAACCACAAATTTCGTAAAAGGACCGCGGGAAAAAACATAGTTAGTGCTGGGATTGGATTTCCGCCCCTTCCCCAACTCTGCTGTAACCTTTCAGAAAATTTGCTGTGAATTTAAGATTTTTTTTCCTTCATTCAGAATCACCCCTGCGCATAAGTTTGAAAAATAAATTTTCTATACCTACAATAATACAGAATTTACCTATAAAATACCGTAAAATTTTGGGGAAATTTTCATGTGGATTGGGGGAAATGTTGGGAGTAGAAACATTTTCTGCACCCCTGAATAACCATGCATAATGGCGTTCCTTTTCCTCATGAACAAATGTAAAAAAAAAAGGTATTTGTGAAGCAAAGAAAACAGATATAAAATAAAATATGAAAAATCTCACTCTTAGTTACATGAAGAAATTTTCTTTCTAATGAAGGAGAAAAGGCCTTTTTTTATTTCCAAAATTTAGTTTTTTCAAAGCTAAGTTGAAGAATATTCAACGCATTTGGTATTTACTGTACATTTCACAACTAGTGTACTCTTTAAAGGGGAAAAACGGAGAGAGAAAAAGCTTTATGGAAAAAGAAAATATGAAAAACATTTCTTGCGAAAGAAATAATTTCAAAAAGGGAAGTAAGAATTTTGATTACATGCAATTTTGATTAGTTTCAGTCCAACAGGTGCGTCAGAAAGAACTTTTCTCAGCGCACATTCGGGAAATCCAATTCAATCGTGAAATTACAATTAGTTTTCTATTTCAATTTCTATCACTGCTGTTTTTTTTCAATGGGTATGACATTTTAGCAGGAGAATTGAATTCGTGTGTATTTTTCTTGTAAAATATTACTCATGGTAAGATAACCAATAGAAAATTAAACTTATATTTACATTTTCTTAGATTTCACGATAGTAATTTTCTAAATCATGGGTCAAGAGAAACAATCCACAAAAAATCAGTTTTCAGTAAATCAATAAGAAAGGGAAAACAAGGAGTCAAGCATAGATTACGAAACATTTTTGAGCACATTCAGTGTCTATTTTTCTTAATTATCCACTAGAAAATAACGAAAACATTTATGTTTCTGTTGGACATACACTGTAAAAAAAAAAAAAACGGACTAAAATACGGAAATACTACTGGCAATCTAGACGCCAGTACTATTTCCGTATTTTAACGGAACTTTTTCCCGGTAAATTACAGAAAATTTTTCGTTAAATTACAAAAAAACGGAAAATTTTCTGTGATTTATCGGGAAAAAGTTCCGTTAAAATACGGAAATAGTACTGGCGTCTAGATTGCCAGTAGTATTTCCGTATTTTAGTCCTTTTTTTTTTACAGTGTAATGTCATTCCTGAGTTACATTACAAAAATAATTACAAATTATACACTTACTTTAACAATAACAACTCTTCGACGATGTGATAATTTTTTAATGCTTTCAATAATTTGCAGAATTAATAAGATAGATTATATTATAAAGAATAAACGCCAGTCGAGCACATTGCAAGCAGTATCAACAAAAGATGTTATAATTTTTTCGTGATAACAAATCAGAACAAAAATAGACTAACCGACCTTAAATGCATGTTATCACACGTAATTAACGCATAATAGTTCATCAAAAGACCAATAAAAAGCGCAAAATGGCAAAAAAAAAAAAAAAAAAAAAAAAGATCATATAACTCCGAGTTACGCTATGCATTTAAGAGTTAATAAGGTGAAAGATAATATCTAACAGGAAGGTCTCCATACTGGGCATACTCAGAATATGTTGAAAAAAATGCTAGTGAAAGTACTCATGTTTGTAATAAAGGATCAGTTAAAATTAGCGGCGGAATTACAGTAGAAAATCTGTAAAAGAATAAAATACTTTCAAATAATTGGCGTGAAAAGACGAAAGCGGCACGCAATTTGGCGAGCAGCACTTTTCCTCGCCAAAAGCAAACGATTTTAATGAATCTGAAAATTGTTTGTTAATTGATTTTGAGAATATGCAGATTTTATTAATTTAAACGTAAACCATGAAAGAAATTATTACTATTATTACATTTTGTATTATACATGTTGCTTGTTGCCGATTTGAATGAAATTTTGCCATTGTTTTATTCTCCAATCCACAATTTTTTTAATTTAAACCGCTTTATCGGTTATAAAAATAACTTGTAACGCCAGATGAATAATGCTGCCGTAATACATTTCCATACCGAAGACGTTGTTTCCACAGCAACAAAGTTGAATCCGCAGTGCTCAATGGGGCATATTTTTGAGTTTGGGACAATTTTATTCAATTTAGATTTCGTTTTAAATCGTAAAATATGATAGTTAAAAATTGTTATAAGTACATATAAATATATATGACAAAACTATAGTTAAAACAAACTAAAAATGACAAAGCTAAAGTTATTTAAAATAAACTTATTTAAACAAATTCAACATAAAAAGTTTTTTCCTTAAAGAGTATTAGACAAGCGAATTTTTTGAAATTTTATTTCTTCGCCAAGCGGTGATAAGTCGCCAAATAAACGAAATTTTCATTATTATTTTACGGACGTTCTACCGAGGTTCCGCCGAAATTTTTTATAAACATATATACCCATGGGAGAAGAACATTCTGTATTTTTTTTTTCACATTTTTCTGAGTATGCTCGTATGGAGACCTTCCTTGTAAGTAAGCAATTTCGAAAACGCATAATAAATTTGTAATTGCAGTAATCATAATCACTCTTCGTAAAAGTATTCGAGGTCATCTGTATATGATCTACTTATTTATACGTATACGACATAATATGCTAAAATTTAGTTCAATTAGAAAACGCATTACACAGTTGAAAATTCCACTTCAACAGTTTGCGTCAATAAGCGGAAATGTAGTCGTATTCTTTTGTGCAGCTCTGTATATGATCTATAGGATTTATCCACAACAAGTAGCATGCAAAACATTAGTTATACTTAAAAACGTACCTCTAGCAATTATCGTTCATAGTAAATACTGTAAACGAATTATTTTGTTTGACCCTGTAAATAAATGAGAATTGCTTTCCCCACACACACGCACATATAAGCATCTTGAAGTGCACCTTAGTAATGTATATCAGTTTCTATTTTTTTTTCTTTTAATATTGTAACGTCACTAAAACTCACTGCAAATGATTTTTCTCACAGACCATAATGTAACGGAATTATTTTGAGTGTCCCTGTAAACGGACTATAAATCTACACATTTCATTTTCAATACTCTAAATACAATAGTAAATCTCAATAACATATATCAATTTCAACTATTTTGGAAAGTGTTTTAAATGAGACTTTATTATTGAAAATGAATATCAAAAATAGTTGTAATCATTTTTAGCGTAAAATAGACCGATACAGGTCTTAATGTTGCGTAAGTCTTAATGTAACTCTTTTGATTTTTGGGAGACGCCTCGCAAATTAACCAGTAATACAAGGTGCTTACGGTCCATATTTTTGCGTACCACTACTTCCTTAAAGTAAACACTTCCACTTAAAGTAATTTTTATTGTACATAATCGAAGAATTTTTAAGTTTTTGCAATTATTTAGGCGAATTCAGAAATAGTAGTGTTGTGAAAAATATTCAGATATGGAAAGTTTATATCTATCTTATAGCTATTAAAATGACGTCTGTTTGAGCTCATATTCCGTGCTCATCAACTTACAACACAACTATAAAAAAAGACATAAATTTTATGCAATATGTTATTAAGTTATAATTAAGTTAATATGTTATATTAATATGCGGTTGGAAAGTGTCGTATTTAACTTAATTCTGAGAATAATTTCTAACTGTCACTGTAAAAAGAAATTTCTAAAATTAATCAAAACATGATTCAAATCGCATTCTACGATGTTTAAGTACAATAATGTTCCAAACAGAGAAAAAAATGTGTTTAAGATCTAAAATGATTTTTTTTATAAAATGTCCATTTTGAATTCATTGCAGAACTAATTTCAAATTTGGTTCTTTTCAATATCTAAAATGGATCAGTAGTTTTTCTCAAAACAGATACCAGGGAGTTCTAGATATGTTAATTATACCTTGCAGTGACATAAAGTTATTTATTTTAGAATGCCATTTTCTCAAACACCCAAAATGTATATATGATTTAATCCATAGAGGCGTTTTAGAAGCTTTTTAACCTAAACTGAGTACAAGACCGATTTAGAATCATGATTTATAGGAGTAGGGAGGAGGTGATGAGATTACAGTGTAATAATGACAACAATAAGAAGATGAATAAAAATGGTTTCAGTTGTCACTATTCTTTGTAATTCTCTTAAATTCCAATTATGTTTTATAATATAAAAATTTTAAAATATTGGTATGTCAACACAATTTTTGCTAATCAGTGACCTCTAACTCAGCGGAGGCTTTTTGCCCTCAACCTCTACCCAACACATAAAAATAATTTTGCGTGCAAAACATTTGTTGTAAATATTCCTAGAAAATATTATGTACATTTTTAATTTTTGTTAAGGTTTTCTTAGAATTTAATTTAAACGAACCTTAACTTCTTCTGTCGACTTTAAAATAAGCTGAAAATATATTTATGCAGCTATGATATCGTGTATCGTATTATTAAACCATTTGATTTCTCATTACATGTTTTTTTACACACTATATTCGCGATTGCATTTTTTTTCCGAGATAGAGCATTGAAAATCAATTTATTTTAAATTTAAAAGCATTCATTACATTTACTGTATCTAAATTACTTAACTAAATTTTTATGCTTTATTTAACTTAATATTTTCTAAAAGCAGAATTGAAAACCTGTTATTAACTAGGTATAATTAATTAATCTTAAAATTTTATTTTAAAAATGGAAACATTATTTCATTATTAACTTTATTAACCTCTTCGAAAGAGCTAAAATTCACATTTATTACAAAATGCAAGATTTAAAATTTTAAACAGTCATTAGTTACAAAGTTAATATTTTTAAAAATCTTAATTAAATATAAATTTCTTTTTCACGAACCAACTAAAGTTACTATGCGGAGTTTTTTATTTAAAATTAGATTTTATGCGCAAGTAAACCAAATTTTAAGATTATTAAAATAGTTTATTAATGAACAAATTATACTTGAAGTTTATTTAGAGAAAAACGCACGCTTTTAGTAAAAGAGCTCTCAAGTTAATTAAATTATAAAAAATTGAATTACATCCACACAAATATAATAATTAACAAGGGAAGGATTTTTTTATCTTTCGAAAAATATGAGCAGCTTTCTTTTTCGATATGAATCCTTTTTCATATACGTTTGGTTTTTAAAGAAATATTTCTATGTAACTAGCAAATAGAACTTTCGTCAATTTGAAACATTATTTAAAAAGTCGCGTAAGTTACATAACTGTTTTCAAGCTTTCCTGTTCATTAAGGGGACGATGTACTTTTAAGTGACCAAAAATCGACCAAAAAATAGAATTCCTATGTGTGTGTGTGTGTTCAGGTTTTAAAAATAGCAAAATGCTGCCGCATATTTGGCAGAAAATGTGTTTTCATAATTCTTAAAGGTAGATAATGAAAATAAAATAACCTAATGTATTTCAAATGCATTTTTTTAAATAAACTTTTCGCAGTGTATATACATCTTTAAAATGCTCCATCCAATACAAAACAAAAAAAAAAGGTGTTGCTATCCAATGTACTATTTATTGACAAATTAAAAGATGTAAAATAAACATATGAATAAAATAAATCTCTACGTTTCGGTTTAATCTTTAAAACCTTCACCAGGAAAAAAAATTTCTAAAATATAAATTGACAAAAGCACTTTAAATCTACATCTTAAAATCTAATTCAAATTGGTAAATAGTTCAACGGAAACTTCTTAAATATTAAAAAAAAGCTCAGTGGCGCCATCTTTTATCCAAAGTAAACAACGAAGAAAGAAGGGACTTTGACCATGCTACAGTTATTTCCAAGCAAGTTGTTCCGTTTAATGCTATTATTCGTGAATCTTTCGAAATTCTTTTAAGGAACCAAGAAGTTTGTAATGATAATGTTTCCTTTCACATTCCTGAAATCTGGCTTTCTATTTTTAAAAAATTATGAAAATTCCCGTGTTTTCTACAGCCCTTCTTTCTTCGTTGTTTATTTTGAATAAAAGATGGCGCCACTGAGCTATATATATATATATATTTGGTATTTAAGAAGTTTCCGTTGAACTGTTTACCAATTTGAATTACATTTTAAGAGGCAGCATATAAAGTGTTTTTGTCGATTTATATTTTCGAAAAGTTTTCTCCTGATGAAGGTTTTAAAGATTAAACCGAAACGTAGAGATTTTTTTTATTCATGTGTTTATTTTACTTTTTTTAATTTGTGAATAAATAGTACGTTGGATTGCAATACCTTTTTAATACTTTCCAACAAAGTTGAAAAGTGTTTATGACTTCGGTTTGACTGGCCGTCTGTCCGTCAGGCCGTCTGTCCACGCTCTAACTCTCGTAAATATGCTCGGATCGTTCTGAAATTTTTTAATGTGAGTGAGCTCTACCACAGCACGTTCCCTATTTCAAATGAAGTTTGTAGCATGTTTAGTTCATTTACAGGGACAGTCAAAAGTTTTCCGTTACATTACGGCCAATGGGAAAAAATCGTTTCAAATGATTTTTAATGGTGTTAAACTCTTTCAAACATAGTAAAATTGATATTCATTTTTGAAGTCCACTAAAATATGCATTCTGTTGAATATGCGGTGCAAAGAATAGTTATTGTTCATTTACAGGGCCACACAAAAGAATTCCGTTCATAATGGTATAGGGGAAATTGTTTGCGGTGTATTTGAAAAGATTTCAGATACCATATTGTATCCGAATTACTGTATATTAGTAATGATTGCTCAAAATGCATTTTTAATTATGATATGCGATTTTTTAGGGTTTCGTTCATCTGACGAAACTCTATTCGTCTCGCTCCTCTGTCTGTCCGTCCGTCCGTCTGTCACACAGACCGTTCTCAGAAACTATAAATGTTGGAGGCGTGAAATTTTGCATACTTATAGTTGAACACCTCACGTCAAATGATAAACCGTAAAAGTATGGAAAAGTCGTACATTTAACCCTTTGTGCTCCCATATGTGCATTTTAAACAATTCTTTCTAAGTGAGCCCCTATTTAGGTTGGAGGCGTGAAATTTTGCATTCGTTATAGCTGAACACCTCGCATCAAATGACAAACCATAAAATTTTGAAAAAGACCGTACATTTAACCTTTTGAGCTCCAACATGTGTATTTTAAATAATTCTTTCTAAGTGAGTCCCTATTTAGGTTGGAGGCGTCAAATTTTGCATTCCTTATAGCTGAACACCTCGCATCAAATGACAAACCATAAAATTTTGAATAAAATCGTACATTTAACCCTTTGGGCTCCCACATGCGTATTTTAAGCAATTCTTTCTAACTGAGCCCCTTATTAAATTGGAGATTTGAAATTATGCATACTTATAGCAGAACACCTGAGGCCAGGCGACAAATCATAAAATCTTGAAAAAGTCTTACGTTTAACCCTTTCAGCTACCATATATGTATTTTAAGCAATTCTTTATAAGAGATCCCCTAATTAAGTTGGAGACATGAATTGTTGCATACGTATAGCTGAATACCTCAGACCACACGGCAAATCGTAAAATTTACAAAAAGTCTTATATTATTTACTCCTCTGGGCTCTAACTTGTGTATTTTAAGCAATTTTTCTAACCTCCGCCCTTTTCATTCCGGAAGCACTTTTCCAACTTTTGCCGACACCCTTTTGATCATTCTTTCATATTATGCACCATAGCCTTACATATTTTAGTTCCACTTTTTTCCGCCAGAGGCGCCAACTTATCTCGGTTGCTATCTCCCAATCTCCTAGACTAATATATCTACGGATAGTCTGTAAAACGGAGTTTCGTTCGGATAGAGGTTTGTTTAGAATAGAGTGCGCCCCTGGTTTCGAAATGTGGAACTAACAGATTTTTCAAAAGGATAAAGTGTTTTGAAAGGAATATTAAACAGTGGTGTAGTCGTAAAAAAAACATAGGGTATACGCTCTAAGCAGAGGGTATACGCTCAAGGCAGAGCGTATACGCTAGAGTGTATATACTATAGCTTTCTTCAGAAACAGAGGGTATACGGTGTTCCTTAAAAAAATCCAGAATGTATACGGCGTGTACCCCCGTATACCCTCCACTACATCCCTGATATTAAACGAAACCCTCTGTGGGATCTGTGGATCACACTTACCTACTTGTTCACTATATTTATGCATACTATAAAGTGCGTATGAATGCTATAGTTCATATACAGAGCTACAGAAATGAATTCGTAAAGGTTACTGAGTATGTGCATAAATTGCTTAAAGTTGGGTTTTAAAGAAGTTATGCATTTTTACGCTGAACTGAATTTAGTGTACTAAGAAACATTTGTAGAATATAGATAAAATGATATACAGGGCCAAGCAAAGAGTTGGATACGCGGCCGTCTATGGGTGATAATTTCTGGAAATGTAATTTCAGTAGTTTTAAGCTAGTTTTAGTTTGAATTAAATTTTAGCTAAATAGTGGCATGTAATAGAGGTAATAGGTAAACTACAGGGCTGTACAAAAGTATTCAAGTATGTTTCCATTTATTAGTATGAATTGCTGAAAGATGAATTTCAACCTGTTATGCATTTTCTTGCTAAACTAAATTTTCCCATTATATAGTATATATATCAACATACAGATCGAATACAGGGCTGTTCAAAAGAATTGGAATACATATATGGCTATGGGCGGTAACTACTGAAATCAGATTTATAAATGTTTACTTAGTTATCTTATTTATCTTATTTCCCTAAGTAACGAAGTTTCGTTAAAGCTTTCAGGGAGTGTTGGAAAGTGTTTCATAATCTATCCTGTACGCATGATTTTTCTTACTTGTTTTGTTTCGTATTCGGTATTACAGCGTAAAGTTCTTAATTATTATGCTCCATCCATTTCAATTTTGTATAAAATTTCTTATTTTCCTTATTATAATAAATTTTCTATAGAAAAATTTCCAAAAACTGTATAAATAAGATTATTCAACACATTGATGCTGGACTTCCTTTCGTTTCATGTGTGCCCCATGGTTGGTGGCTCATGAAAATTACTTCATCCTGTGCTGAGGTTGCAGTCTTCCCAACAGATAAGAATGAGAAGTTGGTTGGTATCATCCAGGTAGCTCAGTGGTAGAGCATTGTTGCGTAATGTCAGTGACCCTGGTTCGGTCCCTGGCTTGGACAGTTTTCACTTTGCTGGTTTTACGCCTCTTAAGCAAGTTTAAAAATATTTCAGCAATTGCTGCTTTTCCAGTCTGAATTAATTTTACTATTTTCGTCTTAAAATATTATTTTCCCTTTTTCTTTTTACCTTTTCAAAAATCTTATTGAGTTTATTTGTCTTTATTTCATTTTGGCTTTTGACACAGTAAAAATTTTCCCTCATCAAAATCTTTTTTTCAAAATCTTTCTTTCAATTTTTCCTTTGAGAATTCGATTATTCTTTCTCCAGATCATTGCAGAACTTTGTTTTTCTCGTCGAAATATAACCGTTTTACAGCGGTTTGATGCATCCTCCATAATTCGCTTTTCTCTTTGTATATTCGCTCTGTCATAATGCAGTAATTAGTACTCCTACGCACTCGCTATAAGACATTTCTACACTAGCTTACTAGCTCGAATAGAATGTTTTGCTCTGACTGAAAAACCACGCCACCCAGTTTACCTTAAGAATACAACAGCTATGATCTCTAAAGGATTTATCTGATATTATTAAATAAATTTGCTTCAACTCAACTGACTGTTTATTGGGAAAAAACAATGGTATTCACATGATTTCTTCCTCTACTCGACTCAGACTGCATTCGAATGGTGATTTGACAAATTTTATTATTTACTCGTACGTTAAACAACCTGGTAACATGACATGTTTGTTTGTTTTTTAAAATCCGTTACAATATGCTAATTTGGCGTGGGCACCGAGCCCGATTATGAAAAATTCACCAATTTTTTTACGCTTGGTATAAAGCTCAAGCTAGTTAATTTTTTTTAAAAAACTTAAGACATGGGAAAAAGAAATGAAAAAAAGCATTAAGCTACCTGTTCCGGATTTGTATTTTATAATTGTAATATTTATATTTATTATACCAGAGTAGTATGTGGTAAAAATTTATTTATTTTGAACGGAAAAGCACATATCACGTTTAAAAACACCAAAATAATTTTCTTAATCTTTCAAAATAATTTTAAGATTTCAAAAGTATTGTTTCAACACGAGGTTATTAATTAGATCCTGATAATTATCACTTAGTGTCACTTTTAAAATGAATCAATAATATTTTCATCACTAATTTCTAAAACGGTAAAAATTAATTAGCTTAAATTAAAAAACACATACCACGCATTTTCGATATTCTGAACACGATATGATTATTTTATTGATAAATGTCTGCCTGTACGTGACACAAACTTTTGTGAGCGCTTAACTCAAGAACTAATGCATGGAATTTCACCAAACTTCCTATTCTGGTAAGCCTTGACACAAATTAATGCAGAGTATGTTTGGGTGTATATGCCCAATAAGTGGTGCTGGTATGTTGTGTTTTTTACTATTTCCGTGAAAGCTATATACACTGTTAGAAATATTCCTGTAAAGTTACAGGCAGAGGGCCGACAGCAGAAATTCCAGTCATACCCCATAAAAAAATCCATCCCCATCATTTTGTGCAGCCCGTAATTTTACGGGGCAAAGATAAAATGCACTTTAAAACAGAATAACATTTTACTTGCTGTTCCATAGCACGTAGCACGTTAGATAGTCATCACAGAATCGCTTTTTTGGCGGGTTAAAAAATATGTTACGGTCGCGGTTAAGTGACATTATTTTTCGAAAGACGACTAAAATGAAGGATTACACCCTAGCGGAGAAAAATGTATGGGAACGTTCCGTATTTTTGCTAACAGATGGGCTAGAACTGTAAGAATATGTAGATTACCCGTAATTTTCTAAGTATCTAAGGGATAAAGCCGCTTATTTAATGGATCAGGTCGTTTTTCATCGAATAAGTCTGTTGCCCGTGAAAATTGAAGGGCAAATATAAATTTACAATTTTTGTTTTCTGATAGTGTACCTCTTCTTCTATGGGAAAGAATTCCACCAAATTTAATATGTATGATGTTTATTAAAAATTAAATTGATTCAATCGTGCCTTTGTTTACTCAATATGGGCGTTGTTAAGCTATTTCTTTGCGATAAAAATTATAGCTATATCTCAGTTTCTATTGGGTATAAATGTGCTAAATTTTTTATTTGATGTTATCCACTATATTTTCTAATTGTTGGTGTGTAATTAATATATTAGACTAATGTAGATTATAGAAGAAATTTCTGCGATGGCCAAATCATGACATTTTACCTAGATAGTATCGGTATTACTTATAACGACCGATCATCAACACGTTGGGTATAGGCCCGGAGGGGTATGCCTCTGTCGGGGTCTTTTAAAGGCCCATATTTACGCTTTTCCCATATTTACCCATATTTACGCTTTTCGAAGAAAACCTGGGAAAAATCAGAATGATTAGGCCGACTTGCGCGTTTAGGATCGAACCCAACACTGCCAGTCTACCAGCTTTTGAGAACAGAACCTCTCGATCACTGACGAGGACTATTTTACCGAGAAAAAACTTCTTATCCTTAATTTAAAAAAAAGGCTTACGACTTTTATTTGTATGTTCATATATTCTTGTTTTGTAAAAGCAACCTACCACCATAGAAAACGACTGACATTGAAGTATCTTTTCTTGAATCTTATCTTTATCTTTAATTGAAATCTTTTCCGTTGTACTAGAACTACGGAAAAGATTACTTTTTATATAGTTTTGGCAGTAACTAAACTATAAATTGATCGTTCATAAAGAAATGAAAAAAAAACTAATAGTTAAGCATCTATAATTCTAGTTTGCTGTTTTTTGTTGTTGTTGTTGTTATTGTTTACTTAACGTTACTAAAAAGGAATTAGTTTTTTCAGAAAACGAAACAAACGAAATATGGCTAACTATTATACCAAGAATAATATTTTACTCATAAATTTTAAAGATGGCAACACTTCATTGATTCCTTGGATAACATGGGGGTAGTATTCATTTTAAATGATCTATAGAGGGCGCTGGACACATATATTGAGGTATGTACATGAATATACTGTACATTATTACTCCCTTATTCCACCATCATTTTAAAAAGTTTTTTGGCAACATGAACAAATAATCTCTTATACTTAATTTTATTGCTGCCTCATTTATTGGTTAAAAAAGGCTTTCAAATTGGTAATGTGCTTTTTATTTCTCAGTCCTTTTTAATCATGTTTTATTTTAAGCATATTTGTTTTATTTTTCATTTTTTAATTCTCTATTTATTGGGTGTGGTAGTTCGAAATTCATATTCTTTAGCTTTTTTATGGCTAATATGAAGATAAAACCATACACTTTATTTGTGGAACTTATGGCATTTGGGACCTGATGAATGTGGACCTATGTTCCACAAATTTCCATTATTCATTTACTCTTTTTTTTCTTTTTTTTAAATTATTATTATGTTTTAAAATCTATGTTGAACAAGTTAAGGGAAAAGTTTGACTGTCAATGAATAAATTTCTTTTTATTTATAATTTCGCAAATTTTGGTTAGAAATTTGTAATTATTTTTAATGGTTATATATATATATATATATATATATATTCAGAAGTTCCTGAGAAAAAGGTATATCGATATCAGATGTTTTCGATAGAATTTTCATAGAATTTTCATAACTCGCCCTTAAACAACCAAAGCAGCTTTCTTAAAATCAAACAATGATTTAATGTTTTCTAAAGTATTACTTAAGCAAGATTTCATTATTTAAATCGAATTAAATAACATTTTAGTCTCATTTTGAAAGTACTAGAACAACCTTTTCACTAATGTGTCTAAAACAATAATAATAATTTACCTTAAATTAAAGTATATATAGTCGTGGGGGAAAAAAGTAAATACCCCTATGAACTCTGCAACAAATTATTGTAGAAGAAAGTTATTGGTATCAAACTATTGGAAATAAAGTCTGCTTTAAATTATGCATATAAAATTTGCTTAGGAGGCCATCTACATATCAACACGAACCCAAACTTTGTTTTTGTCAATAGCAATATCCAAGTTCGACATTCTTCAATTAGCTTAAATCCAAATTTTCATGAAATTCGTATGATTAGTTTCCGAGAAATTAATTATTTTAAAATTAGCATATTTTAGGGGTTGTATCCAAATTGAAGTTTGGTACTCGATTATTGCAAACATACAGAATGACAATGTCTCTTCTATTAATGTATTATTTCTTGCCAATATAAACATGTCACTCGTTTAATGTTTTTCGACTATTGCCAGCCCAAATGTTTCATTAAAATCAGTAATATATATATATATATTTTAATTATGCTTTTCTGTACATCATAGACAACCCCTTAAACCGTCATTTTGACGTTTCTTACTCATAATTCGAAAACTACTTGGAAGAAAAATTTGAAATCCAGAATTTGTATAAAGTAGAATGTAATAAATATAAATAAATCAAAAAAATTGTAGGTTACAATTCATATTTTTTTTTCGAATATTAATTTCATAGTTCATAACTCATATTATAATTTTTTTTTTAATTACAATCTCAATGTATTTATGTTTGGATGTTTTAGTATTATAATTAAACAAAAAAAATATCACAATAGTATTATAATTTCAGGAGATATTAATAAAAATATGAAAATGTAATTTAACATTCGACGCTCTAAATTTTGAATGTTTATAATTCAAAAATTCACCATCCATGTGATTTAAAATTCCAAATTACTTTCTAGGCATGGTTTGAACCAAATATTAAAAATATTTTCAAAATTGGATGTTGCCATTGAAAAAATAAAGTTTGGTCTGATTTTTATTTGTAGATGGCACCCCTAAGCAAAATTTTTATGTATCATTTAAAAGTAGACTTTATTTCTAATCGCGTGACACCTGTAATTTTTTTTTTTTTTTTTTTTTTACAATTAGTTATAGATTTAGTAGGGGGTGCTTACTTTTTTTTCCACGACTGTACATCACCTTTAAACAACCAAAGTGGTTTTCTTAACATTCAAAAATAAGTTAATATTTTCAAAAGTATTATCCAATTAAGTAACATTTAATTCTCACTTAGTTTTCATTAATATCTCTAAAATGATAATAATTTATTTTTAAAAAACCCACCCAATTTTAAATACCAAATTATCTTTTATAAATTTTAATCAAAAATTATCTTTTATATTATTCAAAAACAATTTAATGATTTCAAAAGAAAGAAGATTTCATTAATTAGGCTCAGATAAGTAGCTCTTTAGTTTCACTTTGAAAGTGGAACAACAATATTTTCTTTATAATCTTTAATAACCTACTTCAATTACTTTTTTTTAACTTAAAATTTTTTTATCATCCTTGAAATACTTTTTAAATTTTTAATTGAATGAAAACTTTTTTGTTCAGTTTAACATTTGAAATTGCAATGTGGAGTTTAAATTAAATTTGGGATATTTATTTATAAAACTAAGCTTACTTTTAGAATTGAATCTGCTTTACAATTAACTGATAATACTTTAAATTTATTTAGCCTGAAATGCATTATCTGTCTAAATGTTTTTTTCTTTCATTTCACAACTTTATTATTTTTTTTAATCATAGAACTGCCATATGAGAATAATATTAAGAAATGTAAACCAAAAACAGTGTCGGCTTTTTTAATTTTCGACATAACTTTTTTATTTGTTTATTTTTTAAAGAAACGACAGTAAATATTTTGATTTCAATATCTTTTCATCTCTATTATGGAAATGGTGTAATTCGATGATAATATTTTTAAAGACCTATTTTAATTTAATTCTTTTACGGAAATACGTTTTAAGAGAAAAACCAGCTAAGTAATTTTTTAGAAGCATTTATAAACCTTTTTGTTAACTGTTAAAAAATCTTTAATTTTGTATTAGACGTGTTATAGTTATAGCAGTTATATACAGTAGTCATGATCGTTATACAAATGTTTACACGTGTGTTTATAGTAGTCACCTAAAATTAAAGCCAAATTTCTTTATTTTAAAAATATCATAATATATTTCATAATATATATTTACTAAGTATTAATGAAAAGATCTGATGTATTTTCACACTTTCGGTTACACCATTGCATAACCTGAGAGCACTGTTACATATAAAATATAACGATGAAGCACAATTTTTTTATGCTTTAAATGATTTTTACAACCATTGTAAAAAGTATGTTCATTTCCTATATTGGAATTTTGCAGCATTTAAATGTGAAAATGATTTAATTTTTTAAACTTTATAATTTTAAAAGGTAAATGTATGTTTTCCAAATGAAAAATAAATATTTCTAAAAGAATTTTACAATATATTTCAAAAAGTTTTGTATTTTCCTTATTTTTCCTTGATATAAAACTTGTCAAAATAAATTTATTATTACATTTTAATTGATTCATTACATCACATTTTCATGGGAGAGGAGTTACAAAGTGTAATACAGTGTGACAGAGAAAGGGAGATGGTTTAAAAAGTTGTGACATCGCATCTAAAATATAAAAAGAATTAGCTTGTAATGTATTTTTTTGAGCTATATAATTTTAAAAAGGCAAATATATATTTTTCAAAAAAATCTATACATTTTTCACAATATATTTCGTAAAGTTTTGTATTTTTCTTATTTTTTATTAATGTAAGTCTTGTAAAAACAAATTTAATATTCTGTTTTAACTCATTAACTACGTCACATTTCAAAGGAGGAGTCTACAAAGTGTAACACAGTGTCACGATGGATGGAAGATGGGTTAAAAAAGTTGTGACTTTACATCTAAAATCAATTAGCATATAAAATGATTGTTTAAAGCTTTATAATTTAAAAAAGAAAATATATATTTTATCAAAATAATATAAAAAAGACATTTTTAAAGGATTTTATAATTTATTTCGAAAAATTTTGTATTTTTGTTATTTTTGATTAATTTATGTCATATAAAATCAAATTTAATAATCCATTCATTGCTTCACATTTCAAAATAGGATGAGAGAAGTGTACAAAATCTAACACAAAGTGACAAGGGAGGTAGATGGATTAAAAAATTGTGACATCACATCTATTATATAAAAACAATTAGGCAGTTTTTTGTTTGAAAGCAGCATAATGAAGTTCGTAAAAAAGGGAATTTTAACTCAGGTAATATTACTTGTATTTCTCCTTTTTCTTAGAACTGCAAAATTGTAAAGTAAAAAGTACACATTATCTTAAAGTTTTTATGCAATATATCTAAATAGTATACTAGTTTTTTTTTTGTTTTTTTTTTTTTTTCTGACATAAAATGAAAAGCGTGAAATAGTCTTATGAAAGGAAGTGGTATTTTTAATTATAAAGCAATGTTGTATAACGCATTTGTTTTTATTCAAATCAATTTGTCCCTAACCCCTAAAATTAGATATAAATTAACAATTACAAAAAATGGGACGCCATAACAAGGGAGGGAGTATGACGAGTGTGATGACCTGTGAAATAGGAATGGGAATTAAAAAAGCATGAAATTTGTGTGACGTAATTAATGGGTGATCATTATATTTATGACTATAATTTATTTATTACAATTTATACATTCTTTCATAACAAAAAAATTATGAATTATTTATAACGTCATACATTTATTTGTGATATTTATAAATTATGTTAATAGGCTACTTTCGAAAAAAGAAAATTTTACGACGTCGATGCTAATTGATTTTATACAACTAAATTATAACATGCAATACTTTTCTTTAATTATTTTGTTAAATTTTCGTGCACCTAATGGATAATTGACAATTCAGATATTGTCATTCAAATATTTTATCTATTTAATTATCATTGTCAATGAAATATGCATTTACGCAATTGTCTAAGGATTTTTTATGCACATTAAATATGCATTTTTGGCAATAATACAAGCATTAAAGTACAAAACTTTTGTCGATTTTCAATAAACGAATAATCTATCCATAATTTTAAATTCTCCGTTCTGTACCAATTACCTCCTTCCACTGTTTTTTTCTTTTTCCTTTTTTAAAAACATTCTCTTGATATAGAACAAAAAAGTAAACTAAAATAAATAAATTGCCCGCATTTGTGAATGTGGGATCTTTTTACGTAGGACTTGGTAAATAACGGAAGATATTCAGAAAAACAAGAATCAATACTCACACATGGAGATAGATCCGTATGTACACAAGTTGATTTGTGTTTGATGTGTCTGTCTCGATTGTCCAAGGCAGCGCATGCGTCATCGTTGCCATGGCAACCATGATCGATGACGTATCGATAAAAAGATGACGACAGCAAATTATTATCGTTGCCACCGTTGTTTTACAAAATAAATGCGAATAAATTGATTTCCATATCGATATGTTTGTCATCGTTGTCATAGGCGAGTAATTAGATAATAAAATATTTAAAAAGAACTAATTTAGTTTCTTTAGTTTTGGACATGCTTTTGAAGGAAAGGAAAAAAAAAACTTTGCACTTTTTTTTATTGAATAGCATCAATATTTCATTTAATAGATAAAAAATGCTTTCATTTTGTTTGAGTTTCATTCAGGTTTGTTCTCAGGTAGTAGAATAAAGATAGAAAACAAAATTGTTTTTTACGTATAGATTAAACCATGATTTAAAAATACGTACATATTTCACTCTATTAACTTTTTTTTTAATTCTCTCAAGGATAAAATATTTTTAAATGAATAAAAAAAAATCACTTAAAATAGATTTGATATGGATTATTAAGAATAAATAATGCTGTTTAAAAAAAATCTTACATTTATCGTAAAATTAAAAACCAACACTGCTTTAACGTATGCAAACACTAAAATATATTATTAAAAGTTTTAAATACTTTTTGTGTATGTGAGCGTGGCGATTTAAACTTTGAGCATTTTATCACAAAGTAAAAATTTGAAAAAGACTTTTTTATAGTGTTTTTTTTGTTGTTTTTTTTGTTGTTTTTTTTTTGTTGTTTTTGTTTTTTTTTACCGTCCAGCACATTTTACGACAAAGTTTTCACACATGCGGCATCAAAACTACATAAAGATCATTAGTAAAATTATTCGTTTTGCTGAGATTTTTTTTCTTTTTCTTTTTCTTTTTTTGCCAGGACAGTAGAAAAAAACTGAAAAAGGTCGCTGTATACAAATATACAGTAGAGAGCATTTTTTTTTTTTTTTTTTTTTTTTTTTTTTTTTTTTTGCATAATATAACTGAGACTTAAATCAGAATATTAATTTTGAATTTCATTGATGTGAATTTGATTAATTTAAACAAAAAAAAAATAATTTTAATTGATGGATAACATTTCAAATAAAATAAAAAATACCGACTTTGTAAATAAATTTATAAGTTTGGTGGAGATGGAAACTATGTTTTTCTTTATATGTGCATGCATATATACATATGTGTGTATATGTATATAAAACATTTGAACCTAAATTTAGATATTCAAGAAATGAATAAGTATATTAAAGAAAACATTACTACATTAAAAATTCCTTGTAACAGCTCTTTGAAACAACCAAATCAATCTTCATTTTCTCTTTATCTGAACATCTATAACTTCTGCTATTAAAATTTATAAATGTAATCCTTTAAAATTTCCTTCGAAAGTAACTTGTTTATATATATTTAAAAAAAAAAAAAAAGAAAAAACATATGGACTAAATAAAACTTATTAATATTGAGAGAGGCGTGATTATCTACATTTCATTTTCAAATTACTACAGTCGACGATCGTTATAACGACCGTCCATTATAGCGACCGTTCCATTATAACGACCTATGCAAAATGTCCCGAAATATATACCTTTTATGATGGGTTATTTTTACATCCAATATAACGTCCGGCCAGCAGCTTACTTCCCAATACAGCGTCCGGATTGAACTTTCTTTCCTCCAGATTTTTTTTTTCCAAAAAAGGATTATCATTTTATTTACCTAAGAACACTTTGCTCACGCGCGTTGATGCCTATTATAAAATGTTTTAAAATGATAATTTAAAACCTTTTTTTAAAGACAAGAAAACACAAAATTACTTATTAAAATTAACTAATTGAGATGAAAATTTTTGTTTAAAGAAAATATTAAATGCACAAAAAATAAATAACTATTTCTAATTATTTTTGTAGAAAATAAATGTTAATTTTTTTTTATGTGTGATTTAACATTTACATTAAATTTTATTTTAGAAATACGTAGTCATTTTCTTAAATTGATTTTTACAATTATTCATTGTCAATGTTTATTTGATAGGAAAGTAAAAATAATTTATTAATAATGTTGTGTTATAAAATTTCCTTAGAAATCTTAATTTTCATGCGCATGATTAGAGTTTTTTTAGAGTTTTCTTTTGTTCACTTTCGTTATAGCGACCTTCCATTATAACGACCCTCATTTTTGGCACGCGAGGGGTCGTTATAACGAGCGTCGACTGTATTGTTCTAATAGTACAGAAAAGTGAATAATATTTGTTAGATTTTTTTAAAGATTGAACGAAACGTAAAAATTAGTTGTTCAATAACACTGTTAAAAATTTTGCAGCATTCTGGCAGGTCATTCGACCGTTTTTTCAGAAAACGGTTCATAACCATAATTTAACTATATTCTGACCATAAAATGGCCAATAATATGGTCAGAATAGTGTTAAATTCACGGTTGTGTAACCGTTTTCGGAAAAAACGGTCAAATGACCTGCCAGAATGCTGCAAATTTTTAAAAGTGAATTGTTGACTGTTTAAACCACAAGTAAAAGTTAAATTTTAAAAAAATCAAAAAACCCGACTGCTTAAAAAGCGAACTAATTAATTATTTCTCATCAATGTGAAAATATTTTTTATATTACTTACCTATTTTTTTATTTACTTGTATTGATGACTTTTAAGTTGTGTTTAATTGTTAGTTCCTATCTATAAACACTGTTTTGATTAGGCCTATAGATGTCTATAAAGGTTACAGTTGCAGTAAAGCTAAAGATCCTACCTATACAACTTCCAGGTTGTGTAATATTTAAAAGGAGTTTCTGACTGTAAAATAGTCAATGAAACATCATCTTCATTTTGAAAGACCTATCCAATGATGTGCCACTCAGTATGGTGCGTAAAAAATTTGTTCAAGTAATTTGAAAGTTGTAAAGTTGTTCAGCCTCAGTCAAGTAGTTCAGGAATTATGATGGTTTAAATTTGGAACTCATAAAGTTAAATTATGTGTAATCATTTTTAAAAAGATTGGAATGCTTGTATTTTTTTATTCATAACCCCAAAACTTGAAATTTTGAATTATCATATTTGAAACTTCTAAAAATCTATTTCTCTTATAAAAGATTTACAAAAAGGTTACAATTCATATTTGCTTCGAAAACTAATTTATTTACTTATTTATTATTATAAACTTTTTTTTACATAAATATCTTTTCTAACCTGTTGAATTTTTAAGAGTTTGTATAAAAGCTTCAAATATGCGAAACCGAAATTACAACTCATTTCTTCAAGTAGTTCTTGGGTTTATGCTTAATATACTATACCAGCATTACATACTATTTTGCAACGATTACAAATGAATTTAACATTAAACGTTCCAAACTTTAAAAACTTCATAATTCGTAAACTACTTGATCGAATAAGTTCCTGCTTGGTATGCCAAGATAAAATTTTCGGAAAAAGCTGTGTATCAAATTAAGTTAATACTTGCTAAAAGTGATAAATATACACTTAAAAGGCACATAATTACCTTTATTTGGATCGACATGTTTCATCGATCAGACGGCGACATTTTCAAGATCTTTGTTGATAAAATCGTTGTCTCCAAAATTTTTTATACATATATATGCATGTGACCTCGTGATTTTGTTTACCAATTCCATTTTTAAAAAAAATTGCGAAAATATTTCCTTCTATATATAAAAAAAAAAGTAACGCTTTGGAAATGGACCAATGAAAATCTGCGTAGATACAGCGAAAAGCATCTGATTGGTCAGAGCTTTCTGACTATATAAGGTGGGTTACCAAGAGGAGGGACTCGCCTCTGTCGCCAAACGTCGCCACGTTTATGGCCAAATTTGGCGACCAAAATTAGTCGTCAAAAGTGACGCCAACTTGGCGCTATTTCCAGTTTTTTGCCAAATTTCCATAGACTCCCATTGAAATCCCATATGTTTTACTTGCTTGCAGAAAATTAACAAATTGAGATATTTCAATGCAACAAAAACTAATATCAGCTTATGAATAGAGCTTAATTGAACTACTTACATTATAAGCACAAACACTAATTATTTACAATATCCGTAACACTATATATATAATTTTACACATATATGTTGGCGAAGAGAAGGCGGCGAAGTTAAAATTTCAGAGAAGAGAAGATTTATATGATACGATTATTTACTGTAACTACAAATTATTGAATGCATAGAAAAAAATGGGATCGCGAACCGATCGAGAATCGAAACGTGAAACAATTACGCGGTGGGTTGGTGAGCGTAGTGAGCAGGGGGGCGGAGCCCCCTAGTGTATCAACAAAAATCTTGAGAATGTCGCCGTCTGAGCGATGAAACATGTCGATCTGAATAAAGGTATCTATACACCTTTTAAGTGCATTTTTATCATTTTTACAAGTATTAACCCTCTCGCTGCGCAACCCGAGATTTCCTCGGGGATGCATTTTTTCCGTCTAATTAACCCTCCTTGATTATTCCCACCAGTTATTTTTTTATTGTAGATTTTGCCTTATTTAATCGGAACATTTTCCTGATTAAACTAGACAAAAATTTTTGTTTTTAAAACCGGTGACAAAAGAATAAAATGCCTTAAAAGACGCAATTTTTGAAGGTATATTGATAAAACAATTACGCAGTGAGAGGGTTAAGGCAGCTAGTCACTCAGTTTCCGAATTCCCGTCGGTAATATTAAGTCTGTGGGCGTTTGATACATTTTTATATTCAAAATATCTCCTCAGGAAACTAATATTTTTAACTTCTTTTATTCTGTGTTCTGATCTTAAAGGATGTCTCTTTTTTTCTTAGTTTTCAAAATATTTCTAAAATCTACGCTTAATTTTATATGAGGTGTTAAAATTTTACTCCTAAGTTCGTCAGTTTTTAAAACATAAAATATTAAATTAAGCATGGAATTTAGAACAATTTTCACTACTAAGAAAAAATTTAACATCCTTTAAGACATCCTCTAACATCCGTAAGAGAACACTGAAAAAAAGAAGTTAAAAATATTTACATGTATAATAAATAATTTAATAAATATATGTATAAATTATTTCTATATACCTTTAACTGCTGAATGCAGGCGTTATTTATGGTGTTTTATTTTATATTATAGTATTAGTCTTTTATTGTATTACCGAGAGGAATTCGAAAGCTGAGTGACTAGCAGCCTTAACTTAATTTGATGATTTTAAATTATATTTATATGTATTTTTAAAGCTATGTGTGTCAAAATTTGGTGTCCGAATTGGAAATTTCAGAGTTTTGTACATTTTCGGCATGAAAATGACACCCTAAGCTTATTTTTCACGATAAATTGAAAGAATACCTAATTTCCAGTTAAATACTTTTTTTCTGGTATAATTTGGTGATTAAAATGTATTGTATGTTCTCTTTTTCTTTTCTTATTTCCTGTTTTTTTGGCCCACTGTACATAGCAAAAGTTTTCCCTGGCACAAACAATTTTGCTAGAAATACAGAAAATGAAATTTGATCTCTTTTTTTAAGTAATAAATGTTAACTCAATTAGGCCTAGCGCCCCATTTTTGGAATGTTTCTAATTTTAATATCTTTTTTTTTATAATTTTCCTCTTCTTTACAACATGAAAATTGTATGAAGTATCTATTACCGAGAGATGACAATATAAGATCGATATTTATTTGCTTAAATGAAGATCTTTTTTCGGTGTTTATAGATTTTTCATTTTTCAAGATAGCGAAATGTAAAAAGTAAGTTTATTTGTATTTTTTGTATCAAGGATCCAAATAAATGTCATAATCTTAGTTTGTAGACTTCTTTGAAATAAGTAAATTTTAAATTGCGAAATTACATGTTCAAGCCTATTTTTTATGCATGTTTGAAACGTACAAAATATAGGGCGCTATGCGCAAAGCGGTACATATTTCTGTTAGCCATTTAGGGGACAGTTATTTATGTAAAGTCCTTTTCAAGATGGTTTTTAAATAAATTGTTTTTTAGTCTCAAATACGATTATTCTTAATTTATTATTAATAATACTTATAATGTTATTAGTCTCTGTAAAGAAATAAACATATATTTTTTAATAGTTCATAAAAATACTAATTATATTATATAATATACAATTTAAAAGCTTAATTTACATAAATTTAGACAAAACATATAATTATGCATTTTTCCACATATGGATATTCCTATATTTAGTACGTTTATCAAATTTTATCAAATAAATACAAAAATGTTTTAGCGTATTTTTTTTTTTTTTTTTTGTATTTTTCCAGTTCATTTTGCAACATTTTAAAGCGATTTTACTAACAAATTTCAGAAAACAAAAATTCAGGCATAAGTGGGTTAAAATAATGTATTTCTTCATTTTTGTCTTTATGCGTTATTTTACGTTTGATTTTTTTTTTGTACAAAATACGCTTATTGTTTCATCATTAATAATTAATATTTGCCTTTTTTAAAAACATATTTCTGTATATATTTTTATGTGAAAAAAAATAATAAAACATAATTTTTCCTAAGGAAATGTATAAATGCTTTAACTTAGTTGTTAGTGGGAATAATTTCTAAATGCTGCTTCTTTAAACCGTGTTTCTATAACTCTGTTTGAAAATATTCTAGTGAGATTATTTGATATTCATTAGCTGCTCCAGGTGTTGATATGATTACTAAAAATTCACTTCAGGAAAATGACATGAATCTCAATAACAAAGGTTTTCATACATAAAAATATATACACAAACTATATAAAAATTTACGTGTCTCTAAATTTCAATTGATTCAGTTGGGAATTAAAATAATTTCTAAATACTGCTTTGTTAAACCATGTTTTCAATAACTCTATTTGAAACTATTCTAGTGAGATTCTTCGATATTTATCAGCCACTCCAGCTGTTGCTATAATCGAAAACTAAAATGTTACGCTAGGAAAATGATATGAATCTCAATAACAAAGGTTTATATATATAAAAATATATGCACAAACGATTTTTTTTTTAAATTCATACATTTTGACTAATACAACTTGAAATAAACAATATGAATATTTTGGTGCATTTTAAAAGGTACTACTCGATTATCCCGTCCACCAAAAAACTATCGACAAACTGTACGATTAAATGCCAATAATGGCTGACCACAAAAGTCATTTTCACTTGACATTAAACACGTTACATGTGTTAGTTACGTCAACAAGTGAGTTTTATTTCGACGTTTTATTTGTATTTTTATTAATGTTATACTAAATTATTTGTTCTTCCGTTATTTAAAATAAAAATTATGTCAATTTGTATAAGTTGGCGAGCAGTTTTGCGATTTATATAATTTGGAGAAATTAATCGACTGCATAAACAAGTAGTACCTTTTAAAAGTAGTTATAATATCAAACGTGACCTTGTCACGCGTCAGTAAAAGGACTTTCCTTATGTCTAAAATGATAACTTCATGGGGTTTTTTTTAATATATGTAATATTTCATGAGTATGTACTCCTTCTCATTTAGGAATATGCATGCATAAAAATGTCTTTATCCATCATTTCAATTAAAAGGAACTAAGAGCAATGACATGTAATTTTCATGCTTCACAAGAATTAACATTTGTACGCTTACTACAATCTACCTATCTCTAAATTTCAATTCATATAATTGAAAATTAAAATAATTTCTAAATGTTCCTTCTCTAAGTTATTTTATCAGTAACTATTTGTAATTATTTTAGTGAGATTCTGTATCTTTCATAAGCTGCAATTGTTGTCA